>OX451735.1:381172958-382372958 GCA_948472305.1 Vicia faba | reverse complement strand
AACTTTTAGACCGGCAACAAGAATTTGGAATCTTGAAAACATAGCTTCTATTGATTCACTATCTTCCATCTTGAATGCCTCTGTGATCGGTGGATCTGGAACTGACTGTTTAAAGCTGGTTTCGCGAAATGTCGCGGTAAGCAAGAGTCGCCACCGTCTTTTATTTTCTCCAAATGGAAAGGACAAAAGCACAGAAAAATTCCTTTAAAGAGATTGCTCTCGGTTCGGGAGGTAGATTATAGAAAGGGAAGGTGTTAGCACCCTTTCTATCCATGGTTATCCATGGGCTCTTAGATACTTGCTCATTTGTGTTTTCAAAAAATGTTTGCTTGCTTTTCAATTGTGGGTTTTAAAAAGTTTCTTTGAAAAATTTCAGTTCGACTCGTACGTCAGAGTGTTTGAAAAATTTGCTTTGAAAGCTTTTGAAAATGTGTTGGTGAAAAGTATTATTTGTTTGAAATTAGAGCAAGTATCCTTGAGAACCTACCTACCCTAAGGAATTCGTCTGTGTAAATGTCCTTTAAAGTAATGCCATCCCACCATTGAGAGGTAGGTAGCATCACCGTTGGAGGTGTTCGGGTCAATTCGAGTTTGTAGGGACATGGTGATCACCAGAGCAATGGGAAGACACCTTAGAAGCTACTCTCATGCCAGGTTCCCGGATCATGAGGACTTACTAAGACATCCTCTACTCGACGATCACCTTTCGAAGGCAAGGCAACAGTGAGGCGTACCCTAGGGGTGGTGGGTGCGATTCGTGTGTCGTTTTCATTTGTATTTGTCTTGTCATGTTAAAGTGATCTACGCTTGATTTTATTATGGCCATTCATTCTTGCATGCTTCGTTTAACAGTTAATATTTGCGGGAAAAGTAAATCCTAAACTATTACAAATGGCGCGGGTCCACATCGCCAAAATTAAACCGGACCCGATTTGACAGAAAATAAATAAAGCAAATAAAAGTGCGAAAAGTTTAAGTTACAACGCTTTGGGAGAGATACATAATTATTTAAGCAATAAAATAAATACGCAAATTAAACGATTAAAAATATGGGCGTTGGACCCTTTTGCAAAATGAAAATTAATAAGGAATTAAAAATTAAAAAAAAGGAAATGTTTTTGGTATTTTTATGTTTTTTAAGAATTAATGGAAAAAAAGAATTAATCAAAATTAAAATTGAATGTAAACCCTAATCCTAATGACTTTTAAATTTATTATGAAAAATATTGAATTTTTAACTAATTTAAACCTAAGTTAATTTACATGCATTTTTTAATTATGAAAATAAAATGAGTAATATTATTATAAAAAAGGAAAAATTAAAAGGAATAAAAATTATCAATTAAACCTAAATTCTATGTTTTTTTTATATTTTATTATGAAGAGAATTAAAGTGGCAACCTAAATTAATACTAAATTAATTTACATGCTAATTTATTTACAAGAAAATATTAAAAATAAAAATTATTTATTATATTTTGTCTTTTCTGATTTTTAAGCCCTTTTTTGTATTTTGTAAAATAATTGATCAAATTAAAAATAATAAAGAAAATAAGATAACAATTAAAAAATAAGAAAGGCAAAAAAATAGGAAATTGCAAACCAGTGGGGGATTCAGTCCCAATTGTGAGGTGTTGATCCAATAAATTGAGCCCAGTCTTGCAAGGCCTGGTTGACTTTTGGACAAGCGTGTGGTGCGTTGACTGGGAGTGTAGCGTGTTCATCCATCCTGTGCCTTTGATCTGAATATGATAGACGCGTGGACGCTTGGATGAGGGAGGCATATGGTATGTCTTAACGCTAGCGCTGCATGGGAAACGTTATGGAAAAATATTATTGAAGTGGTTCAGACCTGGGAATCGAACCCAGGTCACGTGTATTGCCAATGCTTCTGCTTACCAACTATACCAACCTGCGCGCTTTGATATATAAGTAATAATCAAATAATATAAAAAGAAACCACGCGTTAGTGGAGAGAAACGCGCGAAATTTAAATCAACGTATCACGTGTTGACACGATGTCGTCTTCCTCGCATGCCTGAAACATAAAAAACAACAGCAACGGTTTATGATGCGTTTTCTTAGGCTAGCTACGAGAAAATAGCGATTAAGCCTGTGTTGTTCAGAAATTGGGCGCGACAATTGATTCTTCTTCGTCTCTATACGCTGAATCCAACCATGGTACTGAGGATGTCCAATTTTTCCTCTTTTAGGAATCCCTAATTTGAAGCTCTGGAAACCCTAACATTCAATCATGGTATAATCGTATATAGCGCACAAAAAAGCAATTGGATATGTTGGTTAGCATCAAAACATTATAATGAACATGAATCCATAAATAAATTTCACAAATAATGCTTAGATCATGATGTACGAATGGCAATTTTTATCTGTACAGTTTGAGTTTGTTTTACCAATTCTTGAAGTTTGAGTTGATGTTAGGGATTGGAATGCGTTCAGGGGACCACAAGGAAGCTTTTGGAATGAATTTCGTGCCTTGAATCAACCTCTAACAATGAATTCAGTTTTGAGCTTTATGGAAAATTTCTCAAGTTTGCAACCTGTTCTTTTGCGCAGCTTCGAGTGTAAAATCTTGTTCTGATCATTTGTATATACCCTAGCAATATGTTTGGATGGGAGTTATGGTCAATAACACCTTGCTTTGATGGTTTGGATTTTCACATAAACCACCATTATCAACTTTCCAATTTTGCTTCATTTTGAATTTTTGCCTTGATTAAGCCTTAGCACGATAAATGGTAGGCACATAATGGTGTTTCAAGGCTAGTTAAGGCCTAATATTCCCTCTTAAATCAATTTTTGAATTTCTTTTGATTTTAAAAGGTTTAAAACTAATTAAATCCAATAAAAATCAATAAAAATGGAAAAATTAATAAAAAAATCTGAAATAAAAGGTGGGACACGTGGGAAGCATGACCAAGTCAATTCAAGTGGAAAAAGTGGGCCCCTTTTGTCAAAAATGAGATTTCAAGGATAAATGATTTTGGCCATTTCACAAAAATTTCCCAACTTCCACAAGGCATAACTTGCTCAATTTTTAAGCTTTGCTCATGTTCTTGGACATTTTAGAAAGGTCTTGAAGTCCTCTAAACAATGTCTTTGGTCCCATGTCATTTTGATTTACCAATCTCAAGTTATGGCCTTTGACTTAAAGTCCCTTTTTGTTGACTTTTGAAAATGACCTATAATGTTGAAATTGATAACTTTTTGTGAGAGCATTTCTTGGACTTGAAGTATGAAGATGAGTTGTAGGAAATGTCTTTCTCTTCAAAATGAGCTTTGGATGGAATTTTTCTGATAATCCATGTGAAAGTTATGCCCTGGTCAACTTCAGTTGACTTTTTCAGCTGTCCAAAAATAGAAACTTTTGCATTTTGATGATTTTTGAGCCAAGTTTTGAGAATCATGATCAAGAATTGATCAAATGATGTTTGTGGCTTCAAAATGATATGTTGACCAAAAAATTTGAACTTTTGACTGTCAAATGACCATTTTGCCCCTACAGTTGACTGTAGTGCAATTAGGGTTTTTGACTGGGCAACTTGATGCTGTGAGCCTTGAAACTTGATGTGAGGATGCTTGACCATATTTGTAGGCATGTGAGACTTGATTGGGCCTTTGAAAACTTCCTTTTCTTGATCAGACTCAAAACCCTAATCTTGACTGTGTAGGAGACCTTTGCACTGTGCAACCCTTGGGGAATTTTGTGACTTGGCTTGGCAATTTCTTGGAGAATATGGGAGGGCAAATTTTGGGGTACAACAGCCTCATACTTCTGAATGAGCGCAAGGGCTTTTGTTTCTTTGACTTGAATGTTGCCTTCATGCGTCATTCTCAGAGAATCAAACATATTCTTGGCAGTTTCTCTGTTTGATATTTTCTCATATTCTGAATATGAGATGGCGCTGAGAAGAATTGTTCTGGCCTTGTGATGATTTCTGAACTCACGCTTTTGCTGATCAGACATCATTTTCCTGTCAATCTTCTGACCACGTCCATCCACTGGGTGCGCGTATCCATCAGTCACCATGTCCCACAGATCAGCATCATGGGCCAGAAAGAAACTCTCAATTCTGTCTTTCCAGTAGTCAAAATTCTCTCCATCAAAGACTGGAGGTTTGCCACTGAATCTGTCCCTTTCTTCATTGTTGTCATTGCTGATGTTTTGACTTGGTCCTGCCATTGTGTTTTTCGGACGCTGGATCTTGTACTGACACGGTTAAGTGTTTAAGCTCAGAACCAGGCGCTCTGATGCCAATTGAAGAAGTGAAAAACACAAGAAGGGGGGGTTGAATTGAAAAAAATTAAATCAAAATGCTTAACAACACAATATTTTTATCCTGGTTCATTTGATCTCAAACTACTCCAGTCCACCTATCTAGGTGATTTCGCCTCTCTCCAACGAGGTCTTAATCCACTAATCTCAAAGGATTACAACAGCTCACTTTAACAACTGTTAAAGTCTTCTTGAGTATAACCACAGACCGGTTTATCTCAAGGAAACCTTTTTACAAATAATTGAACAATAGTGTGTTAACATTTTCTTACAAAACAATATATCACAACTGTGATAATTACACAAATTAAGCTTGGAATAAAATGAAATTGCTAAAGCTTTGAATATGCGTGGTTTGGAAGGCTTGGCAAATTATTGTGTGCGTACGTACATGCTTCTTTCACAAGCATACTTGTTCATATAGGCAAGCAAAGATACGTTGTCCATAAAGCAGGTTTTAATGATAATAACACACTTTCCTTTTGAAGAAGATTTTTGTCTGAAGAAAGTCGTTAGCATTTGTTTCTGTCTTGAATAATCAGTAACGCTTCAGAGTCTTCTTAGCAAAACTGCTGATAACGCTTTAGAGTGTTGATGACTTGGTAAAGATGTCTTTGATCATAGTCAGAGTGTATTAGTTTAGGCGCAGATTCTGGTCATCAAACTTCAGCGTATAATCTGGTGGCTTCAGCGTGTAGTACATATTGTTGATCTTCTGATACTGATTCTATTTTGATGTTGGTTCCATCAGAACTTCTGCATATACAAAACATAATTTTAAGGAGCATAATTGTTCTTTGTATATATATTTGAAATAATTTATTCTTTGTATTTTGTTATCATCAAAACTTTAATCAAGGGTTGTAGAATCAAACTATGTTCTAACACGGGTTATCGTATGACCATGATAACAATGTTGCCAAGTATCTTAGCAAGTTTTGTGGGACTAGATCATTTTTGTATAGGCAACCAAGATAGCGTCATCGAGGGACTATTGTTTTTTGTTTTGTTTTTGTTTTTTCCAAGACACCTAACATGCATACCATGACCATGTTTTTTTTAAGGCAACAAGTGGATGAAACCCTAGGGGTGCTTGTGTTCATTGTGTTGTCACTTTTCATGCATTTTTGTCTTGTATTAGGTCAAGCTATTTATTTTGATTTTGGTTATCATACAAACCCTAATCTTACTATCATGCATATTTGAAAGCAATAAAGTGCGTAAAAATAAATCTACAACTATTACAACATTGATATGGGGAGGGGGATACAAGTTTGAATAGGGGAGATATTGCATAAAATAAAACCCTAAAATTATTACAACCATATTGAACTATTTGTGTAAATAAATAATTGGACAAATATTTAAATGGACAATTAAATATAAGTATGCAAAAAAATGTTTTTTTGTATTTATTTTTATGTATGTAAAAATGAATTATTTAATGTCTTAAAAAATAAGAAAATAAAAAGATTATTTTTGAAAAGGGTAAAACCCTAATTTGTTTTAAGAAAATATATATATTATAATTATTTATTTATGTACAAGAAAATAAATAAAAATATTCACAAAAATATTTTAAAAAATAAAATATGTAAGAAAACATTATTTGAGTGTATAAATAATAAAAATAAAAATATATAATATTTTTTGTATTATTTATGAATTTATTTCAAGAAAATAAAAGTATTTATTATTTAATAACTATTTCTATGTCCAAAAAATAATAAAAAATAATAAAATAAAATGTGAAACTTAAGAAAATATTTTTTGGTAATTTTTTATATAAAAAATAATAATAAACGTTAGAAATGAAAAAGAAATAGAAAAATATACAAAAATAATTTAAATGGGCCAAGGGGGTGTGAGAAGCAAGCAGAGGGGTGCAAAAAGCAAGGCAAAGTCAAGCCCAACCCACATTCATCTTCGTCCCTGACCTTGTGAAACAGAAAAATGCGCGCCAATAGTTCAAACTTGTATCTCCTGCATTTGTGCTTAAAAACAAAAACTTGCAACATGAAAGTTATAGAGCATGATCATACGATTCTAACCATATAAAAAACTTAATCTAACTCTCAAAGACCAGAGAGAATTTCTCTGGCCCTAATTTCTAACCTAGTTTTTTCAGAAAGTTCATCATTCAAATTCTCCCAGCTCAGTTAACTTAAATGAATTCTATGCATATGTACAGCTCAAGGGCAATGAGGACTACATTTTTTATTCACAAACCTAAGCCTAATGATTCCTAAATAGAGAGATAGAAGTTTGAACTTTACCTGTTCCAGTCAAGCTCGAGTATGGCAATGTAGGGGTTGTGAGTGAGGCCTGAGATACTTGTGAGCTTGCTTGAAGTTCCTTTGAGCTTTCCCAATGCTTAGCCTGCTTTGAAATAGCTTGAATATGCTTGTAGAACTCAACCTGCAAAGTCAGAATTTGAAAATGTTGAAGTGTGTAAATGGAGTTACAGTGACTTGGGAATGGTTGGGATAACTTAGGTAGGTTGTATGGAGTGTGTTGGAACTGGTTGCAAGCAAAACGCACGAGTGGATTGTGATTTGGCTTATGATTTGCAGATCCTGCCCTGTTTTGGCAGAAAATGGGGTTTTTGGTGTACAAGGTTGTTTGACAGGTTGCTAGCTCGTGTTTCTGGCTTAGTATAATGTATTCAAGTTGTTTGAAATGGATACAACACTTGGTTATATCAGATTACAAAGTTGTGGTGATTTTGCAAGTTGACTTGGTTTTGAAGTAAAAGTGAGAAGTGACCATGGCAAGGCTTGTACAGGCCTGTACTCTAGCTGCACAAAGTTGGTGAACTTTGCCTGATATTAGGGAGCTTTGTTTGCAGCAAAAGGCTTGGTGTGTGGCTCAAGAAATACAATTTGACATAAAGCATGCTTTATGTAAATGGCATTGTTCACTTTTTGCCAAAAATGGATTAATCTCTTGTATAATGCTTCATAGATCAGAACAATGCCTCTAACCAATGTGTTTGCATTTAATTTATGAGTGTGGAAGGGTTTAAGGACCTGTAAACCAAGTACAAGCATGGTTGGATAAAATTTGCAACTTGTAGCAACATGAAAAATGCCATGGACAAAAGTGATGATTTCCCATTTTCATTCCGTCGATTCTCCCTAACCAAAAATGATTTTGGAGAGTTCTTAGACATTTTGGAAAGCTTGTAACATGATCTACAATCCATCTTTGAAATGAATTTTGATATTCTACTTGGAACTATGTGAAAAATTGCCATGAAGATAGGTCAAAATCCTGCCTAAACTAGGGCAAAATTTTACTAAGTTAAAAGTTTCATGGACCCTTATTCCAAAAATCACAACTTGAGATCCAAGCATCTTTTGGGAAAACTTTGTGAATAAAAGTTGTGGATTTTGTGGAGGACTACAACTTTCATGTTCGAAGTTTTCTTTGAATCCAATTTCATTATGATGAAAAAGTTGGGAAAAGTTGGGAAAAAATAAGAAATTTTCATAACTTAGAAAATTTCTAAGTTATGAAAAATTTCCATTTTAAACCCTAATTTTCAAAATTAGGTTTCTTGGTGAACAAGTTTCATGTTTTGACACCTCTTGATGAAAAATGACCCTTGGCACTTGATTTTGACCAAAAAGTCAAAGTTTGACTTTTCAGTATACAGTTGATTTTTGATCAGTTGATTGGAAAATTCATCTGTCAATCCAATGCATTTGAGATCTTTTGAACCTTGTGATTAGGTCAAGATGATTCCATTGAGTCTTTTAATCCATGCTTGAACCCAATTTGCCATTGGCTAGGTGAAAAATCAGAAATTGCCCTTATGTAGTCAAAACCCTAAAAATGACCATTTTGCCCTTTTGATGATCTGATCAAATTTCTTGAGGAGTTGTGGTCCAAACTTGATCAAATGGTTCATATGAGCCTATATTGTTGATGTGGATCAAAAATTATGAGGTTTGACTGTAAATTGGCCATCGTTGACTTTTTCCCTAATACAGTTGATTTCTAGGTCAACTGTCCAATTGACTGGGCAAAAATTTGATTCAAGGCTTGAAACTTGGTATGAGAAATCTTAAGAGTACAACATGAAGTATGAAAGTCACATTGAGCATTGAAAGTCCAAAAATCCTTGTGCAAACTCAAACCCTAATTTCAGGTCAATAGTGTAAGGAGATGTCTTGAGTAGAGCAAACCCTAGCTTGGTCTTGAGTTCAATGAGTCTTGTGAGGGGAAATTTTGATAAAATGAGAGGGCAAATTTTGGGGTACAAAACATATGTTCAAAAATAATCATTGGACGTTTTTGCAAACAAAATACGGAAATAAAAGAAAAACAAATAGTTTTGCACTTTCAAAGGGATATCTTTGTACTAACTTGAATAAGTATTTTTGTATAATGAGACGAGCATTCTAGTAAGAGAGTATCGTCGTAGAAAATGAAAATTGATACAAAGAAAAGATAGCTATGTGAAATGATCCCATGAGGTTCCCATTCTACTATAGTCTCCATGTCTCTGAGCGTCTTGTCCACTTGCTGCCTTGTCCGAAGTTGATTGGATTGATTAGACCCGTTTGAGCTTGCCAGTCGATGCTAAAGGTTGTCTATAAGGTGATCCTACGAGACATAGTCATACGATTTAATTTCCTAACTTTTTCCTGAACCTCCCTTTTGGGTTTTCAGTCCACCGGGATACCCTTTTTTGCCCAAGCCGCCTTTTCAGGTTTTCAGCTTGCTGGGTGTACAATTTTTTTTATATATTTTATCCCTAATTTTTGCCCGAACCTTTGTGGTTCACCGGGATGCCCTTGTTTTTCCTAGGTGTGTCAACCTAGTGGGTCTCTTATGTGTAGTATCTTGTGACTATGTCCGCGTTCACAGGGTGCGGAAGGTCGTCACCATCCATAAGGGTTAAGATCATTGCTCCACCAGAGAAAATGCTTTTAATCATAAATGGTCCCTCGTATGTTGAAGTTCATTTGCCCCTGGGATCACCTTGTGGTAATATGATACGCTTGATTACCAAGTCACCAACCTGATATACCTGACGTCAGACCTTTTTGTTAAAAGCTTTGATCATACGTTTTTGGTACATCTGGAAATGATAGACAGTCATAAGCCTCTTCTCATCAATTAGGTTCAACTGGTCAAGTCGAGTTTGGATCCAATCATCTTCATTCAACCCTGCATTCTTTATGATTCTTAGAGAAGGTATTTGGACTTCAATTGGTAGAACAACTTCCATGTCGTATACCAAGGAAAAAGGAGTTGCCCTTGTTGACGTGCGCGCCGTGGTACGGTAACCGTGGAGAGTGAATGGTAGCATCTCATGAAAGTCTTTGTAGGTTACTGTCATTTTTTGTATGATCTTTTTGATGTTTTTATTTGCAGCTTCGACAACGCCATTCATCTTTGGCCGGTAAGGAGAAGAATTATGGTGCTGGATCTTGAATTGCATGTATAGTGCGATGTTCATAGTATTGTTGAGATTCGTACCATTGTCTGTGATGATTCTCTCCGGGATACCATACCATCAGATGAGATTCTGTTTGAAGAATCGGGCCACAATATTCTTGGTAACGGAAGCGAAAGAAGTTGTCTCAACCCACTTCATGAAGTAGTCAATGGCCACTAAGATGAAACGGTGTCCATTAGAAGTTGTAGGTTTGACTTCTCCAGTCATATCGATGCCCCACATCGCAAATGGCCAGGGAGCAGTCAGGATGTTTAGAGGAACTGGAGGCACGTGTACTTTGTCAGCATAGATCTGACACTTGTGACAAGTTCATGAATGCTGATGGCAATCTGTTTCCATGGTGGACCTGTAGTACCCTGACCGTAGGATCTTTTTAGCCATCGTGTACCCACTAGAATGGGTGCCAAAAGTGCCTTCATGTAGATCAACCATGACCTTTTCTGCCTCAACCTTGTCTATGCAACGAAGCAAAAAAGAGTCGTGGTTGTGCATGTAGAGAATGCCATTACTGAGGAAGAACTTGGCAGAGAATCTTCTCAAGAACTTCTTATCATTGACTGAATCTCCTTCCGGATACTCTTGAGCCTCGAGATACCTCTTAACTTCATGGAACCAAGGCTGGTCCACTACTTCTTCAATATCGATCTCGTGAAAGTAAGTTGGTTTTTCCATCCGCTCAATGGTGATCTGGGGAGCCTCGTTACACCACTTGAGTTTTAAAATGGATAACATAGTGGCTAGCGCGTCCGCTAGTTAATTTTCCTCTCATGGAAAATGCTCAAAGGTAATTTCCTTGAATATGAGATTAATGTCAACACATGTTCTCTGTAGGGGATGAGATTAGGATGCTTCGTGTCCATTCTCCTTTGATCTGACTGATGACTAAGGTTGAATCTCCAAATACACTTAAGGACTTGATTCCCAAATCTATGGCAACTTTGAAACTAAAAATACACGCTTCGTATTCTGCCATGTTATTGGTACAGTTGAAACAAAGTCTTGCAGTGAAGGGATTATGACATCCTTCAGGGATATGATTATAGCACTTATGCCATTGCCGAGTGCGTTGGAGGCTCCGTCAAAAACCAAGGTCCATCGGGATCCTTGTTCAGGTCTGTCATATGGTCTGAGTTCTTCACAATTGTTTACCATCATGATGCCTTCATCTGGAAACTCGAATTTCATGAACTGATAGTCATCCACAGCTTGATGAGCAAGGTGATCGACTAGTACACTGCCCTTTATTGCTTTTTGGGTAGTGTACTGAATGTCGTATTCAGTCAGGATCATCTGCCATCTTGCTATTCTCCCAGAGAGGGCAGGCTTCTCGAATATGTATTTAATTGGATCCATCTTGGATATCAATAAGGTATTATGGGTCAACATATATTGTCTTAGCCGGCGAGCAGCCCATGCCAGAGTGCAGCAAGTTTTCTCGAGCAGTGAATATCTTGTTTCATAGTCGGTAAACTTTTTGCTCAGGTAGTATATAGCATGCTCTTTTCGGACAGACTAATCATGCTGCCCCAGCACACACCCCATTGAATTTTCTAAAACAGTTAGATACATGATCAAAGGTCTTCCCTCGACTGGAAGCATCAAAATAGGAGGCTCTTGAAGGTACTCCTTAATCTTGTCAAAGTCAGCTTGGCACTCATCATTCCATTTTACTACTTGATATTTCTTCAGTAATTTGAAGATTGGTTCACAAGTAGCGGTTAAGTGAGAAATGAATCTGGCGATGTAGTTAAGCCGTACTAAGAATCCTCTGACTTCCTTCTCGGTGCGAGGAGCAGGTATTTCTTGTATTGATTTCACCTTGGCAGGGTCCACTTTGATACCTTTACCGCTGACGATGAAGCCTAGGAGTTTATCGGACCTCACCCCAAATGTGCATTTGTTCGGGTTCAACCTTAGCTTGTATTTCTTCAGCCTTTCAAATAGTTTATGCAAATGGTTAAGATGTTCCTCTTTAGTTTGAGATCTGGCTATCATGTCATCCACATAGACCTCTATTTCGTGATGGATCATATCGTGAAATAGAGCTACCATGGCGCACTGATAAGTGGCCCCGGCATTTTTCAACCCGAATGGCATAACCTTGTAACAGAAAGTGCTCCACTGTGTGACAAAGGTTGTTTTCTCCATGTCCTCATGTGCCATTTTAATCTGGTTGTAGCCTGAGAAACCATCCATGAAGGAAAATACTTTATGATATGCGGTGTTGTCAACCATAATATCGATGTGGGGAAGCGGGAAGTCATCCTTAGGGCTTGCCCTATTCAAATCTCTGTAGTACACACACATGCATACTTTATCGTCTTTTTTAGGCACTAGAACAACATTGGCGACCCATTGTGGATAGGAGGTGATGGCCAAGAACCTGGTGTTGAATTGTTTCATGACTTCAATCTTGATCTTCTTTGACATGTCTGGCCGCATGCGACGGACTTTCTGTTTTACCGGAGGGCAGTCTTCTCTTGTCAGTAGACGATGGACCACGATATCAGCGTCGAGTCCTGGCATGTCTTTGTACAACAAGGAAAAGATCTCAACATAGTCATATAGTAACTGAATTAAGCGATTCTTGACACTGGATTCCAGATTGGATCCTACCTTGACTTCTTTCTTGTCCTCTTCGGTACCTAAGTTAATTGTGTCAACCTGTTCTTCATGGGGTTGTATGGTCCTTTCTTCCTGTTGTAGTAACCTGGTTAGTTCCCCTGGTACTTCACAATCTTCCTCACCTTCATCTTCGGCTTGGTAGATTAGATTTTCAAAGTCACAATAGGCCATAGCAGAATCATTACCCATGGGATCCTGAGTGGATGTGGATCTGCATTTTGATATGTGAGTGTGTGTAAGAGCATAGCTATTTTTTGAAAGAAATAAAAATGTAGAAAAAGAAAGACAAAGAGCACAAAGTTTGCATGCAAAAACGTCCATGATTCATTGATGACATATGAAAATGAAGTAATAACCCTTACAAATGGACCATTGTGCCTCGGGTAAGACACAAGGTTTTAAAAGTCTGAATTGTTTAATTATTACAAGTCCGACAAAAATTTAAAGACAATTACTGTTGGATAAAAGTAATTGGGACAAAATCTTTAGCTTCCCAGTTGGTGAGTCCTCCGTCGATAGTTGGGAAAATCCATTCCTCCAGGTCGCAACTATCATCACTATCCTCCACTACGTTGACTCCATGGTTGCTGATCTTCAAAGGTGGTCCCCCAGCACGAGCACGACGAACATCTTTCTAGGCTCCTGAAGTGAAACCCAAACCAAATTTGTCAGATTTGTAAGGGATATCCGGGAGTTGGCCCCAAATAGTACACCCACCTTCTTCGACTACTACCTTGGCATCTTTCAGAGAAGACATCTTTAGAGGAGGTCTGGTAATCTTCGGGACTTGGGAAACAATCTTGGTTGCTGCCACTATTTGTGGGACTTCCTCGAAATGCTTACATGGAGTTTTGATGAATTCACCATCCATTTCTACGTATCTGAAGGAGTTCAGATGACTGACCATATATTCCTCCTCTCCATGAATAGTGATGATTTTCCCTTTGGTTGGGTATTTCAGCATCTGATGTAATGTAGAGGTGACGGCACCAGCGTTGTGAATCCAAGGTCGGCCCAATAAACAGGAATAGGAAGGGCGAATGTCCATTATATAGAAAGTTGAATCAAATGTAACTTTTATGGGGATGTCCACCTCCCCATGCACCATTCCTTTTGAACCGTCGAAGGCCCTTACCACTATGTTGCTGAGTTTTAAGGTCAAACCTTCACAGTCTAGTCTATCTAGAGTTTTCTTAGGCAGCACATTCAAAGATGAACCAATATCAACCTGGACATGGGCCAAAGTAGTGCCCCTGCATTCGACAGAGACATGTAATGCCTCGTTGTGTTTCCTCCCTCTAGGTCTCAGGTCAGCATCAGAAAAGCCTAAACCGTTGTTAGCTGTTAAACCGGCCACACAGTCTTGGAACTGATCAGCAGAGGTTTCCTGTGGCACATGAACAATTTTAAGAAATTTCACCAAGGCCTTCGCATGAGCCTCGGAGCACAACAATAAAGCTGGCATAGAAATCTTTGACGAAATCTACCCTAGCTGTTCGACTACATTGTAGTCGCTTCTCTTTATAATTTTCAAAATTTCTTCCATCTCCTTTTTGGAGGCCTCTGGGATAGATACTGATTGTGCCTTCATCCGGACAGGCTCAACCAAAATGCCTTTGCCCCGAGTCTCGGTCAACTCGGTGATAGGGGTATCAGCAGGGGTAACCACGGGAATTATAGTAGTAGGAACAAAAGCAGGGATGATCACAGGACCGGTAGTAGTTTTTGGAGGAGCAATCTTAGGAGAGAATACTCTTCCACTTTGGGTTATTTTGCTGGTTCCCACAATGTTACCGATGTCGAGGTCAGCCTTCTCAAAAATCAAGTCTTCATCAGCCAGCCAATCCTGCTTAACATCGTGATAGTAGACGTCACCCCCATAGTTCCAAGGGACAGTTTTATCTGAGGAGTACGGGATCGGCCCTGGCATAGTAATTATCAGTGAAGTCACCTTAGGAACAAATATAATCCTAACAGGTCTTTTGGTGGAGACCCTGGAAGGATTGGCGGAAATGGTTACTATTGAAACATCCTTGTAAGAAATGGTGGGAACGAGAGTCTTCTCAAACAAAATATCTTTGTCATCCATTAGGCGCTGGATACCTGCTTTCAATAAATGATAACCAGTTGGTAGGGATAAACAGAGGTGGTATCCTTCGCCACAACCCGGAAATAAGTCGGCCTTCAACAGGTTCCTCTTGATAGTCAGGAGAGGAGTAACAAGTTCATCAATAACAGTAACAAACATATCATCTTCAACAGCGTTACCATCAAGACCATGCTTGGGCATAGGAGCGGTGATAACATTTGGGATCTCAGGAGCATCAAATTCAATTTCTTTTGCCTCGAGAAGGTCTTGAACCTTGTTTTTCAAAGCCCAACAGTTATTGGTATCATGGCCTGGACTTTTTGAATGGTAAGCACAACGGGCATTAGGATGGTAATGAGGAGAGGCGAAGTTGGGATTCTTCGGGGCTTCTTTCAAAGTTACTAGATTAGATCTTAATAAATGTGACAGGACTTGAGACAACGTCTGTGATACGGTGGGAGAACTGACTTGAGTTTTGCGTTTGTATTCGCACTTGTTCGGTTTAGCAAGAGTCGCCACCGACTTTTTATTTTATCCTTAAGGAAAGGTTAAAAAAGCACAGGAAAAACCTTTTGAGATGTTTCGTGGGTTCAGGGGGTAGATTATAGAAAGGGAAGGTATTAGCATCCTTTCTATCCATGGTTATCCATGGGATCTTAGTTACTTGGTTTTAGATCACTTGTCTTGATTTTCGATTGCTTGAAATGGTGTGTGTGTGTGTTTTTGAAAATGTTTTTGAAGAAGATGCCTTGTCTTAGCAACCAATGTAATTGCCTCGTGTTTGAGTGTTTTACAAAAGTGTGTATCTTTTCGAAAAGATGTTTCAAAAATGTTTTTGGAAGTTTGTTTTGAAAGTGTTTGTGAAATGTGATTTTTGAAAAGGAGGCAAGTGTTTTTACAAGTTGATTTCAAGTAGCTAAGAGTTTTGTCTACCCCTATTGTACTCAAAGGTTTTCTCTATGTTTTCAACCCTTTTTAACAATTTTGTTCCACCATTGAATTTGGTGGACAATCTTGCGTTTAGGATGTTTAACGGGACAGGCGCGGGTCATCGTATGGACCATGAATGCAATGGTGCCAAGTGTCTTTGGCAATTTTGCTTGAAGGGACTTGATCATTTTGATAGGCAACTTTCGAAAGCGTCATCGAGGGACTTATGATCATTTGAATTGTTTTGCCAAAGAAACTCGACGTGCAAGCATGGCCCATTTTGGAAGGCAACATGTGGGATTACCCTAGGGGGTGCAAGTGTGATTGTGTATTAATTTCATGCATTTGTCTTTGTATTAGGTTATCTAGTGTTTGATTTTATGTACATACAAACCCTAGGTCTAACCATGGTATAATTCGAAAGCGATAAATTGCGGGAATTTAAAGTCTATGCTATTACAAAATAGTATCCGGGAGTGGGGGTACAAGTATACACAAATGGGGATGAGACTTAAATAGTTACAACCAAATCGAATTGCGATCAAATGTAATAAGTATCAAATGTATAGCATAAAGGCAATGCAAGAGGTAACAATGTTTGTGTGTATTGTAAATGTGTAAGTGTATGTGTAAATGTATATGTAATTTATTTACAAGTGGAAAAATGTGAATTTAATAAGAAAATTAAGTATTGTTAACTTAATGAAAGGAATTAAATATTTTGTTTATTTAATTTTTGTATTCTTGTATTTTTGCTTAATATGTACAAAAAAGTATTTTTTAGAAAAAAGAAAAGTATTATCTTAGGAAAATTAACATTTCATGTATAAAAATTTTAATTAAAGAAAGTGTAAGTTTAATTGTAATTTTACATGTTTTTATGTACAAAGTCTTAAAAAAAAGAAATGTTTTAAGTTTTAGGAAAAATTAATGTATTAATTATTTATGTTAGTATTTTTTATGTATGTACAAATTAATGTATTTTAAGTAATTATGTACAATTAAAGAAAGTAAAAGTTTTATTGTTTTTATGCACAAAAGGAAATTTTGTAAAAAAAAGGATTTAAGGTATTATTTTATCTATATGGTTTAATTATGCTAAAAAAAGATAAAATAACTTTGTTAATTAGAAAAAGGTAAAAAATAAAGATATAAATTAGCTTTGAAATAAAAAAGAAAGGCAAAGGGGTTAGATGGGCTTAATCAGAATTAGAAGCCAAAGGGGGTGCCAATTGGGACGCATTTGGACCTTAGGCTTATTTTTGTGGGACAAAGCCCAAACGGTTTAAGACAAATTATTTTCTAGGGTTTGATAATTATAGTTTCATTTGGAGAATGCTAGGGTTTGTTAACAACACAAAGGCGTCGTTCGTCCTCTTTCGTCTTCGTTCGTTTCCTTCATTTTTCCGAACCATGCTCATCTAAACGAAAACTTCCGTCCAAGGCCACCGACGCCACCGTTCCCCCTTCTCCCTCAGTGTATTGCTCAGGCGGTGCTTGCAAGGTTCAATCGCGTTAGGGCTTTCGTTATTTCTTGATTTTATGTTTTGATTGAGTTCTGATTTATGTGTTTTCGTTTGTCATTTTGAAATGCATGCAAAGGGTATGATAAGACTACCTCTTGGAGACAGAGGAAGAGGGAACTAGGAGGCGCATAGGCGGCTTAACGGCGGAGGAAACAGTGAAGATGTTGAGCTCGCTTGCTGGAAACTGGTATTTCGTGTTTGGCTTCTTAGGTTTTGTGTTGTATGAGCTGAAAACCTGGTATAACTTTTTTTCTCTTCTTTTCTGGTTGCCTCGCCCTTTATGCTTCTTTATCCTCTTCTCTTTCACTTTCTTCGGTTGCCTCTGAGTTACCTTGAGATATTGACTTGAATCTTTCTCTTCCTCGTTTCTGTATGCTTGATGATGATTGATATGTTGCCTAGCTTGTTTACCTCTATATGTTTACTTGATGCCTTGTATGTTTGCCCTATGATGAGGCTTCCTCTGAGGGTTTGTAGCCTTACCCTGTATTGCCTTGAATGCGTGATCTTGGGTATGCTTGCCCTGTTGCCTTGAAATGCTTCTTTGTGTTTGGTTGTCTTGATGCCTCGTATGCTGGATATAGTTGCTTGTCGACTAACCCAATGATGAGCTCTTTGAGTTTCGAGGGTTTTGAGTTGCCTTTGAATGCTTTAGCTTGATGTGTTTGTTGGTATGTTTGGTAGCCCAATGATGAATTACAATTCTGAGGGCTCTTTGTGTTGGAAATTGGTTTAGGCTTGGATTTGCTGGTTAATGTTTTTTTGTGTTTACTCAGTTTACACAGGTTGAGGATGGTTTGGATATTATGTGAGTTTGTAACTGGTAAGGCCTTGGGGCTTTCAGGCTTCAGGCTTGATGACTGGTACAGGTTTTAGGCCTGGAGACTGGTTAGGCTTCATGTTTTTGTTGCAACAGTTTAAGGCTTAGGTGTTGATGCAGGTAAGGCTTGACAGGGTTTAGTGGTTTAAACTGTTTGATGCTTAGGCTTGCATCAGTTTGAGCTCTTTTTCACAGGTTTGGCTGGTTAAGCTTTTAAAGGCTTGAAATAGGTTGAGGGTTCCGGCAGGCTCTTCAGCTTGAGGCTAAGAGCTTGGCGCTTTATGTTCTGAGCTATATTTTTGTTTTTGATTCCTGCCTCCTCTTACTGTTTCATTGCAGTTTTTTTTGTTTTATATCTCTTTATGCCTCAAGCCTAAAGCCATTAAGCCTATTCTTTTTTCTCTTCTTCTCTCTCCAGTACAACTTAAAACATTAAATAATGTTTATCATGTACTTTAACTGAAAAAGCAATTTGGCTTGGGAAATGATGAAATGAAAAGTTTGCTTGCACATTACTCTTTCTCTGCATACTTTGTACTTCTTCCAGATTTTATGCCTCTTGTTATCTTTCCATATCTTCTTTTGACAGCTTTTTTTTGTTCAGTTTGACATTGGACTTTGTTTGGCAATTTGAACTTTTATAGTTGTACATGCTGTTTGCTTTGAACTATGCAGTTGGTTGGCCAATTTGAAATGTGCAATTTGTATACTTGGTGCCTTCATTCTTTAATTTGCAAACATCATTCATCCCTCTTTGTGAACCGGGAGAAATCTCGTGATTTGCAGAGAGGGAGAACTGATCCCGGCCTTTTGCTTTTAATGATGGACCCAATTTTTATCTGTTTGCCTTTAATTATTTATCTGCTTCTGACTTTTTCTTCTTTTCTTTGCAGATAAAAAAAAATCAAATGGAGAGAAATAGCAACAAATGGAGGATGAAGAATTGAAGACTTAGGAATTTATGATAGTTTACTTCAATTTTAATTATTGTAACTATTATTATTATAAAATACTTTGTAAATAAATACTTGTATTTAAATAACAATTGTAACAAATATTTAAAGATGAATAAAAATTCCTTTTAACCAATTAATTTTTTTTATTCTTTTCAATTGTTTATTTATTATTCATAATTCTTTAAATTATAATAATTGAAAATAAATTCCAACCATTTAACTCAGAATAATAAATAATCCATAAACATTATGGTCTTTAGCATCGACCAATTAATAAACCTGGCGTTTCAAAAATCCAAAGTAATGCACAGTCAAACACAACAACTGCCCAAATATATTTTCTCTTAATGATTCAATCAAACACTGCAAACTCAATCCAAATGACTCTTTTCACTGATTTAGTCAAACATTGCAACTCAAATCCAAATGCCACAGTCCATATCTCGGAATAACTTGAAAAGCACTGTAGAATGCGCGCACAAAAAAACCCTAGTTCTTGACTAAAAGTCAAAGAAGCGTCCGCCTAATCAAAACCTGGGCCAAAATCAAACAAACCCTAAGCAAACTGTTTGAACTGTTTCAGACCCTTCAAAAACCCTAATTTTGTCTGACTGACGAGAAAAATCTGTTTGACCGATTCTTGAGCCAGTCTGAAAAAATCAGGAAAAGCTCGACGCTGTGATTTCTCGAGGAAAAATACGAGGGCAAATTTTGGGGTATAACAGTTGCCCCTGTTCAATCTTCTTGAACCTGAAGAGTTAGATTGGCAAGTTTGCCTTTCACGACTCGAAGGTAAAAGGAGATTGGACACTAGAGTGCCCAGAAAATTTGCACTCGGTGATGTGATGGTAGAGGGAATGGGCTTAAAGATGCCATTTGGTGATGGGCTTATAGATGCCATCTGGTGACTGCTGGTAGGAGGATGGGCTTATAGATGCCATCTGGAAATGGGCTTAAAGATGCCATTTGGAAATGTCGGTAGGAGGATGGGCTTATAGATGCCATCTGGAAATGGGCTTAAAGATGCCACTTGGAAGTTGTTGGTAGGGGAATGGGCTTATAGATGCCATCTGGAAATGGGCTTAAAGATGCCATTTGGAAATGTCGGTAGGAGGATGGGCTTATAGATGCCATCTGGAAATGGGCTTAAAGATGCCACTTGGAAGTTGTTGGTAGGGGGATGGGCTTATAGATGCCATCTGGAAATGGGCTTAAAGATGCCATTTGGAAGTTGTTGAACTGCATGTTCTTGGTGAGTGGACAAGTATCAGAAAGGCATCCATGCTTTGGAACATCTCTGAACTGGGGGTCTGGATAAGCAATAGATTGACATCCATGTTTTGGAGAATCCGCAAACTGTTGGAGTTGAATAAGCAATAGAGCAGCATCCGTTGTTGGGAAGCGTCCGTAAACTATTTTCAGAAGTCTTGAAGTGGAGAAGGAACCGGTGTAGGGTTTCCTGATGACGAGTCCGTGTAAAACTGCATCTGGATGAATCTGGAACAAGTATCAGAATGTCGCCGTGTCTGGGTCACATCTGAACTATCTCTGAGTGAATCTGGAATAAGTATCAGAAAGTCGCCGTGTCGGGGTCACATCTGAACTATTTCTGGAAAGAATCTCGGAAGATGATGGTCTTTGTCTGTTGACTGCTCTTTCCTGAAAAGGTAAAGAGTTAGTTGTTATGAAATGTCATGATGCATGATGCAATGTATGTTATATCAATGTTTATGATATGAATGTGATGAATGTGCAGGTAAGCTGATGAGCTGTCTTGCTGAGGATAGATGAATCCTGGATGGTTGGAAACAAAAGAATCTTGACTGCTGTCGGGGAAAATAATTCTGAGGGCAAGAATCTTCTGATCGTTGAAAATGAGAAGTCTTGGGACCACTGTTGGGGAATCAGAAGCTTGGGTTCTATGCCAATCTACTGGGGAATTCCTGTCTTGAGGAGATCTTTACTGGAGAATATTCGAATATTCTGCGCGGAACTGAGAATGAGAGTCTTCACTCTGCTTGGGGATTGATAGTTGGGAGTTTTAGCTCCGCTGGGGATATTGAAACTTGACTCTGAGGGGAGTTAGCTTCTGGAAGACTCTCTGGCTGGGGATTGCAAGAATCTTCTGATTGCTGCAGGTGTTGATCTGGAGTAAGTTACTGAATGTCGCCATCTCTGGGTCACATCTTGAACTATTTCTAGATCTTGAGTAAGAATCTTTTGAGTTTGAGAAGGAACCGGTGTAGGGTTTCCTGATGATGAGTCCGTGTAAAACTACATCTTGGATTTGAGATCTGTATGAGTAGCAGAATGACTTCCGTGTCTGGAGTATATCTGAAACTGTAACTAGGATCTGAATGAGTAACAGAATGGCTACCGTGTCTGGAGCGTATCTGGACTGTATCTTCCGACAGGTGATGAAGGAATTGCTGAACACTTTTGACATTCGAATGCCCCAAGTGGTGATGCAGATAATTTCCTGGCTTGTTACAGGTGTTAATCCATAATCAGTCGTTCACAGATATTTTCCTGGTTTGTTACAGGTGTTGATCCGGAACTTAAGAAAGGTGACAGAATGGCAACCGTGTCTGGAGCACATCTGGACCGTATCTTCCAACAGGTGATGAAGGAATTGCTGAATACTTTTGACATTCGAATGCCCCAAGTGGTGATGTAGATAATTTCCTGGCTTGTTACAGGTGTTAATCCACAATCAGTCGTTCACAGATATTTTCCTAGCTTGTTACAGGTGTTGATCCGGAACTTAAGAAAGGTGACAGAATGGCAACCGTGTCTGGAGCACATCTGGACCGTATCTTCCAATAGGTGATGAAGGAATTGCTGAACACTTTTGACATTCGAATGCCCCAAGTGGTGATGTAGATAATTTCCTGGCTTGTTACAGGTGTTAATCCATAATCAGTCGTTCACAGATATTTTCCTGGCTTGTTACAGGTGTTGATCCGGAACTTAAGAAAGGTGACAGAATGGCAACCGTGTCTGGAGCACATCTGGACCGTATCTTCCAACAGGTGATGAAGGAATTGCTGAACACTTTTGACATTCGAATGCCCCAAGTGAAGATGAAGGAGACTTGCCCCGAGTTCACTGAAATTTTTGAGAGATTTGTTGAAACCTTGACTGGACTGCCCCAGGTTAACTGGATGGTGCCATGTCATGCCCCTTGTTGATAGGAGATTTAACGTTGGAAGTGTCATCCTTTTGAAGTAATTTTGTTCACTGAGAGAGTTTTCGTTCCTCCGAACATTCGATGTATGAATTTCTTCGATGTCAAACAAATAGTCAAATGCAAACAGTGATATTCGAGCAATGCAAAGTTTATGTCTGACTCAAAGTTTTGAAAAAAATGCGTTTTTTAGCAGAAAACTTTTCATAAGACAAGTTAACACAAGATTTGGAGCAAAGCCTTACAGGAGTCAGGATACCTCTTGTAACAGTATGCTTTCAAACTAACCCATGCTTCAATTAGGACTTTTGAAGGGTTGTAACGTGGTCTGGTTCACGGTTTAAGAAACAAAGGATACAGGCTCAAAGTATATTTGTACCCACCCGCTCTTCGTGATGTTCTTCAACCCTAAGCTCAGTTAATTGGGCGTCGCACTCTGTTTTGAGTTTGGAATGACCTTTGGGTGATGGTTCACCAGTTGAATTTGGGAGACAGTCATCATCTCTTTTTTCTTGGCAACATTTTTTTATGTTGTTGAGGATTTGTAATGACCTCACTATTTTGATTTTGATTTGTTATCCCTAACTTTTGCCTGACCGTTCCCGTTTTTTGAGATTACAGTCAGCGGGATGCCCCAGCTTTCTTAAGCCCCCTTTATAGGTTTTGGCTTGGTGGGCTTTTCTCTTTTGAGAGATTGACTGCCTATATGATAGGGAACCACCCTTGTCTTTTGATTCCAAGGGAATGCTTTTCTTTTTTTGACGTCGTTCGTTGTGTTACGAACTGAGAGTTTGCGACTTCAATGCGCATTTTCTTTTGAATTAACTGAGATACTACCCTTCCCCAGGTTTATATCAAAGGTTTTGATTGTTTAGAACAGAAAACTCCTACTTCTTTGGCTCGAAGGGGTTGACTAGGGATTATCTTCCTTATAACTCCAGTGTTTGGGAATCGAAAGAAATGCCTGTACATCATCAGCAAGGTCCGTTCAAAAGCATACTGTATGAGATTATGGTATTGTTTCGTCATCCTCCCTCTAAAGGCTTGTAGCTTTTTATCAGGAGTCAAATATCATAAAGAAAACATAAGAGTAGTGAAAACGAATGGATGAATTCAAGACAAACATATGCAATGCATTAATGAAACAGAGTTTAACATCAACAGTTAATTGTTTGAAAACAAAAGAAATTACAACTTTGAAAATTCAAATGAAGCAAAAGTCTCTCAGCTTGAGCTTTGTCACTTCAGGTGGAGAATTCTTTAACGGAAGATTTTCATCTCGCCGTCCGGCATGAACCTCGGCACTCCAATGTCGATCAGATCTTGAATCTTGTTCTTCAAGGCCCAACAGTCGTCAGTGTCGTGCCCCGGGATGTAGGAGTGGTATACACAAAATGCATCGGGATGATAGTTAGGAGCGGAGGTATTTGGGTTCTGGATAGGATCCCTCAAAGCAGTCAGATTGACCTCCAACAAACGCTCTAGAATCAGAGATGATGGTATGTCAGTCTCTGTGAACTGTCTTCCCGACGTTTCTTGTTTACGCCGATTACCCCGTTGACGCTGGCGAGGTTGTTGCTGGGCTTGTGACCCTGAAGCAAGCAAAGGAGCCTTCCCTTTGTCTTCTTGAGTGGATGGAGGCTGAGCGGTGACTTGCTCTTCAACCTCAGGTGTTTGCCCCAATTGGTTGCTTTGAAGCATTTGGCGGACGAGAACTCTGAGTTCCTCTTGTCTTTGAGACAGATCTTGGATGAGAGCCATCTGGCCCACCAACTGTCCCATCACTTGGATCCTCAATGTTGCCAAATCAAACTGCAGCTCCGCATGCTGATCGCTCCTGGCATTGTTTGAATTCTCCAAGCCCTTTGTGAGGAGAGATTTCATTTCTTCTTGCCCCAGTGACAGGTTCAAGAACATTTCCTGCAGCTGAGCAGTCTGGACTTGGATATCCTTGACAGTCCTCTCTAGAGCCATCCCTTACTGAAATAAACAGTATGAGAGTAAGGAAACCTGAAAAAGGAAAGATCGTCAAGATGCGATGCATGACATGTGGATGCCTGCTTTCAAGGATCTCTTGGGGTAAACACAAGAAAATGTTAGAGGTTGAACTTCGATCTCTGATTGGAGCCTTGCACCGGTGGATGTCTTTCCACGAGAATCAAGCTCACCATGTCAAGTGGGTCACAACCACTGATTCAAGCTGTTGTACTTCATCTTTGATTGGAGAACTGTGCACCTGTGGATGTCTTTCCACAAGAATCAAGCTCACCATGTCGAGTGGGTCATAGCCCCTGATTCAAGTTGTTGCTCTTGATCTTTGACTGGCCTTTGTTTAGAGGAGAAACCTCTTGCCTTTTGGTAGACGTCTAGTTCAACGTAACCCTGCATCAAAAGAACCCTCGAGATCCTTGAAAAGGTTATTGAAAATGCTATGGTATGATGTCATGATGTTATGTTCATGCATGCAAAAGCAAATGAGTGTATATACAGGCAATCATATTCACACAAAGCAAAACAAGTCCTTAGGTTCAGGCTTGCATGGGGTTGGAGGTAAGTACCCTCTTGAAGTTAGTTGGCTTATCCTGTCCTAAAAATAGAAACCGGGTTCTAATGAGCTCAATATCATTGGATTGTTTTCTGTGTTCATTATTTCGGTTTAGCCACTTAACTGGCGACCGAAATATTCCAAGAAAACAACCCTCCATGAGTGTAGTATCGAGTATCTACCAACTTCGGACTGTACCAAAGTCGGTCATCTCACTACCCCTAAAAAAGGCTAAGATGGTCAATTAAGGTTCTAAAGTTCGTTAGTGCTTCATGACATCGCTCAGCGGCCCCGTACTCTCCTTGATTGAACTCAAGGGTTACCGGTACTCACAAATATGTCACACTAACATAGCTTACTGCTTCAACCGTGTCGGTATACCCCACACAGTTCCCTCACAGTTTTATTGCTATTTACCTAAAAAAGGTGCCCCAAATCCGGGTGTAGGATTTACAACAAACCCAAACAAGGACCCAAAGAGTAAAGCAATCAAGGCAATTAAAGCAAGAAGGTAAAGGTGATCTAAACCCTAAGGTAACCCCACTAAAAAAAATTGTCCCTAGAAGAGTCGCCAGTTCTGTGATACGGTGGGAGAACTGACTTGAGTTTTGCGTTTGTATTCGCACTTGTTCGGTTTAGCAAGAGTCGCCACCGACTTTTTATTTTATCCTAAAGGAAAGGTTAAAAAAGCACAGGAAAAACCTTTTGAGATGTTTCGTGGGTTCGGGGGGTAGATTACAGAAAGGGAAGGTATTAGCACCCTTTCTATCCATGGTTATCCATGGGCTCTTAGTTACTTGGTTTTAGATCACTTGCCTTGATTTTCGATTGCTTGAAATGGTGTGTGTGTGTGTTTTTGAAAATGTTTTTGAAGAAGATTCCTTGTCTTAGGCAACCAATGTAATTGACTCGTGTTTGAGTGTTTTACAAAAGTGTGTATCTTTTCGAAAAGATGTTTCAAAAATGTTTTTGGAAGTTTGTTTTGAAAGTGTTTGTGAAATGTGATTTTTGAAAAGGAGGCAAGTGTTTTTGCAAGTTGATTTCAAGTAGCTAAGAGTTTTGTCTACCCCTATTGTACTCAAAGGTTTTCTCTATGTTTTCAACCCTTTTTAACAATTTTGTTCCACCATTGAATTTGGTGGACAATCTTGCGTTTAGGATGTTTAACGGGACATGCGCGGGTCATCGTATGGACCATGAATGCAATGGTGCCAAGTTTCTTTGGCAATTTTGCTTGAAGGGACTTGATCATTTTGATAGGCAAATTTCGAAAGCGTCATCGAGGGACTTATGATCATTTGAATTGTTTTTCCAAAGAAACTCGACGTGCAAGCATGGCCCATTTTGGAAGGCAACATGTGGGATTACCCTAGGGGGTGCAAGTGTGATTGTGTATTGATTTCATGCATTTGTCTTTGTATTAGGTTATCTAGCGTTTGATTTTATATACATACAAACCCTAGGTCTAACCATGGTATAATTCGAAAGCGATAAATTGCGAGAATTTAAAGTCTACGCTATTACAAAATAGTATCTGGGAGTGGGGGTACAAGTATACACAAATGGGGATGAGACTTAAATAGTTACAACCAAATCGAATTGCGATCAAATGTAATAAGTATCAAATGTATAGCATAAAGGCAATGCAAGAGGTAACAATGTTTGTGTGTATTGTAAATGTGTAAGTGTATGTGTAAATGTATATGTAATTTATTTACAAGTGGAAAAATGTGAATTTAATAAGAAAATTAAGTATTGTTAACTTAATGAAAGGAATTAAATATTTTGTTTATTTAATTTTTGTATTCTTGTATTTTTGTTTAATATGTACAAAAAAGTATTTTTTAGAAAAAAGAAAAGTATTATCTTAGGAAAATTAACATTTCATGTATAAAAATTTTAATTAAAGAAAGTGTAAGTTTAATTGTAATTTTACATGTTTTTATGTACAAAGTCTTAAAAAAAAAAAAGAAATGTTTTAAGTTTTAGGAAAAATTAATGTATTAATTATTTATGTTAGTATTTTTTATGTATGTACAAATTAATGTATTTTAAGTAATTATGTACAATTAAAGAAAGTAAAAGTTTTATTGTTTTTATGCACAAAAGGAAATTTTGTAAAAAAAAGGATTTAAGGTATTATTTTATCTATATGGTTTAATTATGCTAAAAAAAGATAAAATAACTTTGTTAATTAGAAAAGGTAAAAAATAAAGATATAAATTAGCTTTGAAATAAAAAAGAAAGGCAAAGGGGTTAGATGGGCTTAATCAGAATTAGAAGCCAAAGGGGGGTGCCAATTGGGACGCATTTGGGCCTTAGGCTTATTTTTGTGGGACAAAGCCCAAACGGTTTGAGACAAATTATTTTCTAGGGTTTGATAATTATTGTTTCATTTGGAGAATGCTAGGGTTTGTTAACAACGCAAAGGCGCCGTTCGTCCTCTTTCGTCTTCGTTCGTTTCCTTCATTTTTCCGAACCATGCTCATCTGAACGAAAACTTCCGTCCAAGGCCACCGACGCCATCGTTCCCCCTTCTCCCTCAGTGTACTGCTCAGGCGGTGCTTGCAAGGTTCAATCGCGTTAGGGCTTTCGTTATTTCTTGATTTTATGTTTTGATTGAGTTCTGATTTATGTGTTTTCGTTTGTCATTTTGAAATGCATGCAAAGGGTATGAGAAGACTACCTCTTGGAGACAGAGGAGGAGGGAACTAGGAGGCGCGTAGGCGGCTTGACGGCGGAGGAAACAGTGAAGATGTTGAGCTCGCTTGCTGGAAACTGGTATTTCGTGTTTGGCTTCTTAGGTTTTGTGATGTATGAGCTGAAAACCTGGTATAACTTTTTTTCTCTTCTTTTCTGGTTGCCTCGCCCTTTATGCTTCTTTATCCTCTTCTCTTTCACTTTCTTCGGTTGCCTCTGAGTTGCCTTGAGATATTGACTTGAATCTTTCTCTTCCTCGTTTCTGTATGCTTGATGATGATTGATATGTTGCCTAGCTTGTTTACCTCTATATGTTTACTTGATGCCTTGTATGTTTTCCCTATGATGAGGCTTCCTCTGAGGGTTTGTAGCCTTACCATGTATTGCCTTGAATGCGTGATCTTGGGTATGCTTGCCCTGTTGCCTTGAAATATTTCTTTGTGTTTGGTTGTCTTGATGCCTCGTATGCTGGATATAGTTGCTTGTCGACTAACCCAATGATGAGCTCTTTGAGTTCCGAGGGTTTTGAGTTGCCTTTGAATGCTTTAGCTTGATGTGTGTGTTGGTATGTTTGGTAGCCCAATGATGAATTACAATTCTGAGGGCTCTTTGTGTTGGAAATTGGTTTAGGCTTGGATTTGCTGGTTAATGTTTTTTTGTGTTTACTCAGTTTACACAGGTTGAGGATGGTTTGGATATTATGTGAGTTTGTAACTGGTAAGGCCTTGGGGCTTTCAGGCTTCAGGCTTGATGACTGGTACAGGTTTTAGGCCTGGAGACTGGTTAGGCTTCATGTTTTTGTTGCAACAGTTTAAGGCTTAGGTGTTGATGCAGGTAAGGCTTGACAGGGTTTACTGGTTTAAACTGTTTGATGCTTAGGCTTGCATCAGTTTGAGCTCTTTTTCACAGGTTTGGATGGTTAAGCTTTTAAAGGCTTGAAACAGGTTGAGGGTTCCAGGCAGGCTCTTCAGCTTGAGGCTAAGAGCTTGGCGCTTTATGTTCTGAGCTATATTTTTGTTTTTGATTCCTGCCTCCTCTTACTGTTTCATTGCAGTTTTTTTTGTTTTATATCTCTTTATGCCTCAAGCCTAAAGCCAGTAAGCCTATTCTTTTTTCTCTTCTTCTCTCTCCAGTACAACTTAAAACATTAAATAATGTTTATCATGTACTTTAACTGAAAAAGCAATTTGGCTTGGGAAATGATGAAATGAAAAGTTTGCTTGCACATTACTCTTTCTCTGCATACTTTGTACTTCTTCCAGATTTTATGCCTCTTGTTATCTTTCCATATCTTCTTTTGACATCTTTTTTTTGTTCAGTTTGACATTGGACTTTGTTTGGCAATTTGAACTTTTATAGTTGTACATGCTGTTTGCTTTGAACTATGCAGTTGGTTGGCCAATTTGAAATGTGCAATTTGTATACTTGGTGCCTTCATTCTTTAATTTGCAAACATCATTCATCCCTCTTTGTGAACCGGGAGAAATCTCGTGATTTGCAGAGAGGGCGAACTGATCCCGGCCTTTTGCTTTTAATGATGGACCCAATTTTTATCTGTCTGCCTTTAATTATTTATCTGCTTCTGACTTTTTCTTCTTTTCTTTGCAGATAAAAAAAATCAAATGGAGAGAAATAGCAACAAATGGAGGATGAAGAATTGAAGACTTAGGAATTTAGGATAGTTTACTTCAATTTTAATTATTGTAACTATTATTATTATAAAATACTTTGTAAATAAATACTTGTATTTAAATAACAATTGTAACAAATATTTAAAGATGAATAAAAATTCCTTTTAACCAATTAATTCTTTTTATTCTTTTCAATTATTTATTTATTATTTATAATTATTTAAATTATAATAATTTAAAATAAATTCCAACCATTTAACTCAGAATAATAAATAATCCATAAACATTGTGGTCTTTAGCATCGATCAATTAATAAACCTGGCGTTTCAAAAATCCAAAGTAATGCACAGTCAAACACAACAACTGCCCAAATATCTTTTCTCTTAATGATTCAATCAAACACTGCAAACTCAATCCAAATGACTCTTTTCACTGATTTAGTCAAACATTGCAAAATCAAATACAAATGCCTCAGTCCATATCTTGGAATAACTTGAAAAGCACTGTAGAATGCGCGCACAAAAAAACCCTAGTTCTTGACTAAAAGTCAAAGAAGCGTCCGCCTGATCAAAACCTGGGCCAAAATCAAACAAACCGTAAGCAAACTGTTTGAACTGTTCCAGACCCTTCAAAAACCCTAATTTTGTCTGACTGACGAGAAAAATCTGTTTGACCGATTCTTGAGCCAGTCTGAAAAAATCAGGAAAAGCTCGACGTTGTGATTTCTCGAGGAAAAATACGAGGGAAAATTTTGGGGTACAACAACGTCATATTTATTCGGGTAAATTGTCTTACCGGTCTTTCTGTTCTAGGCTGGTTATTCCTTTGTTGAGTAGGTGCAGGCTTATGGATCATGACGGCCCATACCGTTGGACGGTGTTTAGTTATGTCCTGATTCCTTTCAGGGTACACATCACTAACCTCTGTCTTCCCAATAAATGGTTTTCTCACGGCACTGGAGGATGCGTCCTTTTGGATCTTTCCACTCTTAATCCCAGCTTCCACTCTTTCCCCGGTCAAGATTAATTCAATGAAGCCTACTGAGGAGCTTCTAATTAGATGATTAAAGAAAGGACCGGAAAGGGTACCTAGAAACATGTCCACTAGCTCTCTGTCAGACAGGGGAGGCTGGACTCTTCCTGCTAAGTCTCTCCATTTCTGAGTGTAGTCTTTGAAACCTTCGCTTGAACCCATAGTCATACTCTAAAGTTGAGTACGGGTAGGAGAAAGGTCTGCGTTATATTGATACTGTTTATAAAAAGCAGCGGCCAGGTCTTCCCAATTATGGACATTGTCCCTCTCCAGTTGATAGAACCAATCTAGCTGAGTTTCGGATAGACTATCCTGAAAGAAGTGGACCCACAAATCTCTGTCAGCAGTGTGAGGTTGTATCTTCCTCACATAAGATCGGAGGTGCATCTTGGGACACGAAACTCCGTCGTACTTAACAAACACTGGTGCCTTGAACTTTGGTGGAATAAAAATCCCAGACACCAAACCCAACTCTTCAAAGTCCAGCCCGGGCACTCTCTGAATCTCCATTTCACTTAGACATTCTTCTAGATGTTTGTATTTATCGTCAGTCGGAGGATACTGCTCTTCAGAGTAATCATCGTCTTTTTCCTCTTCAGATTTTGGATGGGCAATCACTTCCTTTCCTTTCCCTTCTTAATTATCCTTTTCACCAGATGATGTTTCAAAGTAAAGGGTCTGGCTGGCTGGCCCCGGGAACCTTCTTCCCAAATTCAAAACACTGGTTGATTTCTTTGCTTTCTTCTTCTTTTCTTCGATCAACAAAGTTTTCAAATCCTCTTATCCTTTTACTAAAGTCAATAACATTTGTTGAAACTGAGCATTCTGCGCCTGGAGATCTTTTACCATCTGTTCCATGTCTTCTCACTGAAATAAACAGTAGAAAGATGAGGAGACCTTTTGTAAGAAGCCTTCTTATGTTATGATGAATGAGGATGCATATGCAATGATTTCAAGGAAATTGGAGATTTAAATTTTCTTTAGACAAAAAAGGAACACGCGTCATATTAATAAATCAAAAGTTTGAGTACATCATGCCTCTTTGGGCTTACAAAGAAATACAAAAACTCTAAGATAAAAAAGTGGAACGCATCCTCTTTGGTGCGATGTAGGCGTTCAGACTCCACTCCTCATGAAACTGCTTGGTGAGTTCCAGAACCTTCTACTCGCTGGCTGAGAATTGGGCCTCGAAAGTGTCTCGCTCCCCCTTAAGTTGTATCCAATCCCTTTACGAGTCTTCGAGAGAGGTGGGCATGTCAGAATGCAGGATAGTGTATGGGACATCTCCTTCCACAACAGGCTCTTTGATAACCGGCAGAATAGAGAGGTAAGGTATCATAAGACTTTGAGCACAGGTTTGTACCCATTTGGGATAAGGCTCAAGAGGCATGGAATTCTTGTGCCCCAATGTCTTTCTATCTACCTTGTTCAACATCCTCCAAGCTCGGATAAACCTCTGGCGGTGACCTTGATCGTCATTCTCGTAGTCAAATACCAACCCTTGAATAAGCATCTCATGTGGACCATCCCTCCGGGTGTAACCAAACCGTCTTAAGACTAAGCAGGGGTTGTAGGTGATACCTCCTCTAATGCCAAGTAATGGGACATTAGGGAATTCTCCACAATGGTCGATGATAGTAACACTCTCCATAGATCGAGAACACCAATGAATATCCGAATGCCTGAGCATCATTAACCTATGTGACCACCTTGAACCTTGCTCATTCTTCAATACAGATTGGGGAAGATGTGAAATAAAACATCTTTCCAAGAGAGGAGTACAACACATGAGAATACCCCTTTTCCTCATAGTGCGAGTGTGAAAAGAATATAGGATGTCTCCTAACAAAGTAGGCATCGGGTTACGAGACATGAAGATTTTGACGGTGTTTACATCTATGAGTTGGTCAGGATTTGGAAACAAAACCATCCCATAGATGAGGAGAGCCACAATTTCCTAAAAAGCTTACAAGTCCAAGGAGTTCCAACAGTTTTGGGCTTTCTCAAACAAGAACTTGGCTAAGAAACCTTTGACACCACTCATTGTTTCCCAATTAGTTGTGACATCAGATGGTTGCAAGTGTAAGGCTTGAGCAATCTCTTCTGGTTTTGGATCTCTTTTCGTACCGTTGAAGGGTAGTTGATTGAGAATGAGAATCCTCAATAGTTGGGAGAATTCTTCCAAAGTTGGCACAAGTTGATAATCCAGAAATGTGAAGCAATGATGTAAAGGATCAAAGAATTGGAAGAGCACCTTCATCATATCCTCATCAATGTTGGAGGTGACCAAGTTTAAGAGGCGACCATGTCTTCCGATAAATGGAGAATTTTCGGGAACCCTTGATGTTAACTCTTTAAGTTGAGAAGGGATCCTTACAAGATTGACTTGAATGGTTTTCCTGCGAATAGAATCCATGTCATACAAAACAGAACAAATATAAATCCTAAAAATCCTTGAAATGGTTAGTGAGTATGAGAATGATGTTATGATGTTTATGATGTTATGTACAAGTAGATATATATCAACAAAACAAACAAGTCCTTAGGTTTAGGATTGCATGGAGTCTGTGATCGGTGGGAATAAAACTGACTGTTTTTTAGCTGGTTTCATGAAATGTCGCGGTAAGCAAGAGTCGCCACTGTCTTTTATGTTCTCCAACATGGAATGGACAAAAGCACAACAAAGTTCCTTCTTTGAGAATGTTTCTCGGTTCGGGAGGTAGATTATAGAAAGGGAAGGTGTTAGCACCCTTTTTATCCGTGGTTATCCACGGGCTCTTAGGTACTTGCTCTTATGTTTTCAAAATTTGTTTGCTTTTCAAGTGTGTGTGGGTTTTGAAAAAGTTCGTTTGGAAAACTTCTAAGTAACTCTTGTATCAGTCCTCAAGAGTGTATGAAGTGTTTTGTTTGAAAACTTTTTGAAAGTGTGGGGTGCGAAAAGATGTTTTTGTTTGTTTTGAAAAGAGTAAGTTCCCAGGAGAATCTACCTACTCTAAGGAATTAAGCTGTGTAAGAGTCCTTTGGATAGTGCTATCCCACCATTGAGAGGTAGGTAGCACCATCGTTGGAGGTGTTCAGGTCAATTCGATTATAGGGACAGTGTGGTCACCAAAGCAATGGTAGGACACCTTAGTGGTAACCCTAATGTCCTAGATCCTTTTATCCGAGGCAACCGTTTCGAGGCAACTGGATCTTTAGACAAAGGGCGACCTCTAAGACACCCTATACTTGATGACCACGTTCGAGGCAACCAGTGAGGCGTACCCTAGAAGTGGCATGTGCTTTGTGTGTTGTTTTTCAGTTAATGTTTGTCTTTGAACATGTTATTTGTGAGCTACGGATTGATTTTATTTACATACATTCTTGCAGGCATTTTTTAAAAGTTAGGAGTGCGGAAAGTAAATTGCGGAAAGATAAATCTAACTATTACAAGGCGCGGGTCTATACATCGCCAAAAAACAAAGACCCGTTTTGGAAAAGTAAATGCAGAAAATTAAAGAAAGCAATAAAATCCTAATTACTATTACATCCTCTGTACAGATACATAAATATAATCGAAATAAATAAATACGCACGAATAGAAATTTAATCGGGAACGTCCTAAGGGTTTTGACCCTTTTTTAAGAAAGAATTGAATTTTGTCCTTTTTTGTAATTAATGAAATTAAAATTAATAATTAATTAATTAATTAATTAAGAAAATATTTTTTGCATTTTTATGTTTTAATGAAATAAAATAAAAAGGAATTAAAAATGTCAAAAGAAAAGCCTAAGTCCAAATTATTTTATTTATTGTAAAAAGGTATTAAAGTTAACTAATTAAACTAATTTAATTTAATTTACATTTATTTACAAAATAAGTTAAATAATAAAAATTCTTTTTTTGGTTTTTTTGAATTTTTATAAAAAATATTAGTTTATGAGGTAATTAAATAATAATAATAGTTAATAATAATATTTGGTTAAAAGAAAATAAAAAAGGAAAAGAAAACAAAAGAAAATAAAATAGAACCATAGGGGTGTTGGGCCAGAATTGAGGGTTTGTTTAGCATTGTTGTGGCCCATTTGCATCAAACCACGTTGACTCTGGGAATTGAGTGGGGCGCTGGTTGACCAGGAATATGGTGTGCTCTCATCCTGACCCTTGGATTGCCACCTGAAGACACATGGCGTGTGGAGGTTGGAAGTCCATGGTGGACGTATCCTGGAAGGCTGCACTTGAATAAGCATGAGAAAATGATAACAAGAAATGTGGTGGGACCTGGGATTCGAACCCAGGTCCCAGCACTCAAAGCTCATTCGCCCTGCCACCACACCAATTGACTCAATTGTAATAATAATAAGAAAATAATGTTATATGGAATAAAGGCAATATCCTGGAAATAATAAAAAAAACACGCGCGTTATTCAAACGGGCCAATGGGAGGGCGATGCCTGGTCGTCTTCTCCAAATTCCTGGTTTTATTACCTGCGGATTTTTATCCGCAGGAAGTTCCGTAGCTTATCTCAAAAAACGTCCCTAGGCCATAAAAATTTCATCCAATCACATAGACGTGATCGTCTTTGTCTCCTCATTATCCCTGTAACCATCATTCATCTTGATTTTGCCTATATGGAAAATGCCTAAAACACAAGCGTATGAACCCTAGGTTCGAACATCATGATATAGGGGCCAATAACAAAATTGAATAATGCAATTATATTAGAAATAAAATGATAAACATGAATATACCAATGTTTTGAAGAAAAGGTGCAAGGACTGGAAGTTACGATTTCGTGTTCAGAGAAAAGTTTGAGACAACTTACAGTGCGATGTGGTTGATGAAAAGGCTTGGTTTTTATTGTTGTAGCACCACTGGATGTCCGGGAAGAAGGCTATGTTCTCTTTTTGGTTCGAAAGTGCCTGCAATACTGCTTTAGATCTCACACTTTTTTGGACAATTTTCAGTTTTTGCTCTGGCCGTTTCAGGGATGCCTAGGTCGTGAATGTGGTTGGGGAGGCTTGCATATGTAGTAATGAATGAGAATAGGTCACATTAAGAGCCAATGATCCATTGCAATGGTGTTTTTGGATTTTGCTTAATCACCATTAAAGGCATTTTCCAAGTTTGTTCAAATTTGAATTTTCATGCATAATTGAGCTTGGCACGAATTTTGTAGGTGTATTATGACACATGAAAGCCATTCAAATCAAAAGATGTTATTGAATTAATTTTTTTTTATTTTATTTGAATTTTATGGATTTAAGATGAATTAAATCAAATAAAATTAAATAAAAATAGAAAAATTAATGTTTAATCTTGAAATTGATCATGGGACACGTGGGTGGCATGACAAGGCTGAATCAAGTGAAAAAAAGTTGGCCTTTTTGTCAAAAATTGAAGTTTCAAGGATAGTTGACTTTTGCCATTTCACAAATATTTCCCAACTTCTCCAATGCATATCTTGCTCAATTTTGATCATATGAACATGTTCTTGGACATTTTGGAAAGGTCTTGAAGTCCTCTAACCAATGCCTTTGGTCCCATATCGTTTTGATTTACCAATCTCAAGTTATGGTCTTTGACTTAAAATGCCTTTTTGTTGACTTTTGAAAATGACCTATAATGTTGAAATTGATAACTTTTTGTGAGAGCATTTCTTGGACTTGGAATGTGAAGATGAGTTGTAGGAAATGTCCTCCCCTTCAAAATGAGCATTAGATGAGATTTTTCTGATGAACCATGAAAAAGTTATGCCTTGGTCAAGTTACAGTTGACTTTTCAGCTGTCCAAAAATGGAAACTTTTGCATCTTAATGATTTTTGAGCCATTCTTGTGGAATCATGATCAAGACTTGATCAAATGATGATTGTGGCTTCAAAATAAGATGTTGACCAAAAATTTTGACTTTTGACTGCCAAATGACCATTTTTCCCCTGCAGTTGACTGTGAAGCAATTAGGGTTTTTGACTGTGCAATTTGCCCTTGTGAGCCTTGAAACTTGGCATGTAGATGCTTGACAATGTGTATGAGAATATGGGACTTGATTGAGCCCTTGAAAACCTCAACTTTCTTGCAAGAACCAAAACCCTAATTTTGACTGGCTTAGGAGGATGGTTTGACTGTGCAATCTTTGAGAGACTTGAGCAAATTGAAATGATGCTTGTCAAAACCTTGAAGAATATGGGAGGGCAAATTTTGGGGTACAACAGTTGCCCCTGTTCAATCTTCTTAAACCTGAGGATGTATATTGGCTTGTGTGCCTTTCGTGATCCGAAGGTGGAAGATGATTGAACACTAGAGTGCCCAGAAATTTGCACTCACATAGTGGAGTATCAACAGTGTGATGGTGGGAATGGGCTTACAGATGCCATTTGGAGAGATGATGGATAGGAGGATGGGCTTATAGATGCCATCTGGAGATGTGACAGAACCTTGTCGAGAATGGGCTTATAGATGCCATTTGGGGTGTGATAAACAGTTGTGGAGATGGGCTTATAGATGCCATCGGGGGTGTCGATTGCGTAAGAGATTCCTTAGCGAGAACTTGCGTACTTGATAAAGGAAGATGGTTTCCTGGCCTGTTACAGGTGTTGATCTTCAAACTCTTCATGCAGATATGCCCTGGCTGGATACAGGTGTCGAATCTACAATCAATTGCTCACACATATGCCCTGGCTAGATACAGGTATCGAATCTTGAACTTCAAAAGGTTGCTTACAGACGTGCCCTGGCTGGATACAGGAATCGAATCTCTAAACTTCAGAAGGTTGCTTACAGACGTGCCCTGGCTAGATACAGTAATCGAATCTCTAAACTCTTCATGCAGATATGCCCTGGCTGGATACAGGTATCGAATCTTCAAACTCTTCAGATATGCCCTGGCTAGATACAGGAATCGAATCTGGAATTAGTCATCTACAGATATGCCCTGGCTGGGTACAGGTATCGAATCTTCAAACTCTTCAGATATGCCCTAGCTAGATACAGGAATCAAATCTGGAATTAGTCATCTACAGATATGCCCTGGCTGGATACAAGTATCGAATCTTCAAACTCTTCAGATATGCGCTGGCTAGATACAGGAATCGAATCTGGAATTAGTCATCTATAGATATGCCCTGGCTGGATACAGGTATCGAATCTTCAAACTCTTCAGATATGCCCTGGCTAGATATAGGAATCGAATCTGGAATTAGTCATCTACAGATATGCCCTGGCTGGATACAGGTATCGAATCTTCAAACTCTTCAGATATGCCCTGGCTGGATACAGGTATCGAATCTTCAAACTCTTCAGATATTCCCTGGCTAGATACAGGAATTGAATCTGGAATTAGTCGTCTACAGATATGCCCTGGCTGGATACAGGTATCGAATCTTCAGACTCTTCAGATATGCCCTGGCTAGATACAGGAATCGAATCTGGAATTAGTTATCTACAGATATGCCCTGGCTGGATACAGGTATCGAATCTTCAAACTCTTCAGATATGCCCTGGCTAGATACAGGAATCGAATCTGGAATTAGTTAGTTGATAGTAATCATCTTTGGATTGACCTTTTTCCTGAAAAGGCGAAACATCAGTTGTATGCAATTTCATGATGTATGAAATGCATGATGTCACGATGTTCTCAAAAATAAATGAGATCGTGTGTTATGATGCGTATATGCATGCGTCATGGCGTATGATAATGTGACGAATGTATTTTCGTCTAGGAAAATAAATCCTTGACGAATGCTGGGAAGTTGAATCCTGGGCTGATGTTTGAAGAGTAGAGTTCTTCGTTTCCGCTGGGGATGATGATTGCAAGAATAAACCGGTGGGAGAAGATGACTCCGTTGGGGAATAAACTTGTTGAAGAGATTACTCTGCGGGGAATACTCTGTGGGAAGAGATACTTCGCTAAGGATTTGATGGTAACTCCGATGGGGATTCCGTTGATAAGTTATGTTGGGGAATCTGATGAACTCCGCTGGGGGATAGGAAGAACTTCGCCGAGGACGATCTTTCCGTGGCAATTAGCTGAGGATAACCCAGTTATAAGCCCTGGTGGGGAATAAACTTTGAATAAAGCCGGGTAGATGCGTTCGTACTCTGCAGGGGATAAGCTTCCAGAATCTACTGGGGATAAGCCTCCAGAATCTACTGGGGAGGATGATTCAACTCTCCTGGGGAGATTTTTGGACCGTACCGGGGAAGGGACTCCACTGGGGTGTCTGGTATTCCGCCGGGGAACAATCTTAGATCAAGACTGCCGGGGATGCTTGCTTAGGAACATTTGTACTCCGCTGGGGAATGTTGAGATCTTCTGGGGATTTCCAACTTCCTTAAGGCTGACAGTAGATTAACTCTGCTTGGGGAGAGTATCGCTGACTTGCTGGAGATATTGTGCCTCTTCGGGGCTGATTGGAGACCAACTCTGCTCGGGGAGAGTATTGATGATTCTGGTCTTACTCTACGGGGAGTGAAGGTATCTTGGTCGTTCTTCAGCCGAACCTACCTTGGTACCTTGGTGGACAGAGCAACTAGATTGCTTAGACAACTCATTATTGCCCCTGTTTCTAATGTCACCTGTAATTAGTCCCTTGTTTCGCATGCAAATATTCATGATTAGCAATTAATGTCAAATGCATATATCAAAAATGAACATTGGACGTTCTTCGCGAAACAAAACAGATAAAGGAAAAACAGTTGGCAATTTGTCTGGGAAAAGTGAATTTGTATTGACTTTTGAATTTGCCTGTAAATAGGTGTTTATGTACAAGAGGCTGACGTCCTAGTAAGAGAACGCCGCCGAACAACATAGAGTTTATACAATTTTGAAAAGGAAAACAAAACAGCTATGTGAAAAGTCTCACTGGGTTTCAACTCTGCTATCGCCTTTATGTCTTCAAGTGTCTCATCACTTTGCTGCTCAGTTGAAGATGAAGTTGATTGATCGATGTCGTCTGAACTTGATAGTTGATACCGAATTCTGGATGCAAGGTGATCCAATGAGACATAGTATTACGCTTATCCCTAACTTTTGCCTGGACCGCCCTTTCGGGTTTTCAGTCCACCGGGATACCCATTTTTGCCCAAGCCGCCTTTTCAAGTTTTCGACTTGCCGGGTGTACAGATTTTTCATTTCATCCCTTATTTTTGCCCGAACCCTTTTGGTTCACCGGGAAGCCCTTATTTTTGCCTATGTGTGTCAACCTAGTGGGTCTTTAGTTCATGCGTAGTATCTTTTTACTATGTCTGCATTGGCGGGGTGAGGAAGGTCGTCACCATCCATGGTGGTTAGAATCATAGCTCCTCCTGAGAAGATATGTTTAACCATAAATGTCCCTTCATACGTGGGGGTCCATTTGCCCATGGGATCACTTTGAGGAAGAATGATGTGCTTGATTACCAGGTCTCCGACTTGATACTCTTGTCGTCTGACTTTCTTGTTAAATGCCCTGATCATCCATTTTTGGTACGTTTGACCATGACAAATAGTAGTGAGTCTCTTTTCGTCAATCAGGTTTAATTGATCAAGCCGAGTCTGGATCCATTCATCTTCGCTCAAACCTGCATCCTTCATTATCCGGAGAGAGGGTATCTGGACTTCAATAGGCAAGACTGCCTCCATGCCATGGACCAAGGAAAAGGGTATTCCCCCGGTAGACGTCCGTGCTGAGGTACGGTACCCACGAAGAGCAAACGGTAACATCTCGTGCCAATCTTTATAGGTCATTGTCATCTTCTGCACGATCTTCTTGATATTCTTATTTGCTGCTTCGACAGCCCCATTCATCTTTGGCCGGTAGGGAGAAGAGTTGTGGTGCTGTATCTTGAATTGCTCGCAGAGCTCAGTGATCATCTTGTTGTTAAGATTGGTACCATTATCCGTAATGATCCTCTCAGGTACACCGTATCGACAGATCAGGTTGTGCCGAATGAACCGTGCCACGACGTTCTTGGTTACGGTAGCATAGGAAGCTGCTTCAACCCACTTCGTGAAGTAATCAATCGCTACTAGGATGAAGTGATGCCCGTTGAATGCCGTAGGTCTGATCTCGCCGATCATATCAATGCCCCACATTGCAAAAGGCCAAGGTGCTGTCAAGATGTTTAGAGGAACTGGAGGAACGTGCACCTTATCTGCATAGATCTGGCATTTGTGACATGTCCGAGAATGTTGGTAACAGTCAGCTTCCATTGTGGACCAGAAATATCCTGCCCGAAGGATTTTCTTTGCCATGGTATGTCCACTGGAATGTGTTCCGAAGGTACCTTCATGTAGTTCTGCCATGATCTTTTCTACTTCCGTTTTATCCATACAACGTAGTAAGGTTGAGTCGTGGTTTCGCTTGTAAAGAATGTCGTTGATGAGGAAGAACTTTGCCGCGAACCTTCTCATAAACTTCTTGTCGTTAACAGATGCACCCTTGGGGTATTCTTGAGCTTCCAGGTACCTCTTTACTTCATGATACCAAGGTTTTTCTGTTACCTCTTCAGCCTCAAGATCGCAGCAATGTGCAGGTTCGTCCAGTTCCCAGATAATGATTCGGAGAGCCTCGTTGTCCCAATTGACTTTGAACATAGAAGACATCGTAGCTAGCGTGTCCGCCAACTGATTCTCCTCTCTTGGGAAGTGCTCAAAGGTTATCTCTTCGAAATGGGGAATCAACGTCAACACATATTCTTTGTAAGGGATAAGATTTGGGTGTTTCATATCCCACTCGCCTTTGATCTGGCTGATCACGAGAGCAGAATCTCCGAAGACACTCAGAAACTTGATCCTTAAGTCAATTGCAGCTTGAAGACCCATAATGCATGCTTCATACTCCGCCATGTTGTTGGTGCAGTTGAAACATAGCCGGGCAGTGAGTGGAGTATAAGTGCCTTTTGGGGATATGATCACAGCGCCGATGCCATTACCCAAAGCGTTTGAGGCTCCGTCAAAGTGCATAGACCATCGGGATCCTTCCTCAGGTCCTTCATCCGGTCCAGGTACTTCACAATCAGTCACTACCATGATGTTTTCGTCTGGAAATTCAAAGTTCATCGATTGGTAGTCATCCACTGCTTGATGTGCCAAATGGTCTGCCAATACACTTCCCTTGATTGCTTTCTGAGTCGTTTACTGGATGTCGTATTCTATCAAGATCATTTGCCATCTTGCTATTCTTCCGGATAAGGCGGGCTTTTCGAATATGTACTTGATTGGATCCATTTTTGAAATCAACAGAGTAGTGTGAGTCAGCATATACTGTCTCAGCCGACGAGCAGCCCATACCAAAACGCAGCAAGTTTTCTCAAGCAGTGAGTATCGGGTCTCACAGTCGGTAAACTTTTTGCTAAGGTAATAAATGGCGTGCTCTTTTCGGCCAGACTCGTCATGCTGCCCCAGCACACACCCCATTGAGTTGTCCAGTACTGTCAAGTATAAGATTAGAGGTCTCCCTTCAACCGGTGTCATAAGAATGGGTGGTTCTTGGAGATACTCTTTGATTCTGTCGAAAGCGGCATGACATTCATCGTTCCAACGTACTACTTGATCTTTCTTCATCAGCTTGAAGATTGGCTCACGAGTAGTAGTTAGGTGCGAGATGAATCAGGCGATATAATTCAGCCGTCCTAGAAAGCCTATAACTTCTTTCTCTGTCTTAGGAGCTGGCATCTCTTGTATGGCTTTAACCTTGGCAGGGTCCACTTGAATACCTTTATCGCTTACGACGAAGCCTAGCAATTTTCCAGATCTTACCCCAAAGGTGCACTTGTTCGGGTTCAACCTCAGCTTGTACAACTTCAGACGGTCAAACAGTTTCTGTAGATGGTCAAGGTGTTCCTCCTCAGTTTGGGACCTCGCAATCATATCGTCGACATATACTTCAATCTCATGGTGGATCATGTCATGAAATAAAGCAACCATGGCACGTTGGTAGGTTGCCCCGGCATTTTTCAACCCAAAAGGCATGACCTTGTAGCAAAAGGTGCCCCACTGAGTAACAAAAGTGGTCTTCTCCATGTCTTCAGGAGCCATCTTGATCTGATTATAACTGGAGAACCCGTCCATGAAGGAGAATACCTTATGCTAAGCAGTGTTGTCGACCAGAACGTCGATGTGAGGTAGAGGGAAATCATCCTTGGGGCTTGCCCTATTCAAATCCCTGTAATCAACACACATTCGGACCTTACCATCCTTCTTCGGCACCGGAACCACGTTGGCAACCCACTGAGGGTAAGAAGTTACTGCAAGAAAACCAGCATCAAATTGCTTCATAACCTCAGCTTTGATTTTCTCGGACATCTCTGGGCGCATACGGCGGACCTTCTGTTTTACCGGAGGGTAATCTTCCTTTGTAGGCAGGTGATGAACCACAATGTCGGTATCCAACCCAGGCATGTCTTCGTAAGACCAGGCAAAGATTTCCACATAGTCACGCAACATCTGAATCAACCGTTGTTTCACACTAGCCTCCAGATTAGCACCAATCTTAACTTCCTTTCTGTCTATCTCAGTACCCAGATTTATCGTTTCCACTGGCTCTTCATGTGGCTGAATGGCCCTCTCTTCCTGGAGTAACAGTCTTGCAAGCTCACTAGGCACTTCGCAATCATCTTCACCTTCGTCTTCGGCTAAGTTGATCGGATTTTCGAAGTCATAACTGGCAGTAGCAGAGTCGTTACCAGTGAGATCCAGAGTGGATTGGAACCTGTATAAGTGAGTGTGTGTAAATATAGCTGTTTTGCAATATATAAAGAAAGAAAGGGAGCGCAAGATTTGAAATGTGAAAAACGTCCAATGCTTTTATTCATGATATATGAAAGTGACAAATAATAAGCCCTCACAAATGACGCCACGGTGCCCCGGGTAAGACACTGGGCCATAGAGTTTAGTAATATTGTTTGTTACAAATTCAAAACAACGGAGTTCATTACTGAGTGACAAAAGTAATAGGTGTAAAGTCTTTAGCAGTCCAGTTGCTTGGTCCACCGTTGGTCGTCGGGTAGATCCAGCTGTCAAATTAGGATTCCTCTACTTCATTTTCAATAGCATTCACTCCCGGGTTGGTGATGAATACGGGAGGTCTTCCAATCCTTGCCATGCGAACAACCCTCTGAGCTTCTGCAGTGAAACCCAAGCCAAATTTGTCAGTCTTTGGAGTGAAATCAGGAAGTCGGCCCTAGTTTGCACACTCACCCTTCTAAATCATAGCCCGGGCATCCTTTAAGGAGGCCATCTTCAAAGGAGAACTCTCTTCAGTCACAGTTTCCGCTGCTGCCAATGTCTGAGGCACCTCTTCAAAGTGTTGAAAAGGGGGTCTCAATGAACTCCTCATCCATTTCTACGTACCGGAACGAGTTGAGGTGGCTGACCATGTATTCTTCTTCCCCTTGAACTGTTACGATCTTCCCTTTGACTGGGTACTTAAGCTTCTGATGTAATGTGGAGGTCACAGCTCCCGCCTTGTGGATCCAAGGACGACCCAGCAAGCAAGAATAGGATGGACGAATGTCCATCACATAGAAAGTGGAGTCAAAAACTTGAGAGCCAACCCTGATTGGAATGTCGACTTCGCCATGCACCATCCTTTTGGACCGGTCAAAGACCCGGACAACAATGTTATTTGGCTTGAGCTCTAAACCCTCACAATCCAGCCTGTCTAGAGCTTTCTTGGGTAGTACATTTAATGAAGAACCAGTGTCTACCAACACATGGGCAAGAGTAGTGCCCCTGCATTCAATGGAGACATGCAGGGCGTCGTTATGGTTCTTTCCCTTGGCAGTCAGATCGGCGTCAGAGAAACCCAACCCATTATCAGCAGTTAAGTTGGCCACACAATCGGTAAATTGATCAGCAGACGTTTCTTGTGGCACATGGGCCATCTTCAGGAAGGAAATCAGGGCCTTGGCATGGGCCTCTGAACACAACAACAATGATAGCATATAGATTTTAGAGGGGGTGTGCCCCAGCTGCTCAACGACGTTGAAATCACTTTTCTTGATAATTTTGAGGATCTCTTCCATCTATTGCTTGGAAGCTTCAACTTTGGTCTTTGGTGCCTCCGTTCGGGCAGGCACATCAGTAGCAATCCCTTTGCCCCGAGCGTCAGATGACTCGGCAGCAGGGGTATAAACTTGATCAGGAGGGGAAACAGGCACACTGGCAGGTGTGATAATAAGAGGTCTCTGAATAGCTGGAGGTGCAATATCTGGTGAGAACAGCCTACCACTACGAGTGACCTTGACAGGCCCGGTGATGTTGCTGACACTAGTACTTGCATCAAACTCTTGCTTTACTCCCAGAACATAAACATCTGCCCCATAGTGCCACGGGACGGCTTTGTCAGACTTATAGGGGATGGGCCCCGGAACAGTGATGATGATAGGAGCAATCTTGTGAACAGGCATGATTTTGACAGGCTTCTTTGAGGGAGCCTTGGGAGGGTTGTTGAAAATGGTGACAATTGAAACTTCTTCGATAGGGACAGCTGGAACAACAATTTTCTTAAACAAGATCTCTTTGCTATCCATCAGGTTTTGGACGCCTGACTTCAGCAAAGGACAACCAGCAGGCGAAATAACACATAAATGGCAACCTTTACTACATCCCGGAAATAAACCGCCTAGTAACAGGTTCCTCTTGACAGTCAACAGCGGAGTAGCAATATCATCCACAAAAGCTACATACAGATCCTCTTCCACAGCATTCACTCCATGCTGGGGCATGGGAGCAGTCATAACATTGGGCCTTTCGGGCGCCTCGAACTGTATTTCCTTAGCATCAATAAGGTCCTGAACCTTATTCCTTAGAGCCCAACAATCATCAGTAGAATGCCCCGGGCCATCAAAGTGATAAGCGCAATGGGCGTTGGGGTTGTACTTCAGAGATGTTGTGTTTACTACCTTCGGAGCTTCCTTGACAGTTACCAGATTGGTTGACAGTAGTTGCGGCAGAATCTGAGACAGGGTCATGCTGAGCCGAATATACTGTCTTTTGGGCCTCTCAACCCTTGGCTGGTTGTACTGCTGAGGAGCAGCAGTAGGCTTTGAGATTACCACCGCGTTGACAGCTTGGCGGCGTTCCGGTTTATTCTGTCTTCTGGGACCATACACAGCACTAGCTTCCTTCTTGAAGGGCTTCTTTTCAGAACTTGAGGAGGCACCCTTTTGTATCTTCCCCGATTTGATACCAGCTTCGATCCTTTCACCCGTCAGGATCAGGTTTGTAAACCCAGCAGAGGAATTACCAATCAGGTGGTTAAAGAACGGACCAGACAGGGTCCCCAAGAACATGTCCACGAGTTCACGATCCGTCAATGGTGGTTGCACCCTGCCAGCCAGGTCTCTCCATTTCTGCGCGTACTCCTTAAAACCTTCGCCCGTTCCTAGTGACATACCCTGGAGTTGGGTACGCGTAGGAGCGAGGTCGGAATTATACTGATACTGCTTATAAAAAGCAGTGGCCAAGTCCTCCCAGTTACGAATATTGGTTCCATCCAGCTGATAGAACCATTCGAGTTGAGTCCCTGAAAGACTCTCCTGGAAGAAATGGATCCATAAGTTCTTGTCTGCAGTGTAAGGTTGAATCTTCCTTACATAAGAACGGAGGTGCAGCTTAGGACAGGAAGCCCCGTCGTACTTCACGAAGGCAGGTGCCTTGAACTTGTGCGGGATCACCACCCCAGAAGATAACCCTAAGTCTCCAAAATCCAACCCAGGCACACGTTGAATCTCCATAGCATTTAACCGGTCCTCCAGCTGTTTATACCTGTCTTCAGCATGAGGGTACTGTTCATCATTGAAGTCTGTCTCGGTGTCAGAGACCACGGGACTAGGAACCCTTCCCTCTTGGTGACTGCCTTCCCCAACAGATGGAGTAGTCAGCTCAGCTTCATTCTGCAGTGTATTCCCGAGTCTGCGTCCAGTGTTGAACAGCACAGTCCTCTTCTTCTTCTTCTTCTTCAGGAGCAAAGCCTTTAGCTCCTGTTGTCCTTGGGCTAAGTTCATGACCATCTCTTGAAACTGGGCGTTCTGGGCCTGGAGGGCCTTGATAACTTGTTCAGTAGTAGGTTCAGGATTCATGATGATTGAGTGCTGAAATAAACAGCGAAGAAGATTAAGCAACCTGTAGAAAAAGGGTACATGTGATGCATATGATGAATGAAATGCGTATGAATTATGTTTTCAAAGACAATCGGGAATCAACTTTGTAGACGAAAGGAACACACTTTATTAGATTTAAACTTTGGAATTCAAATTGTTCAACAAATTTCCCTTAGGCGTTACAGGAATGAAAAAATACTGAAAAGGAAATAAAAGTTGTAAAGGAAACATCCAAAGCCCATCAGTGCTCCCATGGCCTCCTCTTCTCAGTACGGATATAGTCATTCAGAGTCTGCTCGTTCTCCAATTGCTTGGTCAGCTTCTGGATCTTCTGTTCCTGTTCGTTGAACCTTTCCCGATAAGAATCCCGTTCTTCCTGTAGTTGCGTCCAAGACCTCTTTAGTGTATCAACATCAGTGGGTATCTGAGGAGGGAGTATGGTTGGAGGAACCCCGTCTCTATCAGGAATTTCAAGAATGATAGGCCTGACAGCTTCATATGGCATACCTAACTTCTGAGCACGGATGTGGACCCATCTGTAATAGGGTTCCATTGGTAGAGAATTCTTCGGTCCCAACTCATGTGGGTCAGCTTTGTGAATTCCGTCCCAAGCTTTGATGAATCTACGGCGCAGTTCGTCACTATCTACCTGAAACTCAAAACTGATGTGAGGCACCAACATCTCATGAGGCCCTGCTCTTCTGGCTCTTCCAAATTGACGGAGAGCTAAACATGGATTATAAGAGATTCCTCCCTGGGTACCGATCAATGGAACATTAGGATACTCTCCACAATGATCAATAACAGCCACCTCATCTAAACCTCTGAGAATCCAAATGATGTCATTATCAGTGAGAGACATTAACCTATGAGCCCAGCCTCTTCCTTCTTGGTTCTTCAGCACGAACTTGGGGAGGTGCAAAATAAACCACCTCACTAACAAAGGAGCACAACACCACAGAGTTCCCCATCTTCGGGCAGTACGAGCATAGAGTTGTTGCAGGATATCACCTAAGAGAGTAGGTACAAGATTCCGAGACATGAAGATCCTTATGGCATTGATGCTGACAAAGTTATCGGGATTTGGAAACAAAACCAGGCCATAGATTAAGAGAGCCAGGATGTCTTCATACGCCCTGAAGTCTAGGTCATTCCAGAAACTGTTAGCTTTACCAATCAGAAACTTAGCCAAAAAGCCCTTAATTCCACTTCTAGTCACCCAGTTGTCCATTACCTCGTTGTTGGTCAAAGGAAGGGCTGCTGCAATCTCCTCAAGTCTAAGAGCCTTTTCCCAACCAGTGAAGGGAGTCTGATCCAAGATATGGATACCAAGAAAATCAGAAAATTCTTCCAGGGTAGGGACCAGCTGGAAGTCTTGAAAGGTGAAGCAATGGTACGGAGGGTCATAAAACTGGGTCAGGACACTCATCAGTTGTTGGTCCCACTTTGAAGTGACTAAACCGAGAAGAGAACCATGCCTCTGGATAAAGGAAACAGTGTTTGGAATTCTGTCAACCAATTCTTTAAGCAAATCAGGTGGGTGAACAAAATTGAGCCGGATAGTATTCCTTCGCACAGTCATCATGATGTCCTACAAAAGAGCAAAGGTGAAACCCTCTTGTCTTTGAAATAGGTCAGTCCTTATGCAGGATGCATGCAATGGTATGATGGTATGATGTTATGATAAAGCACACCACAAATATTCACAAAGGCAAACATGATAAGGCACACAAGTCACACAAGACAGCCCTTAGGGTTTAGGCCAACATGAAGTTCAGGTACTACCCTCTTTCAGTTTCGTTGGTTAAGACCTGTCCTATCAAAAGTAACCGGGTTCTAGAGGATCCCAATATCACTGACTACCCTCAATCGGTCATAACTCCAGCGTCGCAATCTTTTCTTGCGGCCAGAACCATCGCGAGAGTTTAGCCTCAATGGGTGTAGCATACTGCTACTGTTCTATGGCCAAGTTGGGTCAATTTAGGGTTCTAAGGTCGGTTGGTGCTTAATGACTCCTCAGAAGACCCATATTCTCCTCGTTGCAACACAAGGGATATCGGTACAGACCAAGGTGCCACACCAATGTAGCCACTGCTTCACCTGTGTCGGTCTACGCCGGACAGGTTCCTCACAGCTTATGCTACCTAAAAGGGTATTCCCCAGATCCGGGTTAGGATCTATGTAACTCCAAAACAAGCCCACAATATAAAAGCAAACGAAGCATACAATTGAAAACATAAGAGTGGTCTAATCCTAAGGTACACCTCACTTTTATTATTCCCCAGCAGAGTCGCCAGTTCTGTGATCAGTGGGAATAAAACTGACTGTTTTTTAGCTGGTTTCGCGAAATGTCGCGGTAAGCAAGAGTCGCCACCGTCTTTTATGTTCTCCAACATGGAAAGGACAAAAGCACAACAAAATTCCTTCTTTGAGAATGTTTCTCGGTTCGGGAGGTAGATTATAGAAAGGGAAGGTGTTAGCACCCTTTCTATCCGTGGTTATCCACGGGCTCTTAGGTACTTGCTCTTATGTTTTCAAAATTTGTTTGCTTTTCAAGTGTGTGTGGGTTTTGAAAAAGTTCGTTTGGAAAACTTCTAAGTAACTCTTGTATCAGTCCTCAAGAGTGTATGAAGTGTTTTGTTTGAAAATTTTTTGAAAGTGTGGGGTGCGAAAAGATGTTTTTGTTTGTTTTGAAAAGAGCAAGTTCCCAGGAGAATCTACCTACTCTAAGGAATTAAGCTGTGTAAGAGTCCTTTGGATAGTGCTATCCCACCATTGAGAGGTAGGTAGCACCATCGTTGGAGGTGTTCGGGTCAATTCGATTATAGGGACAGTGTGGTCACCAAAGCAATGGTAGGACACCTTAGTGGTAACCCTAATGTCCTAGATCCTTTTATCCGAGGCAACCGTTTCGAGGCAACTGGATCTTTAGACAAAGGGCGACCTCTAAGACACCCTATACTTGATGACCACGTTCGAGGCAACCAGTGAGGCGTACCCTAGAAGTGGCATGTGCTTTGTGTGTTATTTTTCAGTTAATGTTTGTCTTTGAACATGTTATTTGTGAGCTACAGATTGATTTTATTTACATACATTCTTGCAGGCATTTTTTAACAGTTAGGAGTACGGAAAGTAAATTGCAGAAAGATAAATCTAACTATTACAAGGCGCGGGTCTATACATCGCCAAAAAACAAAGACCCGTTTTGGAAAAGTAAATGCAGAAAATTAAAGAAAGCAATAAAATCCTAATTACTATTACATCCTCTGTACAGATACATAAATATAATCGAAATAAATAAATACGCGCGAATAGAAATTTAATCGGGAACGTCCTAAGGGTTTTGACCCTTTTTTAAGAAAGAATTGAATTTTGTCCTTTTTTGTAATTAATGAAATTAAAATTAATAACTAATTAATTAATTAATTAAGAAAATATTTTTTGCGTTTTTATGTTTTAATGAAATAAAATAAAAAGGAATTAAAAATGTCAAAAGAAAAGCCTAAGTCCAAATTATTTTATTTATTGTAAAAAGGTATTAAAGTTAACTAATTAAACTAATTTAATTTAATTTACATTTATTTACAAAATAAGTTAAATAATAAAAATGCTTTTTTTGGTTTTTTTGAATTTTTATAAAAAATATTAGTTTATGAGGTAATTAAATAATAATAATAGTTAATAATAATATTTGGTTAAAAGAAAATAAAAAAGGAAAAGAAAATAAAAGAAAATAAAATAGAACCATAGGGGTGTTGGGCCAGAATTGAGGGTTTGTTTAGCATTGTTGTGGCCCATTTGCATCCAACCACGTTGACTCTGGGAATTGAGTGGGGCGCTGGTTGACCAGGAATATGGTGTGCTCTCATCCTGACCCTTGGATTGCCACCTGAAGACACATGGCGTGTGGAGGTTGGAAGTCCATGGTGGACGTATCCTGGAAGGCTGCACTTGAATAAGCATGAGAAAATGATAACAAGAAATGTGCGGGGACCTGGGATTCGAACCCAGGTCCCAGCACTCAAAGCTCATTCGCCCTGCCACCACACCAATTGACTCAATTGTAATAATAATAAGAAAATAATGTTATATGGAATAAAGGCAATATCCTGGAAATAATAAAAAAAACACACGCGTTATTCAAACGGGCCAATGGGAGGGCGACGTCTGGTCATCTTCTCCAAATTCATGGTTTTATTACCTGCGGATTTTTATCCGCGGGAAGTTCCGTAGCTTATCTCAAAAAACGTCCCTAGGCCATAAAAATTCCATCCAATCACATGGACGTGATCGTCTCTGTCTCCTCATTATCCCTGTAACCATCATTCATCTTGATTTTTCCTATATGGAAAACGCCTAAAACACAAGCGTATGAACCCTAGGTTCGAACATCATGATATAGGGGCCAATAACAAAATTGAATAATGCAATTATGTTAGAAATCAAATGATAAACATGAATATACCAATGTTTTGAAGAAAAGGTGCAAGGACTGGAAGTTACGATTTCGTGTTCAGAGCAAAGTTTGAGACAACTTACAGTGCGATGTGGTTGATGAAAAGGCTTGGTTTTTATTGCTGTAGCACCACTGGATGTCCAGGAAGAAGGCTATGTTCTCTTTTTGGTTCGAAAGTGCCTGCAATACTGCTTTAGATCTCACACTTTTTTGGACAATTTTTAGTTTTTGCTCTGGCCGTTTCAGGGATGCCTAGGTCGTGAATGTGGTTGGGGAGGCTTGCATATGTAGTAATGAATGAGAATAGGTCACATTAAGAGCCAATGATCCATTGCAATGATGTTTTTGGATTTTGCTTAATCACCATTAAATGCACTTTCCAAGTTTGTTCAAATTTGAATTTTCATGCATAATTGAGCTTGGCACGAATTTGGTAGGTGTATTATGACACATGAAAGCCATTCAAATCAAAAGATGTTATTGAATTAATTTTTTTTTATTTTATTTGAATTTTATGGATTTAAGATGAATTAAATCAAATAAAATTAAATAAAAATAGAAAAATTAATGTTTAATCTTGAAATTGATCATGGGACACGTGGGTGGCATGACAAGGCTGAATCAAGTGAAAAAAAGTGGGCCCTTTTGTCAAAAATTGAAGTTTCAAGGATAGTTGACTTTTGCCATTTCACAAAAATTTCCCAACTTCTCCAATGCATATCTTGCTCAATTTTGATCATATGAACATGTTCTTGGACATTTTGGAAAGCTCTTGAAGTCCTCTAACCAATGCCTTTGGTACCACATCATTTTGATTTACCAATCTCAAGTTATGGTCTTTGACTTAAAATGCCTTTTTGTTGACTTTTGAAAATGACCTATAATGTTGAAATTGATAACTTTTTGTGAGAGAATTTCTTGGACTTGGAATGTGAAGATGAGTTGTAGGAAATGTCCTCCCCTTCAAAATGAGCATTGGATGGGATTTTTCTGATGAACCATGAAAAGGTTATGCCTTGGTCAAGTTACAGTTGACTTTTCAGTTGTCCAAAAATGGAAACTTTTGCATCTTAATGATTTTTGAGCCATTCTTGTGGAATCATGATCAAGACTTGATAAAATGATGATTGTGGCTTCAAAATAAGATGTTGACCAAAAATTTTGACTTTTGACTGCCAAATGACCATTTTGCCCCTGCAGTTGACTGTGAAGCAATTAGGGTTTTTGACTGTGCAACTTGACCTTGTGAGCCTTGAAACTTGGCATGTAGATGCTTGACAATGTGTATGAGCATATGGGACTTGATTTAGCCCTTGAAAACCTCAACTTTCTTGCAAGAACCAAAACCCTAATTTTGACTGGCTTAGGAGGATGGTTTGACTGTGCAATCTTTGAGAGACTTGAGCAAATTGAAATGATGCTTGTCAAAACCTTGAAGAATATGGGAGGGAAAATTTTGGGGTACAACAGAGTCTTATAGGTAAGTACCCTCTTGAAGTTTAGTTGGCTCAAACCTATCCTAGCAATAGTAACCGGGTTCTAAGGGAGCTCAATATCGCTGGTTTGTTTCATCGGGCATTGTTTTAGCGCAAGCCTCTTTAATGGGGACCGAAATATCCCAAAAACAAAACCTCAATAAGTGTAGTATCGAGTATCTACCAACTTCGGACTGTACCAAATTCGGTCATCTCACTATGTCCTAATGGCCAAGTTGGTCAAGTAAAGGTTCTAGAAGTTAGTTAGTGCTTCATGACATCACTCAGCGGCCCCGTGTTCTCCTTGACTACTCAAGGGCTATCGGTACCCACAAATATGTCACACTAACATAGCTATTGCTTAGACCATGTTGGTATACCCCGCACAGCTTCCACAATGTATTGCTACTTACCTATAAGGTATCCCAAATCCGGGTAGAGGATTCAAACCCAAACAAAGAACCAAAATGTAAAGCATACAAGTCAAACAATCAAATCAAATAAATGTGATCTAGTCCTAAGGTAACCCCACTTTTAAAATATCCCCAGAAGAGTCGCCAGTTCTGTAACGCGGTGGGAGAACTGACTTGGTTGTTTTGCATTTTATCGCAAATGTTGCGGTTAGCAAGAGTCGCCACCGACTTTTCTTTTATCCAAAAAGAAAGGCTGAAAAGAACAGGAAAGACCTTTGAGATTATTTCTTGAGTTCGGGGGGTAGATTATGAAAAGGGAAGGTATTAGCACCCTTTTCATCTATAGTTATCTATGGGGTCTTAGTTACTTGCTAAATCACTTGCTTTTGTTTGAAAATGTACTTTGTGTGGTTTTTGAAAGTATTTTGAAAAGGCGTCATCGTTTAGGCAAACTTTGTAATAATTCTCGTTCGTAAGTGTGATACGGTGGGAGAACTGACTTGATGTTTTGCGTTTTGATCGCATTTGTGCGGATAGCAAGAGTCGCCGCCAACTTTTCTTTTATCCAAAAGGAAAGGTAAAAAAGCACAAGAAAGACCTTTCGAGATTATTTCTCGGGTTCGAGGGGTAGATTATGAAAAGGGGAGGTATTAGCACCCTTTTCATCCATGGTTTTCCATGGGCTCTTAGTTACTCGCTTAGATCACTTGCTTTTGTTTTGACAATGTGCTTGTGGTGTGGGCTTTGAAAGTGTTTTGAAAATTTTCTTTGTAATGGTTCTCGTTTCTAAGAACGCATACAAAGTTTTGTTTCGAAAGATAATTCAGAGATGTGTTTGTGGATTATGTTTTGGAAAGTGGTTTTTGAAAAGATATTTTGCAATGGTTCTCGTCTCTATAAGAACGTATACAAAAGGTCTTGTATTTTGAAAATGTTTTGAGGTGAAAGTGTTGGTGTAAAAATGTTTTTGTCGTGAGCAAGCGAGCAACTAGGAGAGAATCTACCTACTCGAAAGGTCTCAAGGTTCTTTTCTTCCTCCTTTTAATGTTGATATCTTACCATTGATTTGGTAAGAAGCCCCATTGTTGGATGTAAAGGGACAGGCGTGGGTCAATTTCACAGTCATCGAAAGTAACTTATGAGACGTTTTAGCAATTTTCGTAAGGGACTAGATCGTTTTATCGAAGGCAATGCCAATGGTCGTCGAGGGACTATGATCTTTTTTATCGAAGGGTCATTTCTAAAGCGTCCCATATTCGAGGGACATGACTGTATTTCCGAGGCAACAAGCGAGGTTACCCTAGAGGTGCGCATGTGAAAAGTGTGTTTGATTCATGTTAATTTTATCTTTGAAATTAGGTTATCTAGTGATTGTTTTTATGTCTTGCCATACACGCCTAATTACTATACAGTGATAAGTAAACCAATAAAATACAGAAATTGAAATTATACACTATTACAGAGCTTCGGGAATGGGGGGTACAAACTAATGAATGGGGGTAATAGTAAGAAATAAATATTTAAATCACACAATACAAGTCCAAACCGTTAAATAATTATTTAAGTTAAAACTCTTTTCATTTGATAAAATTAATTAAGGATTTAATTAATAATGTCAAACAAAAATTATTTTAAAGTTAATAATTATTTAAAACAAATATTAACCTATTTGCAATTTTTAAATATATGCTGAAATATAAAATAAAAATCAAATAATAAAAAATAATAATAACAACAAAAAATATAAAGGCAAAGTTTAGAAATGGGTCTGCAATTGAGAAAAATTGGGGGTGTAGGAATCAAAAGGCCCAATGCTCCTGGTTGATCAGGTGCAACAGCCCCCTGGAGGTGCACCACGGGCGTGCATCTATGGTGCGTTAAAGGGTTATGATAGATGATGATATGGAAACAGATGGAGGGATGATGAGGGTAAACGAATGACTAACATAGGGGTGCATGTGTGTGATTACTCAGGATGATTAAAGAGGTGGTGACAAGTGTCACCACCGGATTGGGCCAAGGTGTGATTAAAAAACAAAAAAAAACTGATTAAGTGGAAACACAGACCTCATAATTCATATCTCCTTCTCTCTCTTAATGCGCTGCTCTCTCTTCTCTCTTGTTAGGAGCCATCACCGGAGCAGACCACCTGGCCGCACCGAAAATCGCCTTACGGCGGCAACGTGACTCCAAAAGCTATTTTTCTTACATTATTCCGATCATCTCCTCTCCCTAATTACTAATCTATGATTAATTTTTGCATATTCTTACTCTAAAGCCCTAGATCTAAAGAGGGGTGGACGGAAACCCTAGGTCAAAGATGTAGCAAACAATGATGATTTATGATGAAGCATGCAAAATGGAAAAAGAAAAATGTAAGAAGAAAGGAGAACGAAGGCGGTGTTCTCCAAATCTGTGAGCTTCAAACCTTTCTGAATGTTGTGCTTCCGGTATTTATCTGAATCTCTTTCTCTTCTTCTAAATATGCTGGGATAATTGTTGGGTTGGATAAAAATGAGGATTAAGGTTTGGCTTTTTTTGAGTTATTGGGTCGCTATAGGTTTTTGGTGATGATGTTTGGTGACAATTTTTTGATGTTATAAAATTTTGTTGGTTTTGGTTATGTGGCTTCTGGTTTTGTGACACTTGAAAAATTTGTGGCTTTGGTTTTACAGTGATGGTTTGATGATTTATGGCTTTTGGTTTTTTGTGATGTTTTTATGGTTTCTGACTTTTTGTAATGTTTGATAAATCTGTGGCTTTTTGGTTTCTGGCTTTTTGATACTTGCTGGTTCTCTTGGCTTCTGGTTTTGTGATACTTGAAAAATCTGTGGCTTTTTGGTTTCTGGCTTTTTGATACTTGAAAAAATCTGCGGCTTTGGTTTCTGGCTTTTTGATATTTGCTGGTTCTATTGTGTTGCCTCTTTTTTTCCGTTCAAATAACCTCTCCTCTTTTATAAAACAATGGTTCTCCTTATTATCAGATTAAGGTGAAAATAGGAGGAAAAACTCATGAATTTGGACAGTTTTGGTTTTTCTAGCTTTGGACTTTAGAGTGCAGATTGAACTATGCCCATTTTGGTGCAAGTTTGGGCAGGTTTTTGGACTGTAATGCAGGCTAGTTTGCTGGTTGTTTTTGGTTGCTTTGCAGGGCTTCCAGTTTGTTTGTATGTGCACAACAACTTTTCACAATTTTGGGATTGGTTATATGGCCTAGGTGATATCCTCCCAAATCTACCTTTTTCCTCTTTCATTTTTCTGTGAAATAAAGCACTTTTTGCTTTTGATATATTTTCTGAAGGGTTTGCTTGATTTTAGGAAAGTGATGATATGTGAACAAGCTGAGCAAGTTAACTTGTATTGCAATATTTGATGCCTTTGACCCTTTGGCTTATTGCTTGCATTTTGTTTGTTTTGTTTTGTTATATACATGTGTTGCTGCCTTGGTTGTTCTTGCTTGCTGCACTTGTTGTTGCTTGTTGCAGGTTTTGGTTCTGTCTTGGACAACTTGCTTGTTGTCTGCTATTTGGGCAGCTTGACTGCTGCATCTGGCCTGCTGTTAGCTGCCTTGGGCCATTTTGGGATGCAGCCCGCCTCTTGCTTGGATCCTGTTGTTTTGTTTTGTTGCTTGTTTGAACTGTTGGCATAGTTTGACTTGTGCATTTGACTGCTGTTGTTTGCAGCCTGTTGCTTTTATTGCAGTTTGAACTGTTTGTATTTGTTGCCTTGCCTGTCCAGTTTGTATATTTTCTTTTTCCCTTTTTTTTGTGAACCAAAAGCTAGGTTTTGAGATTTGCAAAAATAGGGAGAAATGGAGGGTGATTAAAACAAACAAAATTTTGATTCCTAAAAGCAAACCCTAGTGATGAAAATCATTTTTGCTTGGACTTTTTCAATGCTGATTGTTTGCTAATGTTTTTCCTTTCTTTTGTTACATGTACAAACAATTTAATGGCAAGCAAGACAAGATGAAGAGAAGACCATGGCTATCAATGAGGAATTCCTTGAAGATGAAGCAAAGAACATTTCTTTCCTTGTAAATATAACTTGTGATTTTTTGTAAACAAGACAAACAATTTGCAATTTATATTTTGCATTGTAAACCCTTTCTTACAAATTGTCAAAGAATGTAATCATAAACATAACATTTGAATGAAATGTATGAATGATGAATTTGTTGTACCAAACTTTGAGTTCTATTTTAAATTTTGCAACTCTTGATTGAATGCTTCGAATAAATCATCTTGGCTTGGTAACTTGCATTTTAAGCAAACACAATATGATAGGATAAATCATGTATTATGCACTCTTAAACAAAATAAATATTTAAGAGCTCAAACTCAACTGATTAATTTAATCCACAATCATGATTATTTAAAATGGTAGTCTTAAACTTTATACCTTATCTAAACAGAACATGCTTCCAAGAATAACATCAACCCTCAGAAAGTTGTGGTTAAGAAAAATTTAAAATCACACAAATGCTTTTTTCAGTTATATGGGCTATGGATTGGGCAAACTTGCAATGTGAGGTTTGAAAACTGACTTAAACAACTTTAAGGAGACATGGTGACTTATTTGAAACCTTGACGACTCAATTTCCTTTGAGAAGTGCAAAACCCTAATTGCTGACTGGTTTCCTAGGAAGAGAACCTGCTTGATCAACTTTTGAGCCAAATTGAGTGTTTGAGAAACCCTGGGATAACATCTTGAGTGAAAAATGGGAGGGTAAATTTTGGGGTACAACAGTAAGAATGTATACAAAGTGTTGATCTTTTGAAAAGGTTTTCAAGTTTGAAAGATGTTTTTGAAAGATGTTTTTGAAAGTGTTGGTGTTTGTTTTGAAAATAGTAAGGATGTTTTTGGTTTGAAAATGAGCAAGCAACTAGGAACATTCTACCTACTCAAAAGTCTTTCATGTTTATTTCCTCTTTCCTTTGACATTGTTATCTCACCATTGATTTAGTAAGTAACCCTATCTTTGGATGTAAAAGGGACGGGCAAGGGTCATAGTATAGCCATGATTAGCAATGTTGTAAGATATCTTAGCATTTTAAGGGACTAAGGTCATTTTTGAAAGGCAACTTTGATAGCGTTATCGAGGGACTATGATCTTGTGTTTTTGCTTGTTTTTACTAATATACCTCATATGCATAATATGGCTATTTTATAAGGCAACAAAGTGGATTCACCCTAAGGGTGTAAGTATGCAAGTGTATTGGTTTACATGATTGATTTGTCTTAATTAGGGTTTGCTATTTGTTGGTTTTAATCTTTCCATACAAACCCTAATTACTAGCATTTGTATATAAAGCGATAAATTGCGGAAATTAAAATTACTATGCTATTACATCATTTAAGGGAGGGGATATACAAATTACAAATGGGGAATTTCAAGAAAATTAAATCTAAATAATTATTACAACCGTATTGAATATTGTACAAAAAATGAATAAATAAAAATGCAAGAATGTAAATGTAAAAAGAAATGTGATTTTTGTTTGGTTTTTATGAAAAGGTTTTTTGACCTAGTTAACTAAAATAAAATAATTAACTAAAAATAAGAAAATTAAGATTAAGTTAGTAAAGTAAATTAATTTAAAGAGAACAAAATCTTTAGGGTTTTTTTTGTGAATTTGATTAAATTAGTAAATAAAATTAATTAAATAAAAGTCCTAAGTTCTAAATTGATTTTAATTTACAAGAAAATAATATATAATAATTAAGACTAATTATCTAAGTATTTAAAAAAAAAGGGAAATTAATTTATTAAAGAAAATGTTTTTTTATTCTTTTGATTTTATAAAACAAAATAAACTAAATAAGTGTAAAGATAATAAATAAAATATTTTTGGATTTTTATTAATAACAATAAAAATAATATTTAATAATAATAATAATAATAATAAAAATAATAATAAAGGAAAGAGAATAAAATAAAATAAAAATATAAAATTAAAGTCAGGGGGTTAGAAAGTGAAACAGGGAGGTGATGATAACCAAAAATGCCAGGGCCAGGGGTTTGAGGCCCAAGCACCTGATTCAGCAAAAAAAAAAGAAAAAAAAAAGAAAAAAGTGAAAATTGCAAAAGGTCTCGCTGAGGCTCGAACCCAGGACCTTCTAATACGCGCGCGCTTCTTGTACCACTGGGGTGGCCTGTTTCACCCGTTCATATAATAAAAGCATAAATATATATTAGAAACTCCTTCTTGGAGACAACTTCATCTTCAACCTCGCGCCTAGCCAGACCACCTACATCTTGTTCATTTCTCATCCATTTGTAAAAGTGTAAACATGAATCTTGTGGCAAATTTCCTCACAATTTCAGAAATGTAAAGCATTAAAGCTATAGATCAAAGACAAACATGAATTTTATTGGCCCTAATTTGAACCTTAACTTTTCCAGAAACTTCAATCTTAAAATTCTCTAAGCTCAAGCAACATAAATGAAAACTATGGACATGGTTAGCTTCAGGGCAATGATATCTACATTTTTCATTCACAAATTAAACATTAATGATGCCTATATGAAGAGTTCAAAAGTCAGAAAACTCACTTTGCAAGAGGGTATCGTGTTTTTAGTTTGAGCATCTTTTGATGAGTTCCAGTGATTGGGTTAGCTTCCTCAAGTTCCTAGGAAGCTAATGTGATGCTTGGCTTGAGCTGAAAGTGGCTGAAGAGTTCTGGAGAAGTCAACTTGCAGAGCTCTATTTTTTGATATGGAGGTTGATGATGGAGGTGTTACAGTTATGAATCAGGGTCAGGGATGAGTTGTATTTGATGTTAGAAGCTTTGTGATTGATTAGGAAGGAAAATGCACGAGGGAAATAAGAGATATAAGTTTAAGGTCAGAACTGTGCATCAATGGAGTTTCTTGTGAAAATTATGGCTTGAGGGAGTTTTGGTGTGTTTCAGGGTGTTTAAGCTCGTGTCCTAGCTCACAAATAGTGCCTCTATTTATAAGCAACAAGTTTGGAAACTTTTTGTTGATCAGAATTCAAAATCATAAGTTTAAGCATAACATGTGATTTTTTGAGAAAATCCAAGTTTCAAAGTCTTGTGTACTTGCTAAGATAGAGTGGTTATGCTTTAAACACACTTGCTTCTGACTTTTTAGATGAAGTGTACTTAAAGAGAACAAGTTAGGAGCTCAAGAAGCTGACTTTGTGCATAAAGCTTGCTTTACAAGAATGGAAATTGTGACTTTCTCCCTAAAATGGAAAAATGCTTTGGACAATGCTTGAATCAATTGGACAATTGATCAATCAGTTGTGTAAATGTTAAATTAAGGAGTGACAAACAAGTTTGAGGCCTGAAAAGTGAAGATTATGCATCATGGCTATGGATTTGGTTCATGTTGTATCACAAATTTTGCCTTGTAAAACAACTTGAAACCCTAACTTCTGGCCTTCGATTCTCCTTGCTCACAAATAATCTTGAGGAGTTCTTGGACATTTTGGAAATCTTGTAATGTGATTTACAACCCCTCTTTGAATCACTTTTGTGAAATCCAAATGGAACTATATGAAACTTGGCCCAGAAGTTAGGTCAAAATCGTGACCAAAAATGCTCAAAATTTCACTAAGTGTTTTAGTTTCATGACCATGACTTCATGGATTAATATCTTGAGATCCAAGCATTTCTAGGAGAATTTGTGTAAAGAAATTTTTTATATATCATGGATATATACAACTTTCATGTTGAAAGTTTCTTTTGAATCACCTTGCATCATGGTGAAAAATTGGCTCAAAGTTGTGAAAAAATATGAAGTTTTCAACACTTAGAAAAATTTCTAAGTTTGGAAACTTTGACTTTTCAAAATGAAATCTTGAATTTTTGATTTCTTGATGAACAAGTTTCATATTTTGACATGTTTTGATGAATTGTGATCTTTGACACTTGATTTTGACCAAAAAGTCAAAATTTGACTTTTCAGTGTACAATTGACTTTTGACCAGTTGACTGAAAATCAACTATCAATCAAATGACCTTGAGCAATGTTTTAAGTCATGCCATTAGGTCAAAATGATGAAATTGAAACCTTGAGATCATGTCTCAAACAAATTAACCATTTTCTAGGTCAAAAATCAGAAATTGCCCTTTCTCAGTCAAAACCCTAATTTTGACCATTTGCCCTTTTGATGATCTGATCAAATTTCTTGAAGAATTATGGTCCAAACTTGATCGAAAAACATATAGGAGTTCACAATGTTGATATGGACAAAAAATTATGAAGTTTGACTGTAAATTGACCACAATTGACTTTTTCCCCAATACAGCTGATTTTTAGGTCAACTGATCAATTGACTGAGCAAAAATGTGATCCAAGACTTGAAACTTGACATGAGAAATATTGAGGTTCCATAATGATCCATGAAAGTCATATGAGGCATTAAAAGTTTAATTATCTTTGTGCAATCTCAAACTCTAATTTCAGTCATCAGTGCTTAAGAAGGTGTCTTGAGCTGATCAACCCTTGTGCAGTCTTGAACCAAAGGAGATTTTGTGAGAAAATGCTTGATAAATGAGAGAGAAAATTTTGGGGTACAACACCTATCTATAGAATCCCGATCATTATAGTTTATGGGAATTCTTCTCCACAACTGAGTTTTTAGATCTGTAAAAACCCCTACAGATTGGTTCTCTCCAACAGAGTTTATTCCTCCATCACCAGGGTTTATTTCCCCAACAGAGTTTATCTCCCTAGTGAGGTCCAATCTCCCTAGCTTGAGTCTGTTCCTCAGATGGCCATGAGTCACCAGAAAAACTCCCTTCCTCAATGAAGTCATCACTATCCCTAGAGAGTTGCTACTGAATCTAAAATCGGATCAGATGTCAGTCAACTTTATCCTCCTCAAACGAGTCAGAAAGTTATACATCGATGTTATCCCTAGTCAGGGTATACAAGGAATTATAAATCCCCAGTAGAGCAAAGAACAACCTAAGTTTTTGAACTATTTTTCCCCAAGCAGGAGTTAACACTCTCCAACAGATTTCCTTCAGAAAGCAGAAATCAATGTTCTCCAGCGGATTTTCCTCAAATAACAAGTAGGAATCCCCAGCGGAAAAAATTCCCAGAAGATTGAAGATTACACATACTCTTCATCCCCAGCGACAGTCAAGGGTTTATTTTCCCAGACTAAGACGTTGCTCAAGATTTACAAATGCACCTAAAAAACATTGCACATTCATACATCATTTATAAAATATCATAACATATGCATATGAAACGCATACAATACAATCTCATTTATTTTGAGGAAATCATTATACAATGCCTTTCATACATCATGACATTGCACACAGTTAATTCTTTATATTTTTAGGTAAAGTCTACAGACAAATGAATATTATCAACTATCTACATGACCAGACGACATTTCCTAGAAGACTGAATTCCGACAAAGCATTTCCTCGGAGACTGAATTCTGACAAAGCATTTCCTCGAAGACTGAATTTCGATAAATCATGTCCTCGAAGACTGAATTCCGACAAAGAATTTCCTCGAAGATTGAATTTCGACAAAGCATTTCCTCGGAGACTGAATTTCGACAAAGCATTTCCTCAGAGACTGAATTCCGACAAAGCATTTCCTCGGAGACTGAATTCCGACAAAGCATTTCCTTGGAGACTGAATTCTAACAGAGCATTTCCTTGGAGATTGAATTCCTACAGAGCATTTCCTTGGAGACTGAATTCCGACAGAGCATTTCCTCGAAGACTGAATTCCGACAGAGCATTTCCTCGGAGACTGAATTCCGACAGAGCATTTCCTCGGAGACTGAATTCTGATAAGCATTTCCTCGGAGACTGATTTTCGATAAAGCATTTCCTCGGAGACTGAATTCCGACAAAGCATTTCCTCAGAGACTGAATTCCGACAAAACATTTCCTCGAAGACTCAATTTCGACAAACATTTCTTCGGAGACTGAATTCCGACAAACATTTCTTTGAAGATCGAATTTTGACCAACATTTTATCTCAGAAGCTTACTCTGAAAAGCTTTTCCCTTGGAGATCTAACAAATATCCTCCTCAGAGACTAAACTCTAAAAGGACAGTTCCTTTGAAGACTCATTCCAATACCCTTTACAATGAAAAACAGGTAAAAGACCTCTGCTAGTTCAGTTTAAGTCAACCAAAGATTTATTCTGATACTTCTTCTAGTTAAAGTCAACAATTATTTTGGATGGCATCTATAAGCCCATCTCCGACGAATCTCTGTCACTTCTCCAAATGGAATCTATAAGCCCATTCCCGATGCAATTAGCCAACAATGTCACCATCTTGCACAAGCGAGTGCAAATTTCTGGGCACTTGAGTGTTCAATCTTCATCTACCTTTAAGTCACGAATGGCGGAAAAGCCAATCTAACTCTTCAGGTTTAAAAAAATTGAATAGGGGCAGTTGTTGTACCCCAAAACTTTCCCTCTCATTTTTCTCAAAACATTCTTTCAAGGCTCTTTAAATGGCTAAGACACTTAAGGGTTGACTAGTCAACATGCTCCTCCTAAGTCAAAGGCCTATAACTAGGGTTTATAGTTTCTCAAGGAAATTTGATTTGAAAAAGTATAAAGTGGTTCCCATAGTTCTTCATAGGTCCTCAAAAAGGTTCATGTCAAGTTTCAAGTCCTACATCACAAGTTTTCTTAGTCAATGGCTCAAATGTTTGAAAATCAACTGTATTGGTCAAAAAGCCAACTGTGGTCAACATACAGTCAAACTTTAATATTTTTGGTCAACATCAACATTTTAAGGTGATATTTATAATTTTATTAAAGGTTGATCATGATTCCCCAAGGAAATCCCTCAAATCATCAAAAGTCGAGAATTGTCAAATTAGGGGTTCCTTAAGAGAAGTCAACCGAACTTTGGCCAGGCATAACTTTCAAATGCTTCATCAACTTTTCCCCAATCAAAGCTCATTTTGAATAAAATTGAATTATCTACAACTTTACGTTTTTTATAAAGTCCAAAAACTGCTTCATTTGGAAGATATGAGCTCATACGTTATAGGTCATTTTCAAAAGTCAACAAAAGACACTTTTTATCAAGGCAACTCACATCAAGATAATGTCTTCAAAAACAAAAATGATCAACATAGAGATTATAGAGGACATCTTGGGCTTTCGAAAAAGTCAAGGATCAACTTCAAAAGATGAAAATTGAGCGAGTTATGAGTTACACAAGTTGGGGATTTTTGAAGAAATTCATGAAGTACAAATTGAACAAAATTGCAATTTTGGACCAATAAGCCTACTTTTTGGATTTCAAGCATGTCCATAATATCTTAGAGGACCTCTAAGTCCATTTTTGCATGGCCTTGATTTTTATTTATATTTATCTTGATTTTATTTAATTTAAAATCAAATAAATTAGATAAAAATACAAGAAATAATGGGTTAGGACATTTGGGCTTGACTTGACCCATCATGGAACCCAAGATTTCGTGCAAGACCCTTTGAACCTGTCTAGGTTCGTTGTATATCAAAAAGTGGCAAGAATCACACAATTTAGGTAATTTTTCAAATTTGATTCTTGTCATGAAACCATGGTTAATGCTTGGATCTTTTGTCACGTTTGTCAGCCTCCTCATCCCTCTATTTAAAATTAAAACCCCTTTCCCTTAAAAAAATAGTAAAAAACCTATCCCTAAAAATCGCGCTTCTAAACCTAGTATCCTTCTGTACAAGGTAGACGAGAGGTTCCTAACACCTTCCCTTCGTCTAGAACAGAGTCCAAACCTAGAATCTCTGAACTTTAGGATTATTCCTTTATACTCCATTCCTTTAGGATAAAAATTAAGGGTGACGACTCTGATTTAAAAACCAGTTGCAACAAATACATTGGTGGTAGTTGTGATTGTTTATCTTTAGACCTTGAATTATTGAGCTATGTTATATATGTAAACATGTGAATGGTATTGAAAGTGTTAAATACTTAAATGTATGAAGTGTGATGAATTCAATTAGTGCTTGTATGTGATGCATTACTATTATTATATATTTCCATAATGATATGAATTCTCACCCTTCTGTTGAAATGATGTTTTATACGACATCGCTCAGGTACCAAAGATAATGGTGTTTCTCGCGAGGATTAGTAGGAGGAGCTAATTCTTTTATTTATCTGCTTATTTAGATAGCGAGTCATGCTCTGGTCTATGTAACACAGGAAACGTTTGAATTCATGTTTGTTTTGAGATATGTTTGTTATACTCTCTTTATTTATGATGTATTGAGATTATGTGATGAGTGGCCTTAGTGCCTAATGTTTTATCATATAATTATCATTATGGAATTTTCAATTATTAGTATCATTATGAAACAAGATTATTCCACTGGTATGCATATGTGTACGGAACGTGATTTTAAATGCGTATTATGAACATGACTGATGTATTTTTGTTGGTTTTGAAATACATGTGACACCCTCTTTTGGTATGTATAATAATTTTACTTTGATTATGCTATATTATTTCTGTAGGGTTAAGGGGGGTGTTACAACATCCCTAAATACATATATGAATATTTAGTACCCATCGAATACAAATAGTGATACAAACATTAATGACCATGCAAGTATGAGTTTGGGTACCCGAATTTTTCAACCCCTGAATATAAAGACGTGTAATATGGTACTCTACCCATATCTTATCCATTGCTATCCATATATTCAAATGATATTTTATACCGTCTAATTTTAATATTTTTTATTTTTATTTTAAAATTAATCTTTAAATGATTTTGTTAATCAATCTGACTTTTTTTCACCTTTTATTAATTTCTAAAATGAAATTTAAACTAAATCAATAAAAAATTGATTTATTCAAAATAATATTAATATAAATTTATATTAAAATTTAAAAAAAGAAACTTTTTTTTTAGAAAAATAATATATATTTAATAAACAATTACAATAAATACATATGGTACAAAACAAAAATAATATATAATTATTAAAAATTATGCCACAATAAAAAATAATATATAATGATTAAAAAATATTATAAATACGTAAGCCACAATAAAAAATAATATATAATAATTAAAATATATTAATAAAGCATTTAAAAACAAATACCTTCTAAAATACTAGTATAATGGTTAGATTGGATCGTTGAGTAAATAAGAATATTTATTTGATTCTCATACATTGTATCCAATCAAAATCTTTTTTTATTGAAAAGGAAAATATTCAATAAAAAAATGGAATAAAAGAATTTCCCAAATTAATTATTCTTGATTTTTAAGGTAAAGAGAATGAGGTTGAGGTGTAATTAAATCTCAAAAACGCATGATAGTATAGTATCGTAGTATATTCTTCCTCCTTCCATTGCATTACAGAAAGAAAAAAAACTCCACACTTGTGATACTTGTTTGTTTCTTTCTTTTTCTCTGCAAATCCTTCATCCTCTTCTCTCTCTTGAATGTTGAAATAACACTCTGCATTTTCTCGAAACGAATTCGAAATCTCTCTCGAAAATGGAGTGTGGTTCCGAAGATTGTTCAGATAACACTCATGGACCAGACTCTAACAAGGACCAACGAGTCTATTTCGTTCCTCATAGGTCTTTTTTCTTTCAATTTTCACTAATTATTACTTCAATTTAATTCAATTCAATTCAATTCTCTTTAACTTTCCTTTTCCAAATCTGTAACTCAATTTCGATTTTCTGTTGGTTTGTATCGATACGTAATTATTGAAGTATTCAACATTTACAATGTCCGTTAGGGTTTCAGACGATTTAGACGGACTCAATTATGAATAGTTTGGTTTGATTTTGATTTGATCTGAGCTTGTGTGAATTGGTTGGAAGAAATTGATTGAATGTGCGAAGTTTTGGTGATTGTGTGTTTCAGGTGGTGGAAGGATTCTCAAGATGCAATGCGTGTGGATTTGGATAAGAAGAAGGGAATTGTGTATGCATCTACGCCTGGTTCATCCTATGGTCCAATGAAGATCATTAACAACATCTTCAGCTCAGATCTTGTGTTTAATCTTCAGAGGGAGGAAGAATTGCGGGAGAATGGTGAAGTCGGTTTATCGGGGAGGGATTTTGCTTTGGTATCCGGAGATATGTGGTTGCAGGCACTCAAGTGGTGAGTGGTATAGAGAAAATCTCATCCTCTATCCCCTTCTGTTGTTTAAATATCTGATTCTTGTGTGAGTAAAGATAGTAATATATAGTTGAACTGCATTAGGTTCAAGGTAGAATGTTCTCTGATGCGGCATTTTGATTTCAATATATGGTTTGGACTTAGGATCTCATAACTCTGTGATTTAGCTTGCTGGATTGGCACTTTGTGCTGTGTGAAATTCTCCTAGCTTTTCAATACGTGGTTTGAACTTAGGATATCATAGCTTTGTGTGATATAGCTAGCTGGATTGGTGCTCTGTGTTGTGTGAAATTCTCCCAGCCTTTCATATTTATAGTCCAGCTTTTTGACATAAATAATATCTCTGTTTCTGTATCAAAAGAATTATACTTTAGGGACAGATGTTATGGGTGAGAAGGCTAGTGGAACGATTAATTTTTTTGTGTTGATTGCTGAACTATATTGCGTAGTTGTTCTTCGATGCTAGTTCACTCTCCAATTTTGCATAGAAATTGCTCATTTGACCATTAATATGTAATTATCTCCTAAATGAGTAATACCTGATGGTACTGCATGCCGTATATATAATTCTTGTAACTCTTGAATTTTAAAACAACCAGCATGTTAGTTATATGTATGTTGTCAATGTCAGTAGTGTGCACTATAGCGGAATAGCATAGTGGTGGTAGAGTTCGACGCGACACTTTTGGCCTGCGAGCTGCCGTTTGCAATAGCGTTATTGCGGCCGCTAATTGTAATGGAAATGCGGCTCTAAAACGGTATCATATCCACTATTGAGGTTTCGGGGCAAAAATTTTCAATTTATTTTAAAACTGTTTGTTGTCTTTTTTAAAGGGTATAAATATCAATTTATACCCTTCTAAGGGTAATGTTTTGCTCTTCATTCTATCATGTAATTGCTCACCAACAATTGATATGTTCTTCTTCCTAGTTTAAGTCCAGTCCTGTTCTGTTCTTCTCTGTTTAAGTTCAATACTTTGGGCTCTTTAATTATTAAGTATGATGGTCTCTTTAATTTTGTGTATTTTTCTATTTTTGAGTATTTATGTTTACTTTGTACTTTGATTGGGGTAGTCTTTGCAATAGCGGCTATCCCGCTATCCGCTATAGCATTTTAGGGGTTCAATGATATGCGACACTATCTGGGATTAACAACATAGATTTATATATAAATTTGATGAAATCAATTCATAACTTCAGGACGTATTACAATTTTTTGTGAATAATTAAATTTAAACTAGCATATTTGTCTTTGTTTAATACTTCCTATTTAGAAGTCCCGGTAGCAAATAATGTGTTTCTTAATAAGTGGATCAGAGGTTTATATTTATTGCTCTTTTAGCATGTATTGTTTTTTAATGTTGATTCACAATAAGAAATAGTTCATGGTTCATGCTTCTTGATGCAGCTGATAAAAGTTTTCGCAAATCCATGATATTTAGTTTGTTATGTACTTATATCTTCATTATCACATGCTTTGATTTTCTATTTAGGCACAGCGACTCGAAAAATGCAATGAAAGATGAAAAGGGCTTTTCAGCAATCGACAGTGATATTGGAGATGTATATCCATTACAACTCAGGCTTTCTGTTCAGAGGGAAACAAATTCCTTTGAAGTAAGAATAAGCAAAAAGGTATGTGTGTGTGTGTCTCTTTCTCTTAGTTATTGTTCCCTCCCCCTTTCAATTTTTTTAGCATGATTGCTGCCATGATGTAACTCAGCTTAGGAGGTTTGAGCATGTTGAGAGAAGACGTATGGATTATATAGTAAGAAAAGTAGATCAAATAGAGGATAGTCAAATAAGTAGAGGCAGAGGAAGACTTAGAAAAACTATAAGAGAAACTATTAAGAAAGACTTAGAGATTAATGAGTTGGATGAAAATATGATATTTGATACTCCCTCCGTCTCACAATGGGTATCCTCTTTACCCTTTTTATTTGTCTCAAATTATTTGTCCATTTGAAATACCAATTCAACGCATATTATTTTTTTTCCATTAACTTATCCTTATTTATTATATTTTAATTCATATAATTACTCCACTATCTATTATTAATGAGACTATTTTAGTAAATAATCATTTTATCATTGAAATCAACACAATTAATCACTATTATAAAAAATGTGTAACACTCATTAGAAGACACCTAGTTTGAGACGGATGGAGTAGAACATTATGGTTTCGTTTGATCCATGTAGTTGACCTCACATAGCGAGATAAGACTTTGTTGTTGTTGTTGTTGTTGTTGTTGTTGTTGTTGTTGTTGTTGTTGTTGTTGTTGTAGTTGTTGTTGTTGTTGTTGTAGTTGTTGTTGTTATTCTTATTTTTCAAATTCTAATCAGCTCTTCAAACGTATTCCATTCTTTTTAGGACAATACAGTTGAACTTTATAAAAGAGCCTGCAAAATGTTCAGCGTGGATTCAGAGATGGTAATGCAATGACATATTTACATTTTACAGTTTTACTCCTGTGTGTTTGTGTGTGGACAATTCAACTTTTAGTGCAACAAATTGACAATTTTTTAACTTATTATTGTACAGTTACGCATTTGGGACTTTTCTGGTCACATAACCTTGCTTTTTAATGATGACGAAAATCTTGTGCCCGCAGACTGTAGAAGACAGTCTGATCAGGAGGTATGCAGTATTAGGTTTTGATTAATATTTTTTTATTCATGCTTGTCTTTGTAATTTAACTTCACAGGGTAAAATTTGATTACAAACCTTTCCCTTTTCCCGACATCAGTGACAGGCATCTGTTCTGCTCCACGTCCCTTTGATGATTAAGCATTCTGTTTTAGATTAGTTTTTTTGCAGATTGAAAATTTCAAGTACTTGGTAGATTTTTTTTTTTAAAATTATGAAAAATTTATAGAAAAAGAACTGCATCAGGTGACAATGCAGATCTGATTGTACACAACAATCACTGTTTCTTCTCCCTATAGTAACTATTACACCGGACTTTGATAGCTACCTAGAAACTTTATTACGAGCATGACTGTGTTAATTGGGTATTTCTATATTGTGTGATATTTGCATGCGATTTGCAGACGTTATATAGTAATCAGTTAATGTGTGAGATACAATATTAAAGTTTAATTACAGTTCTTATATATTTACACGTGATAAAATATAGTTTAGATTTTGGACAAATGTTTACTGTAGTTTTTTTTAGAAGCTATTTGTTTCCTTCATATTTTCCTTATACAACAAAATATTGTTTGTGTTTTTTCCTCTCAAGTTTTGTTTTAGTAATTCTCAATGTTAAATTGTAGCATTTTGTATTCCTGCTTTATTTTTGTGTCAATCTGTAGTGAGAACTGACCTTTTATATTAGGTTTGTAGATGCAACCGTGTATTCAAATCTACCTTATTGTGTTTATGAATAAAGTGAGGATAACTCAAATTTATGTGAAAGTTTTTATATGCTATTGTTTTTTATTCTGATTTCTTGTCTTGTGTTGTGTGTCTCTTTATGGTTTTTATTAAAATTTACTATAATGACATTACCTTTTGAGAATTATTTGCTATAATTGGATTGTCTTATCTGCCAAACTAATTTTAACTATGAACGATATGTACAGACTCTTCTAGAGTTGCAAGTTTACGGGCTGTCAGACTCAATGAGATGTAGGGAAGGGAAAAAAGATGAGATGGCAAGTTTTTCTGGCAGTGCGTCGGTGAAGATGAATGGTACTGCTGACAGTTCGAATTCTGATTGTATGCGTGCGGGTTCCTTGACCTTCTCTCTAGGCCCTGGTGAAGCTGGTTCCTTGGGATTAACTGGATTACAGAACCTAGGAAATACTTGCTTCATGAACAGTGCCCTTCAGTGCTTAGCTCATACACCAAAGCTTGTTGACTATTTTCTGGAAGATTATGGTAGAGAAATCAATCCTGACAACCCATTGGGCATGAATGTATGTGATCAATTTATTCATCACTCATAATCAATTAGTTTGATGTCTCAAGAATTTTGTGGCTGAGGCACTTCTTTGCTTATGATGTCTTTCACTAAATATTCCTTTCTCGACATATGCTTTGCCAGGGTGAGATAGCGTCGGCGTTTGGAGATTTACTTAGGAAGTTATGGGCTCCTGGTGCAAGCCCTGTGGCACCAAGGATGTTCAAATCAAAGCTTGCTAGATTTGCACCTCAGTTTAGTGGGTTTAATCAGCATGATTCGCAAGTTAGTGCATCTGGCCCTTTCTTTCTATGTCTTAAGTCTTTGCCTTTATATTGCTCATGTTCCATGTACCCTTACATTGTGTACAATATATGCATATGCATCTTTCTCAACAGGAGCTTCTTGCTTTTTTATTGGACGGACTTCATGAAGATTTGAATCGTGTTAAATGTAAGCCTTATGTTGAAGCCAAGGATGGAGATGGTCGACCAGATGAAGAAGTTGCTGATGAATATTGGCATTATCATCTGGCTCGCAATGACTCAGTCATTGTTGATGTGTGCCAAGTATGTACTCATCTCATTTTATGCAATTTTTTACTTCACTATGACACATACATGATGTGAGAAACCTCATAATTTCATGGTTGATAGTTAGCAGTTTGTTATAGAAACTAATTATAATAATTTGTAATTGTGTTCCTAACTCAAATTAGACAACGGTGTTGCAAATAAATAAACTGAATGCCTAATTGATTAGCACTCCTTCTCAAACTGGACAAAATGCACCTGAACAGTGACGGTGCATGGTGGCGGCAGGGAAAGCACCGTCATGTTTGCCGACAGTGTTGGATCCGACAGGAACTGGTGCAACTGGCTGAACACAGTTGGTACTGATGGAAAATGGTGCTGAAAAGGAAGCTCACTGGAAGAGCACAGTAAAAAAAATATAACACAGTAACCCTAGGATAATATGTCCAACGTTGCAGAATCAGAATATAAATTAGAATATTATGCCATTTATATTGTTTCCCTCTCTAGCTAATATATTTTTTTGGAGTCTTTTATCGTCAATGCAACTATGTTAGAATCTGTGTGATTAATCTAGGATTCTAATTCTCTCTCTATTGAAGAGAGAAATTCCTTGTATATTTTACACAATCAAAGAATTATTCTCCTCTTATTCTTTTCAACTACTGATACCATATAGAACTTGTAATTTTGCGTGTCTAACTAAGATCACACGACCTTGCATTACTATTGGTGTTGCAAATAAATCCATTATTCGTGCCTAATTTATTAGCACTGATCTGCACAGTCTAGGAATTTTAACAAGTTACTAATTCCAACACTTATAGATCACATTCATGATTTTCATGGACATTTACAAATTTATTAAAACTGTTACTTAAAGAGTTTAAACTTTTACGTAATTGGCTGTAACTATGAGTGACAGCTTCTTATGTCTGTCTGTCACGCCAAATTCAGAAGTTCAAGAAATTACAGCTTGATTATTGTCAATCTAAGAGAGAATTCCATTAACATACACAGACACTGTATTATTTAGGACTGACCATTCATTTAAAGTTTCTGAACAATTCTTTTAAAGTTTCACATCACATGTTTATTGTGTTAGATATCATATGATACAATTGAGTTGCTTTCAAAAACTTCTGTGAGTGTGTGTATGCTGGGACATATCTAGCAAAAGTAACGGGTTTATGTGAGAGGTGGGTGGAAAATTGAAGATTGACCATTGAGTCTTTCATAAATGATCAAGGGGATTACGGTAACAGGTCATAATACTTCTGAAAGATGTGCATTTGATGCTGGTTGCTGCTACTTTTACGTAGTCTTTGTCTCCTGACAATTTATGGAATCTAAAATGGATAGGAATTTATGATAGCAGTTATTTTTAGGAGTTAGAATAATAAGAAAACGTGCCAATTTTTTCAAGTTCATGAAAGAGTTAGAATAAGTACTATGCGCTCCTTTCCTGTCACTACTGCTTTTTCATTTTTTCTAAATTTATTTGAGATGAATGTTGTTGTCTTTATTATGTAAATGTGAAATATTTTGGTTACATATTCTTCCTAATGGTAACTCTCTTTACCTTGTGGATCACATTCATCATTTTATGCAGGGCCAATATAAATCAACATTAGTTTGTCCTATTTGTAGGAAGGTCTCTGTGACATTTGATCCATTCATGTACTTGTCATTACCTCTACCTTCAGCAACAATGCGGACAATGACTTTAACTGTTGTTAGTAACATTGATGATGGAATGCCTCAATTATCACCATATACAATTTCTGTTCCCAAACATGGAAAATTTGAAGATCTAACACGTGCTCTTAGCATCGCATGCTCTTTGGGGTCTGATGAGACCTTATTAGTAGCTGAGGTATACATATTCTAACTTATTTGTTTAAACTCGAATTTGAACTCTGATCCTTGGTACTTGAGTTTCTTTATTGATACATTTCAATCTTGTAAAAACCTATGATGTCTGAAGCTTGGCTCTGGTACAGGTATACAACAACTGTATCATACGCTTCCTTGAAGATCCAGCTGATTCATTATCATTGATCAGAGATGCTGACAAACTAGTTGCTTATCGGTTTCTGAAAGATCACGGGGAGGCTCCTCTGGTCGTCTTTATTAATCAGCGGATGGAGGAGTAAGTCAATACGTGTCTGATGATAAGAATAATTTAAATCAGGAAAGACTGACCTTTTTTGTTTTTTTTTTGGGTGATATCTGTAGACTGTTGAGTGTCATGAGTTAGTTAGATTCTTTTGAACACTCAAAATCAGTCTTAGACTAAAATGGTTGAATAAAAATTATGAGCAACTTTTCTGAAAAAGTAGTCGTGCCAGCCCAACCTTTTAACTGGGAACCTATGTACAAAAAAATGAGCTCAACACATTGACTATCTATCACCTGACTTTGGTCAATGTTAACAAAACTTTGGAGAAAAAATTTGAGCTGGCATTAACCAGTTTATTTATTAGTTTATCTAGATACTGTTTAATGGCCGAATTGTTAGTGTTGTAGCTTTTCGTTATGATTAACTTCATGCAAAGTAGGTTTATTTAATAAAATTCTTACCTATTGAGATATCTTGCTTTCAATGGAATTAAGTTGCCTGCAAAAGTCAAACAGTTGCACCAAATAAATCTGAATTAAAACTTCCATAAAAGAATGTTTGAATGCAAGTAGTCCTAGTTTCACCAAGCTTTTTGATAAATCTCAAGCAATTAAGGACTTATACATACTATTGTCCAAATTAGTTAGTGTTTAAACACTGAAAAAGTTTACTTTCAATGAGTTTATTCGATAGCATTCTGATTCAGATTGATTTCCAGAATGATGGTTGAATGCTAGTTAATTAATTAATTATATTCAAAAGCTTGTAGTATCGGGAAGACTTAATTTATGATGTTAATCAAAGTTAGCATGTTTTAGTAGTTTCAAACCTTTTTTTGTTTTTTTTTTGTTTTTGTTTTTGTTTTTGTTTTTGTTTTTGTTTTTGTAATTTTAGTTGGATCTCTAATTGATCTAGTTTTCAAAGTTGCATATTGCAATGTCAGTTCACTGGAAATAGTTCTTTCAGTTTTGTTTTCCACGTCTTCCATACATGGCCTTTAGAGGTTCCATACTCTCTCCTCTTCTTATATTGAGGTTCTAAAACATGTTGGTACAAAATGCGGTCAAGCATGACAACTTTTAGAATAATGAAAATAAATAAAAGATATGGAGTCATTTGTTATCTGAGTTGTTTCATTACACTTTTTCGACTTATAATCACTATAGCATGCTGCATTCAGCAGGTATGTTATTATATTTAATTCAGCAATCATCCCCGGAGACTCGGTTAAAAAGCATAACTGTTGACTATATGAGCTTACATTCACAAAAATGCTTTACATGGACTACTTTTTGGTCACTTATTATTTTCTTGCCTTATAAAAATTGTGTTTGATATAATTTTGTCAGGCAATACATCTACGGGAAATCGACTACAAATTGGAAGGCATTTGGAATTCCTGTTGTGGCTAGTCTTTGCAATATGGTAAATGGATCTGATCTTCGCAATTTGTATCTGAAGTGGTTCCATCCATTACAAGATTCAATTGAAGGGACCTTAGAAAATTGTGCCGTGTCTGAGAGAACTGAAGTTGCAGAAATGGAAGGGGTTACAGATCCTTGTTCAGATCCCAATGTAAATGGGTTAGATACACCTTTAGATATAGGAATGGAGTTTTTCCTAACAGATGATAAGGGGACTGTCAAAAATTCTAAAATATTAATGAACGAACCATTTACAATAAATGGAGAGTTAAACCTGCTGCACGTGCTTGTATGTTGGTCGGAAAAACAGACTAAAAAATATGACACGCAGCTTTGTAGTTCGTTGCCTGAGGTTTACAAGTCTGGTTTTTTAGCAAAGAGACCTCAAGAACCAGTTTCTCTGTATAAGTGTCTTGAAGCATTCTTACAAGAAGAACCTCTTGGTCCAGAAGACATGTGGTTAGTTACCGTGTTATTTATAATATAAAGAGAAGTACTTTGATTGGCATGTCTGTTACTCTTTTTCTATATAGGGAATATTTTAAATTAGATAACTATACATTCAAGCTTTGGCAAATAATTTTAGTTTCAGATACACATGAGCACAACATTTATGTATTCAACCCACAACTGTTCTATATATTAGGGTCAAACCAATTTTAGTTTCAGATACACATGAGCACAACATTTATGTATTCAACCCATAACTGTTCTATATATTAGGGTCAAACCTTGGAACATGCCCACCCTCTTATCTATTAATTATTCATCTTTCAGTCTTACTGGTATCTAAAGTGTAGTTTTCTGCATTGTTAGGTATTGTCCTGGCTGTAAAGATCATCGTCAGGCCAGTAAGAAGTTAGATCTTTGGAGACTTCCTGAAATTTTGGTTATTCATCTCAAGAGGTTTCAATATAGCCGATTCATGAAAAACAAGCTGGAGACGTTTGTTGACTTCCCTGTAGATAACCTTGATCTGTCAGCTTATATTACCCACGGGAACCAGAAGTCTTATCATTACACACTTTATGCTGTCAGTAACCATTTTGGAAGCATGGGAGGTGGCCATTATACCGCATTTGTACATGTAAGTGCTGTTCATTTTTTAAATATTTTTCGTCTTCATTTTTAAGCATGTTATTTGGGTTATATGACTTATGACTATGAGAAATCAATAGAACATAGTCAACATACTGAAGTCCTGGAAACATTAAGAACTGTTTGAAAACTTGACAATTTTCATTACTTTTGCCTTTATTGTGTACTGAATGTAACGCCTCTATCCACTGGTATTTTCACCGAAAAGTTCATATATGTTTTTGACTATGTTCTGCATGAAATTATTTTTAAAAAGTCCTGTAAGCCTCTGTTAGTGTTCTTCCTCACTGCCTTCTGCTCTTGTATTTAATGTAGCATGGTGGTGATCAATGGTATGACTTTGATGATAGCCGTGTTTATCCCATCAGCAAGGAGAAGTTAAAGTCTTCCGCCGCCTATGTTCTTTTCTACAGAAGAGTCTTTGAAGTTTTGACATAACGGAGAGTAACATATAGCTCGAACAGCCAATTGAAGCTAGATACCATTTATTAACATTATTGCCATCATAGTCTTACAAGTGTACAGAGGGTGAACCCTGGTGCAAAGATAAGATTCCTTCCCTGTGACCTGGTCGTCAGAGGATCTAGTTACAGAAATAGTTTCTGCTCATTCAGTTAAGATCATGTACATCCAAACGTCTTCAAACCCTACAATGGCGAGTGCACGGTTACTGGACTGCCCGTTTTTTGAGTCTTCTTACAAGTATACTTGACAAGGTAGCATTCTTTTGTCATTTACTCTTAAAGTTTAGACTAGTTGGAGTTTCACCAGGGAAATGGTAACTTTAAAACTTAGTTAGGACAGTATACTATGGAACACTAACATAGTAAAAACTAAGGAGATGACGGACAACCCTGTTGGGTCGAAACATTTTGTTTACAAATGTTCATGTAAAGAGAATTTCTGTTTTTGAAGAGTTGGACCTAATCCTGTCCATTTATTTTCTTCAATTATATTTTTTGTCCCCATTGTATTCTGTAACTTTCATAAACGATTTTGAATTCATTCATAGTCAGTTAAAATTTCTTTAGTTAAATCAGGATGCTCTCAACATTTTTGATTTATTTTATGGTAATCAGAATTCGGCATGACTGAAATTCACATATTTGTTGGAAATGAACTGTTTAAACGGGCTTTGGTATTTTCTTGGAAGAATTTAAATTTCAGGATCCATGGCAACTGTATAAGTATGATATCTTGTGTGTTTTTCCTTCCCCAATTTGGAAACTACGTGACTGAATATTAGTTGTACCTTGTTTAAAATCTGTGTAACCTGATATTAGCGCTCCCAAGACAACCATTCTAAGGCTGTCGATAGTATCAGTCTTATAATCTATCATTGTTGGCCAAAAGAAACGTATAAAACAAGCAATTTGTAGAAACTAAGTGTGAATATGACATGATCAGCCAATAGATATTGAATGGTCAAGTTGAAAAGAAAAAGCAGTTGAAAAATAAATCGAAGACACTGCCGTTCTCGCAACACTTGTTAATTCTCCGCAGGATGCAGATGGACCAAGTTTCTCACTTATATTTAGGCAATTTCTCTTTACACCATTATACTTTTAACAAGGCCCCTGGCGAAATGTCAAAATTACTAATTGTTTTCGGAGTTATATTTCCAGACGCACCAAATCTCATTTTCTATTAAATTAAATTCAGAGATGCATTTGCAAAATCTTTTTTAGAGTGTGTTCGGAGATATATCTCTGAACGTTTGGTTCTGGTAAACTCAAAATAAAAACATGATAGAATCAAAATAAAAAACAAATCAACGCCAACATCAACATTACATTAAATAAAAAAGATTAATTCTGGTAAACTCAAAATAAAAACATGATAGAATCAAAATAAAAAACAAATCAACGCCAACATCAACATTACATTAAATAAAAAAGATTCATTACATATGTAGTCATTAAAATAAATTCAACATTGCATATTGTTTTCATCGGAACGTTATGGAGAAAAATACTCCACATAACCTTTAAATCTTAATTCGTCTTCAGTTCAAAATTAGTGAAATGAACCTTTCTTTCGCTGTAAAACGAGGGTGACCGATACTCGAGCTTGGCAACTCTACAATTTTCTGGAAAACGCTAGAGAGTATTCAGTTTGATATCAGATCTGCGAGAGATGTTTTCTCGGTGAACCTAAATAAAAGTGGTGGCTTCTCGCCATTGAAATACACAAATGCAAGGTGAATTCATTCTCCGATTTTAGTGTGTTATGTAACAAATAAAGGTTGAGACACACCTCATTTATACAAGTATTGATGCACTTTAAATCTCAAAAACCTTATCATGTATCAGGTAACTTTTCGAAAATACATATCCGAAAAAACCACATCTTTTATTGCAAAAAGGGTAACTATATATATATATATATATATATATATATATATATATATATATATATATATATATATATATATATATATATATATATATATATATATATATATATACGAAAACTTACCTGAACCAGAAAAAAACAATAAACTTCATAAGCAAGCACATGCAATGCAACCAAAAAGCAAACCATAAAATTAATATGTATTAAATCATATCAAGATTACATCGTTGACGATAATACATACAAAAAGTGTATCGATTACAATCTAAAATGCATCAAAAGATTCAGTATCGCATAAATCTATAGTTGGTTCCGTCTTCGACGCTTCTTGATTTGATTCTCTTTCAAGCTCCATCAATTGGGTGAACTCTATCATCCTCTTCAGAAATTGACCCGACCAATTTCCACTTCATTAGTTGAATGTGCCGTCTATCCATCGATGTATTTGGTATTGAACACCCATGCTTCAAATAAACATGAACAAAATGCAGTGATTTTGAAAGCCACCCTATGCACATGATGCGCCCGAAAGGGTCTTTAGGCGAACCTTTTCGTAATGGAAAAGATGTCTCCACGAACCCATATTTTATCAGATTGATACATACTATCATATGTACTTGATATAAGGTGGCATATCAGGAAAGCACATCCATTTTGAAAACGGTGTGTTGCCTCTAATACAAGCGATAAGTGCATCTTGAATTGAATCAAAATGTTTTTTTTTATTTTGTATAAGTTCATTTATGAAACGTTGACCAACATCTATCTCGACAAGAATCAGTTTAACACTAATCTTCTCTTCTTTCAGTTTAACATCATGCTTCACTTTAACTGGTTTAACATTATCCTTTGCTATACCTTATTTTACATCATTATGTATAACAACTTTGAGAAACATATCGGGTGAACTATATCTAATAAGAATCAAAATAGAAAAAATGCTTAAAAATCAGTAATAGATGAATTCAGATATCCAAATCCAAAATATTATAGGTGAGTTCGAATATGTATATTCGAACAAGACAAACATTTTTTCAGTACAAACACAAAATTAGTGCAAGCAATGAGAGATGAAATGAGAGAACTTTACCTCAAATTACAGTTTTATTTGCTCCACTTTATGTGATAAAATGAAATAAACCTGATTTGGAATAGAAAAGTTGGTTAAAAGTGAAGTTTTTAAGGGTTTTTGGTTCTGCGGTAGTTTAAAATTGGAATTGGCACAATATCGCGAATTGGCCTATTATTTCTTTCTTTCATATCCTTATTAGCGGGTTGGATACACCTACAACCAAAATGGAAACTGAGCGTTTCATGGTATAAAAATATCGAATCGCGCCTCAATCATCATTTGTCAGAACTATTTGGAGTCAGTTCTTTAGCTTGGGCGGGGCATTTAGTCCATGTGGCTATTCCAGGATCCAGAGGAGAATATGTTCAATGAAATAATTTCTTAAGTATATTGCCCCACCCTCAAGGATTAGGGCCACTTTTTACAGGACAGTAGAATCTTTATACTCAAAACCCCGATTCTAGTAATCATTTATTTAGTACTTCACAAGGTGCGGGAACAACATGAGTTTAAAGAGTAAAGAAGATGATTATGTAAGGTGATGATATATTCAAGTTCCTACTGGATCTTAAATATTATCGAGTGGTTAAAAAATTATTCTAAATAAAAAAGTATTTTTAGAGATGTATATGTGAATTTACCTTAGATTTATTCGGAGATGCATCTCCGAACTATATTTTGGCAAGAAATGATATTTGGTGCATTCAGAGATGCATCTCTAGATAAACTCAAGTGTATTTTGAGATTTTCAGAAGTGTGCCCCATTGTATAAGGATAAAAAGAGAAATTGCCGATATTTAAAATTAGAGGAAGTAATTTGAGTGAATGTCATGGGAGTATTCCATTCAATTAACAGCCACGAGGTATATATCATTTAGTTACTACAGAGGTAACAAAAAGGATAATTTTGAAGATTTTGGTAAAAAAACTTTGGAGAGAGCCGCATACATAGTTGAAAAGTTTTGAGGATTGTTTATCACATCCTAAACGGTAGAAAAACATCTTATAGAAATTCGAAAATGCTCCTCAAATTCTGGAAGTACATTTTTGAACGTATTCTTTTCACACAAAAACACGTCCTAGTGATTCTCACCCCATTTCCCCCCTCAAAATATAGTTTGGGAATGTACTTTCGGATCCATCCTATATATACCCCATGCATTTCTAACTAAGTGTTGAAACACTTTTACAGGACAAGTATTTTCTTTATCGTATCCACAGGGATTGAGTGATATTATCTCTATTCTACAGTTGAAATTGTTTTAAGCATGAGTTTATAAAGGATTTTGGTAACGAAAAGTTTTGATTTCATGAAAAATATTAAGTAACGGTAAAATAAATTTTGGTTTTAAAACGATTGGTAAAAACATGTCAAGATTAGGGCTCGATAATCTAATTTGTATGTATTTTCTTAATAAGGCATGTGAACTCATTAACAATCAATATAATCACATATCCTCTCAATATGTTTCATCTCTAAAACAAATGGTGAGTTTTATCATATTGATCTTTAGATGATCTCTCAACCTAACTATTAATATGACAACTTTAAAAGTTTGATATAAGTGAATATCAACTCACAAAGCTATATCTAAAAATTATTTGTTGATTGATAAAAACTTAGGTCAAGAGTTGGAACCTATTTGTCAATAATGATCCAAATCAAACATATACCATAAAAACAAAGTTTTTCACTATATATTAATTATCACATGTTCACATACAAAATATCGGAGAAATACATATAAAAGTAAGGATTATCCATTTCTAATCTTGACACAAGAAGAGATTTAACTGCCTATAACCATGATAGCTTGATCAATAAGAAAAGAAGAAAGTCTTAGAAGCATCAATTAGAAAGGATCAAAGATTTAAGTTTGAAATCTTTAATTTTAAGTGAAAAACTAGATTGTAACGTACGCGTTGCATGAATTGAAATTTTTTTTATTTTATAATTTAAATAAAAAATAATTTATAATTATCTATTATAAAAAATACTAAATAATATCAAAACATAATAGAGGAATAGATGTATTGTTGTAGTTAAGTTGAAAAATATAAAATAATAAGAAAAGGTTAGTTCTAAAAATATACATGAGTTTAAGTATAGTAATAATATTTACAATGTTAATATTTAATGAAATGAATTATTTTTTTTTTAATTTACAATATTTTATTACATATATTTTCTATATTTTTTAACTAATGTATAGAAGAATATTATGCTATTCTATTTTTTTAAAAGTAAATTGAGTAAAATATCATAATTATATTTGTTTTATTGATATTGATATTTCTAAAATCTACTTTTTTAACGAACATTACTTCAAATAATATATTGATCTGTGTATGTTGATGACAAACACAATTTTTTAAATATTATCAGTAACCAAAAGAAGAAAAAAAAAGTCCAGTAATCACATATAATTTATAACACTTGCGTCACTATTTTTAATACTATAAAAAACTTAATATATTGCTATACTATACTCAACCTTATTGTAAGTTTTCTTTTATTAGAATATGAATATAAGTTGTCCTTTATTCTTTCTTCTAGTAACATTATTATTACTCCCTTAATAATAATTTCCAAATTATAATATGTTTTTTTTTTGTTTTTCCAATAATAATCTGATTAAAATGAGTTAATAAAAAGATGTTTTCAAAACTATTTGGTAACCAATTAATAGCATTTAAAGAATATATTTGGTTCAAAATAAAAATCTAAATAAATAATTATCAATGTTATAATTTTAACAAAATATGAATGTCAAGACGACTTTCTAATTATTTTTTTTATAGTAACAACACCATCACTCCTTTAGTTATAATTATAAAGATATGTTTTTTTTTTAAATAGAGAGAAATTTATAAAATTAATTACTAGCCAATTAAGAGAATTTAAAAGATACATTTATTTCAACAAAAATGTATGAAAAGATGACAGGTTAATCGTGAATGAAATTGATATATAGTGTAAATTTAAAAGAAAACATATAATTATAACTCAATATTTTCAACTTCTATGTACATGTTTGGTAACTAAACAAGAAAAAAAAAATGTCAAAAGTAGGTTTGTGAGGTATATAAAATGACGAGATTTAAAAAAAAACGGATTAAAAGATTAATTTTAATACGTTATGAAGAGAAGAATTTTATTTTAATTGTCTAACGATCTCTAATAAAAAAAAGACTTAAAGAAGGATTAACACCCAAGTAACACTACCAATATCATAATGATTGAGTTAATATGTAGCGTGCAATTTCAAAATTTGATATAACCTAGATATCAAATTTTCAACTCTTACATGCATGTTTGGTATCTCAAAACAGAGAAATATATACCATGCAAAAAGCATATTTTCATACTAATTGTTGTACATCTTTTACATCCATGTTTTGTAACTCATAAACGTAAAAGTATCACTAAATTACCCTTAAAACTAAAAATTTCTCTTTCTCCACAAATGCATAAAACCGCTAATAATTTTCAAATTCTTTTTCAAGGTAAAAAACATCAACCAATGCAAACTCTTTTCGTCTTCGAGCCCTTTCTTTTAAACTTTCAAAAAAATATGTTAATTCATTTCTGTGCAACCGCGTGAGTCTCCAAAGGTCGAGTTGCGGTAGAAATCAAAATTAATATTATTCATAAAAACACAAAACAAATGGAAACTATTAAGCCGACCAACGACGCTCTAATTCCTTAAAAAAGGATACGTAGGCATCTGGTCACGGGACTCAGCCGATCGAAACTTTGTAAATATTTCCTTCTTTTCCCCGTGTTTTCTTTTGCATGCATTCCCTCTTTGCATTTTCTTTTTAGCTCTTTAGCTTTAAATTTGAAACACACTCTTTGATTAGAACAACAAGAAGTGTGGGGTATTAATAACTTCCCCTCGCGTAAAAGACTACCTTACCCGTATCTCTCGGTCGTTTAACCTTGATTTCACCCTTTTCAAGTTTACTCGATGTTTACCTTTCCCTTCCCGGGGGATAAAAAATGTTCGATGACGTGATACGGTGGCAAAACTGACCGTTTAATACTGGTTTGCATTTTGCATTTTTTTGTTTGCAAAATGTCGCGGTAAGCAAGAGTCGCCACCGACTTTTATTTTATCCAATCAGGAAAAGAAAAAAGAACAGAAAAAACCTTTTTCGAGATGTTTCTGAGTACGGGGGGTAGATTATAGAAAGGGAAGGTGTTAGCACCCTTTCTATCCATGGTTTTCCATGGGCTCTTAGGTACTTACTCATTTTTAAATTACTTGTGTTTGTGCTTTGTTTTGAAAAGTTTTACTTCGTGATAACCCTTGTATCAGTCCTCAAAGGTGTGACGAAGTTGTTTTGAAAGTTTGTTTGAAAAGTGTAAGTGTGAAAAGTTTTGGCTTGAGCAAGTACCTACTAGCATCTACCTACTCGAAAAAAGATCGTTTCTATTCTTGTTTCCTTTAGACAGCACTATCCTACTATTGAGAAGTAGGTAGCACCATCGTCGGAATTTGTAAGGGTCAATTCGAAAGGAACGTATGATCACTAAAGCAATATTAGGATACCTTAGTAATAACCCTAGAGTCTTAAGATCTTATTCGCGACAACATTTCCGAGGCAACATTCGAATGAGACAATTTGATCTTTTAGACTGGAGGGCTACCACTAAGACACCCTATGCTTAATGATCATTTATCGAAGGCAACCGAAGTGAGAGTATACCCTAAGAGTGATATGTGCGAGTGATTTGCTTCAGTTATTTATCTTTGCACATTAGGATTTTCTAATTGTATTAATTTGTCATGCATTCTTACCATACAATCCTATTAGCATACATCTAGACAGTTAAATATTTGCAGGAATTAAAATGCGAGAAAATAAACCTACACTATTACAAGGCTTCGGGGAGAGGGATTAATTACATAGCCAAAAAACCCGGATTTAACAGTAAATAAAACTCTAAATTAACTATTACAAACCATGAACAGTTACAAAAATATTGGCAAAATAATAATAAGCGCGCGGCGAATTAAATGCAAGAAGAAATTGAAACCTGAAAAACCTAATTTGAGGAAAAAAGTATTTTTGGATTTTTATTGAAGAAAAATATTTAATTGCAAATTAATTAAACCTAATTTCTAATTGTTTTTAAATTATGAGAGAAATTAAAGTTGCCCTAAATTAATTAAACTAATTAATTAAAAAAACATTTATTAAGAAAATAAATCTTGTTTGTGGTTTTTTATTGGTTAATTTAATAAAATAATTTTTGTGTTGATTTAAAAAATAAAATAATTAAAGAAAAATAGTAGAAATAACCAAAAGGGCCTGTTGTCAGCAGATCTGGGGGTGCTGAACTTCTGAAACCCAGCAGGATGTCCCAGAGTCTGGCGCCTGATCCAGTGAGGCCATCTTCTAGAGACTCATAGTGGACCTGCGTAAGCTAGCGTGGGATCTGGCTGAAGATGGATCCAGAGGATGATGATTCTCAGAAGGTGTATGTGCTGGATCTGATTCTGGATGATGGATCCAGAAGATGACGACCCCCAGAAGGTGAGGTGCGCTGGATCTGATTCTGGCTGATGGATCCAGAAGATGACGACCCTCAGAAGATGAGGTGCGCTGGATCTGATTCTGGCTGATGGATCCAGAAGATGATGACCCTCAGAAGTTATATGTGCTGGATCTGGTTCTGGCTGATGGATCCAGAAGATGACAACCCTCAGAAGGTGAGGTGCGCTGGATCTGATTCTGGCTGATGGATCCAGAAGATGATGACCCTCAGAAGGTGTATGTGCTGGATCTGGTGAAAACAATGGAGAAAATGCCAAAAGCTCATGCCTGGGATCGAACCCAGGACATGAGTTTCTGATTTCCTTCCTCTGACCAACTGCGCTGGATGCTAACTTGTTAATATAATAAAAACAAATAATATATTAGAAAACAAGTTAGTGGCCAGAATAACGCGCCAGAATTTAAACCAGCCAGTCAGGTTGTGACACACTGTTGTCTTCTTCCCTGGAACCGTCATTTTAGGCTCTGAACCTTTACCTACAGACGCAGGTCTGTTGTTGAAACCAGTGTCATTCAAAAATCAAGCACACGCAATATAAATTCAATTAGGGACCATGAATCAACTTGGTTTGAAGCTCTGATCATCATGATACCCATTATCAAGCCTAATTTTGCTTGAAACCCAAAACCCCAAATTGGAGCACGAAACCCTAACAACGGAAAAAGCTTGTTCCTGCACTGTAACTTAAATCAAACTATCCAGAAACGTTGCAAACATGATGATGATCGCAAATATGCAACTTAAACATGCTAAGGATGCAAGAATTACAGTAATCGAATTTGGATAATTTTGCAAACCGTGAGAATGATAGGAAGTGATTCTGGACGTGTAGGGGACCTGGGAGTGATTGGAATAGCTTCCTGGGATGTCCTGGAATAGATTGCTAGCCTTAAATTGCTCTCAAAGGTCCTCTATCCTGAAATCAGAACCTCGCTTTTTGTCAAGATTTTTTGAGTTTTGTTCTAACCGTTTCACGCCTCTAACCCCTCCTGCTTTTGATCTGGAATTGTTATGCCCTTATAGTAGACTGAATTAGGTCAACAAATTTGTATCAAATCTTGAAATTTGATGAGATTTGATTTGATTCTTTAACCATATGCAAACTTTCTATTTTGAGCCAAATCTTCCCTTTCTTGTACCAATTATGCTTGATTCGTTTTGGCCTTGATAATTCAGCATATTCTGATTGCCAACCTGTCCAAAAACCAAACCAAATCATATCTTTGCTATTATTCATCAATTATTTGATTTAATTCATTTTTTAATTAACAAAAAATCAAAATAAATTGAAAAATGAAGAAAATAATGTGTGAATAAATGTTTGAGTCGTGGACCACATTGTAAGTGAGGTGCAAGCATAAAAAGTTGGGCCCATTTATAAAAAAAAATGCAAATTTGAGCACATTTGACTTTTGGCAATTTTGCAAAAATGGTCAACTTAGCCAATGCATAACTCTCTCAATTTTAACCCTAGAGAGGTGTTCTTTGACTTTTTAGAAAGCTTAGGATGTCTTATAAGCAACCCTTTTTGTCTCATATCCATTGAGTATTCCATGTACATGTATGAAGCTTTGACACAAAAGGTGTTTTTGTTGACTTTTCAAAATGACCTATAATGTCAAATTTCATATCTTTTAGTGAGTGCATATTCTGAACTTGGGAGATGAAGATGAATTGTAAGGAATTTCACCCTCTTAAAAATGAGCTTTGGATGGGTCATTTATGATAAAGAATGAGAAAGTTATGCTTGGTCAAAGTTGAGTTGACTTTTCCTACAAAATCTTAATTTAGCAACTTTTGGGTTTTGATGAATTGTGAGCAATCCTTTAGGAATCATGATCAAACTTTGATCAAATGATGAATAATACTTCAAAATGAGGATTTTTACCAAAAATATTTAAGTTTGACTGTATGTGGACCACAATTGACTTTGACCTAGCACAGTCGATTTTTAGGCATTTGAGCAATTGACTGAGCAAACTTCTTCTGCAAGGCTTGAAACTTGGCATGGATGATCTTGAGAACATATTAGGACAATGATGAGAATTTGAGTCCTTTGTGGTTCACACATCTTGATGAAAATAGAAACCCTAATTTGAGGTATACTGCCCTAGGAGAGAGTTTGTCTGGTCAACTCTTGAACTTCCTTGAGCAATTTGGGGACCTCCCTTGCCATGTGTTGAGAAATATGGTGTTAGAACAAGATTAGTTCTGATCATATCTCAGAGTTTTGATGATAACAATAAATTATATTTTATATATTTGATACTCTGATGAACATATTTAATTGTTTCAGATAATGTTCTGACAGAAGCATCTTGATGTGCTGAGCTGAAAATAAATGAAGATGTTCTTTGATGAAAGAACCATTTGTTTTAGCGCAAGTGCTGATGCTGATGCTGATGCTGACTCTGGTAATATAATTATTTAAATGCATCTTCTAACGCTTAGCAGGATTCCTTGTTCAGAAGTACCTTGAAAGCAAGTGCTATTCAGAAGTTATTTGAAAGCAAGCGCTGATCAGAAGTACTTAGCAAGCAAAGCATTGTTTAGAAGATAAGCAAGCATGTTCTGAATTCAAGACGTGAAGCAAGTTCTGAAAGAATGCAAAAGCTAAATAAGTCTTGTCAAGGATCAGGAGACATGCTCTTACAAATTTCGTTTGCTCATTTAATGCAAAGACGGCTACATGCACTCAAGTGTCTACGCTAGTTCATTGGAAAATGGAATAGTGCAAGGAAATACACAAACATTTAATGCTCTCCATATTTGAAGGCAACAACGGTCATTTTGTTCTTACTATATATAGAAGGACATTTATTTCAAGCCAACCAACTAAGAGAGAACTCATTAATTTCAAAAGAAGCAAGAACAACGTGCAAAAATTCTGGGCTCACAAATAATTTTCATACACTTTGTGCAATACTATTCTTAGTGAAAAATCACAGTTGTGATATAGCTTTCTTAGAATCAAACTTTGTTTCACTATCTGTAAAGATTTAACTCTTGTAATTGTTCCTTGAGAGACCAAGTTTGGTCAGATTTCTCAAGTAGACTAGGACTAGTTTAAGTCTTAGTGGTGTGAGTCACTTGTAAGATTACTTGTGCATTGTTAGTCACAACAGTTGTTGTTGTACCCCAAAATTTGTCCTCCCATTTCCTCAACATTTTCTCATCACAAGACCTTTGAAGATCAAGATCCAGTTAGGGTTTCCTCTGCTCAAGACTTCTCCTTGCACTGTGGACTCAAATTAGGGTTTGGGGTTGAACAAAGATGTTTTGACCTAAAATGCCTAATATGACTTTCATGCTTCATGTTGGACTCCCAAGATTATCCATACCAAGTTTCAAGTCTTGATTCCAAATTTTGCCCAGTCAATTGGACAGTTGACCTAGAAATCAGCTGTATTGGGGAAAAAGTCAACTGTGGTCAATTGACAGTCAAATCTCATTAAAATTGACCCACATCAACATTATGAACTCATATGGACCATTTGATCAAGTTTGGATCACAATTCCACAAGAAATTTGATCAGATCAACAAAAGGGCAAAATGGTCATTTTTAGGGTTTTGACTGCACAAAGGCAGTTTTTGACTGTTTGACCTAGCCAATGGCAAATCAAGCTCACATATGGACTCAAGGAATCAATGAATTGGTCTTGACACATTCATCAAGCTCAAAAGATCCCAAGTACACAAGATTGACAGTTGAATTTCCCAGTCAATTGATCAATTTTGACTGTACACTGAAAAGTCAAACTTTGACTTTTTGGTCAAAATCAAGAGTCAAGATTCATTTTTCATCAAAACATGCCAAATCATGAAACTTGTTCACCAAGAAATCACAAAATGCAAATTAGGGTTAGAAAATGGAATTTTTCATAACTTAGAATTTTTCTAAGTTATGAAAAACCCTAATTTTTTCCCAACTTTGCCCCATCTTTTCACCAAGATCCATTTGGATTCAAACAAAAGTCAAAACATGAAAGTTGTAGCTTGTTGCATAATCTACAACTTTGATTCATAAAGTTTTCTCATTTGAAGCTTGTATCTCAAGTTACAATTTTTTGAATAAGGGCACTAAACCATTTTTAACTTAGTGAAATTTTAACCTATTTTGACAAGGTTTTCTACCCCACTTCAAGGCCATTTTTCATACCCTTCCACTTGGAATTTCAATTTGCATTTCAAAGATGGATTGTAGTACACATTCCAAGCTTTCCAAAATGTCCAAGAACTCATCAAACAACCTCATAACTTGAGAGATTCGAATTTCACAAGTTGGCAAAAATTCACTTTTTGTTCTTGACCAAAACATGTTCATAATCTTGCAATTTGAACTCAGCTTGCTTTAGGCTAGATTACAGGTCCTTAAACCAAGTTACACTCAAGAATTAAATGCAAAACCAATGTGCCAAGTTGTTATTCTAAGCATTTGGACATTACATGATGAACTAACCCTAAACTAGATAAAGTGAACTTTCCATTTTTGAAAAGATTAGCTTTATGTCCAATTGCAAATCAAGAAGGTACATAGCAAATCTGCTTGGCACAAGATTATGTGCATAACACACTGATCAAGAGAAGCTTATGCAGCACATTAGGGGGTCCTCTACTGACCTAAAAAGCCAAGTTGCATTTTGTTGCTTAAGTGTGAAGAAAAGTCCATAACTTGTAACAACTCTCATCTCAGCATAGACACACAAGAAAAAACTGATCAAACACCTTCCAAAGAACATAACCAAGCTGAGACACGACCCTTGCACCTCAAAAACACTCTCCATCTCAGAATCATCCTCAAACTGCAAAAACAGGGTTGCCTCTGCAGTTTGAGTGCCAACTTCATTTTCTCTCGAGCATTCTTGCTAAAATCAGTTCATACACATTCCCTAGCATATATGCAAACTAACCATGACCTAAAACCTGACCTGTAATCCCTCTAACAGCTTCCACCATTTTCACATTTTTGACTTGCAGGTGAAGTTCTATAGCTTGATTCAGAAGCTCTCAAGACAAAGTAAGCATTGAAACAGCATCCCTGGACCTCAAGGAAGCTTTTCCAATCATCAACTTGCACTGGAAGTTCCTCATTCTCCAGATAGAAGTTCAACTGCACAGGTAAAACTTTGAACTCGTATCTCTCTTATCATGTATCTTTAGTCTTAAGTTTGTGAATAAACAAGGCTCCACTCATAGCTCTGAACATGTACATATCTTTACATTTCATTTCTTTTGCCTGAGTAGAGAGAATTTGGAGTTTGAAAATGGCAGAAAAACTAGGTTAGGATTTGGGGGAGGAGAAATTCTCCCTCATCTTAGAGAGTTAGGTCAAGTTCTATACATGGTTAGAATCGTCTCTTCATGCTGAACATTTGTTGTGTTATGAGTTTTTGCTAAAAAGCCAGGAATCGAGAGTTGGACATTGAAGAACAGGGCGCGCGCATTTTCAAACTTTGTGCTGGAGGTTGAAGACAATGGCATTGGGCTGGGCTTGCTTTGTGTTTTCCTTTTCACACCCCATAATTACTCATGAACCCCCTGAGCCCATTTGCTTCATTTTTTTAACATTTTTGACTTTTTCCTTTTTTATTTGACTCATTTATTTTTTCTCAACATATTAAAATTTTGAAAATATTTTTCTCATCATTTTTTGATTTTATTTGGTTTTTATTTGATTTTCTTTTGATTTGTATATAGATAGATATATATTATTACTTAGAATAAAATAGAAAAATATGTAAAAAATACTTCTATTTTTATTTTTATTTTATGTTACCCTCTGAAAATATTTCATATAAAAAATACTATTTTCCAAAAATTAATTATTATCACTATTTATATATATAGTATATATTTAAAATAATACTCCCTCCGGTCCTTTTTATAAGGAACACTTTGAAAAAATCACACAAACCAAGGAAGCTAATTCTTTTATTAATAATTTTAAAAATGATTATTTCATTCCAAAACTAACCTTCAAATATTAATCATAGTCATTATTATTCTTGTCTCTTGTAATTATCAATACACCACTATGCTTAATTCCAATAATATCTTTTGCTATTCACAAGAAGAGTTATGTTAATTACCACACATATTACTCCATTGCTACTCAAGCTTCACGTTGGATTTAATTTCAGAAAAACAAAACTTTTGTTAATTTGGCTTTCCCACCATTTTATATTAGCAATTTACCTCCAAATTTTTAGCAAGTAAACTTTTGAAATTTCAAAGGTTAAATTTTGAAACATTATCACAAAAACTCTACACTTTCAATCACTCTCTATATAAAGAGATTGAGCTTTCCATATTTACTTTCATTCATCCTAAAAAATGCCTCTTGACATAGACTTAAATATCACTTTCTCTTTTCCAGAAGAACAATCATCTTCTATATGTGAGTCTATTGCACCATCAAATATTGAAACACCTCAATTTGAGTTTGAGCTAAATCATCCATCAAATCTCATTGTTGAAGATAACATGAACCAAGATGTGCCATCAAATATAGAATCATCTGAATTTGAGTTTGAGTTAACTCATTTCCCATATGTCAATGATGAAGGTAACATGAATCAATTTTTTTCCATTCAAGAAGAAACAAGCAACTAATGCACTTACATTGAATTATGGGGAGTATCTAATTTTATTTAATAAGGGTAGAAATGGAATTATGTATTTAATAAAATTTAAATTTAAAGAGTGTTTCTTATAAAAAGGACCAATTTTTTTTTGCAAAGTGTTCCTTATAAAAAGGACCGGAGGGAGTATAAATATATATATATATATATATATATATATATATATATATATATATATATATATATATATATATATATATATATATATATATATATATATATATATATATATATATATATATATATATATATATATATATATATATATATATATATATATATATATATATATATATATATATATATATATATATATATATATATATATATATATATATATATATATATATATATATATATATATATATATATATATATATTAATATACTTAGAGTAAAAATACCAAAAATGTGCATATTTTATTTTTTAACATTTAATACTAAAAAAATGCCTTTTTTTACAAATATACCATGTTTTATTTTATAATGAATATTATGTGAATTAATTAATTAATATACATCTTGATTAAAATTAGGGTTTTTGCCCTAAAAGTTGAAAATACTCAAAATAATACCTTTTTATTTTCTTATTTTATTTTACATAAACCATACTTTTCTCATACATACAAAAACTTTCTTTTTGCATTTTGCATACATATTTAATTTCCATTTAATTATGCAATTTATTTACATTGCAAATATTCAAAATTGATGTAATAGTCTTAGGTTTAAATTACTTGTCAATATCCCCATTCAAACATTTGTACCCCCCTTCCCATATTTGGTTTTGTAATAGCGTAGGAATTTAAATTTCGCACTTTATATGCTTTCTAATGATAACATGTTAGAATTAGGGTTTGCATGCGAAAAAACGACAAAAATAGTTATGACCTAATCTCAAGATAAACAAGCATGAAAATGGACACACAAATCACACTAACACCCCTAGGGTTACATCCACTTGTTGCCTTTCAAAATTGGGCCATATTGCATGTTAGGTCTCTTTGGGCAAAATGAACAAATTGAATGATCATAGTCCCTCGATAACATTTTTCAAAACAAACAAAAAACAAATGATCAAGTCCCTTAAAGAAAATGCCCAAAGATACTTGGCACCATTGCAATTATGGTCTAAACGATGACCCACGCCCGTCCCTTTCACATCCTAAACATAAGATTGTCCACCAAATACAATGGTGGAACAAACTTGTTAAAAGGGTTAAAACATAGCAATAATCTTTTGAGAAATTCATGAGTAGATAACCTCTTAGTTACTTGAATCAATCTTGCAAACTAAAACATTTGCCTATTTCAAAAACCACACATCACTACACTTTCAAAACAACTTTCAAAAACAAATGAAAACCTTTTCAAAAGACGTACATCTTTGTATACATCCCCACATGGATCATTACAAAGGTTGCCACCACATTGGCCTCTTTTCAAAACATTTTCAAACCCACACACTCAAGCACCATTTAAAACAATTGAAAACAAAAGGCAAGTGATCTAAGCAAGTAACTAAGAGCCCATGGATAACCATGGATAGAAAGGGTGCTAATACCTTCCCTTTCTATAATCTACTCCCCGAACCCAAGAAAACATCTCAGAAGGTTTTTACTGTGCTTTTTAACCTTTCCTTAGGATAAAATAAAAAGTCGGTGGCGACTCTTGCTCAACCGAAACATTTGCGAAAACAAACGCAAAACACTAGTCAGTTCTCCCACCGTATCACAGAACTGGCGACTCTGCTGGGGATATCTTTAAAAGTGGAGTAACCTTAGGGCTTAGATCACCTTTGTTTTCAATTGTTTGCTTTGTTTGCTTTTATATTTGTGGGCTTTGCATCGGAGTTTCATAGATCCTAACCCGGATCTGGGAAATACCCTTTTTAGGTAGCATAATCTGTGAGGGACCTGTCCGGCGTAGACCGACATGGGTGAAGCAGTGGCTACGTTGGTGTGGCGTCTTAGTCTGTACCTATATCCCTTGTGTTGCAACGGGGAGAATATAGGTCTTCTAAGGGGTCATTAAACACCAACCAACCTTAGAACCCTAAATTGACCAACTTGGCTATTAGGACAGTAGCAGTATGCTACACTCATTGAGGCTAAACTCTCGAGATGGTTCTGGCTGCGAGAAAAGATTGCGATGCTGAAGTTATGACCGATTGAGGGTAGCCAATGATTTGAGATCCTCTAGAACCCGGTTGCTTTTGATAGGACTGGTTTTAACCAACAAAACCAAAAGAGGGTAATACCTGAAACTCATGCTGGCCTGAAACCTAAGGGTGTCTTGTGTGACTTGTGTGCCTTATTTACCTATGTGAATACTTGTGGTGTGCTTCATCATAGCATCATACCATCATACCATTGCATGCATCCTGTATAAAGGACTAACCCATTTCAAAGACAAAAGAGTTTCATCTTTGCTCTGTTTTGTAGGACATCATGATGCCCGTGCGTAGGAATACTGTCCGGCTCAACTTTGTTCAACCACCAACTTTACTCAAGGATTTGGTTGGTAGGATTCCAAACACTTCCTCCTTCATCAACAGGCATGGGTCTCTCCTTGGCTTGATCACTGCAAAATGGGACCAACAACTGATAAGTGTTCTGACCCAATTTTATGACCCCCTGTACCATTGTTTCACCTTTCAAGACTTCCAGCTGGTTCCTACTCTGGAAGAACTTTCTTATTTGCTTGGGATCCCTGTCTTGGAACAAACTCCATTCACTGGTTTGGAAAAGACTCCCAGGCCTGAAGAGATTGCTGCAATTCTCCCCTTGACCAAAGAAGAGGTATTGTCCAACTGGGAAACTAGAAATGGGGTCAAGGGCTTTTTGGTCAAATTTCTGGTTGGCAAAGCTAATGATTTCTGGAATGACTTGGACTTCAAGGCGTACGAAGATATTCTGGCTCTTTTGATCTATGGTCTGGTACTGTTTCCCAATCCTGACACCTTTATCAGTATCTATGCCATAAGGATCTTCATGTCTCGGAATCCTGTACCCACTCTTTTGGGTGATATCCTGCAACAACTCTATGCTCGTACTGCCCGAAAACGGGGAACTCCGTGGTGTTGTGCTCCTTTGCTAGTAAGGTGGTTTATTTCGCACCTTCCTAAGTTCGCGCTGAAGAATGAAGAAGGCAAAGGTTGGGCTCGGAGGTTAATGTCTCTCACTGATAATGACATCACCTGGACTCTCAGAGGTTTGGATGAGGTAGCTGTTATTGACCGTTGCAGGGAATACCCTAACGTTCCGTTAATTGGTATCCAAGGAGGAATCTCTTACAATCCATGCTTAGCTCTCCGTCAGTTTGGAAGAGCCAGAGGGGATGGGCCTCATGAAATGCTAGTTCCTCACTTCCATTTTGAGTTTCAGGCAGACAGTGACAAACTACGCCAGGGATTCATTAGAGCCTGGGATAAAATTCACAAAGCTGACCCCCATGAGTTGGGACCAAAGACTTCTCTGCCATTGAAGCCCTATTGCAAATGGGTCCGCATCCGTGCTCAAAGGTTAGGTATGCCCTACGAAGCTGTTAGACCTCTCATTCTTGAGTCTCCTGTTGAAGATGGGGTTCCTCCAACTGTCCTCCCTCCTCAGATACCTACTGATTTTGACACCATGAAGAGATCTTGGGCGCAGCTAAAGGAAGAACGGGATTTCTATCGGGAGAAGTTCAACGAGCAGGAACGGAAGATCCAGAGGCTGACTAAGCAATTGGAGGAAGAACGGGTCCTGAACAACTACATCAGCACTGAAAAGAGGAGGCCATGGGAGCATTGATGAGCTTTGGATGTTTCCTTTTATAGTTTATTTCCTTTCCAGTATTTTTCATTCCTGTAATGCCTAAGGGCAAATTGTTGAACAATTGAAAATTTTAATGAAGTGTGTTTCCCTTTTTGTCTACAAAGTTGAATCTTGTTTGTCTTTGAAAACATAAAACATACGCATTCCATTGCACCATATACATAGCAGGTACCCTATTTCACAGGTTGCTTAATCTCCTTCGCTGTTTATTTTGCACAGTCATCATGAATCCAGATTCCTCCAGTGAGCAAGCAATCAAGGCCCTTCAGGCCCAAAGTGCACAGTTTCAAGAGATGGTCCTAAGCCTAGCCCAAGGTCAGCAAGAGTTGAAGACTCTACTCCTGAAGAAGAAGAAGAAAAAGAGGACTGCGTTGTTCAACACCGGATGCAGATTTGGGAACACACTCCATAATGAAGCTGATCCAACCACTTCTTCTGCTGAGAAAAACAGTCCCCAAGGGGGAGGGGCTCCTAGTCCCGCAGCCTCCGACAACGAGACGGACTATAACGACGAACAATACCCACCTGCTGCTGACAGGTACAAGCAATTGGAGGACCGCTTGAGCGCCATGGAAATTCAGAATGTGCCGGGATTGGATTTCGGAGATCTGGGGTTATCTTCTGGGGTAGTAATTCCACACAAGTTTAAGGCGCCTGCCTTTGCCAAGTATGATGGGGTCTCCTGCCCAAAGCTGCATCTAAGGTCGTACGTAAGGAAGATCCAACCTTATACGGCGGATAAAAACCTTTGGATTCACTTCTTCCAAGATAGCCTCTCGGGGTCACAGCTTGAATGGTTCTACCAATTAGATGGAACCAGCATCCGACACTGGGAAGATTTGGCAACCGCATTCTACAGACAATACCAATATAATTCTAATCTCGCTCCTACACGTACCCAACTTCAGGGTATGTCTCTAGGAACGGGTGAAGGGTTCAAAGAGTACGCACAAAAATGGAGAGATTTGGCTGGCAGGGTGCAGCCTCCATTGACTGATCGAGAGCTGGTCGATATGTTTCTAGGGACGTTGTCTGGTCCGTTTTTCAATCATTTGGTTGGTAACTCCTCCGCTGGGTTTACAGATTTGATATTGACGGGAGAAAGAATTGAAGCTGGCATCAGGTCAGGCAAGATATAAAAGGCTGCCTCCACAAGTGCTGAGAAGAGGCCGTTTAAGAAAGAAGCAAGTGCCGTCTATGGTCCTAGAAGACAAATCAAGCCCGAAAGTCGCCAAGCCGTCAATGCTTTGGTTATCTCAAAACCTGTTGCTGCTCCTCAGCAGTACAATCAACAAAGAAGCGAAAGGCCCAAGAGGCAGTATACTCGACTGAGTATGACCTTATCTCAAATTTTACCCCAACTGTTATCCACCAACCTGGTGACCCTCAAAGAAGCTCCTAAGGTCGTCAACACTGCGTCTCCTAAGTATAACCCAAATGCCCGGTGTGCTTATCATTCTGATAGTCCCGGGCACACTACTGATGATTGTTGGGCCTTGAGAAACAAGGTGCAAGATCTGATCGACGCAAAGGAAATTCAGTTTGAAGCGCCAGAGAGACCAAATGTTGTAACTGCTCCTATGCCCCAGCATAGAGTAAATGCCATCGAGGAAGAAATGTATGCTGTTTCGGTAAATGAAGTTGTCACCCCTCTGAGGACTGTCAAGAAGAACCTACTGCTGGCCGGTTTATTTCCGGGTTGCAGTGAAGGTTGCCTGTTCTGTGCTGTTTCCCTATCTGGTTGTCCCTTGCTGAGGTTAGGCGTCCAAAGCCTAATGGATAGCAAGGAGATTCTGTTTAAGAAGTCTGCTGTTCAGTTGGTTCCGATAAAAGAAGTTTCTGTGGTTACCATCTTCAAAAATCCAATCAAGGCTCTCCCGAAGAAGCCTGTTCAAATCATGACTGTTGCACCTGTGGTTATTACTGTTCCGGGGCCTCTCCCCTACGTATCTGATAAAGCTGTCCCCTGGCATTATGGGGCAGACGTATATGTAAATGGAATCAAACAAGAATTCGACAATGGCGCCAGCATCTGCGATATCACTGGTCCAGCCAAGGTCACCCGCAGTGGCAGGCTCTTCTCGCCTGACATTGCACCGCCCGCTACTCGAAAACCCCTCCTTATAACACCTACAAGTGTACCTGTTACTGTTGCTGATCAAGTTGTTTCCCCTGCCGCCGAGTCATCTAATGCTCGGGGCAAAGGGATTGAAGAAGAGCCTTCCCGGATGGAGGCACCAATACCTATAAATGCTGAGGCCTCCCAACAAGAAATGGAGGAGATCCTGAAAATAATAAAGAAAAGTGATTTCAATGTTGTCGAGCAGCTGGGGCATACGCCCTCCAAGATCTCCATGCTCTCTTTATTGCTATGCTCCGAGGCCCATGATAAGGCCTTGATCTCATTTCTCAAAACGGCCCATGTGCCGCAGGAAACGTCTGCAGTCCAGTTCACTGATTGCGTAGCAAATCTGACAGCAGACAATGGCTTGGGTTTTTCAGATGCTGACCTGACTGCGAAGGGAAGAGACCACAATGATGCCCTGCATGTCTCTATCGAATGCAGGGGCACTACTCTGGCGCATGTATTGGTGGATACTAGTTCTTCCTTGAATGTTCTACCGAAAAAGGCTTTAGACCGTTTGGATTATGAAGGCCTAGAACTGAAGCCCAGCAATATCATCGTCAGGGCCTTTGACGGTTCAAAAAGGATGGTTCATGGAGAGGTTGACATCCCTATTCGTGTGGGCTCTCAAGTTTTTGACTCTACTTTTTATGTGATGGATATACGTCCATCGTACTCTTGTCTACTGGGTCGACCTTGGATCCATAAAGCTGGGGCTGTGACCTCTACCTTGCACCAGAAGCTGAAGTACCCTGTCAGGGGGAAGATCGTCACTGTGCAAGGATAAGAGGAGTATATGGTGAGCCATTTGAATTCCTTCAGATACATTGAGATGGACGGGGAGTTCATTGAAACCCCCTTTCAGCACTTCGAGGAGGTACATCCAATTTCAGCAGCAGCAGAAACAACAGTCGAAGAGAATGTTTCCTTGAAGATGGCTTCCCTAAGGGATGCCCGGGTTGTGGTTCAGAAAGGCAATTGTGCAAACTGGGGTCAGCTTCCTGACTTCACTCAGAAGAACGACAAGTTTGGGCTGGGCTTTACTGCAGAGGCTCAGAGGGCTGTGCGCAAGGAGAAGGTCAGAAAGGCTCCGATGTTTATCTCCAGCTCAAGGGTGAATGCTATTGAGGAGGATGTAGAGGAAGCAAAATTTGACAGTTAGATCTACCCGACTACCAGCAACGGACCAAGCAACTGGACGGCAAAGGATTTTACGCCTATCACATTTGTCACGCAGTAATTAATTTCTTTTGATTTCCAATTCGTAACAAACAATATGTTAAAACTTTGTTGGCTCGGTGTCCTACCCGGGGCATCGTAGCTCCATTTGTGAGGGCTTTTTTGTATGACATTTTCATATATCATCAATCAAAACATTGGACGTTTGTTGCATTTCAAATCTTGTGCTCTTTTTCTTTCTGTGTTATACATATTGCAAAACAGCTATATTTACACACACTCACTTATACAGGTTTCAATCCACTCTGGATCTCACTGGTAACAGCTCTGCTACCGCCAGTTATGACTTCGAAAGTCCGATCAACTTAGCCGAAGACGAAGGTGAAGATGATTGCGAAGTGCCTGGTGAACTCGCAAGACTGCTACTCCAGGAAGAAAGAGCTATTCAGCCACATGAAGAGCCGGTGGAGACAATTAACCTGGGTACTGAGACAGCTAGGAAAGAGGTCAATATTGGTGCCAATCTAGAGCTCAGCGTGAAGCAACGATTGATCCAGATGCTACAGGATTACATGGAGATTTTTGCTTGGTCCTATGAAGATATGCCTGGTTTGGATGCCGACATTGTAGTTCACCACCTGCCAACCAAGGAAGATTGCCCTCCGGTAAAGCAAAAAGTCCGACGGATGCGTCCAGAGATGTCTGAAAAGATCAAGGCCGAGGTTATGAAACAGTTTGATGCCGGGTTCCTTGCAGTGACTTCTTACCCTCAGTGGGTTGCCAATGTGGTGCCAGTACCGAAGAAGGACGGTAAAGTCAGAATGTGTGTTGACTACAGGGATCTGAACAGGGCCAGCCCCAAGGATGACTTCCCCCTACCTCACATCGATGTCCTTGTTGACAATACAGCTCAACACAAGGTGTTCTCCTTCATGGATGGTTTTTCAGGGTATAATCAGATCAAGATGGCTCCGGAAGATATGGAGAAGACTACCTTTGTGACTCAGTGGGGCACCTTCTGTTATAAGGTCATGCCATTCGGATTGAAAAATGCTGGGGCAACCTATCAACGTGCCATGGTTGCTTTATTTCATGATATGATCCATCATGAGATTGAGGTATACGTCGATGACATGATTGCAAGATCTCAAACTGAGGAGGAGCACCTTGACCATCTGAGGAAGTTATTTGACCGACTCAAGTTGTACAAGCTGAGATTGAATCCCAACAAATGCACCTTTGGGGTAAGATCCGGAAAATTGCTAGGTTTCATTGTAAGTGATAAAGGTATTCAGGTGGACCCTGCCAAGGTAAAAGCCATACAAGAGATGCCGACTCCAAAAACAGAGAAAGTAGTCAGAGGTTTCCTAGGACGACTGAATTACATTGCCCGATTCATCTCACATCTGACTGCTACTTGTGAGCCAATCTTCAAATTACTGAAGAAAGATCAAGCAGTACGCTGGAATGATGAATGTCAGGCCGCCTTTGAAAAGATAAAGGAATATCTCCAAGAGCCACCCATTCTTATGCCACCAGTGGAAGGAAGACCTCTGATACTATACTTGACAGTACTTGACAATTCGATGGGGTGTGTGCTGGGGCAGCATGACGAGTCTGTCCGAAAAGAGCACGCTATTTATTACTTGAGCAAAAAGTTTACCGACTGTGAGTCTCGTTACTCATTGCTTGAGAAAACTTGCTGCGCTCTTGTATGGGCTGCTCGCCGGCTGAGATAGTATATGCTGACTCACACTACTTTATTGATTTCAAAGATGGATCCCATCAAGTACATATTTGAAAAGCCCGCTCTGTCTGGAAGAATAGCAAGATGGCAAATGATCTTGACAGAATATGACATCCAGTATACAACTCAGAAAGCAATTAAGGGAAGTGTACTGGCGGATCATTTGGCACACCAACCTGTGGACGATTACCAATCATTGAACTTTGATTTTCCGGACGAAGACATCATGGTGGTAACGGACTGTGAAGTACCTGGACCGGATGAAGGACCTGAGGAAGGATCCCGATGGTCTATGCATTTTGATGGAGCCTCCAATGCTTTGGGTAACGGCGTCGGCGCTGTAATCATATCTCCCGAAGGAACTCATACTCCCCTCACCGCCCGATTATGTTTCAGTTGCACCAACAACATGGCAGAATATGAGGCATGTATCATGGGTTTACAAGCTGCAATAGACTTAAGGATCAAATTTCTAAGTGTCTTCGGAGATTCCGCTCTCGTGATCAATCAGATCAAAGGCGAGTGGGATACGAAACACCCGAATCTTATTCCTTACAAGGAGTATGTGTCGACCTTGCTTCCCCACTTTGAAGAGATAACTTTCGAACACTTCCCTAGAGAGGAGAATCAGCTAGCGAACGCCCTAGCTACGGTGTCCTCAATGTTCAAAGTTAAATGGGACAATGAGGCTCCCCAGATCATTATCTGGAAGTTGGACGAACCGGCATACTGTTGCGAGCTTGAGGCTGAAAAGGTGACTGAAAAACCCTGGTATCATGAGGTGAAGAGGTACTTGGAAGCTCAGCAATACCCTGAAGGTGCATCTGCCAATGATAAGAAGTTCATGAGGAGGTTTGCTGCAAAATTCTTCCTCAGCAACGGCATTCTCTACAAACAGAATCATGATTCAACTCTGCTACGTTGTGTGGATAAGGCTGAAGCAGAGAAAATTATGATGGAATTACATGAAGGCACATTTGGAACACATTCCAATGGACACACCATGGCTAAGAAAATCCTTCGGGCAGGATATTTCTGGTCCACAATGGAAGCCGATTGTTACCAACACTCCCGAACTTGTCATAAATGCCAGATCTATGCTGACAAGGTGCATATCCCTCCGGTTCCTTTGAATTTCCTGACGGCACCTTGGCCTTTTGCAATGTGGGGCATCGATATGATCGGCGAGATCCGACCGACAGCATCCAATGGGCATCGCTTCATCTTGGTGGCGATCGATTATTTCACGAAATGGGTTGAGGCAGCTTCCTATGCCACAGTAACCAAGAGCGTCGTGGCACGTTTCATCCGGCATAATCTGATCTGTCGGTACGGAGTCCCGGAAAGAATCATTACGGACAATGGTACCAATCTCAATAACAAAATGATCACTGAACTCTGTGAACAATTCAGGATACAGCACCACAATTCTTCTCCCTACCGGCCGAAGATGAATGGGGCTGTAGAGGCAGCCAATAAGAATATCAAGAAAATTGTGCAGAAGATGACAGTGACCTATAAAGATTGGCACGAGATGCTACCGTTCGCTCTTCATGGGTACCGTACCTCAGCAAGGACGTCAACCGGGGCAACTCCCTTCTCCTTGGTCTATGGCATGGAGGCAGTCTTGCCAATTGAAGTCCAGATACCCTCTCTCCGGATAATGAAGGATGCAGACTTGAATGAAGATGATTGGATCCAGACTCGACTTGATCAATTAAATCTGATTGACGAAAAGAGGCTCACTGCTATCTGTCATGGTCAAACGTATCAAAAACGGATGATCAGGGCATTTAACAAGAAAGTCAGACCACAAGAGTATCAAGTTGGGGACCTGGTAATCAAACGCATCATCCTTCCTCAAAGTGATCCTCGGGGCAAATGGACCCCTACATACGAAGGGCCATTTGTGGTTAAACATGTGTTCTCAGGAGGAGCCATGATCCTGACCACCATGGATGGTGACGACCTTCCTCACCCCGCCAATGCAGACATAGTGAAAAAATACTACGCATGAATAAAAGACCCGCTAGGTTGACATACCTAGGCAAAAATAAGGGCTTCCCGGCGAACCAAAAGGGTTCGGGCAAAAATAATGGATGAAATGAATAAAAATCTGTACACCCGGCAAGTCGAAAACCTGAAAAGGCGGCTTGGGCAAAAATGGGTATCCCGGTGGACTGAAAACCCGAAAGGGAGGTCCAGGCAAAAGTTAGGGATAAAGCGTAACACTATGTCTCATTGGATCACTTCGCATCCGGAATTTGGCATCAACTATCTGGCTCAGGTTACGGCATCAACCAATCAGCTTCATCTTCGACCAGGCAGCAAAGCGATGAGACGCTTGAAGACATAAAGGCGATAGCAGAGTTGGAACCCAGTGGGATTGTTCACATAGCTGTTTTGTTTTCTTTTCAAAATTGTAAACTCTATATTATTTGGCGGCGTCCTCTTACTAGGATGTCAGCCTCTTGTACAAAAAACGCCTATTCACAGGCAAAGTTCAAATCAATACAAATTCACTTGTCCATATAAATTGCCATTGTTTTTCCTTTTTCTGTTTTGTTTTGCGAAGAACGTCCAATGTTCATTTTTGATATATGCATTTGACATTAAAATTGCTGATTCATAAATATTTGCACATGAAACGAAAGATTAATTACAGGTGACATCATAAACAGGGGCAATATGAAGTTGTCTGATGCAGTCTGGTTGCTTTGACCGCCAAGGTACCCAGGTAGATTCAACCGAAGGATGTGACCAAATCATCTCAACTCCCCGCAGAGTAAGACAAGATTCAGTAATACTTTCCCCAAGCGGAGTTGATTCCCTGTCAATCCTGAAAAGGCACAACATTCCCCGGCAGATCTTAAAGCTCATCCCCGGTAGATTCTGGAAGCTTGTTCCCTACAGGATACGGACGTCTCTCCCGAGTTTTATTCAGAGTTATTTCCTCACAAGGACTTATAACTGGGTTATCCTCTGCTAATAACCACGGAAGATCGCTCTCGGCAAAGTTCTTTCTATCCCCAGCGGAAGTTATCTTTGGTATCCCCAGCGGAGTTTATCATCATTATCCCCAGCGGAATCCATCATTAAAGTCCTCAGCAGGCCTCTCATCAAAACTTCGGCAAAGTATCTCTTCCACAGAGCAATTCCCCGGCCGGTCGTCAAGGATTTATTTTCCTAAGACGAAATTACATTCATAAACATTCCACATTTTCATACATCTTACTTACATACATGATAAAGTGCATACAACACAATCTCATGTCATACATCATGACATTGCATACAACTTATGTTTTTGCCTTTTCAGGGAAAAAGACAATCCCAAAGACAACTACCTTCAACTATCACATTTCCAGACTCGATTCCTGTATCTAGCCAGGGCACGTCTGAAGAGTTTGAAGATTCGATTCCTGTATCCAGCCAGGGCATATCTAACAACTATCGCAATTCCGGATTCGACTCCTGTATCCAGCCAGGGCATATCTGTTGACCACATTTCCAGACTCGATTCCTGTATCTAGCCAGGGCACGTCTGAAGAGTTCGAAGATTCGATTCCTGTATCCAGCCAGGGCATATCTAACATCTATCACAATTCCGGACTCGATTCCTGTATCTAGCCAGGGCACGTCTGAAGATTTCCAGATTCGATTCCTGTATCCAGCCAGGGCACATCTGCGAGCAACCAATTGTAGATTCGACACCTGTATCTAGCCAGGGCATATCTGCATGAGGAGATTGAAGATCAAACACCTGTAACAAACCAGGAAAACATCTGTCTTTCTCAAATAAGCAAGTTCTCGCTAAGGAATCTCTTACGCGATCGACACTTCCAAATGGCATCTATAAGCCCATTCCCGACAAGGTTCTGTCACATCTCCAGATGGCGTCTATAAGCCCATCTCCCTATCCACCATCTCTCCAAATGGCATCTATAAGCCCATTCCCGACATCACATTTACTGATACTCCAACGTGCGAGTGCAAATTTCCGGGCACTCTAGTGTCCAATCTCCTTTTACCCTCGAGTCACGAAAGGCAAACTTGCCAATCTAACTCTTCAGGTCCAAGAAGATTGAACAGGGGCAACTGTTGTACCCCAAAATTTGCCCTCCCATTTCCTCAACATTTTCTCATCACAAGACCTTTGAAGATCAAGATCCAGTTAGGGTTTCCTCTGCTCAAGACTTCTCCTTGCACTGTGGACTCAAATTAGGGTTTGGGGTTGAACAAAGATGTTTTGACCTAAAATTCCTAAGATGACTTTCATGCTTCATGTTGGACTCCCAAGATTATCCATACCAAGTTTCAAGTCTTGATTCCAAATTTTGCCCAGTCAATTGGACAGTTGACCTAGAAATCAGCTGTATTGGGGAAAAAGTCAACTGTGGTCAATTGACAGTCAAATCTCATTAAAATTGACCCACATCAACATTATGAACTCATATGGACCATTTGATCAAGTTTGGATCACAATTCCACAAGAAATTTGATCAGATCAACAAAAGGGCAAAATGGTCATTTTTAGGGTTTTGACTGCACAAAGGCAGTTTTTGACTGTTTGACCTAGCCAATGGCAAATCAAGCTCACATATGGACTCAAGGACTCAATGAATTGGTCTTGACACATTCATCAAGCTCAAAAGATCCCAAGTACACAAGATTGACAGTTGAATTTCCCAGTCAATTGATCAATTTTGACTGTTCACTGAAAAGTCAAACTTTGACTTTTTGGTCAAAATCAAGAGTCAAGATTCATTTTTCATCAAAACATGCCAAATCATGAAACTTGTTCACCAAGAAATCACAAAATGCAAATTAGGGTTAGAAAATGGAATTTTTCATAACTTAGAATTTTTCTAAGTTATGAAAAACCCTAATTTTTTCCCAACTTTGCCCCATCTTTTCACCAAGATCCATTTGGATTCAAACAAAAGTCAAAACATGAAAGTTGTAGCTTGTTGCATAATCTACAACTTTGATTCATAAAGTTTTCTCATTTGAAGCTTGTATCTCAAGTTACAATTTTTTGAATAAGGGCACTAAACCATTTTTAACTTAGTGAAATTTTAACCTATTTTGACAAGGTTTTCTACCCTACTTCAAGGCCATTTTTCATACCCTTCCACTTGGAATTTCAATTTGCATTTCAAAGATGGATTGTAGTACACATTCCAAGCTTTCCAAAATGTCCAAGAACTCATCAAACAACCTCATAACTTGAGAGATTCGAATTTCACAAGTTGGCAAAAATTCACTTTTTGTTCTTGACCAAAACATGTTCATAATCTTGCAATTTGAACTCAGCTTGCTTTAGGCTAGATTACAGGTCCTTAAACCAAGTTACACTCAAGAATTAAATGCAAAACCAATGTGCCAAGTTGTTATTCTAAGCATTTGGACATTACATGATGAACTAACCCTAAACTAGATAAAGTGAACTTTCCATTTTTGAAAAGATTAGCTTTATGTCCAATTGCAAATCAAGAAGGTACATAGCAAATCTGCTTGGCACAAGATTATGTGCATAACACACTGATCAAGAGAAGCTTATGCAGCACATTAGGGGGTCCTCTACTGACCTAAAAAGCCAAGTTGCATTTTGTTGCTTAAGTGTGAAGAAAAGTCCATAACTTGTAACAACTCTCATCTCAGCATAGACACACAAGAAAAAACTGATCAAACACCTTCCAAAGAACATAACCAAGCTGAGACACGACCCTTGCACCTCAAAAACACTCTCCATCTCAGAATCATCCTCAAACTGCAAAAACAGGGTTGCCTCTGCAGTTTGAGTGCCAACTTCATTTTCTCTCGAGCATTCTTGCTAAAATCAGTTCATACACATTCCTTAGCATATATGCAAACTAACCATGACCTAAAACCTGACCTGTAATCCCTCTAACAGCTTCCACCATTTTCACATTTTTGACTTGCAGGTGAAGTTCTATAGCTTGATTCAGAAGCTCTCAAGACAAAGTAAGCATTGAAACAGCATCCCTGGACCTCAAGGAAGCTTTTCCAATCATCACCTTGCACTGGAAGTTCCTCATTCTCCAGATAGAAGTTCAACTGCACAGGTAAAACTTTGAACTCGTATCTCTCTTATCATGTATCTTTAGTCTTAAGTTTGTGAATAAACAAGGCTCCACTCATAGCTCTGAACATGTACATATCTTTACATTTCATTTCTTTTGCCTGAGTAGAGAGAATTTGGAGTTTGAAAATGGCAGAAAAACTAGGTTAGGATTTGGGGGAGGAGAAATTCTCCCTCATCTTAGAGAGTTAGGTCAAGTTCTATACATGGTTAGAATCGTCTCTTCATGCTGAACATTTGTTGTGTTATGAGTTTTTGCTAAAAAGCCAGGAATCGAGAGTTGGACATTGAAGAACAGGGCGCGCGCATTTTCAAACTTTGTGCTGGAGGTTGAAGACAATGGCATTGGGCTGGGCTTGCTTTGTGTTTTCCTTTTCACACCCCATAATTACTCATGAACCCCCTGAGCCCATTTGCTTCATTTTTTTAACATTTTTGACTTTTTCCTTTTTTATTTGACTCATTTATTTTTTCTCAACATATTAAAATTTTGAAAATATTTTTCTCATCATTTTTTGATTTTATTTGGTTTTTATTTGATTTTCTTTTGATTTGTATATAGATAGATATATATTATTACTTAGAATAAAATAGAAAAATATGTAAAAAATACTTCTATTTTTATTTTTATTTTATGTTACCCTCTGAAAATATTTCATATAAAAAATACTATTTTCCAAAAATGAATTATTATCACTATTTATATATATAGTATATATTTAAAATAATATAAATATACATATATATATATATATATATATATATATATATATATATATATATATATATATATATATATATATATATATATATATATATATATATATATATATATATATATATATATATATATATATATATATATATATATATATATATATATATATATATATATATATATATATATATATATATATATATATATATATATATATATATATATATATATATATATATATATATATATATATATATATATATATTAATATACTTAGAGTAAAAATACCAAAAATGTGCATATTTTATTTTTTAACATTTAATACTAAAAAAATGCCTTTTTTACAAATATACCATGTTTTATTTTATAATGAATATTATGTGAATTAATTAATTAATATACATCTTGATTAAAATTAGGGTTTTTGCCCTAAAAGTTGAAAATACTCAAAATAATACCTTTTTATTTTCTTATTTTATTTTACATAAACCATACTTTTCTCATACATACAAAAACTTTCTTTTTGCATTTTGCATACATATTTAATTTCCATTTAATTATGCAATTTATTTACATTGCAAATATTCAAAATTGATGTAATAGTCTTAGGTTTAAATTACTTGTCAATATCCCCATTCGAACATTTGTACCCCCCTTCCCATATTTGGTTTTGTAATAGCGTAGGAATTTAAATTTCGCACTTTATATGCTTTCTAATGATAACATGTTAGAATTAGGGTTTGCATGCGAAAAAACGACAAAAATAGTTATGACCTAATCTCAAGATAAACAAGCATGAAAATGGACACACAAATCACACTAACACCCCTAGGGTTACATCCACTTGTTGCCTTTCAAAATTGGGCCATATTGCATGTTAGGTCTCTTTGGGCAAAACAAACAAATTGAATGATCATAGTCCCTCGATAACATTTTTCAAAACAAACAAAAAACAAATGATCAAGTCCCTTAAAGAAAATGCCCAAAGATACTTGGCACCATTGCAATTATGGTCTAAACGATGACCCACGCCCGTCCCTTTCACATCCTAAACATAAGATTGTCCACCAAATACAATGGTGGAACAAACTTGTTAAAAGGGTTAAAACATAGCAATAATCTTTTGAGAAATTCATGAGTAGATAACCTCTTAGTTACTTGAATCAATCTTGCAAACTAAAACATTTGCCTATTTCAAAAACCACACATCACTACACTTTCAAAACAACTTTCAAAAACAAATGAAAACCTTTTCAAAAGACGTACATCTTTGTATACATCCCCACATGGATCATTACAAAGGTTGCCACCACATTGGCCTCTTTTCAAAACATTTTCAAACCCACACACTCAAGCACCATTTAAAACAATTGAAAACAAAAGGCAAGTGATCTAAGCAAGTAACTAAGAGCCCATGGATAACCATGGATAGAAAGGGTGCTAATACCTTCCCTTTCTATAATCTACTCCCCGAACCCAAGAAAACATCTCAGAAGGTTTTTACTGTGCTTTTTAACCTTTCCTTAGGATAAAATAAAAAGTCGGTGGCGACTCTTGCTCAACCGAAACATTTGCAAAAACAAACGCAAAACACTAGTCAGTTCTCCCACCGTATCACAGTTGTTGTGTGATTGTAATCAGTTGATTATAGTGAATTAAGTCCTTGTTGAGAAAGGCGAAATCACCTTGGCGGGTGGACTGGAGTAGTTTGAGTTCAAACGAACCAGGATAAAAATAACCTTGTCTTTCCATTATTGTTGAGCCTTTAAGAAAAAGAAAAAGTGAAACTTATTCAACCCCCCCTTCTAAGTGTTTTCTCATCCTTCAATTGGTATCAGAGCTTGACTCTGAGCACAACACTTAACCATGTCAGGAAAAGATCCAGAAGAAAACACAAATGGCTATTGAACAAAACAACAATAGTTACAACAAACCTCCTGTATTTGATGGAGAAGATTTTGATTATTGGAAAGATAGACTAGAAAGTTTCTTTCTAGGTCATGATAGTGACTTATGGGATATAGTCTTGGATGGTTACACACATCCTACAGACTCAGAAGAAAACAAGATTGATAGAAAAAATATGGATAGACAACAAAAAGCTGATTTCAAAAATCATCATAGAGCTAGAAATATTTTTCTAAATGCTATCTCTAAAATGGAATATGAAAAAAAATCACAAATAGAGATACAACACATGATATGTTTGAGTCTCTTAAAATGACTCATGAAGGAAACGCTCAAGTGAAGGAGTCTAAAGCTCTGGCTCTCGTCCAGAAGTATGAAGCCTTTAAAGTAGAAGAAAGTGAATCTATAGAAGCAATGTTCTCAAGGTTTCAAACTCTGATTGTTGGTCTGAGAGTTTTGAACAAAGGATACACTAAAGCAGACCACGTTAAAAAGATCATCAGAAGCTTACCCAGAAGATGGGCACCTATGGTCACTGCTTTCAAAGTTTCAAAAGATCTGAACAACGTGTCTCTTGAAGAACTCATCAACGCTCTCAGAAGTCATGAGATAGAACTTGATGAGCACGAGCCTCAGAAGAAAGGTAAGTCTCTTGCCCTTAAATCAATTAATAAATATGATACTAACGCTTTTCAGGCTGAAGAGGAAAACTCTGAAGAATCTGCATCAGAAGAAGACGAACTATCCTTGCTCTCCAGAAAGATCAATCGGATGTGGAAGCACAGACAAAAGAAGTTCAGGAACTTCAAGAAGTCAGAAGATAAACCAGAATCTTTTAGTCACAAAAATTCAAACAGAAGAGAGGTAATCTGCTATGAATGCAAAGAACCTGGACACTTTAAGAGTGATTGTCCAAAACTCCAAAGAGAAAAACCAAAGAAAAAGTTTGGTAAAAAGAAAGGAATGATGGCAACTTGGGACGATTCAGAATCCTCTAAAGATGAATCTGATTCTGAAGATGAGAATGCCAACCTAGCTCCGATGGCTACCACAGTAGATGACTCAGACTGTGAGTCAGACCCTAAAGAGGTATTCTCTGAATTTGCTAGAGAAGAACTTGCTGACAGTTTATCAGAACTTCTGGAAAACTATAGTAAGCTCAAAATTAAATACAAGAAACTCAAGAAGAGTCTTGCATCTGATCTTGAGAAACATGAAACAAAAAAAATCTGAACTAAAAGAAAATAATTTTAAACTTAAAGAAGAAATTCAAAATGTTCAAAAAATTTCTAGTTCAGATTCTGTGTCAAGTTCAAAAGATATTCTGAAAGAATATGACTATAGATTTCAAAATTTTCTTGCTAAAAGCATATATAGAAGCAAAATGGCTTCAATGATCTATGGAGTTAGTGGGAAAAACAGAAGAGGAATTGGATATGAACCTCCCAAAGGGAAGGAGACATATATACCAAAACCTGTTGCTAAGATGACTTTCACGTACAAACCTCTGAACAAACAATTCAAGTTTGGACACACACATGATATTAAATATACATCACATTCTGGAAACTCTTATGCTAACCCAAAGTTCAAACAGAACTTGAAATACTCTAACCCAAGAGGACCCAAAAAGATACGGGTACCTAAGGATAAAATAATATTTGTTGCAAATGTCCTTAACAGCTCAATTGAGACACCAGTCATGGTACCTGGACTCTGGGTGCTCACGACATATGACGAGAAAAAAGTCTATGTTCCAAAACCTAGAATTTAAAGCTGGAGGAGACGTCAAGTTTGGAGGTAATCAGAAAGGGAAGATTATTGGTTCTGGAACCATTGGAAATGGTAACCTTCCATCTATCTCTAATGTTTTATTAGTAGAAGGATTAGCGCATAACCTGCTGTACATAAGTCAATTAAGTGACAACGGTTATGACATTATCTTTAATCAAAATTCCTGTAGAGCTGTTAGTCAAAAAGATGGAACAATCCTTTTTTCTATCAAGAAAAAGAACAACATATACAAAATTGATTTATCAGATCTTAAATCTCAGAATGTTAAATGCCTTTTGTCTGTTAGTGATGAGCAATGGGTATGGCACAAAAGATTGGGACATGTCAGCTTAAGAAAAATCTCTCAACTAAATAAATTAAATTTAGTCAGAGGAATTCCCAATCTGAAGTATAACTCAGAAGCTCTGTGCGAAGCATGTCAAAAAGGAAAATTTTCAAAACCTTCCTTTAAATCCAAAAATGTTGTTTCTTCCTCTAGGCCATTAGAACTACTTTATATTGATCTGTTTGGGCCAGTTAAAATTGCATCCATCAGAGGCAAGAAGTATGGATTGTTCATTGTTGATAACTTCAACAGATGGATATGGGTTAAGTTTTTAAAACACAAGGATGAGTCACATTCTGTGTTCGTTGACTTCTGTAACCAAGTGCAAAACGAAAAAAGATTTTAGAATTATAAAAGTCATAAGTGATCATGGTGGAGAATTTGAAAACCATCTTTTTGAAAAATATTTTAAAGAAAATGGTATTGTTCATAATTTCTCTTGTCCTAGAACTCCCTAACAAAATGGAGTTGTAGAACAAAAGAATAGAACATTACAAGAAATGGTCAGAACCATGATAAATGAAATAAATATGGCTAAACACTTTTGGGCAGAAGCTGTGAACACAGCATGTTATATTCAGAATAGAATCTCTATAAGACCTATTCTTGAAAAGACTCCATATGAATTGTGGAAAAACAGAAAACCCAACATTTCTTATTTCCATCCTTTTGGATGTACTTGTTTTATTCTGAACTCTAAAGAAAATCTGAATAAGTTTGATTCTAAAGCACAAAAATGTTTTCTGCTTGGATATTCTGAACGCTCAAAAGGCTATAGAGTATACAACACAGAAACTCTGATTGTTGAAGAATCAATCAAAGTCAGGTTTGATGATAAGCTTGGCCAGCAACAGCTAAAGCAAATTGATATTTCTGTAGGTACAGAAGATCATCCCTCAAACTCTGAAACTTCAGAAGCAAAGGAAGACTCATAAGCAAAGGAAGACTCAGAAGATCATCCTCTTGACAATGCTCTGGACAATCTCAGAATTTCTGAACAACCCTCTCAGAAAAGGTTTCCTAGAATCTCTTTAGCTCACAAAGAAGACGTGATTATTGGAAGAAAAGAAGATCCCATCAGAACAAGATCCTCTCTCAGAATCAATGAAGAATTATTGTTTGGATTGGTATCTATGATTGAGCCAACTTCTATTGATAAAGCTCTGAAAGATAATGATTGGATCTTAGCAATGTAAGAGGAACTCAATCAATTTTCAAGAAACGATGTATGGGATTTAGTTCCAAGACCCAAAGGTTTCAACATTATAGGAACCAAATGGGTTTTCAGAAACAAACTGAACAAGCAAGGAGAGGTGATCAGAAACAAAGCACGACTGATTGCACATGGTTATAGTCAACAAGAAGGAATTGATTATAATGAAACCTTTGCCCCAGTCTCCAGGTTAGAGTCTATCAGGTTATTAATTTCTTTTGCTGTTCAAAATAACATTTCATTATATCAAATGGATGTTAAAAGTGCATTTTTAAATGGCTATATAGAAGAAGAAGTTTTTGTCCATCAACCTCCTGGCTTTAATGACTCAAAACATCCAGAACATGTTTTTAAATTAAAAAAGTCTTTGTACGGTTTAAAACAAGCTCCCAGAGCTTGGTATGATCGTCTGAGTAATTTTCTTTTAGAAAAAGATTTTACCAGAGGGAAAGTGGACACAACTCTATTCAGAAAGACATTTAAAAATGATATCTTAATTTGTCAAATTTATGTTGATGATATTATTTTTGGAACCTCTAATATCTCCCTTGGAAAAGAATTTGCTGAGACCATGCAGGCAAAATCTGAGATGAGCATGATGGGAGAATTGAAGTTCTTTCTGGGAATTCAAATCAACCAGACTCCAAAAGGTACTTACATACATCAGACGAAGTATGTTAAAGAACTTCTGAAGAAATTTCAGATATCAGAAAGCAAAGATGCTAAGACACCAATGCATCAAACATGCATTCTGGGAAAAGATGAGGTAAGTATGAAGGTAGATCAGAAGCTCTACAGAGGTATGATTGGATCCCTTCTCTATCTGACTGCATCTAGACCTGATATATTATTTAGCGTATATTTATGTGCTAGATTCCAATCAGATCCTAGAGAATCCCACTTAACTGCTGTTAAGAGAATTCTGAGGTATCTGAAAGGTACTACTAATCTGGGTCTTTGTTACAGAAGATCAAATGATTTCAGACTAGTAGGTTATTGTGATGCTGACTTTGATGGAGATAGAATTGAAAGAAAGAGCACCTCTGGAAGCTGCCAGTTTCTGGGTGACAATCTTATCTCGTGGTACAACAAGAAGCAAGCAACAATTTCACTTTCCACAACAGAAGTTGAGTATATATCTGCTGCTGGATGTAGTTCTCAGATGATTTGGATGAAAAGTCAGCTAGAAGATTTTAATCTTTATGAATGTAAGATTCCTATCTTCTGTGACAATACTTCTGTTATTTGTCTTTCTAAAAATCCAATTTTACATTATAAATCTAAACACATTGAAATTAAATATCACTTTATAAGGGACTATATTCAGAAGGGAATTTTAAATTTAAACTTTGTAAAAACAGACCATCAATGGGCTGATATTTTTACCAAACCCCTTTCAGAAGATAGATTTAAATTCATTTTGAAAAATATTTGTATGGAATTCTGTCCTGAATAAAATAATATTTATCTTCCGTGCTCAACTTCAGAATGTTCTGAAATGAATGCTCTAATTAACAACTCTTCAGAAGTTAGAAGAGAAGTTACATCAGAAGCTATATGTAAAGTTCTGAAATGTTCTAACATTTCATTTCAAGTATAGCTCAGTAATTCATTAGATCAAACAGTTGTCTCATGCAACCTTCAGGAGATGAACACTTTATGTGTTTCTGAAAGGTCACGCGTGCTAAGCTATTGATGCCGTTCTAGGTAACTGTTATGATTTGATTAAAATCTCACGTTTTCCCCTTACTTTTCAATTTCATTAAATGCTAAGTCATGATCAGATTCTTTTATTTAAATTTTTTTTAATACTCCTTTTACAGTTTTTATTTTTTAACTTATTTCTGAAAAGTCTTCATATAAATACCTTTATAAAAACCCTTCTCACTTTTTACCGTCTCTTTCAAAACTCAAACGTCTCTATGTATTTTTCTATGAAACCCATTTTTCTTCTCTCAAACCTAAGCGCTCTTATGGCTTCCTCCTCTACTCATTCTAAGATCATTCAATCTGAGCAATACATCGTTCCTGAGAGAACCACTCTCATTCCAGTGGATAGCTTAGAGGTTATAAGTGAAATAATGGTGGACTTTGAGAATCTTAAAGCTAATGGTTTTGATCTTCTTCCTACTGTTGAGTTTCAAGGTTGGGGGAACTTCTTTGACCGTCTAGTTGGTCCAGTCTTTCCACACATTGTTAAAGAATTCTGGATACACGCAATTGCTTCTCCAAAGGTCATCCTCTCTTTCGTGATGGGTAAGGAAATCTCCATTACTGAAAACCTAATCAGAAAACTTCTAGGTTTTGAAGGAACTGGAGTAACTGGAATTGCTAATGGAAGAATGGAAATGTCAAAGGTTTATGCAGAAATTTTTACAAATGGGCAAGGGTCTTCAAAGGTCAGAGACTTGAAAAATAAGTACAAGATATGGGCAAGAATAATCCATGGTTGCATTCATCATAGGAAGGAAACTAGCTCTCCAGACTATATAAATGCTGACCAACAATACTTGTTGTTCTATCTTGGAAAAAATATCAAAATTAATTTACCCTATATCTTGTTTGATCATCTCTGGACTCATGTGAAAGAAACGAGAGAAACAGAAAGAATGAAGAACCCAAAATCCAAAAGGAATTGGATTCCAATGGGGAGACTGATTTTAGACATTCTGACTGAGAATGGTCTGATTCCTCACCTGGATGAAGAGAATCTGCTGGGGGAGTTAGAGCCTACTTGTGGAAAGGCTCTGACTGGAAAGAACTTGGTGAAGAGGAAGATTATTGACAAGCTGCTGATAGAACCAACGCCTTTTGTTTCAGCAACTGTTAAGAGAAGAAGGATACCAATTGCTGATTTTCCACTGTTCAACTCAGGTGATCACCCTCGCATCATCCTGCATTACATCCAAATCTGTAAAGAAAGTGGAACACCCATTGATCCTTCTTGGCTTCAAGGAAGACATGAAGCTGCTCCAGACGTTGTTCTTCAGTAACCATTGAAGAGGAAAGCAATTGAAGGACCTTCTGCCAGACCTCAGAAGAAGAAGAAAAATCAGGTACACCAGCCAAAACTATTTATGTTTATGATTATGAAAATATATCTACATATGTTGAACCCCAAACCCTAGGAGACATAGATGTTGATATAGACCTGACCATACCCTCTGACCCTCTTGCTAAAAATCCTCAAAGAAATCAAGTTTTATCAGACTTGAGTGATTTTGACTCTGATGATTACTCCTCTGAAACCCAAATAGAACCCTCTCACTCAGAACCCTCTCAAACACCCGCTGAAAACATTTCTAGACCTCCTCCTAGACCCTTATCACCCAGATCTACTGGATGGTATGATGCTGGCTCTTGGAGAATACCAGGAATCAACAAACCTCTTGACACTCTAAAGCCACCATTCAACCTACCTTCTGAAAACATTTTTTCCTTAAACATAACACAAACACAAAATCCTACCCCAACTGCTGACAACACCATAATCATTTCTCCTAACATCACACCACCCACATCTCCATAACTTCCAACTCCTAACTCACCAGTGATTTCACCTCCTCACATTCCAGAACACCAAACTCATGAACCATCTGAACCATCACCAACACATGAACCCTCTGAAACTCATGCATCATCTGAACCTCATGATCAATCAGCAACACCTGACCCTTTTGAACAATCTGACCAACCTGACCAATCAGCAACACATGAACAATCAGAAAATCCTGAACCAACTGAATTTTTGAAAACTGTAGTTGACTTTGAATCTCTACAATTTTTGAAAAATAAAACCTTCAAAAAGGTTGTTCCAAAACCTATTCAGCCAGATGTAAATATATTTTTTCAGAATTTTTTAACAGAAGTTCAAGCTTGGTTGGACCCGCTGAAGGAAGACAACACCAGAAGTGTGAACCCAGCAGCAACAAATCTTCTGTGGGAAACATTCAGAAGAAATTTAGATGCTGAGTCACTGAAGCTGCAAGACTTATGTCACTCTCAGGTGATTGAGAACTTATACAAACATCTGCATGCCTTCCAGTATGAAGCTGCTGATATCTAGAACAAGAAGTCTTCCCTGATGATTGCTGATGCTCTAGCTGATCAAATGGACATTTCAAAAGATGAATCTGAAGACGCCTTTGACGATTCAAATCCTCTGGAAATTATTCTGTTTAATCAACCTTCTTCTAAAGCAGCACCTGAACCTGTGCCAACTATTGTGATGGATCTGGGCACTCTTCTTTCAACTTTTGTTCGTTCTGACTCAACGGTTGCTACTCCAAAGGCTGTATCTACTGAAGCTTCTACATCCTCTGATCCTACTTCACTTGTAATGAATACTCTGAATGAGCTTAAGAGGGATAACGAAGCTATTCATGAGCGCTTTGACAAGCAAGATCAGACAAACCAAGAAATCATAACATGGATGATGAAACAAGAGGAATCTGCATCTGAGATCAAGAATCTTCTTATGGCCCTTGTTTCTAAGAAATCTTAGTGTCATTCTGTTTCTTGTTTTTGTTTGTTGTTTTGTTGAACCTCTGAATCTTTTATTATAAAATTTTTATGCTCTTCAACTATTTTTATTTACTTTTTGATTATGCCAAAAAGGGGGAGAAAATGAGTATTTTGATCTAATCTCTGATTAACAGTTATGGGACTAAGCCAAACATTCTAACAAAATACAAGATTTCTTTCTATGCTTTAAAGAACTTTGCAGGTATCATTTATACTCTGGAAGTTTATTTCAAATGAACATTATCTTCAAAAGAACCTGATGAAGAAATCTCAGAAGAAAAATTCCAAAGCTCTAATGAAAATTCTCAAGAAGTTTTTCTTATAGAAATATTTATTTCAGGGGGAGATTCCTATCTCTTATTCAAATTTATTTCTATATCTGAATATATTTTTGTCATCATCAAAAAGGGGGAGATTGTTAGAACAAGATTAGTTCTGATCATATCTCAGAGTTTTGATGATAACAATAAATCATATTTTATATATTTAATACTCTGATCAACATATTTAATTGTTTCAGATAATGTTCTGACAGAAGCATCTTGATGTGCTGAGCTGAAAATAAATGAAGATGTTCTTTGATGAAAGAACCATTTGTTTTAGCGTAAGTGCTGATGCTGATGCTGACTCTGGTAATATAATTATTTAAATGCATCTTCTAACGTTTAGCAGGATTCCTTGTTCAGAAGTACCTTGAAAGCAAGTGCTGTTCAGAAGTTATTTGAAAGCAAGCGCTGATCAGAAGTACTTAGAAAGCAAAGCATTGTTTAGAAGATAAGCAAGCATGTTCTGAATTCAAGACGTGAAGCAAGTTCTGAAAGAATGCAAAAGCTAAACAAGTATTGTCAAGGATCAGGAGACATGCTCTTACAAGTTCCATTTGCTTATTTAATGCAAAGACGACTACATGCACTCAAGTAAGTGTCTACGCTAGTTCATTGGAAAATGGAATAGTGCAAGGAAACACACAAACATTTAATGCTCTCCACATTTGAAGGCAACAACGATTATTTTGTTCTTACTATATATAGAAGGACATTTATTGCAAGCCAACCAACTAAGAGAGAACTCATTAATTTTAAAAGAAGCAAGAACAACGTGCAAAAATTCTGGGCTCACAAATAATTTTCGTACACTTTGTGCAATACTATTCTTAGTGAAAAATCACAGTTGTGATATAGCTTTCTTAGAAGCAAACTTTGTTTCACTATCTGTAAAGATTTAAATCTTGTAATTGTTCCTTGAGAAACCAAGTTTGGTCAGATTTCTCAAGTAGACTAGGACTAGTTTAAGTCTTAGTGGTGTGAGTCACTTGTAAGATTACTTGTGCATTGTGTAAGTTCAGATGCGCCTAAGAGGGGGGGGGGGGGTGAATTAGGTTCTTTAAAACTTTTTCTGAATTGTATGAATATTTTTGCACAAGTTTTTTTCCTTTCTTTTTCTGATAAGTGATGAAAGTAGTAAATGCGAAAAGTAAAAAAACACAGAGATGTATCCTGGTTCCCCTCACAGTCCGAGAGTACTCCAGTCCCCTTTCAACATGAAAGAGGTTTCCTTATAGTTGGTAATTTGTACAAAGACTACCTAACAACCAAGAACAATCCTCTTGGACCAAGAACAATCCTCTTGGATTTTCACTAAGACCACAAAGAGAACAATCCTCCCTAAGTGTCATTCTTGTTTCCAACAATCCTGAAAACAAGGATACAGTAGTTTGTTTGATTTGTATAAGAGTTTGAAAGATGAAAGAGCAATGTGAATCACTTGATTGATATTTTCTATTCAATATTATTTTTAAGATGGAATACTCTTTTAAGTGCTCAAGAACAATTTTCAGTATGCATATGAAAATGATGAACACAAATCTTGAGTATAGAGAGTATGATCAAAAGAATAGAAAGTAATAGTTGTTAGTGATTGTTGTTGTGATTTCAAAATTCTAAATAAAAATAATTTATAGTGTAGTAATACCTCTTCAATGAAACATAGAAATGTTTAAACCATTTTTACTAAAAAAAATGTATCTGAAAAGATACAAAGATTGCCATGAAAAGGTGTTACAAAAAGTTGCTGGAAAAATGAAAATTTTCAAAATCTGAAGCACAACAACCGATTGCACTAAAGCAACAATTACAAAATTTGAAAAATATAACTATGACAACTGATTGTCATTAAGGATCAATCGGTTGCTAATAGTCCAACGTTCAAAAAATTTGAAAACAAAACACATGACAATCGATTGCTGCTAGATGACAATCGATTGTTGTCAAAACAAAAACTTTTGTTTTTTGACTGCAACCGATTGTCCTAGCATGACAATCGATTGCTTGTGTACAAAAATTAAAAAATAATTATTTTTTAAATATTTTAAGCAATTTAAAACATCCTTCTTCAATCATACATAGTATATACTCAAAATATTATTTTAATAAAGTAAATGCATGATTAAAAATAGTTTTGAGCACTAAGAGCATAAGATCAAAAATTTCATATACCTAAAGCCATAAGTCTTGAAAAGTTGATCTTGATCAATGAATCTTGCTAGAGATAAATCTTCTATCTTGATCCATTCATTTTTGCATGCTAGTTTGTCTTCATCAAAACACTTGGAAAGCTTGATTTCACAGTCTCCCCCTTTTTGATGATGATAACCATTGCTTGAAGTTTGGAGTGCATCTTGGTTTTCTCTAATCAAGTTGTTTAAAAACTCCCCCTAAGTCAAAGACTCCCGCTTGATCTATTGCATGAGAGTTTTGAAGATTGCTTGCTTGCTGCAATTTGGGTTAGAGAAACACAAAAGAAACTACAAAGTCTTCTCCCCCTTTGTCATTAGCAAAAAGGAATGGGAAAGAAGATCATAAAAAATTGTGCACATAGAAACAATATAGCATAAATAAAGTTTACATACATAGATATAACAGAAATAAAGTGCACAAAACGAAAATGATCACAATACATGAAGTGTCTTAAACTAAACTAGAAAAACGACATTAAAACATAAGAACATAAAGTACTAAGAAATATAATAACTTAAAAACTAATCATCCATGCCTTCAACAAAGTCTTCATCATCTTGATTTTCACCATCATTGCCTTCATTGGTTTGAGGTTGAATGAAAGGGTAATGATAGGGTTGAGCTTCATAAGGGGGGACATTTGTATGGGCATAAAGATGAGCAAATTGATTGTTCATGTTGTTGTTCATGTATTGAAGATAGTCAAAAACTTGATTGTAAGAGTTTTCCATTGGTTGTGGAGGTTGGTTTTGAAGTGGTTGTTCTTGTGGAGGTTGGTTTTGTGGAGGAGTATGAATGTATGTGATGGTTCTATTAATCGGATCAAATTTGACGCCGGTTTTGGTATTACATACTTTCTTCAGAGTGATTTCATGTTTGGGGTTAGTCATAGGCCCCATGTGTTCACCAGACAAGGGAACATTGAACTTCTCAAACACAAGGGTAAGCCAGGAGCCATAAGGAAGAGCAGAAGCATTTTCATTATGTAGTGCCATATGATGTAGAATCACATAAGACCAGTTGATTTGAATCCCATTCTTCATCGCATACAGAATCTGCATCTCACAATCATTGACATTGGAAATATTTGAGAACTTTGGCATAACCACATACGCCAAAAAGTAGTGGATCAAACGATCATCAATAGTGAGAATTCCTGCAGACCAAGAGTTCCTCTCCGGAGTTCCACCAATAAGCCTTTGCCTTTTCTGAATAAAATCACGCTCGGGAATTCTTGCAATTCCATAGTAGAAGTCTCTTTTGTTGTAGCCAGGCAGATTTGCATTTGAGAGAAGTTTAATGCAAGCACCATCATGTGGAATACCCAAAGCTTCACCAAAATTCTGCACTGTGAGTTCTATAGGAACCCCTTTGACATTTGAAATCATGCATCCTCTAGAAATGGTTAGATTGCTGTAGAAAATTCTAACCAAAGTGGGGTAGATGGGTTCATTAACACCAATCAACTTGTATATCCCTTGAGATCTAAATAAAGCTGGAAAACTAAAGCATTCGGAATAGAAGATGTCAAGATTACCGAACCTTGGTAGAAGAACCGTCTTCTTCTGAAAGTGAGACACAAATCTTTCCCTTTGTATTTTTGATGGAATGAGTTTTGAGATATCATCACCTTGAGATGAGGAATAAGCTTTTCCCTTGCCTTTCTTTGATGTTGACATGGTGAGGGATGAGAGAATTGGAAGGGGAAAAGGGTATTTGGTGTTTGTAGGGTTTCTTGAGACAAAAGAGGATATATGAAGTTTAGGTTTTGGTGGGGCTTTTATAGATAGATAGGCATTCAATGGATAGGTAAGGCATTCAATGGTTTAGTCAAAACAATAAAGACTTGTAGCATAGAGATTCTTGAGTGTGTGACTATCCAAAAAATTGTGTCATAGGAAAAGACTAAGCATTAAAAAGTTGTTGACCAACCACTTGAAACATTCAAAAAGAGAATAAGAATCTTGTACAAAATAAATAATAGTAATGGCAATGGAAGAGAAAGAATAAAAAGAGAGTGTAACTGAAAAAAATAAAAAATTCAAAATTTTGAACTGTGCAATCGATTGTTGTTTGATGACAACCGATTGTCATTAGTGAAAAAGTGAAAAAATACTTAATTTTTGGGGATTTCATGGTCATATATCAAAAATTTAGTAATAAAAACATGGATCATGATATATTACCATAAAGTTAAGATTAAGATCATAGCCATGTACCTTAATTAGATAATGTCATTTTCGTCCAAGATACCTAGCTCTCTTCAAATCTTGAAGAATGGTTCTCTTGCCAACGGTTTAGTGAAGATATCTGCTAGTTGATTATGCGTATCCATGAAGGTGACTTCGACATCTCCTTGAAGTACATGATCACGAAGAAAGTGATGTCGAATGTCGATATGCTTTGTTTTAGAATGCATCACAGGATTCTTTGTAATGTTGATTGCACTTGTGTTGTCGCATCGGAGTGGAATGCATCTAAGGTCGAGTCCGTAGTCACGGAATTATTGCTTGAGCCATATAATTTGCGCACAACAACTATCCGCTGCAATGTATTCCGCCTCGACCGTACTAAGAGCCACACAAGCTTGTTTCTTGCATGCCCAAGAGACTAATGCATTTCCCAAAATGTGACAAGTGCCACTTGTGCTTTTTCTATCTGTTTTACATCCTGCATAATCAGCGTCATAATAACCAATTAAATTGCATATATTACCTTTTGGGTACCATATGCCGACATTGGTTGTTCCTTTGAGATATTTCATGATTCTTTTTACCGCCATAAGGTGAGATTCCTTCGGGTTTGCTTGAAATCGTTCACACAGACATACACTGAACATGATGTCAGGACGACTTGCCGTCAAATATAACAGTGAGCCAATCATGCCTCGATATTTAGTAATATCAATGGAAATAGCGGATTCATCTTGATCAACATAAGTACCGAAGCCCATTGGCGTGTGCATTGATTTGCAATTATCCATATCAAACTTTTTCAAAAGTTCCTTGCAATATTTTGATTGATTGATGAAGATACCATCTTTCAGTTGCTTAATTTGCAATACAAGGAAGTAGTTCATCTTGCCCATCATAGACATCTCAAATTCTCCTTGCATCATCAATGAGAATTCTTTCTTGAAACCTTTTTCGCATAAGAATGTACCGAGTCTATCATACCATGATCTAGGTGCTTGTTTTAAGCCATAAAGAGCTTTTCTCAACTTAAATACATGTGAAGGATTCTTGAAGTCTTCAAAGCCCGGGGGTTGTTTGACATAGACTTCTTCGTTGATGTAGCCATTTAAGAATGCGCTTTTGACGTCCATTTGGTAAAGCTGAAAATTCAATGAACAAGCGTAAGCAAGTTAAAAACGGATAGCTTCTAACCTTGCAACCAGAGCGAAAGTTTCTTCAAAGTCAATTCCCTCTTCTTGGTTGTATCCTTGGGCTACCAATCTTGCTTTGTATATTTCTTGAACGCCTTGAATGCATCATTTTTCTGCACTAAAAAGAGTGTCCAAGTATATCTAGAAAAGTCATTAACAATAACTAGAGCATATACATTACCTCCGAAGCTCCTCGTTCTAGAAGGGCCAAACAAGTCCATATGAAGCAATTGTAGTGGCCTAGTATTGGTCACCACATTCTTGGATTTGAAAGTTGATTTTGTTTGCTTTCTCTTTTGACAGGCATCGCAAAGTCTATCTTTGATGAACTTTACCTTAGGCAGTCCAACAACAAGGTCATGCTTAATCAATTTGTTTAAATGCTCCATATGAATATGAACAATTCTTTTGTGCCATAGCCATGAGTCGTTGTTGTTTGCCATGAGACATTTAACCTTCAAAGACAAATCTTTAAGGGAAATCATAAAAATATTATTTACTCTTTTACCTTTAAGTTTAGCCTCATGTGTGACTTCATCTTCTATCAAACGTTCATCTTTAGTGAACTTGATCTTGAAGCCTTTGTCACAAAGTTGGCTAATACTTAGAAGATTGTGCTTTAGTCATTCGACATAAAGAACATCTTCAATTGATATGAAAGGTGGACCACCAACTTTGCCTATGCCAAGAATCTTTCATTTGTTGTTATCTCCATACATCACATAACCCTTGGCCTTAAGCGTTAGATGTGAAAATTTGTCGATATCTCCCGTCATATGCTTGGAACAACCACTATCGAGATACCATAGATTTGAAGTGTTCGTCAAGCTTACCTACAAAACAAGATTAGGTTTTGTTAGGTACCCAAGTTGCTTTGGGTCCTTCATAATTAGTTCCTTTCTTAACCCACACATAATGCCCATTTGCCATGCCAAGGTTTCTAACATAACAAGCATTAGGTGTGTGTCCTCGAATACCACAATAAAAACAAGTAGGTTCAAATTTACTTCTATATCTAGAAGGATAAGATTTCTTCTTAGAGGTTATTTTCTTTTTAGGATAGTGATGAACTATTTTGGGAGTGATTTCTTTCTCTTTGGTTGGTTGATCGCTAGCCTTGACAAAGATGGTTTTGTTGGTACTTGGTTTTGAAAATTTTGAGTATCCAAGAGCACTTTTGTCATTTGAGTATCTTTGTTGGCTAAGAACACCTTCCAATCCAATTTGTCCTTTTTCATACCTTTCAAGAACCCTTTTCAATTGGACAATTTGGAAAGAGAGAGATTCACACTTTGCGCATACAAAATTCTGTTTTTCATCACTAACTTTTTGCTTTTCATCTTTGAGATCTTTTTCAATAGATCCATATTTTTCTTCCAACGATGAAATTTGTTTCTTTTGTGATGAGATAGTTTTGTACAAAATTTTGCATTCATTTAACAGTTCATTTATAGCACCTTATGCATCACTATCAAAAAGATAGAATACGTTACTAACCTCATCATCTTCGCTTTCGGAGTGGTGTGATACCATTAACGCAAGATTGGCACTTTCGTCGCTATCAGAGTCGGATGACGAACTTAGTTCAACATCTTCCCATGCAACATATGCTTTCTTATCTTTTGATTCCTTCTTGCCTTTGTAGCCACTTTTCTTTGAAAGTTTTGGACAGTCCGGTTTGATGTGACCTTGTTTACCACATTCATAGAAAGTAACTTCTTGTGTTGATGAGGATCCTTCCTTCTTCTTGACGTGTTTCTTCTTCTTTGAGTGCGAGAAGGCTTTGTCATTTTTACCAAAGAATTTTCCAAGTCTTCTAACGAGAAGCATGAAGTTTTCATCTTCATCATGATTATCTTTCTTTTCGTCTTCCTTGGAGTCAATCTTCAAGGCAATGTTCTTAGACTTCTTTTCTTGATTTTCACGCTTTTCCAATCTACCAAGTTCTGTCTCGTATTCTTGAAGTTTCCCGAACAAAGTTACGGATGTCATAGTAGCGAGACTCTTCTTTTCTGAGATTGCCGTTACTTTTGGTTGCCATTCTCTAGTCAAGGATCTGAGCACTTTTAGGTTCAACTCATCATTGGTCAATGTTTTGCCAAGTGCCCTTAGATGATTTGTTAGATGCACAAATATCTTTTGTAAATCAAGAATGGATTCTTCGGGTTGCATGCAGAACAATTCATATTCTTGACTTAACGTATTAAGTCTCGATCTCTTTACTTCAGTTGTTCCTTCATGTGTTTCAACCAGTGTATCCCAAATTTCTTTTGCCGTTGTACATGCTGAGACACGGAAGAATTCATCCATACTAAGTGCGCTTTGAAGGAGGTTTATTGCCTTTTTGTCATACAAGACCTTTTTCTTATTATCATCATCCCATGTAGTTTTAGGCTTTGATGAGCCAACGTTGTTTACTACAGTTACCGGAACAAAAGGGCCATTTTGGACAGCATTCCATATTTCTTCTCTTTGTGCTTCTAGATGAGCCTTTATACGGATCTTCCAGAAATCAAAATATTCACCATAAAATAGAGGAGGCTTGTTGCTACTGCCACCGTCTCTGAACACATAATTGTTGTTTGCGAAAGCCATTCTGGATCTAGTAGGAACAGGTTACCTATAACCTGCTCTGATACCAATTGTAAGGTCAGATGCGCCTAAGAGGGGGGGGGGGGGGGGGGGGGTGAATTAGGTTCTTTAAAACTTTTTCTGAATTGTATGAATATTTTTGCACGAGTTTTTTTCCTTTCTTTTTCTGATAAGTGATGAAAGTAGTAAATGCGAAAAGTAAAAAAACACAGAGATGTATCCTGGTTCCCCTCACAGTCCGAGAGTACTCCAGTCCCCTTTCAACATGAAAGAGGTTTCCTTATAGTTGGTAATTTGTACAAAGACTACCTAACAACCAAGAACAATCCTCTTGGACCAAGAACAATCCTCTTGGATTTTCACTAAGACCACAAAGAGAACAATCCTCCCTAAGTGTCATTCTTGTTTCCAACAATCCTGAAAACAAGGATACAGTAGTTTGTTTGATTTGTATAAGAGTTTGAAAGATGAAAGAGCAATGTCAATCACTTGATTGATCTTTTCTATTCAATATTATTTTTAATATGGAATACTCTTTTAAGTGCTCAAGAACAATTTTCAGTATGCATATGAAAATGATGAACACAAATCTTGAGTATAGAGAGTATGATCAAAAGAATAGAAAGTAATAGTTGTTAGTGATTGTTGTTGTGATTTCAAAATTCTAAATAAAAATAATTTATAGTGTAGTAATACCTCTTCAATGAAACATAGAAATGTTTAAACCATTTTTACTAAAAAAAATGTATCTGAAAAGATACAAAGATTGCCATGAAAAGGTGTTACAAAAAGTTGCTGGAAAAATGAAAATTTTCAAAATCTGAAGCACAACAACCGATTGCACTAAAGCAACAATTAAAAAATTTGAAAAATATAACTATGACAACTGATTGTCATTAAGGATCAATCGGTTTCTAATAGGCCAACGTTCAAAAAATTTGAAAACAAAACACATGACAATCGATTGCTGCTAGATGACAATCGATTGTTGTCAAAACAAAAACTTTTGTTTTTTGACTGCAACCGATTGTCCTAGCATGACAATCGATTGCTTGTGTACAAAAATTAAAAAAATCATTATTTTTTAAATATTTTAAGCAATTTAAAACATCCTTCTTCAATCATACATAGTATATACTCAAAATATTATTTTAATAAAGTAAATGCATGATTAAAAATAGTTTTGAGCACTAAGAGTATAAGATCAAAAATTTCATATACCTAAAGCCATAAGTCTTGAAAAGTTGATCTTGATCAATGAATCTTGCTTGAGATAAATCTTCTATCTTGATCCATTCATTTTTGCATGCTAGTTTGTCTTCATCAAAACACTTGGAAAGCTTGATTTCACACATTGTTAGTCACAACAGTTGTTGTGTGATTGTAATCAGTTGATTATAGTGAATTAAGTCCTTGTTGAGAAAGGCGAAATCACTTTGGCGGGTGGACTGGAGTAGTTTGAGTTCAAACGAACCAGGATAAAAATAACCTTGTCTTTCCATTATTGTTGATCCTTTAAGAAAAAGAAAAAGAGAAACTTATTCAAGCCCCCCCCCCCCCTTCTAAGTGTTTTCTCATCCTTCATATGGGAAGGAAAATTTTGGGGTACAACAGCTGCCCCTGTTCAATCTTCTTAAACCTGAAGAATTAGATTGGCTGCTCTGTCTTTCGTGATCTGAAGGTGGAAGATGATTGAACACTAGAGTGCCCAAAAATTTGCACTCGCATGAAGTGATACTTTATTTGTGATATCGGGAATGGGATTATAGATGCCATTTGGTAGTTGCTTGTGAATTATCGGAGATGGGCTTAAAGATGCCATCCGAAGAAGTGTCGATCGCGAGAACCCGTATACCTGTTGTTGAGGAGGACTTCACTGGGGAATGCTGGTCTCTGTCTTGAGAGAAATAGAGTTTTAGGAGCTTTAGTTGTCCGTTACTCTACTTGGGAATCATCTCTTAGTCGAGGAGGTGAAAGTGAACTGCTATCTGGTTAGGGTACAAGCTGCACCGCGACTTACTGGGGAAATGCGAAATCAATCGTGTTTGATCAGGTCCAGGTCTTACAGTTTTGTGGACTGCTGTCTGGAGATAAGAGAAAAGAAACCTGGATGGTAAGGTTATGAGAAAGAACCTGGATAGTAGGGCTTACTTAGATATGAAAGCCTGGATAATAGAGCTGTGAGAAGGAACCTGGATGGTAGGGTTACTTCAATATGAAAGCCTGGATAGTAGGGCTGTGAGAAGGAACCTAGGTAGTAGGGTTACTTCGACATGAAAGCCGGGATAGTAGGGCTGTAAGAAGGAACCTGGATAGTCGGGTTACTTCGAGATGAAAGCCTGGATAGTAGGGCTGTAAGAAGGAACCTGGATAGTAGGGTTACTTCGAGATAAAAGCATGGATAGTACGGTTGTGAGAAGGAACCTGGATGGTAGGGTTACTTCGAGATGAAAGTCGGGATAGTATGGCTGTGAGAAGGAACCTGAATGGTAGGGTTACTTCGATATGAAAGCCGGGATAGTAGGGCTGTGAGAAGGAACCTGGATAATAAGGTTACTTCAAGATGAAAGCCGAGATGGTAGGGTTGTGAGAAGGAACCTGGATGGTAGGGTTACTTCGAGATGAAAGCCTGGATAGTAGGGCTGTGAGAAGGAACCTGGATGGTAGGGTTACTTCGATATGAAAGCCTGGATAGTAGGGTTGTGAGAAGGAACCTGGATGGTAGGGTTACTTCGATATGAAAGCCGGGATAGTAGGGATGTGAGAAGGAACCTGGATGGTAGGGTTACTTCGAGATGAAAGCCTGGATAATAGGGCTGTGAGAAGGAACCTGAATGGTAGGTGTGATACGGTGGGAGAACTGACTTGGGTTTTTTGCGTTTATGTTCGCAAATGTTCGGTTGAGCAAGAGACTCCACCGACTTTTTATTTTATCCTAAGGAAAGGTTAAAAAGCACAGGAAAAACCTTTGAGACGTTTTCTTGGGTTCGGGGAGTAGATTATAGAAAGGGAAGGTATTAGCACCCTTTCTATCCATGGTTATCCATGGGATCTTAGTTACTTGCTTAGATCACTTGCCTTTGCTTTTCAATTTGTTTGAAATGGTGCTTTGTGTGTGTGGTTTTGAAAATGTTTTGAAAAAGATGCCTTGTTTAGGCAACCATTGTAACAATTCTTTACTCGAATGTTTTACAAAGGTGTTTGTCTTTTTGAAAAGATGTTTCAATGTTTTTGAAAGTTTGTTTTGAAGTTGTGTTGTGATGTGTGTTTTGAAAAATGGCAAGGATTGTTTTGCAAGATTGATCAAGTAACCAAGAGCTATCTACCCTAAATTTCTCAAAGATCTTTCTTATGTTTTAACCCTTTTAACAGTGTTGTTTCACCATTGTATTTGGTGAACAACCTTGTGTTAGGATGTTAACGGGACGGGCGCGGGTCATCGTATAGACCATAAATGCAATAGTGTCAAGTATTTTGGCAATTTTCTAGAGGGACTATGATCATTTTGTTTAGGCAACAAGATATCGTCATCGAGGGACTATGATCATTTGATTTGTTTTTGTTTTGCCAAAGACACTTAACATGCAAACATGGTCCATTTTTGAAGGCAACAAGTGGATGTAACCCTAGGGGTGTAAGTGTGCATTGTGTTTGTTTTTTTTCATGCATGTTTATCTTGGATTTAGGTCAAACTACTTGTTGATTTTATTTGCATATAAACCCTAAGTCTAAACATGGCATAATTGAAAGCTTTTAAATGCGGAAATTTAAATGCTAAGCTATTACAACAATGATTATGGGGATGGGGGTACAAGTTTGAATTTGAGGATATTTGACAAGAAATTAAATTCTAAGCTATTACATCCATATTGAATATACAAGACAAATATCTAATATTTAAATAAGTACAAATAAATAAATATCAAATAAAAATGCATTATGCTAAAAAAGGGAATTTTCATGTATGTAAAAGTATTTTTCAATGTGAAATATAAACAAAAATAAAAAGGTCAAATTTGAATATTTTTGTCATTTAGGGCAAAACCCTAGTTTTTTAAGTAAAGAGTAATATTTATTAATTATATACAATATATATTAATTTATACAAAAATAAAAAGTATATTGTAAAAAAGGGTATTTTTGGTGTCAAATATTAAATAAAAAATAAAAGGTATTATTTTTGTATTTTTGCCCTAAATATTTAATAAAATATGTATAAGTATATATTATATATATTTAATATGCTAAATATGTTCAAAAAAAAAATATTAATTATTTACAAAAATGTATATTTTAGAAAATGTTTTCAAAATGTAAATAAAAAATAATAACTAAAAATAAATATTTTTTGTATTATTTTTAGGGTTTTAAAATGAAAAGGAAATATATTTATTTACATACATATATTCTAATAAAGCAAATAAATGCCAAATAAATGTAAAAAATGTGGAAAAAATATTTTTGGTGTTTTTTATGTTTAAGCAAAAAATATGAAATCAGAATAAAAAATAAAATCACAAAAATGACAAGTATTTAATTAAATGGGTCAGGGGGGTGTAAATTGAAAAGGGGGGTGCAAACAGTGAGGGTGACTCAGGCCCAGTCCAAGTCACCACCTTCTTCAACCTCCAGCCATTTGAAACAGAAAACGCGCGCCTTTCCTTGTTCAACACTAACTCCTGATTCCTTGATTATTTTGCAAAACTCATAACACAAACATTGTAGAGCATCAAATCACGAGTTCAAACATGTAAAAAACTTGAATTAACACTCAAAGGCCAGAGAGAATTTCTCTGGCCCTAAATTTTAACCTAATTTTTTCCTCATGTTCATGGCTAAAATTCTCACAGCATGCTTAACATAAATGAAAAGTGATCATATGTATGGCTTCAGGGCTATGAGTAGGACATGTTTCATTCACAAACCTAAGCTTAACTCTTCCTAGATTGAGAGATAGAAGTCCATGGTTTTACCTGTTTCAGCTTGAATCGTGTACAACAATGTGGCCAACTTCAATGGAGTTTGAGCTTCTGTATAGCTTGCCTGAAGTCCAAGGAAGCTTCCTCAATACCTGGCTTACTTTGAATCAGCCTGTATCGTGCTATAGAAGTCCACCTGCAAAACTGAAAAGTGAAAATGGCAAGTGAGGTTAGAGGTGTTACAGCTTGTGTTTGGGGCTTGGAATATTTTAGGTGGATGATATGGAGTGTGTTTGAACTTGCTTTGGCCAAAACGCACGAGTGAATTGAGTTGTGCAACTCAATCTGCAGGGATGCCCTGATTTTGCAGCAAAATAGTGTTTTTGTGTTTTGGGAGGTATGAGGGATGGTTAAATCGTGTTTTAGGCTTGGCTTGATGTATGGAAAATGTTCACAAGGTTTGTGTTTGGCTGTGTTGACAGGAAAATGGAAGTTGGAGTGTTTTTGCAAAGTTTCTTCAAAGTGAAGCAAAGAAGTGTGTAATGTGTCAAAGGCCTGTACAGGCCATCTTGTATGCTGCAAGCAAACCTCTAGGCCCCCTCTAATCCCTGGATTTGATTTGAAATCTCAGATCTTTGTCCAAGGCTCAATGCATAGTGGTTTGACATAAAGCTACTTTTGCAAAAATGGTAAAATCACTTTTACCAATTAGGGGTTAGTTTGATGTGTAATGCCCAAATGGATAAAATAACACCTTAACACAATGGTTAGGCATTAAATTATTGAGTGTGGAGAGGTTTATAGGCCTTCAATCTAGCATAAACCATGCTCAGTTGAAAATGCAAGTTGTTGTGAACATGCTTTGGCCATGAATAAAAGTGAGTTTTGGCCAACTTTGCAAATTCGATTCTCTCTAACCACAAGGGTGTTTGAGAAGTTCTTGGACAATTTGGAAAGCTTGGAATGTGTACTACAATCCATATTTGTAATGAAAATTGAAACTCCAAGTGGAACCATGTGAAAAATGGCCAAGAAGTTGGACCAAAATCCTGCCTAGAATAGGGCAAAATTCTTCTAAGTTAAAAGTGTTTGGCACCCTTGTTCCAAAAATCATAACTTGAGATACATGCTTCCTTTGAGAAAACTTTGTGAATAAAAGTTGTAGATTTTGCAATGGACTACAACTTTCATGTTTCAAGTTTTGTTTGAATCCATTTGCATCTTTGTGAAAAAATGGGACAAAGTTAGGAAAAAATAAGAAAATTTCATAACTTAGAAAATTTCTAAGTTATGAAATTTCTTCATTTTAAACCCTAATTTGCAATTTTGGGTTTCTTGATGAACAAGTTTCATAATTTGACATGTCTTGATGAAAAATGAACCTTGGCACTTGATTTTGACCAAAAAGTCAAAGTTTGACTTTTCAGTATATAGTCAAATTTTGATCAGTTGACTGAAAAATTCATCTGTCAATCCTATGCAATTGAGATATTTTGAATTTGTTGAATGGGTCAAGACAATGCCATTGAGTCCTTGAATCCATATGTGATCTTGGTTTACCATTGGTTAGGTCAAACAGTCAAAAATTGCCTTTGTGCAGTCAAAACCCTAAAAATGACCATTTTGCCCTTTTGGTGATCTGATCAAATTTCTTGTGGAATTGTGATCCAAACTTGACCAAATAGTTCATATGAGTTCATTATGTTGATGTGGGTAAAAAATCATGAGGTTTGACTGTCAATTGGCCACAATTGACTTTTTCCCCAATACAACTGATTTCTAGGTCAACTGTCCAATTGACTGGGCCAAGATTGGAATCAAGGCTTGAAACTTGGTATGGCTAAACTTGTAAGTCCAACATGAAGCATGAAAGTAACTTTGGGCATTTTAGGTCAAAACATCCCTGTGCAAACTCAAACCCTAATTTGGGTCAACAGTGCAATGAGGGGTCTTGAGCAGAGCAAACCCTAACTTGATCTTGAGTTCCAAGAGTCTTGTGGTGAGAAAATGTTGATGAAAAGGGAGGGCAAATTTTGGGGTACAACAGTTGCCCCTGTTCAATCTTCTTGAACCTGAAGAGTTAGATTGGCAGGTTTGCCTTTCGCGACTCGAGGGTAAAAGGAGATTGGACACTAGAGTGCCCAAAAAATTTGCACTCGTCCAAGCGTAGTTGAGGGAATGGGCTTAAAGATGCCATTTGGAGATGGCCTTAAAGATGCCATATGCAGATGTGACAAAATCTTGTCAGGGGATGGGCTTAAAGATTCCATCTGGAATGTATGTTGTAGGTGAAAGAAATGAGTATCAGAAAGGTGTCCATGTTTTGGAACATCTCTGAACTGGGGGTCTGAATAAGCAATAGATTGACATCCATGTTTGGAGAATCCGTAAACTGTTTTCAGAAGTCTTGGATCTGAACAAGCGATAGGTTAACATCCGTATCTGGAGAACCCGTAAACTGTTTTCAGAAGTCTTAAAGCTGAATAAGCAATAGATTAGCATCCATGTTGGGAAGCGTCCGTAAACTGTTTTCAGAAGTCGAAGCTTATTAATCTTATCCTCAAAATGGTAAAATATTAGCTGAAACATAAAATTATGTTGTATGAAATGTATGATGCAATATATATTTTATATCAATGTTTATGATATATGAATGTAATGAATGCGCATGTAAGCTGAGTAGCTATCTTGCCGAGGATAGATGACTCCTGGATAATGAAATCTTTGGCTGTTGCCGGGGAAAGTAAATCCTTGACTGCTGCAGGGGATCGGAAATCCTTTGATCGTTGAAAATGAGAAGTCCTGGGACCGCTGTTGGGGAATCAGGAGTTTGGGTTGTATGCCAATCTACTGGGGATTCCTGCCTTGAGGAGATCTTCACTGGAGAATATCTGAATACTCTGTGAGGAACGGAGAATGAGAGTCTTCATTCTGCTTGGGGAATAAGAATTCTGTGGGGAGTAGCCATACTGTTGAAAAGTAGCTATCCTGTTGAAGAGTAAAACTCAGGATTCTGGAAAAAGCTTATTTCTGTCTGGAAGAAGTTCAGGAGTTTTAGGTTGTATGCCACTTTGAGAATGAGAATCTTCATTCTGTTGGGGACACCATAAATTCAGATGTTATACCACTTTGAGAAATGAGAATCTTCATTCTGTCGGGAATGTCAGGAGGTTGGGTGTATACCGATCCTCTGAGGTTTCAAGGATGAGAGTATTCATTCTGTTAAGGGTCAGAAATTGGGAGTATACCAATCTTCTGAGGTTTCAAGGATGAGAGTCTTCATTCTTGAGAGAAACAAATTTTTAGGAGCTTCAATTGTCCATTATCTTGTTGGTGGTTGTAACTTCCAGCAGGTGATGAAGGAAATTCTGAACGACCTTGAATTCCAGCAGGTGATGAAGGAATTTTGAACGACCTTGAATTCTAGCAGGTGATGAAGGAATTTTTGATGATGATCGTAACTTCCAGCAGGTGATGAAGGAAATTTTGAACGACCTTGAATTCCAGCAGGTGATGAAGGAAGTTTTGATGATGATCGTAACTTCCAGCAGGTGATGAAGGAAATTTTGAACGACCTTGAATTCCAGCAGGTGATGAAGGAATTTTTGATGATGATCGTAACTTCCAGCAGGTGATGAAGGAAATTTTGAACGACCTTGAATTCCAGCAAGTGATGAAGGAATTTTTGATGATGATCGTAACTTCCAGCAGGTGATGAAGGAAATTTTGAACGACCTTGAATTCCAGCAGGTGATGAAGGAATTTTTGATGATGATCGTAACTTCCAGCAGTTGATGAAGGAAATTTTGAACGACCTTGAATTCCAGCAGGTGATGAAGGAATTTTTGATGATGATCGTAACTTCCAGCAGGTGATGAAGGAAATTTTGAACGACCTTGAATTCTAGCAGGTGATGAAGGAATTTTTGATGATGATCGTAACTTCCAGCAGGTGATGAAGGAAATTTTGAACGACCTTGAATTCCAGCAGGTGATGAAGGAATTTTTGATGATGATCGTAACTTCCAGCAGGTGATGAAGGAAATTTTGAACGACCTTGAATTCCAGCAGGTGATGAAGGAATTTTTGATGATGATCGTAACTTCCAGCAGGTGATGAAGGAAATTTTGAACGACCTTGAATTCCAGTAGGTGATAAAGGAATTTTTGATGATGATCGTAACTTCCAGCAGGTGATGAAGGAAATTTTGAACGACCTTGAATTCCAGCAGGCGATGAAGGAATTTTTGATGATGATCGTAACTTCCAGCAGGTGATGAAGGAAATTTCGAACGACCTTGAATTCCAGCAGCTGATGAAGGAATTTTTGATGATGATCGTAACTTCCAGCAGCTGATGAAGGAAATTTTGAACGACCTTTCAACTTGAAATGTAATTTTGCTTTGGAGAATAAATCCTTGACAAATGTTGGGGAAATAAACTCATAATCGAAGCTGGGGATTGGAAAATCCTTTGACTGCTGATTGCTTTGGGGAGCAAGATTTTCAATTGTTGAGGGATTTTAGGACCACTGCTGGGGATTGAAAATCCTTGGTGACTTGTGGGGAATGAGAATTATGATGATCTCTACTGGGGAGTTCAGAACCTGGGAGACTCATGCTGGAGGAGTGAGATTGAGAATCTTCAATCTGATGGGAAGTATCTCTGTGGGGAGAATGTTTACTAATCCGGTTCCGCTGGGGATTGATAGTTGGAAGTTTTAGCTCCGCTGGGGATTAACAGTTTTGGCTCCACTAGGAATCTTGAAACCTAACTCTGAGGGGAATCTTGAAATTCAGCTTAGCTGGAGAATCCAACTTTAGAAAGCATCTGCTCTGCTGAGGATTTTGAAGTTTAACTCTGTTGGGGGAGTATATTCCGAATCTTAACTCAGTTGAGGATCTTGGAGTTTTAATTCCGCTGGGGATTTCTTCTGAAAGGGTATCAAGATATCTACCTATACCTTCAACCTATCAGCAATCAACTTTTCTTGATTTGTAAGCAAATGATTATGTTCAAATGCACATGCCTATTTAACAAAACATTGGACGTTTCTCAAATAAAACATAAGTGTGAAAAAGAAAAAGAAGACAAAGCAAATTTCTGTATTCGGAAAAGTATTTATATTAACTTTTTATGAGTATCTTTATACAAAGGAGACAGACATCCTAGTAAGAGAATGTTGTCGCAAACATTTGAAAAATTTATACAAAAGACAGATGGTTATGTGTAACAATTCCATGGGATTCCATTCTGTTATAGCCTTCACAACTCTGAATATCTTGTCCATTCAAAGCTTCGTCCGCCGATGATTGGATTGATCAGAAGCTCGGAGCTTGTTGATGAAGAGATTATTCTTTAAAGTGATCCGACGAGACATAGTCATACGCTTTAATTCCCTAACTTTTGCCTGGATCGCCCTTTCGGGTTTTCAATCCACCGGGAAACCCTTTTTTGCCCAAGTCGCCCTTTTGGGTTTTCAACTTGTCGGGTGTACAAATTTTTTTTGTTTTATCCCTAATTTTTGCCTGAACCGCCCTTTTGGGTTTTCGGTTCACCGGGATACCCATTTTTGCCCAAGTCTCCCTTTCGGGTTTTCGACTTGTCGGGTTGTTTCATGCGTAGTATCTTTTGACTATGTCTGCATTCGCATGGTGTGGCAAATCGTCGCCGTCCATGGTGGTTAGAATCATTGCACCACCAGAAAAGATGCTCTTGATTACAAATGGTCCTTTGTAAGTAGGAGTCCATTTTCCCCCGGGATCACTTTGCAGCAAGATGATCCGCTTGATTACAAGATCTCCGACTTGATATACTTGACGTCTTACTTTCTTGTTGAAAGCCTTGATCATTCGTTTTTGGTACGTCTGACCATGGCAAATAGCAGTGAGTCGTTTCTCGTCGATCAAATTGAGTTGATCAAGTCGGGTCTGAATCCAATTGTCTTCACTCAAACCAGCGTCCTTCATAATCCTTAAAGAAGGAATCTGAACTTCCATAGGTAGGACAACTTCCATGCCATATACAAAGAAAATGGGGTTGCCCCTGTTGAAGTACGTGCCGTGGTACGATACCCATGCAGAGCAAATGGTAACATCTCATGCCAGTCCTTGTAGGTAACTGTCATTTTCTGAATGATCTTCTTGATGTTTTTGTTCGCGGCTTCAACAACACCGTTCATCTTCGGCCGATAGGGAGATGAATTATGATGATAAATCTTGAACTGTTCGCATAGAGCGGTGATCATAGTATTGTTCAGGTTTGTACCGTTGTCTGTGATGATCCTGTCGGGGACACCATACCGGCATATGAGGTTCTGCTTGATGAAGCAGGCAACCACATTCTTTGTAACAGAGGCAAATGAAGCTGCTTCGACCCACTTGGTAAAATAATCAATGGCGACCAGGATGAAGCGATGTCCATTGGATGCCGTGGGATTGATCTCTCCAATCATGTCAATCCCCCACATTGCGAATGGCCAAGGAGCTGTCAAAACGTTGAGAGGAACAGGAGGAATATGTATTTTGTCGGCATAGACTTGGCATTTGTGACAAGTACGGGAATGTTGATAGCAATCAGCTTCCATAGTAGACCAGTAATAGCCTGCCCTTAGAATCTTCTTAGCCATCGTATGTCCGCTCAAGTGGGTGCCAAATGTGCCACTGTGTATCTCAGTCATGATTAACTCTGCTTCATCTTTGTCTACACATCAGAGTAAAACACAATCATGGCTGCACTTATAAAGGATGCCATTGCTTAGGAAGAACTTGGCCGCAAATCTGCTTAAGAACTTTTTGTCATTGACGGAAGCTCCTTCGGGATATTATCTAGTCTGGAGATACCTTTTGATTTCATGAAACCAGGGTTGTTCCACTACTTCTTCGGTATTAATCTCATGACAATGCGCAGGTTCACTCATTCGCTCAATGGTGATTTGGGGAGCCTCGTTATCCCAGTTGAGTTTAAACATGGAAGACATTATAGCTAGAGCATCTGCTAGCTGATTCTCTTCTCGCGGGAAATGCTCGAAAGTAATCTGCTCGAAATGAGGCAGCAATGTTAAGACATGTTCTTTGTATGGGATAAGATTAGGATGTTTGGTGTCCGACTCTCCTTTGATTTGACTGATAACCAAAGCCGAGTCCCCAAATACGATCAATGATTTGATCCCCAAGTCTATAGCAGCCTTGAGACCAAAAATGCAAGCTTCATATTCGGCCATGTTGTTAGTACAGCTGAAACAAAGTTGGGCCGTGAAAGGTGTATGGCAACCTTCTGGGGAAATGAGTACCGCACCGATACCGTTTCCAAGTGCATTTGAAGCACCATCAAAGTACAGGGTCCATCGGGATCCATTTTCAGGTCCGTCATACGGTCCGTTACCTTCAATGTTATCCAATGTCATGATGTCCTCGTCCGGGAAGTCGAATCTCATGGATTGATAATCTTCTATAGCTTGATGAGCTAGATGGTCAGCTAGTACACTCCCTTTTATAGCTTTTTAGGTAGTATACTGGATGTCATATTCAGTCAGGATCATTTGCCATCTAGCGATTCTTCCAGATAAAGAAGGCTTCTCGAAGATATACTTGATCGGGTCCATTTTGGAAATCAGCAAAGTGGTATGAGTCAACATATACTGCCTTAGTCGGCGAGCAACCCATACCAAAGCGCATCAAGTTTTCTCGAGCAGTGAGTAGCGAGTCTCACAGTCGGTAAACTTTTTGCTAAGGTAATAAATGGCATGCTCTTTTAGACTAGACTCGTCATGTTGGCCCAGTACACACCCCATTGAGTTGTCCAAAACAGTCAGATACATGATCAACGGCCTTCCTTCAACGGGTGGCATCAGAATAGGAGGTTCTAGCAAATACTCCTTGATCTTATCAAAAGCAGTTTGACAATCATCGTTCCATTCGACTACCTGATCTTTCTTTAATAGTTTGAAAATTGGCTCACAGGTAGACGTCAGGTGAGAGATGAACCTGGCGATATAGTTCAAGTGTCCCAAGAATCCTCTAACCTCCTTTTCATTACGGGGGGCCGACATTTCTTGTATAGCTTTTACTTTTGCTGGATCGACCTCTATGCCTTTGTTGCTGACAATAAATCCCAGAAGTTTACCAGACCTAACTCCAAAAGTGCACTTACTTGGATTCAGCCTGAGTTTGTACTCCTTCAACCTGGAAAACAGCTTCTGCAAATGTTCAAGGTGTTCTTCTTCCGTTTGCGATCGAGCTATCATGTCGTCTACGTAAACTTCAATCTCATGATGTATCATATCATGAAACAAATCTACCATGGCGCGTTGATAAGTTGCCCCTGCGTTCTTCAGTCCGAACGGCATCACCTTGTAGCAGAAGGTACCCCATTGTGTAACAAAGGTTGTTTTCTCCATGTCCTCGGGGGCCATTTTAATCTGGTTGTAGCCCGAGAATCCGTCCATGAAGGAAAATACCTTGTGTTGAGCTGTGTTGTCAATCAAAATGTCGATATGTGGTAGCGGAAAATCATCTTTAGGGCTAGCCCTGTTCAAATCCCGATAGTCCACACACATTCTGACCTTGCCGTCTTTTTTGGGAACGGGCACAATGTTAGCAACCCATTGTGGATAGGATGTAACAGCCAGAAAACCAGCGTTGAATTGCTTCATTACTTCCGCTTTAATCTTCTCAGACATGTCGGGCCTCATTCGGCGGATTTTTTGCTTGATCGGTGGACAGTCTTCTCTTGTAGGGAGACGATGAACCACGATATCTGTGTCTAACCCCGACATGTCTTCATAAGACCAGGCGAAAATTTCAACGTATTCATTCAACAGCTGTATTAAGCGTTCCTTGACACTTGGTTCCAGATTGGCACCCACTTGTACTTCCTTCCTGTCTTCCTCTGTTCCTAACTTGACAGTTTCCAACAACTCTTCATGAGGCAAGATGGCCCTCTCTTCTTGTTGTAGAAGTCTGGCTAACTCTCCCAGCACTTCACAATCTTCGTCGTCTTCGAACTCATCCTGATTGACCAAATCTTCATAGTTTTTGAAGGATAAAACAGAATAGTCACCCATGGAATCCGGAGTGGATGGGTACCTGCATTTGTGAGTGTGGGTGTGTGTAAGGGATAACCATCCTTAAACAAACAAAAATGCAAAAGGAAAGAAAATGAACACAACAGTTTATAAATGAAAAACGTCCAATGATTCATTAAACATGGCATATGATTATGAAGAGAATCAAGCCCTTACAAATGGACCTACATGCCCCGGGCAAGGCATGAGGTGAAAAACAGTGTGCAGATTGTTTAAGAGTAATTATTACAGACCAACAGGAAATGTTCGAAAGATAAATTACTGATTGATGAAAGTGATGGGAACGAAGTCTTTCGCCTCCCAGTTGTGCAGTCCCCCTTCAATGGTTGGGAAGATCCAATCTTCAACGTTACCCTCTTCGTCTTCGTCTTCTAAAGCATTGATTCCATGAGGAGAAATCTTGATGGGTGTCCTTTCAATTTTGGAGCGACGCATAGCCTTTTGCCCCGCAGCCGTAAATCCCAACCCAAACTTGTCTGTCTTGTGGGGAAAGTCAGGTAACTGTCCCCATGCCGTGCTCTTTCCCTCCTTCATTGCAGCCTTTGCGTCTTTCAGAGATGCCATCCTGGCCACCTGCTTGGGTACCTCAGCTACTGCCTTTGCTACAGCCACCTCGGGAGAAACTTCCTCAAAATGTTGAAAGGGTGTTTCGATGAATTCGCCATCCACTTCCACATACCGAAAGGAATTCATATGACTGATCATGTACTCCTCCTCACCGTGTACAGTTATGATTTTACCCTTAATAGGGTATTTCAGCATATGATGTAGAGAGGAAGTGACTTCCCCAACATTATGAATCCACGGTCTTCCTAGCAAGCAAGAGTATGATGGGAGGATGTCCATCACATAGAAGGTTGAGTGGAACACTTCAGTGCCTACCTTGATGGGAATGTCGACCTCCCCATGCACCATCCTTTTAGACCCGTCAAAGGCCCTGACAATGATATTACTTGGTTTCAGCTCCAAGCCTTCACAATCCAATCGGTCCAGAGCTTTCTTAGGCAGCATATTTAGGGAAGAACCAGTATCGACCAAGACATGGGAGAGAGTGGTTCCTCGGCACTCAACTGACACATGTAGTGTGTCATTGTGCTTTCTTCCCTTAGGAGTCAGGTCAACATCAGAGAAACCTAGGCCGTTGTTGGCGGTAAGGCTGGCTACACAATCCTGGAATTGATCGGCTGAGGTTTCTTGGGGCACATGGGCTGTCTTTAAAAACCTTATCAAGGCTTTGGCATGAGCCTCCGAACAAAGCAGCAAAGCTAACATGGAGATCTTCGAGGGGGTTTGCCCCAGTTGCTCCACCATATCATAATCACTCTTCTTGATTATTTTCAGAATCTCCTCCATTTCTTTTTTAGAGGTTTCGTGGATGACCAATGGCTGAGCCCTCGTCCTGACGAGCTCTTCTTGGATCCCTTTCCCCTTATCATTAGCAGCAGCAGAAGGGACAACCACAAGAGTTACAATTTCTTCAATCATTGGAGTTCTTGCAGATAGTTTTACCGGTGCAGGGGTAACCTTGGGAGCAGCTGAGGGTCCAAAGATTGCCTTTGGAGGGGCAATCTCTGGAGATAAAATTCTTCCACTTCGGGTAATTTTGCTCGTTCCGGCAATGTTTCCAATGTCGGAAGTCTCTTCATCAGAACTTTCCTCAGTTATCTCAATTTGTTTAACACTGTGGTAGTAGATTTCTCCACCATAGTTCCACAGTATTGATTTGTCAGATTTGTATGGGACGGGCCCAGGCATGGTTATCTTCAAGGGTACAGTCTTCGGAGCGGATGTAATCTTAACAGGCCTTTTGGGGACCTTGGAAAGATTGGCGGAAATGGTTATTATTGAAACTTCATTGATAGGAGTTGGAGTAACAGGAGTCTTTTCGAAAAGAATTTGTTGATTGTCCATTAGGCGTTGGATGCCTATCTTTAGCAATGGACAGTCGATTGGTAGGGAGGAACAAAGGTGGCAATCTTCTTTACAACCTGGGAAAATCCCAGCCTTCAACAGATTCAACTTGATTGTCAGTAGTGGAGTTATCAGATCATCAACAGTAGAAACAAACAGATCTTCTTCAACAACATGGACATTGCGACCATGCTTTGGCATTTGAGCGGAGATTACATTCGGCTTCTCGGGGGCGTCGAACTCAACCTCTTTTGCGTCTATCAAATCCTGAATTTTATTCTAAGCGCCCAACAATCGTTGGTGTCATGCCCGGCGCTGTCAGAATGATAGGCACATTTTGCGCTGGGATGATAATGTGGGGAAGTGGTATGCACATTCTTTGGCGGCTCCTTAATATTGGTGAGATTTATCTTCAACAAATGGGGAAGAACTTGTGCAGGTGTCATGTTGATGCGGGTGAACTGCCGTTGTGGCCGTACACCCCATTGCTGATTAGGTCTCGACTGATTGTTACGAGGCTGATCATTTGACGAACTTTGAATCATCACGGCCCCTACATTTAGCCGACACTCAGTTCTTCCCAATCCTTTCTGAGAGTATATAACAGCTGCTTCTTTCTTGGCCGGGAACGGTTTTTTAACAGCTGTAGACGTAGAGGCATCCCTTTGAATCTTCCCACTCTTAATACCAGCTTCCACCCTTTCGCCAGTCAGAATCAGTTCAGTAAACCCTGCAGAAGAGCTCCCGATCAAATGGTTGAAGAAAGGGCCAGATAGGGTCCCTAAGAACATATCAACTAGCTCCCTATCTGAAAGCGGCGGCTGCACCCTTCCGGCCAAGTCACACCATTTCTGGGCGTATTCTTTGAATCCCTCATTTGAGGCCATCCCCATACCTTGTAGCTGAGTACGGGTTGGTGCCAAGTCAGTGTTATATTGATACTGGCGATAGAAGGAAGCTGCCAAGTCCTCCCAATTATGCACCTCTGACCTCTCAAGCTGGTAAAACCAATCTAGCTGTGTACCAGACAGGCTGTCCTGGAAGAAGTGTACCCAAAGATTTCTATCAGATGAATGAGGTTGAATTTTTCTGACGTACGACCTCAGGTGCATCTTTGGGCAAGACAGACCGTCGTATTTTGCAAAAGTTGGCACCTTAAACTTTGGAGGGATCACAATCTCAGCAATTAATCCCAATTCTTCAAAATCTAGCCCGGGAACCCTTTGCAGCTCCATAGCTGCCAGTCTATCCTCCAGGCTTTTGTATTTGTCGTCCGCTGGAGGGTATTGCTGCTCTGAATAATCTTCATCTTCCTCAACCTCTTCCTCTTCAGCCTCGGACTCAGAAGGTAATGCAACCCCTTTTCCCTTACCGGTCCCCCCGTCAGATGTGGAGGGGAATTCAAGAACTCTCCTAGCTTCATTCTCAAATCTTCTTCCCAGTGTAGCTACCCCAACTCTTTTCTTTTTCTTTTTTCCTTTTTATTGCTCTTTATTCCCTAACAGTGCTTTAAGATCCTCCTGACCCTTTGCCAAGGTCATAAGGAGCTGTTGAAACTGCGAGTTTTGTGTCTGCAGATCTTTGACCGTCTGCTCAATATCCATCTTACTGAAATAAAAAGCAGAAAGATAAGGAAACCTAGTGTGAAGACCTGTTTATGCATATGATGAATGATATGTTTATTCATGTAATGCATTCAAGGATTTAGAAATTCAAAATTGTTGTAGACAAAAAGAACACATGTCATATTAATAAGAAGAAATTTTGTCAGTACATAAATTCCCCATGGGCCAAATATTACAAAAACTTCTTAAGGTAAAAAGACATTGCGCATCCTCTTTGGTGCGATGTAAGTGTTAAGGGTCTCCTCCTCGTGAAGTCGACGGGTAAGCTCCAAAACCTTCTTCTCACTGGCGTAGAAGCTGGCTTCAAAAGTATCCCTTTCTTCCTTGAGTTGGATCCAACTCTTCTGCATTTCCTCCCATGATGTTGGCATGTCAGGATGTAAGATGGTGTATGGAACCTCTCCTTTCTTAACAGGCTCTTTGATCAAAGGGAGAATGTGAGGGTAAGGCATCATAAGACTCTGGGCGCGGGTTCGTACCCACTTAAGGTAAGGCTCAAGAGGAACAGAGTTCTTGTGCCCCAGTGTCTTGCTATCTACCTTGTTAGGCATCCTCCAAGCTCTGATGAATCTTTGGTGAAGTCCTTGCGCATCGTTGTCGAAGTCAAAAACTAGGTCAGGAATTAGCATGTCATGAGGGCCATCCCTCCGAGCGTATCCAAATTGTCTTAAAGCTAGACAGGGGTTGTAGGTAATGCCTCCCCTAATGCCAAGTAATGGAACATTAGGGAACTCACCACAACGATCGACGATGATGACATTTTCTCTGGACCGAGAACACCAATGTACATCAGAATGTGTGAGGGTCATCAATCGTTGTGACCACCTTAAGCCTTGTTCATTCTTCAAAACTAATTGTGGAAGGTGAGAAATAAACCACCTTGTAAGGAGAGGAGTACAGCACATGAGAACACCTCTCTTCCTCATTGTTCGTGTGTAAAATGAGTGGAGGATGTCCCCAAGCAATGTAGGTATGGGATTCCTGGATATGAAGATCTTGACAGCATTCACATCTATAAGTTGGTCAGGATTTGGGAACAAGACCAACCCATAAATAAGGAGTGCCACAATTTCTTCAAAGGCTTGCAGATCCAGGGAATTCCAACACTCTTGTGCCTTCTCAAATAAGAACTTTGCCAAGAAGCCCTTGACACCACTTCTGGTTTCCCAATGCCCCTTGATGTCAGATGATTGCAAGTGTAGTGCTTGAGCAATATCTTCAGGTTTTGGTTCTTTTTCCGTACTGTTGTAGGGTAGTTGATTAAGAATAGGAATTCTCAGGAGTTGAGAAAATTCCTCCAAAGTAGGCACCAATTGGTAGTTGGGGAATGTGAAACAGTGGTGAAGGGGGTCAAAGAACTGGAACAGCACTTTCACCATGTCTTCTTCAATGCTGGTGTTGACTAGGTTGAGAAGTCTACCATGTCTTTCACTGAAGAGAGAGCTTTCTGGAATTCTGGATGTAAGCTCCTTGAGTTGAGGAGGGATTCTCACAAGGTTGACTTGGATAATTTTCCTGCGAAGAATTTCCATGACCTACAAAACAAGAACAAAGATGAAGATCCAAACCCTTGAAATGGTTAGTGGATGCATATGATGCTTTATGATGTTCATGATGTATGCACAAACACATGTACAAGCAAGTCACACAAAACCCTAGTTTCAGGCTTGCATGAGGTTTCATAGGTAAATACCCTCTTGAGTTTAGTTGGCTCAAACCTGTCCTATAAATAGTAACCGGGTTCTAAGGAGCTCAATATCACTGGATTGTTTTCTATGTTCATTGTTTTGGTTTAGCCAATTAACTAGCGACCAAAATATTCCAAGAAAACAACCCTCAATGAGTGTAGTATCAAGTATCTACCAACTTCGGACTGCACCAAAGTCGGTCATCTCACTACCCCTAATAAAAGGCCAAGATGGTCAAGTAAGGTTCTAGGTCATTAGTGCTTAGTGACATCACTCAGCGGCCCCGTACTCTCCTTGATTGAACTCAAGGGTTACCGGTACTCACAAATATGTCGCACTAATATAGCTATTGCTTCAACCGTGTCGGTATACCCCACACAGTTTCCACAACGTATTGCTATCTATGAATGTTTCCCAAATCCGGGTGTAGGATTTCAAACCCAAACAAGAGAACCAAAATGTAAAGCAATCAAAGCAAACAATTAATCATGCAAAAGGTGATCTAAGCCCTAAGGTTACTCCACTTTTAAAGATGTCCCCAGCAGAGTCGCCAGTTCTGTGATACGGTGGGAGAACTGACTTGGGTTTTTTGCGTTTATGTTCGCAAATGTTTGGTTGAGCAAGAGTCGCCACCGACTTTTTATTTTATCCTAAGGAAAGGTTAAAAAGCACAGGAAAAACCTTTGAGATGTTTTCTTGGGTTCGGGGAGTAGATTATACAAAGGGAAGGTATTAGCACCCTTTCTATCCATGGTTATCCATGGGCTCTTAGTTACTTGCTTAGATCACTTGCCTTTGCTTTTCAATTTGTTTGAAATGGTGCTTTGTGTGTGTGGTTTTGGAAATGTTTTGAAAAAGATGCCTTGTCTAGGCAACCATTGTAACAATTCTTTACTCGAATGTTTTACAAAGGTGTTTGTCTTTTTGAAAAGATGTTTCAATGTTTTTGAAAGTTTGTTTTGAAGTTGTGTTGTGATGTGTGTTTTGAAAAATGGCAAGGATTGTTTTGCAAGATTGATCAAGTAACCAAGAGCTATCTACCCTAAATTTCTCAAAGATCTTTCTTATGTTTTAACCCTTTTAACAATGTTGTTTCACCATTGTATTTGGTGAACAACCTTGTGTTAGGATGTTAACGGGATGGGCGCGAGTCATCGTATAGACCATAAATGCAATAGTGTCAAGTATTTTGGCAATTTTCTTGAGGGACTATGATCATTTTGTTTAGGCAACAAGATAGCGTCATCGAGGGAATATGATCATTTCATTTGTTTTTGTTTTGCCAAAGACACTTAACATGCAAACATGGTCCATTTTTGAAGGCAACAAGTGGATGTAACCCTAGGGGTGTAAGTGTGCATTGTGTTTGTTTTTTTTCATGCATGTTTATCTTGGATTTAGGTCAAACTACTTGTTGATTTTATTTGCATATAAACCCTAAGTCTAAACATGGTATAATTGAAAGCTTTTAAATGCGGAAATTTAAATGCTAAGATATTACAACAATGATTATGGGGATGGGGGTACAAGTTTGAATTTGGGGATATTTGACAAGAAATTAAATTCTAAGCAATTACATCCATATTGAATATACACGACAAATATCTAATATTTAAATAAGTACAAATAAATAAATATCAAATAAAAATGCATTATGCTAAAAAAGGGATTTTTCATGTATGTAAAAGTATTTTTCAATGTGAAATATAAACAAAAATAAAAAGGTCAAATTTGAATATTTTTGTCATTTAGGGCAAAACCCTAGTTTTTTAAGTAAAGAGTAATATTTATTAATTATATACAATATATATTAATTTATACAAAAATAAAAAGTATATTGTAAAAAAGGGTATTTTTGGTGTCAAATATTAAATAAAAAATAAAAGGTATTATTTTTGTATTTTTGCCCTAAATATTTAATAAAATATGTATAAGTATATATTATATATATTTAATATGCTAAATATGTTCAAAAAATAAAATATTAATTATTTACAAAAATGTATATTTTAGAAAATGTTTTCAAAATGTAATTAAAAAATAATAACTAAAAATAAATATTTTTTGTATTATTTTTAGGGTTTTAAAATGAAAAGGAAATATATTTATTTACATACATATATTCTAATAAAGCAAATAAATGCCAAATAAATGTAAAAAATGTGGAAAAAATATTTTTGGTGTGTTTTATGTTTAAGCAAAAAATATGAAATCAGAATAAAAAATAAAATCACAAAAATGACAAGTATTTAATTAAATGGGTCAGGGGGGTGTAAATTGAAAAGGGGGGTGCAAACAGTGAGGGTGACTCAGGCCCAGTCCAAGTCACCACCTTCTTCAACCTCCAGCCATTTGAAACAGAAAACGCGCGCCCTTTCTTGTTCAACACTAACTCCTGATTCCTTGATTATTTTGCAAAAATCATAACACAAACTATGTAGAGCATCAAATCATGAGTTCAAACATGTAAAAAACTTGGATTAACACTCAAAGGCCAGAGAGAATTTCTCTGGCCCTAAATTTTAACCTAATTTTTTCCTCATGTTCATGGCTAAAATTCTCACAGCATGCTTAACATAAATGAAAAGTGATCATATGTATGGCTTCAGGGCTATGAGTAGGACATGTTTCATTCACAAACCTAAGCTTAACTCTTCCTAGATTGAGAGATAGAAGTCCATGGTTTTACCTGTTTCAGCTTGAATCGTGTACAGCAATGTGGCCAACTTCAATGGAGTTTGAGCTTCTGTATAGCTTGCCTGAAGTCCAAGGAAGCTTCCTCAATACCTGGCTTGCTTTGAATCAGCCTGTATCGTGCTATAGAAGTCCACCTGCAAAACTGAAAAGTGAAAATGGCAAGTGAGGTTAGAGGTGTTACAGCTTGTGTTTGGGGCTTGGAATAGTTTAGGTGGATGATATGGAGTGTGTTTGAACTTGCTTTGGCCAAAATGCACGAGTGAATTGAGTTGTGCAACTCAATCTGCAGGGATGCCCTATTTTTTTGCAGCAAAACAGTGTTTTTGTGTTTTGGGAGGTATGAGGGATGGTTAAATCGTGTTTTAGGCTTGGCTTGATGTATGGAAAATGTTCACAAGGTTTTTGTTTGGCTGTGTTGACAGGAAAATGGAAGTTGGAGTGTTTTTGCAAAGTTTCTTCAAAGTGAAACAAAGAAGTGTGTAATGTGTCAAAGGCCTGTACATGCCATCTTGTATGCTGCAAACAAACCTCTAGGCCCCCTCTAATCCCTGGATTTGATTTGCAATCTCAGATCTTTGTCCAAGGCTCAATGCATAGTGGTTTGACATAAAGCTACTTTTGCAAAAATGGCAAAATCACTTTTACCAATTAGGGGTTAGTTTGATGTGTAATGCCCAAATGGATAAAATAACACCTTAACACAATGGTTAGGCATTAAATTATTGAGTGTGGAGAGGTTTAGAGGCCTGCAATCTAGCATAAACCATGCTGAGTTGAAAATGCAAGTTGTTGTGAACATGCTTTGGCCATGAACAAAAGTGAGTTTTGGCCAACTTTGCAAATTCGATTCTCTCTAACCACAAGGGTGTTTGAGAAGTTCTTGGACAATTTGGAAAGCTTGGAATGTGTACTACAATAAATATTTGTAATGAAAATTGAAACTCCAAGTGGAACCATGTGAAAAATGGCCAAGAAGTTGGACCAAAATCCTGCCTAGAATAGGGCAAAATTCTTCTAAGTTAAAAGTGTTTGCACCCTTGTTCCAAAAATCATAACTTGAGATACAAGCTTACTTTGAGAAAACTTTGTGAATAAAAGTTGTAGATTTTGCAATGGACTACAACTTTCATGTTTCAAGTTTTGTTTGAATCCATTTTCATCTTGGTGAAAAAATGGGACAAAGTTAGGAAAAAATAAGAAAATTTCATAACTTAGAAAATTTCTAAGTTATGAAATTTCTTCATTTTAAACCCTAATTTGCAATTTTGGGTTTCTTGATGAACAAGTTTCATAATTTGACATGTCTTGATGAAAAATGAACCTTGGCACTTGATTTTGACCAAAAAGTCAAAGTTTGACTTTTTAGTATACAGTCAAATTTTGATCAGTTGACTGAAAAATTCATCTGTCAATCCTATGCAATTGAGATATTTTGAACTTGTTGAATGGGTCAAGACAATGCCATTGAGTCCTTGAATCCATATGTGATCTTGGTTTACCATTGGTTAGGTCAAACAGTCAAAAATTGCCTTTGTGCAGTCAAAACCCTAAAAATGACCATTTTGCCCTTTTGGTGATCTGATCAAATTTCTTGTGGAATTGTGATCCAAACTTGACCAAATAGTTCATATGAGTTCATTATGTTGATGTGGGTCAAAAATCATGAGGTTTGCCTGTCAATTGGCCACAGTTGACTTTTTCCCAAATACAGTTGATTTCTAGGTCAACTGTCCAATTGACTGGGCCAAGATTGGAATCAAGGCTTGAAACTTGGTATGGATAAACTTATAAGTCCAACATGAAGCATGAAAGTCACTTTGGGCATTTTAGGTCAAAAGATCCCTGTGCAAACTCAAACCCTAATTTGGGTCAACAGTGCAAGGAGGGGTCTTGAGCAGAGCAAACCCTAACTTGATCTTGAGTTCCAAGAGTCTTGTGGTGAGAAAATGTTGATGAAAAGGGAGGGAAAATTTTGGGGTACAACAGTAGGGTTACTTCGATATGAAATCCTGGATAGTAGGGCTGTGAGAAGGAACATGTATGGTAGGGTTACTTCGATATGAAAGTCGGGATAGTAGGGCTGTGAGAAGGAACCTGGATAGTAGGGTTACTTCGAGATGAAAGCCTGGATAGTAGGGCTGTGAGAAGGAACCTGGATAGTAGGGTTACTTCGATATGAGTTTGGGTAAATCTGCATAAGGAACCTGGGTGAGGTTGCCTTGTAACGAGTCGGTGTGGGACTGTTGGAAGAAACCTGGGTAAGGTTGTATCTGTTGCACCAATGATTACTCTGTTTAGCTTCGAGTGTTGATCATTGACCTACTAGAAATTATTGATAATAACTGTCTTTCCTGAAAGAAATACAGGGTTAGTCATGTGCGATGCATGAGATGTATTGTGATGAGGTTATTAAAATAACTGAGATTATTTTATATGTAATGTATGCACATGTCATGATGTATGAGCATGGAATGCTGATGTAATAAACTGAGTCCGGGAAAATAAATCCCTGACTACTGTTTGGAGAGTATGAGAAATGGTATTCTTGACTGCTGTAAAAAAACCACAATTCCTCTACTTCTGTTGGGGAGTGTGGATGTCATAGGGTCATATGCTGAGGATACGAGAATGACTTTGCATCAGGACTTTTCTGCCCCTGTATCTGCTGGAGATAGTGCATGCGGAGGCCTTGTGGATTGAGTGTTATCCAAACTTATGAGGTGCTTGGTAACTTTTGATCAAAATGATAAATCTTCTACTGATAGGCAAGTGACGAGATGGCGGGACATAGTCGTACCCTTTTTTGCCTAGGCCAGTCAACCTAGAGGGTCTTTGTTCATGCGCCGTATTTTCTGACTATGTCCACTCTCTCAGGGTGTAGGGATTTGTCACTGTCGGTAGTGTTGTGTTGCTACAATACCAGAATATGTTTGTTTGATCGTACAAGATTCGTTTATGGGATTCATGCCCAATGCCCCCAAGTGATTCATATGGAGATCTGCCCCTGGCTATTTGGCATCTTTGAGAGATTCCGTGAATCTTGACTTGACTGCCCCAGATGATGGACAATGATCATGCCGTGCCCCTTGGTTGGAAGTGTTTTTCCACTTGAGGTGATCCTTTTTATTGAGAAGGTTTTTGTTCACTAGATATTCGTCATGCGAATTTCTCTGCCGTTGAACAAATAGTCATATGCAAACAATGTTATTTTAAGAATGCAAAGCTTATGTCTGTCTTGAGGTTTTGAAAATGCAGTTTTTTATTTTTTTATTTTATTTTATTTTTAGTAAAATAGAATTTTGCAAATATGTGATATCAACTCAAGATTTGTAACGGACCTTCAGGAGTCAGGATACCTTTTGTAACAATATGATTTCGAACTAACCCATGCTTCAACTAGGACTTTTAAGGGTTATAACGTGGCCTGGTTCACGATTTAAGAAACAAAGGATAAAGGCTCAAATTTTATTTGTACCCACTCGTTCTTCGTGATGTTCTTCGATCCTAAACTCAGCTAATTGTGCATTTAGATCCCGTTTGAGTCTTTGCTCTGATATTCCAGTGATGATTCGGATACTGACAGTTTATTTTGAATAGGAAGTCATTTCTTTTTTTGTTGAGGGTTTGTAGGACCTCTTTCTTTTTGATTTTATTATCCCTGTCTTTTGCCTGAACTGTTTCTTTTTGTGATTATAGTCAGCGGGATGTCCCAGTGTTTTTTCTTAAGTCTCCTTCATAGGTTTTGACTTAATGGGCTTTTATTTCGAGAGATAATGACTGCCTGTCTTGATGATTATAGGGAACCATCACCGTCTTTTTTTCTGGAAGGACGTCTTTGATGCCATTCACTGTGTACGAAGCGGAAGATTGCGACTGAATGCGCCTCTGAATTAACTGAGAAAACTACCCTGCCCCAGGTTATGATTAAGGGTTTTAATTAGTGTGAAAAAAAATCCTACTTCTTTGGCTATGAAGGGGTTGACTAGGGATTATCTTCCTTATAACGCCACTGTTTAGGATTTGAAACAACGCCTGTACATCGTCAGCAGGGTCTGTTCGAAAGCATAATGTAGAGATTATGGTATCATTTTCGTCATCCTCCTTCTAAGGCTTAGATTTTTTAATCGAGATTTGCATATCACAAAAAGGAACAGAGTTTAAATATAGTGAATACGAATGAATTGATTCAGAACAGACATATGCAATGCATTGATAAAGTAACAAAGTTTGACATGAATAAATATTCGAACAATCAAAAGAAAATTATAAATTGAAAATTCTAATGAACGAAAAGCCCTCTTGTTAGAAATTGTCACTTCAAATGGTGGGCCTTGGAGGATTGACAGAAACATTCCAGTTGACCATCTTATGTGAATTCCAATGCTCCTTCATCAATCAGGTCTTGAATTTTGTATTTCAACCACCAACAGTCGTCAGTGTCATGCCCCGAACTGTTGGAGTGATATGCACACCTTGCATCAGGATTGTAATTAGGCGAAGAAGTCTTGGGATTCGGATGAGGTCCTATCAACGTAACCAGATTCATATTCAACATGTGTTGTAAAGCTTGAGACAGCGGCATGTTGAGTTTGGTAAACTGCCTCTTGGGTGTATCTAGCTTACTATGATTAACCCATTGTTTTTGGCGAGGTTGTTGTTGGACCCGTGAGGTAGTAGAAACTTGGAAAGGTCCACTCTTCACCAAACCAAACTCTTGTCTTCTTGGAGGTTGATCAATGACTTGGTCCTCAGCCTCGGCTGCCTGCTTCATACTGTTGTATCCGTCTTGATGAAGTTGGTTGATGATGGATTTCAGCTTTTCTTGTCTTCGGGATAGGCCTTGGATAAGAGCCATCTGCCCCAACACCTGGGTTCTCATTGCACCTACCTCAGCTTGCAGTTGTTCCAGTCGTTCGTCCTTATTGTCTTCAGGACTTTTCTTGACCAATTTTCCAACGAGGAGTGTTTTCAACTCTTCCTGCCCCTTGGATAAGTTTAGGAATATTTCCCTGAACTGAGCTTCTTGAGTTTGAAGATCTTTGTTGTCTTGTTTGAGAGCCATTGCTGAAATAAACAGCGAGAACATGAGACACCTGTACTGGAAGACCTGTTATGCAATGATATGTATGCAATGTTTTCAAGGATCTCGCAGGGTAAACAAGAAACTGTTAGAATTTGATTGCAGCTTGATTGAAGAAACTTCGTGTCATTGAGAGTCCTTCTTTAAGAGTCAAGCTCACCATATCGAGTGGGTCATATCCATTGACTCAAGTTATCGTGTTTTGATCTCTAGATGACATTGGCTAGAGGAAAATAAATCCCCTTGCCCCTTTCTAGACGTCTGATTTACCATAACCTACATCACAAACCCTTGAGATCCTTGAAATGGTTAAGGAAATGTTAAGGCATGATGTTATGATGTGTATGCTATGCGTTTAAGTAAAAGTGCGAGGTGATGTAAGCAAGTAAACCCGATAAGAAATCCAAGTTATTGGATAAGGACTGTAAACAAAACCTGCAAGGTACTCATGTTATCAGATAATAAAACTGTACAAGTAGTTCAAGTTGAAAGCACACAAGTCACACAAACAGCCTTAGGTTTAGGCTTTCATGAGGTTAAAGGCAGTACCCTCTTGAAGTTTTAGTTGGTTCAACCTGTCCTATAAATAGTAACTGGGTTCTAGAGGATCTCAATATCATTGACCATCCTCCATCGGTCATGGTTTCAGCTCACGCAATCTTTTCTTGCAGCCGAAATATTTCGAGAGTATGATCTCAATGAGTGTAGCATCGAGTATCAACCAGTTTTCAGCTCTACACCGAGGCCGACTATCTCATTACTTTCTAATGGCCAAGTTGGGCAATTAAAGGTTCTAAGGTCAGTTGATGCTTAACGACACCACGCGGCGGCCCCGTATTCTCCTCGTTTCTCCACAAGGGATACCGGTACCAACCAAAGTGCCACACCAATGTAGCTACTGCTTCAACCGTATCGGACTACGCCGTACAGTTCCCTCATAGTCTATTTCTACTTACCTAAAAGGTATTCCCCATATCCGGATGTAGGATCCATAGTAACCCCAAACAAAACCTCAAAAAATAAAGCAATCAAGACAATCAAGAGAAGTAATTTAATGACTTAGATCCTAAGGTATACCCCACTTATATTTCCCCAGCAGAGTCTCCAGTTCTGTGATACGGTGGCAGAACCAACCATTTAATACTGGTTTGTGTTTTGCGTTTTTTTTGTTTGCAAAATTTCGCGGTAAGCAAGAGTCGCCACCGACTTTTATTTTATCCAATCAGGAAAAGGAAAAAGAACAGAAAAAACCTTTTTCAAGATGTTTTTGAGTACGGGGGTAGATTATAGAAAGGGAAGGTGTTAGCACCCTTTCTATCAATGGTTTTCCATGGGATCTTAGGTACTTGCTCATTTTTAAATTGCTTGTGTTTTTGCTTTGTTTTGAAAAGTTTTACTTCGTGATAACCCTTGTATCAGTCCTTAATGGTGTGATGAAGTTGTTTTGAAAGTTTGTTTGAAAAGTGTAAGTGTGAAAAGTTTTGACTTGAGCAAGTACCTACTAGCATCTACCTACTCGAAAAAAGATTGTTTCTATTCTTGTTTCCTTTAGACAGTGCTATCCTACTATTGAGAAGTAGGTAGCACCGTCGTTGGAATTTGTAAGGGTCAATTCGAAAGGGACGTATGATCACTAAAGCAATATTAGGATACCTTAGTAATAACCCTAGAGTCTTAAGATCTTATTTGTGGCAACATTTCCGAGGCAACATTCGAATGGGACAATTTAATCTTTTAGACTGGAGGACTACCACTAAGACACCCTATGCTTAATGATCATTTACCGAAGGCAACCGAAGTGAGAGTATACCCTAAGAGTGATATGTGTGAGTGATTTGCTTCAGTTATTTATCTTTTCACATTAGGGTTTTCTAGTTGTATTAATTTGTCATGCATTCTTGCCATACAATCCTATTAGCATACATCTAGATAGTTAAATATTTGCAGGAATTAAAATGCGAGAAAATAAACCTACACTATTACAAGGCTTCGGGGAGGGGGATTAATTACATAGCCAAAAAACCCTGGGATTTAACAGTAAATAAAACCCTAAATTAACTATTACAAACCATAAACAGTTACAAAAATATTGGCAAAATAATAATAAGCGCGCGACGAATTAAATGTGAGAAGAAATTAAAACCTGAAAAACCTAATTTGAGGAAAAAAGTATTTTTGGATTTTTATTGAAGAAAAGATTTAATTACAAATTAATTAAACCTAATTTCTAATTGTTTTTAAATTATGAGAAAAATTAAAGTTGCCCTAAATTAATAAAACTAATTAATTAAAAAACATTTATTAAGAAAATAAATCTTGTTTGTGGTTTTTGATTGGTTAATTTAATAAAATAATTTTTGTGTTGATTTAAAAAATAAAATAATTAAAGAAAAGGAATTAAAGAAAAATAGTAGAAATAACCAAAAGGGCCTGCTGTCAGCAGATCTGGGGGTGCTGAACTTCTGAAACCCAGCAGGATGTCCCAGAGTCTGGCGCCTGATCCTGTGAGGCCATCTTCTGGAGACTCATAGTGGACCTGCATAAGCTAGCGTGGGATTTGGCTGGAGATGGATCCAGAGGATGATGATTCTCAAAAGGTGTATGTGCTGGATCTGATTCTGGATGATGGATCCAGAAGATGACGACCCTCAGAAGGTGAGGTGCGCTGGATCTGATTCTGGTTGATGGATCCAGAAGATGACGACCCTCAGAAGGTGAGGTGCACTGGATCTGATTCTGGCTGATGGATCCAGAAGATGATGACCCTCAGAAGGTGTATGTGCTGGATCTGGTTCTGGCTGATGGATCCAGAAGATGATGACCCTCAGAAGGTGAGGTGCGCTGGATCTGATTCTGGCTTATGGATCCAGAAGATGATGACTCTCAAAAGGTGTATGTGCTGGATCTGGTGAAAACAATAGAGAAAATGCCAAAAGCTCACGCCTGAGATCGAACCCAGGACATGAGTTTCTGATTTCCTTCCTCTGACCAACTGCACTGGATGCTAACTTGTTAATATAATAAAAACAAATAATATATTGGAAACCAAGTTAGTGGCCAGAATAACGCGCCAGAATTTAAACCATCCAGTCAGGTTATGACACGCTGTTGTCCTCTTCCCTGGAACCGTCGTTTTAGGCTCTGAACCTTTACCTACAGACGCAGGTCTGTTGCTTAAACATGTGTCATTAAAAAATCAAGCACACGCAATATAAATTCAATCGGGGACCATGAATCAACTGAGTTTGAAGCTCTGATCATCATGGTACCCATTATCAAGCCTAATTTTCCTTGAAACCCAAAACCCCAAATTGGAGCACGAAACCCTAACAATGGCAAAAGCTTGTTCCTGCACTGTAACTTAAATAAAACTATCCAGAAAAGTTGCAAACATGATGATGATCGAAAATATGTAACTTAAACATGCTAAGGATGCAAGAATTACAGTAATCGAATTTGGATAATTTTGCAAACCGTGAGAATGATAGAAAGTGATTCTGGACGTGTAGGGGACCTGAGAGTGATTGGAATAGCTTCCTGGCATGTCCTGGAATAGATTGTTGGCCTTGAATTGCTCTCAAAGGTCCTCTATCCTGAAATCAGAACCTCACTTTTTGTCAAGATTTTTTGAGTTTTGTTCTAACCTTTTCACGCCTCTAACCCCTCCTGCTTTTGATCTGGAATTGTTATGCCCTTATAGTAGACTGAATTAGGTCAACAAATTTGTCTCAAATCTTGAAATTTGATTTGATTCTTTAACCATATGCAAACTTACTATTTTGAGCCAAATCTTCCCTTTCTTGTACCAATTATGCTTGATCCGTTTTGGCCTTGATAATTCAGCATCTTCTGATTGCCAACCTAACCAAAAATAAAATCAAATCATATCTTTGCTATTATTCATCAATTATTTGATTTAATTCATTTTTTAATTAACAAAAAATTAAAATAAATTGAAAAATGAAGCAAATAATGTGTGGATAAATGTTTGATTCGTGGACCACATTGTAAGTGAGGTGCAAGTAAAAAACGTTGGGCCCATTTATCAAAAAATGCAAATTTGAGCACATTTGACTTTTGGCAATTTTGCAAAAATGGTCAACTTAGCCAATGCATAACTCTCTCAATTTTGACCCTAGAGAGGTGTTCTTGGACTTTTTAGAAAGCTTAGGATGTCTTCTAAGCAACACCTTTGGTATCATCTCCATTGAGTCTTCCATGTTCATGTATGAAGCTTTGACCCAAAAGGTGTTTTTGTTGACTTTTCAAAATGACCTATAATGTCAAATTTCATATCTTTTTATGAGTGCATATTCTGAACTTGGGAGCTGAAGATGAATTGTATGGAATTGAATATTCTTAAAATAAGCTTTGTATGGGTCATTTTTGATAAAGTATGAGAAAGTTATGCTTGGTCAAAGTTGTGTTGACTTTTCCTGCAAAACCCTAATTTAACAACTTTTGGGTTTTGATGAATTGTGAGCAATCCTTGAGGAATATTGATCAACCCTTGATAAAATGATGAATAATACTTCAAAATGAGGATGTTGACTAAAAATCTTGAAGTTTGACTGTATGTGGGCCACAATTGACTTTTGACCTAGCACAGTCGATTTTCAGGCATTTAAGCAATTGACTGAGCAAACTTCTTCTGTAAGGCTTGAAACTTGGCATGGATGATCTTGAGAACATATTAGGACAATGGTGAGCATTTGAGTCCTTTGTGGTTCACACATCTTGATGAAAATAGAAACCCTAATTTGAGGTATACTGTCTTAGGAGAGAGTTTGTCTTGTCAATTCTTGAACTTCCTTGAGTAATTTGGGGACCTCCATTGCCATGTGTTGAGAAATATGGGAGGAAAATTTTTGGGGTACAATAGATGACGACTTCATTGATTTCATCTCGATGATTTGTTCAGTTGGTTATTTTAGCTGGCGACTTCACTGGGGAGAGGTTGACCAAATGCTGGTTTATCCTAGAGTCGCTCCTAGCTCTTGCTTTCTTTTCTTTAGGTGTTTATTTTTATGCTTTTAGTTTATTCATTTGTACATGTTTATCTGAGCATATATTTGCATTGCATCTTTATTGTTTTCCATATACTATTGTTGTGCTGGTCTCTGCGTTTCTTCGTTGGGTGGGTGTTACTACGAGATAAAAGGCCCAATACCCAAGCCAAGTGACAAACAATAGGAACACTGGGAATAGAGTGGAACACGACGAATAAGGGATGTAGATTACCCTAGAAGGCTGTGTTGTCCATGCTCAGATGAGGTTTTAATGAGGTGCTATCATTATCACGTAATGATAGCACTCTCAAGCGAACCCGTGATTTTGAGTGACCATTAGCTTTACCCAGACCAAGTCTTGACCCGTGAGTGAGGCGAGAATAATCTTTACAAGTACATATGGTGACTTTGTTCTGATGGTGACCGTGTTCTGTTGGTGGCTTGGTTTTCTGTGGTTTATGTTCCGAACTATTGATCTTGGTATTCTCGGTACGTCCAGTGACAGCACAATAGATTTCAGATGTTGGAAACTTTGATTCCATGAGTATTGCACTTGTATCATGGCATATTTAGTTTTTACAAAATAAATGTATAAAAAATGTATGCATGCGGGTTCCTTGAAAATGATTTGAACATAGCATTGCATCCATTCACACACTTCATGCATCTTTATGCATCCTTATGCATCCATAACATATACTAAGAATGGGGAATTCTTATTCAGGCTCAGTATTCTTTTCAGAACTATGAATATTGACTTATCATCTCTTCGTAATCCAAAAAAGCCATGGAATAACTTTGTGGGGAATTGTATAAGATGAAAGTTCATATGGGGCTGTGTATGATGGACATGTAAGAAATGGCCCGTGATCATAAATCTTTAAGGGATAAAAAAATAAGCAATTGAACACCCAGTTGAATCAGGTATAAAAGTTCTGAATACTGTCTTAACAAAGGAAATTGATCTTATATATGATTTTGCAGTAGAAGCTTTCATTCATTCCCATCCTATGGGAGATTTTTCAAATCATGAAATACTTTGTGAGTCTCACCCAGAACTTCGTGTTCCCAAATTTTCTTGTCAGCAGCTAGTTTATGGTCTCCAAGTGAATCGATGAGGAAAATCTTATCAACAGAGAGAAAAGAAAACTGAGAAGCATATTGATATAATACCAATACCTTACGTCCAACTACTTCCTCGTTTGTTGGGAGTTCAATTGGTAAAGCCTTGTTCTTTAGGCCCTCTTCACACAAAACTCTCTCCCGATTTCGATGCAAATACTAGATGTGTCTCCCATTCTGGAGCACCTGGTTATGATATTTAAGACTACAAGAGGTTGAAGTATAAAGTCCAGTACCTGTCTGGCATCTTTTCAAAAGTCCAAGTCTTGTTTGGAAAACTGTTTCAGACTCTTTCACCTCAACTGAGTGCTACTTCTGTGTAGTAGAAGATGGGGTGATGCTTCTGTGATGAGTAAGTATAAGATATTGAGTTCTTGTACATCAATTGTTGTGTAGAAGAAAAATATACCTCAAAGTAGGAGATTCCCCGAAATTCAGCTGCTGATTTTCTCTCCTATGTAGTGGAAGATGGTTGGCATTTCTTCTCTGTGTAGTAGAAGATACTTTGTGATGGAGTTTATGCCAATTCGCTTGATAAAGCATTCATCACATATTTTTAGGGAATATCCTTTGTGATTACCATGTTGAGGCACCCGACCATTCAACTGAAGGTTGTAAACCATTCAGAGATGAAGTGCAAGACTTGCTGGATACAAAGGTAATCAATTTCACATCAGATGGTCAAATTTGGGTTTTCCTTTGATTCAATATGTGTGAAGACTGCAAAGCACATTGTCTGAGGCGACAAGTCCATACAGAGTCGTGCCTTCTCAATATGGAAATTTTCTAGTTTCATTTGAATTCTCATTTGTAACCTTTCTTGTTTTGATTCAGTATTTTCCTGTTGTGATACGGTGGGAGAACTGACTTGAAGGTTTTGTGTTTTATTGCAAATGTTTCGATTTAGCAAGAGTCGCCACCAACTTTTTATTTTATCCTAAGGAAAGGTCAAAAAGCACAGGAAAGACCTTTGAGATGTTTTCTTGGGTTCGGGGAGTAGATTATGAAAAGGGAAGGTGCAAGCACCCTTTTCATCCATGGTTATTCATGGGCTCTTAGTTACTTGTTTAGATCACTTGCTTTTGCTTTTCAATTGTTTGAAATAGTGCTTTGTGTGTGGTTTTGAAAGATGTTTTGAGAAGAGGCCATCGTTGTGGCAACCTTTGTAATGATTCTTGTTTGAATGTGTACAAAGATGTTTTGTCTTTTGAAACAATTTCAACGTTTGAAAGTTTGATTTGGAAAATGTTTTGAAATTGTGTTGTGAAGCGTGTTTTGAAAATAGCAAGGATGTTTTTTTTGCAAGCTTTGATCAAGTAACTAAGAGTTATCTACCCTATTTTACTCAAAGATCTTTCATAATGTTTTTAACCCTTTTGACAGTGTTATTTCACCATTGCATTTAGTGAACAACCTTGTGTTAGGATGTTAAACGGGACAGGCGCGGGTCATCGTGTAGACCATGATAGCAATTGTGTCAAGTATTTTTGGCAAATTTTTGAGGGACTTGATAATTTTGTTTAGGCAACCAAGATAGCGTCATCGAGGGACTATGATCTTTTGGTTTGTTTTTATTTTGCCAAAGTACCCAACATGCATAACATGGCCCATTTTTAAGGCAACAAGTGGATTGTAACCCTAGGGGTGCAAGTGTACATTTGTGTTTGATTTTCATGCATTTTTGTCTTTGATTAGGTCAAGCTACTTGTTGATTTGGATTTTTTTTTCATACAAACCCTAATCTCTAATCATGGCATAATTGAAAGCATGAAGTGCGAGAATTAAAAGTCTAAGCTATTACAACATGATTATGGGGATGGGGGTACAATCTTTGAATGGGGCTGTATTTGACAAGAAATATAAACCCTAGTTTACTATTACATCCAAATTGAATCATGGCACAAATAATAAATGGATAATATTTAAATAAACAAAATAAACAAATATATCCAATAATATGAATTATGTAAAAAAGTTTATGTTTATTTTCTAAGTATGTAAAAATATTTAATGTAAAAATAAAGAAATAAATAAAAGATTAATTTTATTAGGTTAAGGGTAAAACCCTAATTTCTTTAAGAAAGTAAATATATTAATTATTTTATTTATATACAATAAAAATAAAATAGTATATGTGAAAAAAATAAAAGATATTTAGAAAAAAGTATTTTTTTAAAAGTATTAATAATAAAAATAAAAGTGTAATATTTTTATATTTTTATTCTAAAATACCTAATAAAATAAGAGTATATATATATATATATATATATATATATATATATATATATATATATATATATATATATATATATATATATATATATATATATATATATATATATATATATATATATATATATATATATATATATATATATATATATATATATATATATATATATATATATATATATATATATATATATATATATATATATATATATATATATATATATATATATATATTAAATATGTCCAATAAATAAAATATATACAAAAATAAAATATATTTAGAATAATATTTTTAGTATGAATAAAAATAAAAGAATAAAAATAAAAGTATCATTTATATATTTTTCAAGTTTTGAATAAATAGGATAAAAATAATTACATTGCTTTTTATGTTAGAAAAATAAAAATAAAATGCAAAATAAATGTGAAAAAATTATAAAAATATTTTTGAGTATTTTTTATATTTGGGAATAAATAAATAAAATAAAAAATGAAAATAAAAATTCTAAAATATAAAATATCAAGAAATTGGACCAGAGGGTGCAAAAAGGAAAAGGGAGGTGTCAAAAGTAGCCAGGACCAAGCCCAGCCCAAGCCAACTTCATCTTCAACCTTCGCGCGCGCCATGTACAATTGTCAGATCCTGTATACGAGCTCTATTGCAAAAACACATAACATCAAACTTATAGAGCATTTCAAGACGAATCCAACCATATAAATAACTTGTTCTAACTCTCAAAGACCAGAGATAATTTCTCTGGCCCTAAAATCTAACCTAGTTTTTTCAGTATGTTCATGGATGAAATTCTCTTAACATGCTTAATAAAAATTAAAACTGAGCATATGTACAGCTTCATGGCAATGAATACTACATTTCTTATTCACAAACCTAAGGCTAAATGTTCCTAAAAGAGAGACAGGAAGTTGACAAAAACCTGTTTCAGCTGACTTCATGTATGGAAATGTGGAGCTTTTCAACAAGGCCTGAGATGTCTGGGAGCTTGCTTGAACTTCACTTGACCTTCTCCAATAGCCTGCTTGCCTTGAATGTGCTTGAATCAGCCTACAGAACTCAACCTGCAGAAGCTCAAAATGAAAATGGCAAACCCTGTAAATGGAGTTACAGTTGGGGTTTGTGGTTTGGGATAGCTTGGATGGATGGAATGGAAGGTGTTTGAACAGGTTTTGGCCAAAACACACGAGCCAAATGAGTTATGGAAGTCAAGTTGCAGATTCTGCCCTATTTTGCCAATGTATGGTGATTTCTGGCTAGGGAATGTTTAGAGGCTCAAGCAATCGTGTTTCTGGCTCAGAGGGATGTGTGAAAGATGTTCAAAATACTTGCACAAGTTTATTTTGGCTGGTGTTCAAGTTCTCAAGTTTTGGACATGTTTCTTGTTTTTGAAGCAAAATGTGGGAAGTGATTGAAACAGGCATGTACAGGCTATCCTTATGATTTCATACTTTACCCTTGGACCCTCTAATTTGTGGATTTTATTAGCTGTCAAAGATCTGGACCAATGCTCAAGGGATTTAGTTTTGACATAAAGCACATTTAAGCAAAAATTGAAATGTACCTTTTTCTACTTAGGGCTTAATTTTGTGTACAATGTCCTAATGACCAAAACAATGTCTTAGACCAATGGATTTGCATTAAATTATTGAGTGTAAAGTGGTTTAGAGGTCTGTAAACTAGTGCAAAGCATGCTGACTTGAAATTTCAACTTGGATGAACATGAATATGCCATGGATGAAAAGTGAGTTTTTGCCAACTTCAAGCCCTCGATTCTCCCTAACCACAAATGTGTTTGAGGAGTTCTTGGACATTTTGGAAATCTTGCAACATGCTCTATAATACATCCTTGAAATGCAAATATAGATTCCAAGTGGAACTATGTGAAAAATGGCCATGAAGATAGGTCAAAATCCTGCCTAAACTAGGGCAAAATTTCACTAAGTTAAAAGTTTTAGGGACCCTTGTTCCTAAAATCATAACTTGAGATCCAAGCTTCTTTTTAGAAAAATTTGTGAATAAAAGTTGTATACTTTGTGGAGTACTACAACTTTCATGTTGGAAGTTTTGTTTGAACCCAATTGCATCATGGTGAAAATGTGGGGCAAAGTTAGGAAAAATTAAGAAAATTTCATAACTTAGAAAAATTCTAAGTTATGAAAATTTTCAACTTTAAACCCTAATTTGAAAAAATGGGTTTCTTGATGAACATCATGTTTTGACATATCTTGATGAAAAATGACCCTTGTCACTTGATTTTGACCAAAAAGTCAAAGTTTGACTTTTTAGTGTACAGTCAAATTTTGATCAGTTGACTGGAAAATTCATCTGTCAATCCCATGCAATTGAGGTCTTTTGAACTTGTTGAATAGGTCAAGATGATGCCATTGATTCCTTGAGTCCATGGTTGAGCCCAATTTGCCATTGTCTAGGTCAAAAGTCAGAAATTGCCTTTGTGCAGTCAAAACCCTAAAAATGACCATTTTGCCCTTTTGGTGATCTGATCAAATTTCTTGTGGAGTTGTGGTCCAAACTTGATCAAATGGTTCATATGAGTTCATAATGTTGATGTGGGTCAAAATTCATGAGGTTTGACTGTAAATTGGCCACAGTTGACTTTTTCCCCAATACAGCTGATTTCTAGGTCAACTGTCCAATTGACTGGGCAAAAATTTGATTCAAGGCTTGAAACTTGGTATGGTCAAACTTACGAGTCCAACATGAAGTATGAAAGTCACTTTGAGCATTGAGAGTCCAAAAATCCCTGTGTAAACTCAAACCCTAATTTAGGTCATCAGTGCAAGGGGATGTCTTGAGCAGAGCAAAACCCTAATCCTGTCTGGAGTTCAAGGAGTCTTGTGAGGGGAAATCTTGATAAAATGAGAGCGCAAATTTTGGGATACAACAGCTTCCCCTGTTCAATCTTCTTGAACCTGAAGAGTTAGATTGACGAATTTTTCCTTTCGTGACTCGAAGGTAAAATAGAATTGGACACTAGAGTGCCCGTAAATTTGCACTCGTCAAACTGTAAGTTGAGGGAATGGGCTTAAAGATGCCATTTGGAGATGATAGAATCTTGCTGGAGATGGGCTTAGAGATGCCATCAAAAATGTCTGTTGAATATCAGTAGAATGAACATCAGAATGGTATCCGTATCTGGAACGTATCTGAGTTGTATCTGGAGATTGGATTTGTATGAGCAAAGGAATGGCGTCAGTGTCTGGAGCGTATACAAGTTGTAACTGTATTTGATTTTTGAACGAATATCAGAATGACTGCCGTGTTTGGAGTGTATCTGTATTCTGAATGGGTGACAGAAAAACATCCGTGTATGGAGCATTTCTGAGCTGGGGATAAACTCCGAATGAGTGACAGAATGGCAACCGTGTCTAGAGCGTATCTGGACTATATCTGAAGTTGAGATCTGTATGAGTAGCAGAATGACTTCCGTGTCTGGAGTGTATCCGTACTGTAACTGGGATCTGGATAAGTGACAGAATGACTTCCGTGTCTGGAGTGTATCTGAACTTGAAGTTGATAGTTGAATCTGAATGAGAGATAGAATGGCTTCCGTGTCTGGAGCTCATCTAGTATGTATCTGATTGCCGAAGTCTGAATGAGTAATAGAATGACCACCATGTCTGGGGTGTATCCATACTGTATCTGAGATCTTTGAATATTTGTTAAAGATAGCTTTTAATCTTATCCTGAAAAGAGTAAAATGTTAGCTAAAATACAAAGTTATGTTGCATGACATGTATGATGCAATAAAATGTGTTTTATCAATGTTTATGATATATGAATGTAATGTATGCGCATGTAAGCTGATTAGCTGTCTTGCTGAGGAAAATATATCCTTGATAACTGGAGATAATGAATTCTTTGACTGCTGCCGGGGAAAATAAACCCTTGACTGCTGTTGGAGATTCAAAACCTTTGATTGTTGAGACTGAGAATGTCCTTTGGACTACTGTTGTGGATTGAAAATCCTTGGTGACTTGTGGGGATTAACAAGAGCTTTGACAACTTCTGCGGGGAATTAAGAATCCTTCATGACTTTCCTGGCGGATAAGGAAAACTCTGACGATCTCTACTGGGGAATTTAAAACCTGGGAGGCTTCAACTGGAGAAATGAGAGCAAGAATCTTCGTTCTGCTGGGAAATAACTCTGTGGGGAGAATATTTATCCTGTTGGGGAATTTCCAAAAACTTGGGTTGTACGCCAATCTACTGGGGAATCGGAAGAAGTTGGATAATACTCCACCGGGGTTTAAAGGTTGAAGTTTTGGACTCCGTTGGGGAAGAAAGTTTTAAGTATTCTGACTCCATTGGGGATTGGGAGTTTAGAAACTTAGCTCTGATGTAATGGATTTTGAAACTTGACTCCGCTGGGGATATGTATTTCAAGGTTTTAGCTCTGTTGAGAATCTGAATGACATACTGTAGGGGATTTCTTCTAGAATAGCCTAAATACGTGTTCCTATACTTCCGACCTATCAGTAATTATCCTTTCTCATTTTCTTTTATTTGTAAGCAGTGATTATATTCAAATGCATATGCTCATTTAACAAATCATTGGACGTTTTCAAATAAAACATAAGTGTAAAAATAAAGAAAAAGGCAAGCAAATTTATGCACTTTGAAGTATCTTTGTATTAACTTTGTGTAAGTATTTTGTACAAAGGAGACAAACATCCTAGTAAGAGGATATTCTCATGAGAAAAATTTATACAAAGAAAGATGGCTATGTGTAACAATTCCATGGGGTTCCCATTCTGCTATAGCCTTCATAACTTTGATTATCTTGTCCATTCGTTGCTTCGTTCCCAGATAATTGGATTGATCAGAAGCCTGGAGCTTGTCCGTGAAGAGATTGTCCTTAAAGTGATCCGACGAGACATAATCATACGCTTTAATTCCCTAACTTTTGCCTGGACCGCCCTTTCGGGTTTTCGATCCACCGGGAAACCCTCTTTTGCCCAAGTCGCCCTTTCGGGTTTTCAACTTGCCGGGTATACAGATTTTTTTTACTTATCCCTAATTTTTTCCTGAACCTCCCTTTCGGGTTTTCGATTCACCGGGATGCCCATTTTTGCCCAAGTCGCCCTTTTGGTTTTCAACTTATCGGGTCATTTTATGCGTAGTATCTTTTGACTATGTCTGCGTTCGCAGGGTGCGGCAGGTCATTACCGTCCATAGTGGTCAGAATCATTGCCCCACCAGAAAAGATGTTTTTGATCACAAATGGTCCTTCGTAAGTAGGAGTCCATTTGCCCCTGGGATCACTTTGCGGCAAGATGATTCGCTTGATTACAAGGTCCCTGACTTGATATACTTGTCTCTTGACTTTCTTGTTGAAGGCCTTGATCATACGTTTTTGATACGCCTGACTATGGCAAATAGCAGTAAGTCGCTTTTCGTCAGTCAAGTTAAGTTGATCAAGCCGGGTCTGAATCCAATCGTCTTCACTCAAACCAGCATCCTTCATGATCCTTAAGGAAGAGATCTGAACTTCCACAGGTAAAGTAGCTTCCATGTCGTATACCAAAGAAAAGGGGGTTGCCCCAGTTGAAGTGCGTGCCGTGGTATGGTACCCGTGTAGAGCAAACGGTAACATCTCATGCCAATCCTTGTAAGTGACTGTCATCTTTTGAATGATCTTCTTGATATTTTTGTTCGCAGCTTCAACAACACCGTTCATCTTTAGACGATAGGGAGATGAATTGTGATGTTGAATTTTGAACTGCTCGCACAGAGCGGTGATCATAGTATTGTTCAAATTTGTACCGTTGTCCGTAATGATCCTGTCGGGGATACCATACCGGCATATGAGGTTCTGCTTGATGAAGCGGGAAACCACATTCTTTGTAACGGAGGCGAAAGAAGCTGCTTCGACCCACTTGGTAAAGTAATCAATGGCCACCAGGGTGAAACGATGTCCATTAGATGCTGTAGGCTTGATCTCTCCAATCATGTCGATTCCCCACATCGCGAATGGCCAAGGAGCTGTTAAGACATTGAGAGGAACTGAAGAAATATGTACCTTGTCAGCATAGATTTGGCATTTGTGACAAGTACGGGAGTATTGATGACAATCAGCTTCCATGGTAGACCAGTAGTAGCCTGCCCTTAGAATCTTCTTAGCCATCGTATGACTGCTCGAGTGGGTGCCAAAGGTGCCATTATGTAGTTCAGCCATAATCTGCTCAGCTTCAACCTTTTCCACACAACGGAGTAGGATACAATCAAGATTGCGCTTGTATAGGATACCATTGCTCAGAAAGAACTTGGCTGCGAACCTCCTTAAGAACTTTTTGTCGTTAACGTATGCTCCTTCAGGGTATTCTTGTGCTTCGAGGTACCTTTTGACGTCATGAAACCAAGGTCGGTCCATCACTTCTTCGATATTAATATCGTGACAATGAGCAGGTTCATCCATTCGTTAAATGGTGATTTGAGGTGCCTCATTATCCCAGTTAAGTTTAAACATGGAAGACATTGTAGCCAGAGCATCCGCTAGCTGATTCTCTTCTCGCGGGAAGTTCTCAAAGGTAATCTGCTCGAAATGAGGCAACAATGTCAGGACATGTTCTTTATAAGGGATGAAGTTAGGGTGCTTAGTGTCCCACTCTCCTTTGATTTGACTGATAACCAAAGCTGAGTCCCCAAATACAATCAGAGATTTGATTCCCAAGTCAATAGCAGCCTTGAGGCCAAAGATACAAGCTTCATACTCGGCCATGTTGTTGGTGCAGCTGAAGCAGAGTCTAGCAGTGAAAGGTGTATGGAAACCTTCTGGAGAGATAAGTACCGAGCCGATACCATTGTCGAGTGCATTTGAAGCACCATCAAAGTACAGGGTCCATCGGGATCCTTGTTCAGGTCCGTCATACGGTCCGTTATCTTTAATGTTATCCAAAGTCATAATATCCTCGTCAGGGAAGTCGAACCTCATAGATTGGTAATCTTCGACGGCTTGATGAGCTAGATGGTCAGCTAGTACACTCCCCTTTATAGCTTTTTGGGTTGTGTATTGGATATCATACTCAGTCAGGATCATCTGCCATCTAGCGATTCTTCCGGATAAAGAAGGCTTCTCGAAGATGTACTTGATTGGATCCATTTTAGAAATCAACAGAGTGGTATGTGTCAACATATACTGCCTTAGCCGGCGAGCAGCCCATAAAAAAGCGCAGCAAGTTTTCTCGAGCAGTGAGTAACGGGTCTCACAGTCGGTAAACTTTTTGCTAAGGTAATAAATGGCATGCTCTTTTTGGCCAGACTCGTCATGTTGGCCCAGTACGCACCCCATTGAGTTATCCAAAACAGTCAGATACATGATTAAAGGTCTTCCTTCGACGGGTGGCATCAAGATAGGAGGCTCCAGCAAATACTCCTTGATCTTATCAAAAGCAACTTGACAATCATTATTCCATTCAACCACCCGATCTTTCTTCAACAGCTTGAAGATTGGCTCACAGGTAGATGTTAGGTGAGAGATGAACCTTGCAATATAGTTTAAACGTCCCAAGAAACCTCTAACCTCCTTCTCAGTGCGGGGGCAGGCATTTCTTGTATAGCTTTGACTTTGGCAGGATCAACCTCGATGCCTTTGTTACTGACGATAAATCCCAAAAGTTTACCGGACCTGACTCTGAAAGTGCACTTGCTAGGGTTCAGTCTGAGCTTATATTCCTTTAACCTGACAAACAGCTTTTGCAGATGGTCGAGGTGTTCTTCTTCTGTCTGTGAATGGGCTATCATGTCGTCTACGTAGACTTCGATTTCATGATGTATCATGTCATGAAACAAAGCTACCATGGCTCGCTGATAGGTTGCCCCGACATTCTTCAGTCCGAATGGCATCACTTTATAGCAGAAGGTACCCCACTGCGTAACAAAAGTAGTCTTCTCCATGTCTTCGGGGGCCATTTTGATCTGGTTGTATCCCGAGAATCCATCCATGAAGGAAAATACCTTGTGTTGAGCTGTGTTGTCAACCAAGATGTCAATGTGTGGTAGTGGAAAATCATCTTTAGGGCTAGCCCTATTTAAGTCTCTGTAGTCCACACACATTCTGACTTTGTCGTCCTTCTTAGGCACGGGCACAATGTTAGCAACCCATTGTGGATAGGAAGTAACAGCCAGAAATCTAGCATTGAACTGCTTCATCACTTCAGCTTTGATCTTTTCGGACATGTCGGGCCTCATTCGGCAGACTTTCTGTTTGATTGGTGGACAGTCTTCTCTTATAGGGAGACGGTGAACCACAATATCTGTATCTAGTCCCGACATGTCTTCATAGGACCAGGCGAAGATCTCAACATATTCATTTAACAACTGAACTAAACGCTCTTTGACACTTGGCTCCAGGTTGGAACCCACTTTAACCTCTTTTCTGTCTTCAGCAGTACCCAAATTTATAGTCTCTAACAACTCTTCATGGGGCAGAATAGCCCTTTCTTCTTGTTGCAAAAGTCTAGCTAACTCTCCAGGCACTTCACAATCTTCATCACCTTCGTACTCAGCATGATTGAGCAAATCTTCAGAGTCAATGAAGGCCAAAGCAGAATAGTCACCCATGGAATCCGGAGTGGATGGGTACCTGCATTTTGTGAGTGTGGGTGTGTGTAAGGGATAACCATCCTTAAACAAAATAAAATGTAAAAAAGAAAGAAAATGAACACAACAGTTTATAGATGAAAACGTCCATGATTCATTAAAAATGGCATATGAAAATGAAGAATCAAAACCCTTACAAATGGACCAATATGCCCCGGGTAAGGAATAAGGCGAAAAGAGTGTAAGAATTGTTTAAAAGTTATTACAGACCAACATAAATGTTTCAAAAGATAAATTACTGATTGATGAAAGTAATGGGAACGAAGTCTTTTGCCTCCCAGTTATTCAGTCCCCCTTCAATGGTTGGAAAGATCCAATCTTCAAAGTTGCCTTCTTCATCATCATCATCTTTTAAAGCATGAACTCCATGGTGAGTGATTTTTAAGGGTGGTCCTCCAGCCCGGGAGCGACGCACAGCTTTCTGGCTAGCAGCAGTGAAACCCAATCTGAATTTGTCTGTCTTGTGAGGAAAATATGGCAGTTGACCCCACACTGTACTTCCCCCTTCCTTGATTACAGCATCCGCATCTTTAAGGGATGACATCCGGGATACAGGCTTGGTAATGATGGGCACATCAGTCATTGTCTTGGCTACCGCGACTTCAGGAGAAACCTCTTCAAAGTGTTGGAAAGGTGTTTCTATGAATTCACCATCTAACTCCATGTAGCGTAAAGAGTTAAGGTGGCTTATCATATACTCCTCCTCACCATGAACTGTTATGATTTTACCCTGGACTGGGTATTTGAGCATCTGGTGTAGAGAAAAAGTGACTGCCCCAGCGTTATAGATCCATGGCCTTCCCAACAAGCATGAATATGAAGGACAGATGTCCATCACATAAAAAGTAGAGCTGAAAATTTCTGCACCCACTTTGATTGGAATGTCCACTTCCCCGTGAACCATCCGCTTAGAACCGTCGAAGGCTCTAACAATGATATTACTGGGCTTTAGGGTCAAACCCTCACAGTCTAATCTGTCCAAGGCCTTCTTTGGTAGAACATTTAAAGATGAACCGGTTTCAACCAGGACATGAGCAAGTGTAGTTCCTCTACACTCTACCGAGACATGCAACACATCATTATGCTTTCTTCCCTTGGATGTCAAATCAGTATCAGAAAAGCCAAGACCGTTATCGGCTGTAAGGCTAGCCATGCACTCTTGAAACTGGTCCGCAGAAGTTTCTTGAGGCACGTGTGCCGTCTTCAGAAATTTGATCAAGGCTTTGGCATGAGCCTCGGAGCAGAGCAATAGAGCCAGCATAGAGATTTTTGAAGGGGTTTGCCCCAACAGCTCTACGACATCATAGTCGCTCCTCTTAATTATCTTTAAAATCTCTTCCATCTCCTTTTGGGTGGTCTCGGGGATAACCAAAGTTTGAGCCTTCGTCCTGACAGGCGCTTCTTGGATCCCCTTACCTTTATCAGCATTAACAGCAGAGGGTATAACTTCGGGAGCATCAATTTCTTCAATAACCGGACTTCGCACAAATATCTTGACAGGCACAGGAGCACTTGAGGGTCCGAAGACTGCTCGTGGAGGAGCAATATCCGGATAGAAGATTCTTCCGCTACGAGTTATCTTACTTGTTCCCGCAATATTCCCTATGTCAAAAGTTTCTTCATCGGAATTCTCTTGGACTGATTCGATCTGTTTAACACCATGGTAGAAGATCTCCCCCCCATAATTCCATGGTATCGTCTTGTTGGACTTATATGGGATAGGTCCCGGCATGGTAATCTTCAGCGGTACAAGCTTTGGATCAGGCGTAATCTTAACAGGCCTTTTGCAGGTCTTGGAAAGATTTTCGGAAATGGTGATTATAGCAACGCCGTTGATTGGAGTAACAAAGGTAACAAGAGTAACATGAGTGATAGTAGCAACAAGATTTTTCTGAAAGAGGATCTCTTGAGTATCCATCAGGCGTTGGATGTCTGATTTCAATAGTGGACAATCGGATTGCAGGGTTGAACAGAAGTAACAATCTTTTTCACAGCCTGGGAATATCCCGACTTTCAATAGATTCACTTTAACCATTGGCAGCGGAGTCATTAGGTCATCAACAGTGGTAACATGAAGATCTTCCACAATAGCATGGACATTATGACCATGTTTTGGCATAGGAGCGGATATCACATTAGGTTTTTTGGGAGCATCAAACTCTACCTCCTTGGCATCTATCAAATCTTGGATCTTGTTTTTAAGAGCCCAACAGTTGTTGATATCATGCCCTACACTGTCTGAGTGGTATGCACATTTTGCATTTGAATGATAATATGGAGAAGAGGTATTTGGGTTTTTCGGTGCTTCTTTCAAGTTGGTAAGGTTTAACTTTAACAGATGAGGGAGGACTTGAGCCGGTGTCATATTGATCTGGGTGAATTGCCGTTGTGGCCTTTCTACCCTTTGCTGGTTAGTTCTTGGTTGATTTCTTCGAGGTTGATCAGTTGAGAAATTCTGGATCATCACAGCCCCCACCGCGGGTCGGCGCTCCATTCTCCCTTGGTTTCTCGGAGTATGAATAACAGAAACTTCCTTCTTGGCTGGGAAGGTCTTCTTGATAGCAGTGGAAGCGGAGGCATCCTTCTGAATTTTACCACTCTTAATGCCAGCTTCGACCCTTTCACCGGTCAGGATTAATTCGGTGAACCCTGCAGATGAGCTCCCGATCAAGTGATTGAAGAATGGACCTGACAGAGTCCCTAAAAACATGTCAACCAGCTCTCTATCCGACAATGGTGGTTGCACCCTTCCAGCCAAATCCCGCCACTTTTGGGCATACTCCTTAAATCCCTCATTAGAGGCCATACCCATACTTTGTAGCTGAGTATGAGTAGGCATTAAATCTGCGTTGTATTGGTATTGTCGGTAGAAAGCAGCAGCCAAATCTTCCCAGTTATGAACATCATATCTCTCAAGTTGATAGAACTAGTCCAATTACGTACCCGACAAACTATCTTGAAAAAAGTGGACCCATAGATCCTTATTGGAAGAGTGAGGTTGGATCTTTCTGACGTAGGATCTCAGATGCATATTCGGACAGGACAAACCGTCGTATTTAGAAAATGTAGGTACTTTGAACTTGGGAGGAATGAGGATCCCAGCAACCAACCCTAGTTCTTCGAAATCTAACCCAGGTACCCTTTGCAACTCCATGGCTGCCAACCGATCCTTAGGATTTTTATACTTATCATCCGCCGGAGGGTACTGCTGTTTGGAGTAATCTTTATCCTCTTCCTCTTCTTCTTCTTCAGCTTCAGATTTGGAGGGTATTGCAACTCCCTTTCCTTTACCAACCCCTTCGTCAGACGTTGAGGGGAACTCCAGAACTCTCCTAGCCTGATGCTCAAATCTTCTTCCCATAGTGGCCACACCAATTCTTTTCTTTTTCTTCTTTTCTGGTTCCTTCTCTTTCTCTAACAGTGCTTTAAGATCCTCATGACCCTTTGCTAAGGTCATGAGGAGTTGTTGGAATTGCGAATTCTGTGCTTGCAGATCTTTAACCGTCTGTTCTATATCCATCTTGCTGAAATAAACAGCAGAAAGATAAGGAAACCTAGTGTGAAGACCTGTTCATGCATATGATGAATGATATGTTATTCATGTAATGCATTCAAGGATTTAGAAATTCAAATTTGTTGCAAACAAAAAGAACACACGTCATATTAATAAGAAGAAATTTGTTAGTACATAAATACCCCATGGGAAAGATATTACAAAATTCTTAATGTAAAAATACAATGCTCATCCTCTTTGGCGCGATGTAAGTGTTAAAAGTCTCCTCTTCGTGAATTCGGCGGGTAAGTTCCAAAACCTTCTTCTCACTGGCATAGAAGCTGACTTCAAAAGTGTTCCGCTCTTCCTTGAGTTGTATCCAACTCTTTTGCAATTCTTCCAATGATGTTGGCATGTCTGGATGTAGGAGGGTGTATGGAACCTCTCCTTCCACAACAGGCTCTTTGATCATAGGCAGAATGTGAGGGTATGGCATCATAAGACTCTGGGCGCGGGTTCGTACCCACTTGAGATAGGGCTCAAGGGGGATGAAATTCTTGTGCCCTAGTGTCTTACTATCCACTTTGTTGGGCATCCTCCATGCTCGGATAAACCTTTGTCGAAGTCCTTGTGCATCGTTGTCAAAGTCAAAAACCAAGTCAGGAATCAGCATGTCATGAGGGCCATCTCTTTGGGCATACCCAAATTGCCTCAGAGCTAAACAGGGGTTGTAGGTGATGCCTCCCCTAATGCCAAGTAGTGGGACATTAGGGAATTCCCCACAACGATCAATGATGATGACTGTTGTACCCCAAAATTTGCCCTCCCTTTCTTCAGGAAACCATCTTAGATTTTTCAAAGTCCCCCGAAACAAATCCAAGTCCTGGGTTATCCTTTTGCCCGAGCAAGCCACTTACAAGAGCAAGATGGTCTCACAAACTCCGGAAACAACGCTTTCATCTTGAGGAAAATCAAATTCTAAGTGTTTCTTTAAAGTAAATGTTTTTAGAAAAATCAGCGCTCCAGAACTTCTGGACCCATTCCAGATGAAGACGGTCAGAAGTTGCAAGCTTGGCTCAGCGTGGTCAGAAGTTGGCTCTTCAGCAGCTACATCAGTTCAATCAGAAGTTGTAAACGTGGTTCAGAGTGTAAGCCTCAAACAGAACATGCCCCTTCAGCAGTTACACAAGCTCAGTCAGAACTTGCCAAAGGAATACAAGAGAAACAGGAAAGTATGAAGGCTCCTTCAGAACAGGTCGAAATCAGAAGATGAAAGGCCAGAAGGATAGGTGTCACTGATACAGAATCTCTAAATCCAAATTGTCCAGAAGTAGATCCAAGGAACGTACCAGAAAACCAGGAGAATTTCCAGAGCATGCTAAGACAACAGGTAGCCAAGGCCAGAGCATGGTTTACGCTGCTGATTCAACGCTGGTTTCCCTTACCAGAATGTTGGTATTGACAGGTCTTGTCACCATTTAATGCCCATTAATGCTTCCAACCACTCCTGAGCATTCACGTGTGGCTTGGAAAATGCTTTTGCACAGATTCTGGCATGGGTCTTCACGCCACCGCCCACTTCAGAGGTCACTTCTCCCCAATCTACGCCTGCTGCTGCTACCTAGGCTGAAAGATAGCTGTTATCACAACTTCCCAGGAATTTCTGTCAAAGAACAAATTCAAACTCTGTTGGCGCCTTAAATGTTCAAGGCATCCACAAGAACTTTGCCTATAAATAGAGAGCTTTCATCACTGCAAATGACGTTCAAGAAAAGAAACAGAAAAACTGCTAAGAGAGAAACGAAACTCCTAGCAACATAACATTCTGAAACTCTGCCAAAATCTCCAGCTTTGTTTCATAACTTTAAGTTTCTTACCTTCAACTTCATCAAACATCCAGCTCTTTTCTGTAAACCAAAAACGTTCTTTCCAAACTTCTGACCCTATACACGTATACACCTTCACTTCCCCTTTTCCAAATCTGTCCAGAACACCACCAGAACCAAAAGCTAACTTTCACCCACCATTTTCCAGACAGTCAGGTAAGCACCTGCTGACCCTCACCACACTGTTAAGCATCATCTGCTGTGCATATTCAAGTCACATAATGTAAATATTCATGTTATTGCTGTTTATGTTCTGAGGACTTTCATACCTCAGAACGTTCTGAGCCAGTATAGGACTTGCCTGTGACCTTGGTGATTCTGACCTCTGAAACATTTTTGCTATTTTGCTGGATCTGTACCAAATATGTTTCCTGTTTTGTGGAGTAACAACAGGATTGCAGATGTTCTGATTAGTACAGGAAAAAGCCAAGTGCTGACTTTGACGTTAGCACACCTGAAGCCTGTTTTGCTGTCAATGACATCAGAACCTCTGAGAGTTATTGCCTTTTCAGCAGAATCAGAGCTTCTGGTTTCTCCACTAACAAACTTCTGTCTTGCAGCGCAGGGAAATCAGAACTTCTGGTTTCCCCACTAACAAGGTTCTGTTTTGCAGGTTCTAGAGTCAGAAGTTCTGACTCATCCAGTTTCACCAACAGGTTGATCATCTGACAGCGGATCTGGGTCAGAACTTCTGATGGCCTCCCAACAGCGCGCGGGCTCCCTCTCTCTCTCTCTATATATCTTGTTTTTCGCTATTTTCTTTTTTGTCTATTTTTCTCGTTGAACCCCCCATGTACAAATGTGTATCCCCCTCCCCTAATTATTGTAATAGCGTAGGATTTTACATTTCCGCTTCTTATTGCTAGTAATTAGGACGTGTATGGCAAGATAAAACCAATGAAATAGAAAAACCTAATTCAAAGGAAAAAACTCTTGTATGCAATAAAACACACTTGCACACTAACACCCCTAGGGTATTCCACTTTGCTGCCTTCAAATAATTGGGCCATATTGCATGTTGAATTTCTTTGGGTAAAACAAACAATCAAAATGATCATAGTCCCTCAAAAACATTGCCTAAATGAATGATCAAGTCCCTTTTAAAAAATTGCCCAAAGACATTTAACGCCGTTGCAATTATGGCCCAAACGATGACCCGCGCCTGTCCCTTTCATCTCCTAAGACAAGATTGTCCACCAAATGCAATGGTGGAACAAATTTGTCAAAAAGGGCTTAAAACATGACAAAAGTCTTTGAGAAAACTTTAGGGTAGATAAACTCTTAAGTACTTGCCAACTTTCCGAGAAAACACTTGCCTAATTTCAAAACTCACTTCACAAACACTTTCAAAATCAACTTTTCAAACCCTTGAAACATCTTTTTTTTTAAAAAGATAAAACACCTTTTGTAAAACATTCGAGTAAAGAATTGTTACAAGGTTAGCCTAGCACAAGGCATCTTTTCAAAACGTTTTCAAAGCCACACACAAAGCACCATCTCAAACAATTGAAAACCAAGGCAAGATTGATCTAAGCAAGTACCTAAGAGCCCATGGATAACCATGGATAGAAGGGATGCTAATACCTTCCCCTTCTATAATCTACTCCCCGAACCCAAGAAAAATCTCAAAGGTTTTTGATGTGCTTTTTAAACCTTTCCTTAGGATAAAATAAAAAGTCGGTGGCGACTCTTGCTCAACCGAAACATTTGCGAACACGAACGCAAAACACTAGTCAGTTCTCCCACCGTATCACAGAACTGGCGACTCTGCTGGGGAGTTATTCTTTAAGTGGAGTAACCTTAGGGCTTAGATCACCCCCTTGCATGACTAATTGTGTGATTTGCTTGCTTTATACTTGGGCTCTATTGTTTGGGTTTATAATCCTCCACCCGGATTTTGGGAAACATTCATAGATAGCAATACGTTGTGGAAACTGTGCGGGGTATACCGACACGGTCTAAGCAATAGCTATATTAGTGCGACATATTTGTGAGTACCGGTAACCCTTGAGTTCAATCAAGGAGAGTACGGGGCCCCTGAGTGATGTCACTAAGCACTAATGACCTAGAACCTTACTTGACCATCTTGGCCTTTTATTAGGGGTAGTGAGATGACCGGCTTTGGTGCAATCCGAAGTTGGTAGATACTCGATACTACACTCATTGAGGGTTGTTTCCTTGGAATATTTTGGTCGCTAGTTAAGTGGCTAAACCAAAACAATGAACAATGAAAACAATCCAGTGATATTGAGCTCCTTAGAACCCGGTTACTATTTATAGGATAGGTTTTTAAGCCAACTACACTCAAGAGGGTACTTACCTATGAAACCCCATGCAAGCCTGAAACTAGGGTTTGGTGTGATTTGCTTGTACATATGTCTTGTGCATACATCATAAACATCATAAAGCATCATATGCATTCACTAACCATTTCAAGGGTTTGGATCTTCATCATTGTTCTTGTTTTGTAGGTCATGGAAATACCTCGCAGAAATACCATTCAAGTCAACCTTGTGAGAATCTCTCCTCAACTCAAGGAGATCACTTCAAGAATTCCGGAAAATTCATCCTTCAGTGAAAGACATGGTAGACTGCTCAGCCTAGCCAACACCAACATTGAAGAAGACATGATAAAAGTGCTATTCCAGTTCTTTGACCCTCTTCACCATTGCTTCACTTTCCCTGATTATCAGTTGGTTCCCACTTTGGAGGAGTTTTCTCAACTCCTAAGAATCCCTATCCTTAATCAACTACCCTTCAACGGTACGGAGAAGGAACCAAAGCCTGAAGATGTTGCTCGAGCACTACATCTACAACCATCTGAAATCAAGGGGCATTGGGAAACCAGAAGCGGCGTCAAAGGATTCTTAGCAAAGTTCTTGTTTGAGAAGGCACAAGAATGTTGGAACTCATTGGACCTACAAGCCTTTGAAGAGATTGTGGCACTCCTTATCTATGGGTTGGTCTTGTTCCCAAATCCCGACCAATTGGTAGATGTCAACGCTGTCAAAATCTTCTTGTCCAGAAACCCAATACCAACATTGCTTGGGGACATCCTTCACTCATTTTACACACGAACAATGAGAAAGAGGGGTGTTCTCATGTGCTGTACTCCTCTCCTTGCAAGGTGGTTTATTTCGCACCTTCCACAATCTGTCCTGAAGAATGACCAAGGTACAAGGTGGTCCCAACGATTGATGACTCTTACTCATTCTGATGTACATTGGTGTTCTCGGTCCAGAGAAAATGTCATCATCGTCGATCGTTGCGGGGAGTTTCCTAATGTTCCTTTGCTTGGAATCAGAGGAGGTATCACCTACAATCCTTGCCTAGCTTTGAGACAATTTGGATATGCACGGAGGGATGGCCCTCATGACATGTTGATTCCTAGCCTAGTTTTTGACTTCGACAACGATGCGCAAGGACTTCGCCAAAGATTCATCAGAGCTTGGGGAAAACTCAACAAGGTTGATAGCAAGACTCTGGGACATAAGAACTCCATCCCTCTTGAGCCCTATCTCAAGTGGGTACGAGCCCGAGCCCAAAGTCTAATGATGCCTTATCCTCATGTACTCCCGGTGATTAAAGAGCCCGTCAATAAAGAAGAGGTTCCCTACACCATCCTGCATCCAGACATGCCTACATCGTGGGAGGAAATGCAGAAAAGTTGGATTCAGCTCAAGGAGGAACGGAACACCTTTGAAGCTAGTTACTACCCCAGTGAAAAGAAGGTTATAGAGCTTACCCGCCGACTCCACGAGCAAGAAGCCCTCAATACCTACATCGCACCAAAGAGGATGCGCAATGTCTTTCTACCTTGAGAAGTTTATGTTGTAATATTTGGCCCATGGGGCATTTATGTACTAACAAATTTCTTCTTATTAATATGACGTGCGTTCTTCTTTGTCTGAAACAATTTTGAATGTCCTAAATCCTTGAATGCATTGCATACATCAGCATCCCATTCATCATGTGCATAAACAGGTCTCACTCCAGGTTTCCTTATCTATCTGTTGTTTATGTCAGTAGGATGGATCTCGAACAAACAGTTAAAGACCTACAAGCCCAGAATGCACAGTTCCAGCAACTCTTGATGACCTTGGTCAAGAGTCAAGAGGATATCAAGGCTCATCTGGAGAGTAGAGACCCAGTGAAGAAGAAAAAGAGGGTCGGAGTGGCTACTTTGGGGAGAAGATTTGACAGAGAAGCTCGGAGGGTGCTTGAATTTCCTCCTACTTCTGATGAAGGGACTAGTAAAAGAGATCGAGTTGCGGTGCCTTCCGAGTCTGATGCAGAGGAGGAAGAGGTTGAAGAGGATGAAGATTATTCTGACCAGCAGTATCCTCCAGCTGATGATAAGTACAAGGGTTTAGAAGACAGATTGGCTGCTATGGAATTGCAAAGGGTACCGGGTTTGGATTTTGAAGACATGGGCTTGGTCGCCGGAATTGTGATTCCCCCAAAATTCAAGGTGCCAGTGTTTGTAAGGTATGACGGGCTGTCCTGCCCCAAAATGCATCTCAGGTCCTATGTGAGAAAGATTCAACCCTATACAGCAGATAAAAATCTCTGGATTCATTTCTTTCAAGACAGCCTGTCGGGAGCTCAGTTGGAATGGTTTTATCAGTTAGAAGGGACCAGTGTCAGAAATTGGGAAGATTTGGCCACCGCTTTCTATAAACAATACCAGTATAATTCTGATCTTGCTCCTACTCGTACCCAACTTCAGGGTATGTCACTAGGAACAAGTGAGGGATTCAAAGAATATGCACAAAAATGGAGGGATTTAGCTGGCAGGGTGCAGCCTCCTTTAACCGATTATGAGCTCGTTGATATGTTTCTTGGGACCCTATCTGGGCCATTTTTCAATCATTTAATTGGTAACTCTTCCGCGGGGTTTACTGATTTGATCTTAACGGGCGAAAGAATCGAGGCTGGCATCAAGTCAGGAAAAATTCAGAAGGGTGTCGCTGCAAGTGTTGAGAAGAAGCCGTTTAAGAAGGAGACAGCTATGGTATATTCTCAAAGAAGAGCAGGGAAGGTGGAGCATCGGCCGACTGTGGGGGCCGTAATGATTCAAAACACTCCGAGTGAGCAGCCTCGCTACAACCAATCCAGACCAAATCAGCAACGGGTGGAAAGGCCACAACGGCAGTTCACCCGTATTAATATGACTCCAGCGCAGGTGCTTCCCCATCTGTTGAAATTGAATCTTGCCACTATCAAGGAGGCGCCAAAGAATGTAAATACATCCTCTCCGCATTATCATGCCAATGCTAAATGCGCCTATCATTCAGACAGTGTCGGACACGACACCAATGATTGTTGGGCACTCAAGCATAAGATCCAGGACCTGATAGAGGCTAAGGAGGTAGAGTTTGACGCTCCAGAAAAACCCAATGTGATATCTGCACCTATGCCGAAGCACGGTCGGAATGTCAATGCCATTGAAGAGGATCTGTATGTTGCTGACGTTAGTGACCTGACTACTCCACTGTTAACCATTAAGTTGAATTTGTTAAGGGCCGGGATCTTCCCGGGATGTAAAGAAGACTGCTACTGTTGCCACTCTCTACCGTTTGATTGTCCTCTATTGAAGAAAGGCATCCAAGGCCTCATGGATAGCCGACAAATTTTGTTCGAAAAAATTCCTGCCGTTCCAGTTCATGTTGAAAATGTCTCAATCATAACCATTCACGCCAATCTTTCCGAGGCCGTCAAAAAGCCAGTTAAGATTACACCAGCTGCAAAGTCTATACCTTTGAAGATAACAATGCCAGGGCCTGTTCCCTATGTCTCCGAGAAGTCGATACCTTGGAACTATGGTGGTGACATCTACTACCATGGTATCAAGCAAGTCGAAATAATTGAAGAAGATTCAGATGATGAAGAAGCCAGCATTAGTAACATTGCGGGCACCAGCAAAATCACCAGGAGTGGGAGGATATTTTCTCCAGAGATTGCTCCTCCAAAAGTAGTCTTTGGACCCTCATCAGCTAAAGAAGTCATCCCTGCACCAGTAAAGCTCTCTGCCAGAACTCCTTTGATTGAAGAAATTTTCGTTCCTAGTGCTGTCTCTCCTACCATTGCCGATAAAGGAAAGGGAATACAAGATGAGCCCGTCAGGACGAAGGCTCAACCCTTGGCGATTCCAGAAGCTTCCAAGAAAGAAATGGATGAGATTTTGAGGATAATCAAGAGAAGTGATTATGATGTGGTGGAGCAGTTGGGGCAAACCCCCTCCAAGATCTCCATGCTGGCACTATTGCTTTGCTCAGAAGCACGCGCTCAAGCTTTGATTAAGTTTCTGAAGGCAGCTCATGTGCCCCAGGAAACCTATGCGGATCAATTTCAGAATTGCATGGCTAGTCTGACTGCAGACAATGGATTAGGTTTTTCTGATGCCGACCTGACCCCTAAAGGCCGAAACCACAATTACGCGTTGCATATTTCAATCGAGTGTCGCGGAACCACCCTTGCACATGTTTTGGTTGATACCGGTTCATCGCTGAATGTTTTGCCTAAGAAGGCCTTGTACCGGCTAGATTGCGAAGGTTTGGAATTGAAGCCGAGTGATATTGTCGTCAGAGCTTTCGATGGGTCGAAGAGAATGGTCCATGGAGAAGTTGAGATTCCTATCAAGATAGGTACTGAGGTGTTTAAATCCACTTTCTACGTAATGGACATCCGTCCATCATACTCCTGCCTGCTGGGTAGACCTTGGATACACCATGCTGGGGCCGTCACCTCCTCCCTGCATCAGATGCTGAAGTATCCCGTAAAGGGAAAGATCATTACTGTCCATGGTGAAGAAGAGTACATGATTAGCCACTTAAATTCTTTCCGATATGTGGAGGTTGGAGGGGAGTTCATTGAGACACCGTTTCAACATTTCGAAGAAGTGCCTCCTAAGATAGCAATGGCGAAGTTGGCAGCTGAGACACCGAGACAGATGGCCAGAATGGCATCTCTGGAGGATGCAAGGGCTGCAGTTAAAGAAGGGAAGAATTTAGCGTGGGGGCAGTTACCCGATTTTCCGCATAAGGTTGATAAGCTTGGATTAGGTTTCACCTCCGCTGGCCAGAAAGCTATGCGCCGGTCAAAGATTGAGAGGGCGCCAATCAAAATTTATCCTTACCGAATCAACGCCCTGGAAGATGAAGACAAAGAAAGCAACTTTGAAGAATGGATTCATCCAACTGTCAGAGGAGGGTTGAGCAATTGGGAGGCTAAGGACTTTGTCCCCATTACTTTTATTCCTCAGTAATTTATCTATCAAACATTTCCTATTTGGTCTGTAATATTTTACTTTCAAACAATCCGTACACTATCTTTTCGCCTCCTGCCTTACCCGGGGCATGTAGGTCCACTTGTAAGGGTTTTGACTATTTTTCATATTCATATGCCATGTTTAATGATTCATTGGACGTTTTTCATTTGATAAACTGCTTGTGTTCATTTTCTTTCCTTTTTGCATTTTTTGTTTAAGGATGGCTATCCCTTACACACACGCCCCCCCCCCCAATGCAGGTATCCATCCACTCCGGATTCCACGGGTGACTATTCTGCTGTATCTTTCAATAACTCTGAAGACCTGGTCAATCTAGCCGAGTATGAAGATGACGAAGGTTGTGAAGTGCCAGAGGAACTAGCCAGACTTCTGCAACAAGAGGAAAGGGCCATCTTACCGCATGAAGAGCCATTGGAAACTGTCAACTTGGGAACCGAGGAGAATCGGAAGGAGGTGCAAGTGGGTGCCAACCTGGAACCAGAAGTTAAGGAACGCTTGGTACAGTTACTGAATGAGTATGTTGAAATCTTCGCTTGGTCCTATGAAGACATGCCAGGTCTAGACACCGACATCGTGGTTCACCGTCTCCCCACAAGAGAAGACTGTCCACTGATCAAGCAAAAAGTTCGCCGAATGAGGCCTGACATGTCTGAAAAAATCAAAGCAGAAGTAATGAAGCAGTTCAATGCTGGCTTTCTGGCTGTTACGTCCTATCCTTAATGGGTCGCTAACATTGTGCCAGTGCCTAAAAAGGATGGCAAAGTCAGAATGTGTGTGGACTACCGGGATTTGAATAGGGCCAGCCCTAAGGATGATTTCCCGCTACCTCATATTGACATTTTGATCGACAATACAGCTCAGCATAAGGTGTTTTCCTTCATGGACGGATTCTCGGGCTACAATCAAATCAAAATGGCCCCCGAGGATATGGAGAAAACAACTTTTGTCACACAATGGGGCACTTTCTGTTACAAAGTGATGTCGTTCGGGCTGAAGAACGCAGGGGCAACTTATCAACGCGCCATGGTAGCTTTATTTCATGACATGATACATCATGAGATTGAAGTTTACGTAGACGATATGATAGCTCGGTCGCAAACAGAGGAAGAGCACCTTGAACATCTGGAAAAGCTGTTTACCAGATTGAAAGAATACAAGTTAAGGCTGAATCCAAGCAAATGCACTTTTGGAGTTAGGTCCGGTAAACTCCTAGGATTCATTGTAAGCAACAAAGGCATTGAAGTCGATCCGGCAAAAGTAAAAGCAATACAAGAGATGCCTGCTCCCCGTACTGAAAAGGAAGTTAGAGGTTTCTTGGGGCGCATAAACTATATTGCCAGGTTCATTTCGCATCTGACTTCTACCTGTGAGCCAATTTTCAAACTCTTGAAAAAAGATCAGGTAGTTGAATGGAACGACGACTGCCAAGCTGCTTTTGATAAGATCAAGGGGTATTTGCTAGAACCTCCTATTCTGATGCCACCCGTCGAAGGAAGACCATTGATCATGTATTTGACCGTCTTGGATAACTCAATGGGGTGTGTTTTGGGCCAGCATAACGAGTCTGGTCGAAAAGAGCATGCTATTTATTACCCTAGCAAAAAGTTTACCGACTGTGAGACTCGCTACTCACTGCTCGAGAAAACTTGCTGCGCTTTGGTATGGGCTGCTCGCCGACTAAGACAGTATATGCTGTCCCATACTACTTTGTTGATATCCAAAATGGACCCTATCAAATATATCTTCGAAAAGCCCGCTTTATCTGGAAGGATAGCCAGATGGCAAATGATCTTGACCGAGTATGACATCCAGTACACCACCCAAAAAGCCATAAAAGGGAGTGTATTAGCTGACCATCTGGCTCATCAGGCTATCGAAGACTATCAACCCATGAGATTTGATTTCCCAGACGAGGACATCATGAATTTGGACAACATTAAAGGTGACGGACCGTATGACGGACCCGAAAAGGGATCCCGATGGACCCTGTACTTTGATGGTGCTTCAAATGCACTCGGAAACGGCATTGGTGCAGTACTCATTTCTCCGGAAGGATGCCACACTCCTTTCACGGCCCGACTTTGCTTCAGCTGCACAAACAATATGGCTGAGTATGAAACCTGCATCTTTGGTCTCAAGGCTGCTATAGACTTGGGGATCAAATCTTTGATCGTATTTGGGGACTCGGCTTTGGTCATCAGCCAGATCAAAGGAGATTGAGATACCAAGCATCCTAATCTTATTCCATACAAAGAACATGTTCTGACATTGTTGCCTCACTTCGAGCAAATTACCTTCGAGCACTTTCCGCGAGAAGAGAATCAGCTAGCAGATGCTCTAGCCACAATGTCCTCCATGTTTAAACTCAACTGGGATAACGAGGCTCCCCAAGTCACCATCGAGCGAATGGATGAACCCGCGCATTGTCACGAGATTAGTACCGAAGAAGTAGTGGAACAACCCTGGTTCCATGAAATCAAAAGGTATCTCGAGACCCAAGATTATCCTAAAGGAGCTTCCGTGAATGACAAGAAGTTCTTAAGGAAATTCGCTGCTAAGTTCTTCCTGAGCAACGGCATCCTGTACAAACGAAGCCATGATTGTGTATTACTCCGGTGTGTGGATAAAGCTGAAGCAGAGTTGATTATGACCGATATACACAGCGGACCATTTGGCACTCACTTGAGCGGGCATACAATGGCTAAGAAGATCCTAAGGGCAGGCTATTACTGGTCTACCATGGAGGCTGACTGCCATCAACATTCCCGTACTTGTCACAAGTGTCAAGTCTATGCTGACAAAGTTCATATCCCTCCGGTTCCCCTCAACGTCCTGACTGCTCCATGGCCCTTTGCAATATGGGGCATTGATATGATTGGAGAGATCAAACCCACGGCTTCCAACGGACATCGCTTCATCCTGGTTGCCATTGACTACTTCACTAAATGGGTCGAAGCAGCTTCCTTTGCCTCTGTCACCAAAAATGTGGTTGCCCGCTTTATCAAACATAACCTCATATGTCGGTATGGTGTTCCAGACAGAATCATCACGGACAACGGTACAAATCTGAATAACACAATGATCACTGCATTATGCGAACAATTCAAGATTTATCATCACAATTCATCTCCCTATCGGCCGAAGATGAACGGTGTTGTTGAAGCTGCGAACAAAAACATTAAAAAGATTATTCAGAAAATGACAGTCACTTACAAAGACTGGCATGAGATGTTGCCGTTTGCGCTGCATGGATACCGTACGACGATACGTACTTCAACTGGGGCAACCCCATTTTCTTTGGTTTATGGCATGGAAGCTGTTTTGCCTATGGAAGTTCAGATCCCGTCTCTAAGGATTATGAAGGATGCAGGTTTGAATGAGGATGATTGGATGCAGACCCGACTTGATCAACTCAATCTGATCGACGAAAAGCGACTTGCGGCTATATGTCATGGTCAGACGTATCAAAAACGGATGATCAAGGCCTTCAATAAGAAAGTCAGACGTCAAGTGTATCAAGTCGGAGATCTAGTAGTCAAGCGGATTATCTTGCCGCAAAGTGATCCCAGGGGCAAATGGACTCCTACATATGAAGGACCATTTGTGATCAAAAGCATATTTTCTGGTGGTGCGATGATTCTGACCACCATGGACGGTGAGGATTTGCCGCACCCTGCGAACGCAGACATAGTCAAAAGATACTACGCATAAAATAACCCGACAAGCCGAAAACCCGAAAGGGCGGCTTGGGCAAAAATGGGCATCCCGGTGAACCGAAAACCCGAAAGGGCGGTTCAGGCAAAAATTAGGGATAAAAACAAAAAATCTGTACACCCGGCAAGTCGAAAACCCGAAAGGGCGACTTGGGCAAAAAGGGGTTTCCCGGTGGATCGAAAACCCGAAAGGGCGATTCAGGCAAAAGTTAGGGAATTAAAGCGTATGACTATGTCTCGTCGGATCACTTCAAAGACGATCTCTTCATCAATCGGTTCCAGGTTTCTGATCAATCCAGCCATCGTCAAACGAAGCATTGAATGGACAGAGGTTCAGAGTTGTGAAAGCTACAGCAGAATGGAATCCCATGGAATTATTTCACATAGCCATCTTTGTTTTGTATAAATTTTTCAAATATTCACGACAAGATCCTCTTACTAGGATGATTGTCTCCTTTGTACAAATATACCCAAAGAAAATCAATACAAATACTCTTCCCAAAATTTGTGTCATTTCCCTTTCTCTTTTTCCCTTGCACTATTTGTTTTATTTTGAGAAACGTCCAATGTTTTGTTAAATAGGCATATGCATTTGAAACATGATCACTTCCTAATTGAATCTAAGAAAAGGATTACTGATAGGATGAAAGTACAAACGGACATTTTGACACCCTTTCAAAGGGAATCCCTCAAGATCTGTAATCCACATCCCTGGCAAACCCTGAGGTCTATCTCCAGCAGACCCTCGGAGCTTATCCCCAGTAAGGTTCTGAAAGGTATTCCCCGCAGAGTACGGACGTCCCTTCCGAGTTTTATTCAAGGTTATTCCTCACAAAGGCTTATAACTGGGTTATCCTCAGCTAACCACCAGGGGAGATCGCGCTCGCCAAAATTCTTCCCATCCCCAGCGGAGTTCCTCAAAATTCCCCCAACAATAACTTATCAATACTATCCCCGGAGGAGTTTATCTTTGCAAATCCCCGGCCAGAGAATCTTCCGGAAATCATTTTCCCTCAGAGTTTAAGCCTCAGTATCCCCAGCAGATCAAAAGCTTCAAATGGACAACCCCCAGCGGAGTCAGACTTTCAAGCCTTCTCCCCACAGAGTCTTTAGGAAGAAAAATCTTGAGTTCCCCAGTGAAATCTCCAGAGATACTTCTCTCCAAGCTGAAGATTCTCAATCTGGCCTCCCCAGCTTTAAGTCCACTAGTTTGGTACTCCCCAGTAGAAGACTTCAGGAATTCCCCAGAAGATTGGTATACAACCCAAGCTCCAGGTTCCCTAGTAACGACCCAGGACCTATCTTCCCCGGCACCAGTCAGGATACTTCTATCTTCCGCTATCCCGGATTCATCTATCCTGTGCAAGACAGCTCTCCAGCTTACATGCACATCCATTTACATTCATAACACAAAATATACATTGTATCATGCATCATAAGCATTGCATACAACTAACTCTTTGCCTTTTCAGGTAAGATCAGTCGACAGACTAAAATCGTTCAAATCTCAAGATTTCTGAAAACAGTTCACGGGTTCTCCAAGTAAACGGATGTTAACCTATCACTTGTTCAGATTCTTCTCAAGACTTCTGAAAACAGTTCATGGATTCTTCCCAAGTAACGGATGTTAATCCATCAACTTGTTCAGATGCAATTTCTTAAAGACAGTTTACGGAAGCTTCCCAACAACGGATGCTGCTCTATTGCTGATTCAAATCTCAAGATTTCTGAAAACAGTTCACGGGTTCTCCAAGTAAACGGATGTTAACCTATCACTTGTTCAGATTCTTCTCAAGACTTCTGAAAACAGTTCATGGATTCTTCCCAAGTAACGGATGTTAATCCATCAACTTGTTCAGATGCAATTTCTTAAAGACAGTTTACGGAAGCTTCCCAACAACGGATGCTGCTCTATTGCTGATTCAATCTCAAGATTTCTGAAAACAGTTCACGGGTTCTCCAAGTAAACGGATGTTAACCTATCACTTGTTCAGATTCTTCTCAAGACTTCTGAAAACAGTTCATGGATTCTTCCCAAGTAACGGATGTTAATCCATCAACTTGTTCAGATGCAATTTCTTAAAGACAATTTACGGAAGCTTCCCAACAACGGATGCTGCTCTATTGCTGATTCAATCTCAAGATTTCTGAAAACAGTTCACGGTTTCTCCAAGTAAACGGATGTTAACCTGTCACTTGTTCAGTTTCTTCTTCTAGACTTCTGAAAACGGTTCATGGATTCTTCCCAAGTAACGGATGTTAATCTATCAACTTGTTTAGATGCGACTTCCTGAAAACAGCTTGCAGGTTCCTCCCAACAACGGATGTCAACCTATTGCTTGTTCAGACCCCCAATTCAGAAACGGTCCAAAGCTTGGACACTTTCCTAATGTTCCCTTCCAGATGGCATCTTTAAGCCCATCCCCGACAAGTTTCTGTCACTCTCCTAGATGGCATCGTTAAGCCCATCTCCAAATGGCATCTCTAAGCCCATTCCCGCATCCAGTGCTTTGATGAGTGCAAATTTCCGGGCACTCTAGTGTCCAATCTCCTTTTACCCTCGAGTCACGAAAGGCAAGCTTGCCAATCTAACTCTTCAGGTTCAAGAAGATTGAACAGGGGCAACTGTTGTACCCCAAAATTTGCCCTCCCTTTCTTCAGGAAACCATCTTAGATTTTTCAAAGTCCCCCGAAACAAATCCAAGTCCTGGGTTATCCTTTTTCCCGAGCAAGCCACTTACAAGAGCAAGATGGTCTCACAAACTCCGGAAACAACGCTTTCATCTTGAGGAAAATCAAATTCTAAGTGTTTCTTTAAAGTAAATGTTTTTAGAAAAATCAGCGCTCCAGAACTTCTGGACCCATTCCAGATGAAGACGGTCAGAAGTTGCAAGCTTGGCTCAGCGTGGTCAGAAGTTGGCTCTTCAGCAGCTACATCAGTTCAATCAGAAGTTGTAAACGTGGTTCAGAGTGTAAGCCTCAAACAGAGCATGCCCCTTCAGCAGTTACACAAGCTCAGTCAGAACTTGCCAAAGGAATACAAGAGAAACAGGAAAGTATGAAGGCTCCTTCAGAACAGGTCGAAATCAGAAGATGAAAGGCCAGAAGGATAGGTGTCACTGATACAGAATCTCTAAATCCAAATTGTCCAGAAGTAGATCCAAGGAACGTACCAGAAAACCAGGAGAATTTCCAGAGCATGCTAAGACAACAGGTAGCCAAGGCCAGAGCATGGTTTACGCTGCTGATTCAACGCTGGTTTCCCTTACCAGAATGTTGGTATTGACAGGTCTTGTCACCATTTAATGCCCATTAATGCTTCCAACCACTCCTGAGCATTCACGTGTGGCTTGGAAAATGCTTTTGCACAGATTATGGCATGGGTCTTCACGCCACCGCCCACTTCAGAGGTCACTTCTCCCCAATCTACGCCTGCTGCTGCTACCTAGGCTGAAAGATAGCTGTTATCACAACTTCCCAGGAATTTCTGTCAAAGAACAAATTCAAACTCTGTTGGCGCCTTAAATGTTCAAGGCATCCACAAGAACTTTGCCTATAAATAGAGAGCTTTCATCACTGCAAATGACGTTCAAGAAAAGAAACAGAAAAACTGCTAAGAGAGAAACGAAACTCCTAGCAACATAACATTCTGAAACTCTGCCAAAATCTCCAGCTTTGTTTCATAACTTTAAGTTTCTTACCTTCAACTTCATCAAACATCCAGCTCTTTTCTGTAAACCAAAAACGTTCTTTCCAAACTTCTGACCCTATACACGTATACACCTTCACTTCCCCTTTTCCAAATCTGTCCAGAACACCACCAGAACCAAAAGCTAACTTTCACCCACCATTTTCCAGACAGTCAGGTAAGCACCTGCTGACCCTCACCACACTGTTAAGCATCATCTGCTGTGCATATTCAAGTCACATAATGTAAATATTCATGTTATTGTTGTTTATGTTCTGAGGACTTTCATACCTCAGAACGTTCTGAGCCAGTATAGGACTTGCCTGTGACCTTGGTGATTCTGACCTCTGAAACATTTTTGCTATTTTGCTGGATCTGTACCAAATATGTTTCCTGTTTTGTGGAGTAACAACAGGATTGCAGATGTTCTGATTAGTACAGGAAAAAGCCAAGTGCTGACTTTGACGTTAGCACATCTGAAGCCTGTTTTGCTGTCAATGACATCAGAACCTCTGAGAGTTATTGCCTTTTCAGCAGAATCAGAGCTTCTGGTTTCTCCACTAACAAACTTCTGTCTTGCAGCGCAGGGAAATCAGAACTTCTGGTTTCCCCACTAACAAGGTTCTGTTTTGCAGGTTCTAGAGTCAGAAGTTCTGACTCATCCAGTTTCACCAACAGGTTGATCATCTGACAGCGGATCTGGGTCAGAACTTCTGATGGCCTCCCAACAGCGCGCGGGCTCCCTCTCTCTCTCTATATATCTTGTTTTTTGCTATTTTCTTTTTTGTCTATTTTTCTCGTTGAACCCCCCATGTACAAATGTGTATCCCCCTCCCCTAATTATTGTAATAGCGTAGGATTTTACATTTCCGCTTCTTATTGCTAGTAATTAGGACGTGTATGGCAAGATAAAACCAATGAAATAGAAAAACCTAATTCAAAGGAAAAAACTCTTGTATGCAATAAAACACACTTGCACACTAACACCCCTAGGGTATTCCACTTTGCTGCCTTCAAATAATTGGGCCATATTGCATGTTGAATTTCTTTGGGTAAAACAAACAATCAAAATGATCATAGTCCCTCAAAAACGTTGCCTAAATGAATGATCAAGTCCCTTTTAAAAAATTGCCCAAAGACATTTAACGCCGTTGCAATTATGGCCCAAACGATGACCCGCGCCTGTCCCTTTCATCTCCTAAGACAAGATTGTCCACCAAATGCAATGGTGGAACAAATTTGTCAAAAAGGGCTTAAAACATGACAAAAGTCTTTGAGAAAACTTTAGGGTAGATAAACTCTTAAGTACTTGCCAACTTTCCGAGAAAACACTTGCCTAATTTCAAAACTCACTTCACAAACACTTTCAAAATCAACTTTTCAAACCCTTGAAACATCTTTTTTTTTAAAAAGATAAAACACCTTTTGTAAAACATTTGAGTAAAGAATTGTTACAAGGTTAGCCTAGCACAAGGCATCTTTTCAAAACTTTTTCAAAGCCACACACAAAGCACCATCTCAAACAATTGAAAACCAAGGCAAGATTGATCTAAGCAAGTACCTAAGAGCCCATGGATAACCATGGATAGAAGGGATGCTAATACCTTCCCCTTCTATAATCTACTCCCCGAACCCAAGAAAAATCTCAAAGGTTTTTGCTGTGCTTTTTAAACCTTTCCTTAGGATAAAATAAAAAGTCGGTGGCGACTCTTGCTCAACCGAAACATTTGCGAACACGAACGCAAAACACTAGTCAGTTCTCCCACCGTATCACAGAACTGGCGACTCTGCTGGGGAGTTATTCTTTAAGTGGAGTAACCTTAGGGCTTAGATCACCCCCTTGCATGACTAATTGTGTGATTTGCTTGCTTTATACTTGGGCTCTATTGTTTGGGTTTATAATCCTCCACCCGGATTTTGGGAAACATTCATAGATAGCAATACGTTGTGGAAACTGTGCGGGGTATACCGACACGGTCTAAGCAATAGCTATATTAGTGCGACATATTTGTGAGTACCGGTAACCCTTGAGTTCAATCAAGGAGAGTACGGGGCCCCTGAGTGATGTCACTAAGCACTAATGACCTAGAACCTTACTTGACCATCTTGGCCTTTTATTAGGGGTAGTGAGATGACCGGCTTTGGTGAAATCCGAAGTTGGTAGATACTCGATACTACACTCATTGAGGGTTGTTTCCTTGGAATATTTTGGTCGCTAGTTAAGTGGCTAAACCAAAACAATGAACAATGAAAACAATCCAGTGATATTGAGCTCCTTAGATCCCGGTTACTATTTATAGGACAGGTTTTTAAGCCAACTACACTCAAGAGGGTACTTACCTATGAAACCCCATGCAAGCCTGAAACTAGGGTTTGGTGTGATTTGCTTGTACATATGTCTTGTGCATACATCATAAACATCATAAAGCATCATATGCATTCACTAACCATTTCAAGGGTTTGGATCTTCATCATTGTTCTTGTTTTGTAGGTCATGGAAATACCTCGCAGAAATACCATTCAAGTCAACCTTGTGAGAATCTCTCCTCAACTCAAGGAGATCACTTCAAGAATTCCGGAAAATCCATCCTTCAGTGAAAGACATGGTAGACTGCTCAGCCTAGCCAACACCAACATTGAAGAAGACATGATAAAAGTGCTATTCCAGTTCTTTGACCCTCTTCACCATTGCTTCACTTTCCCTGATTATCAGTTGGTTCCCACTTTGGAGGAGTTTTCTCAACTCCTAAGAATCCCTATCCTTAATCAACTACCCTTCAATGGTACGGAGAAGGAACCAAAGCCTGAAGATGTTGCTCGAGCACTACATCTACAACCATCTGAAATCAAGGGGCATTGGGAAACCAGAAGCGGCGTCAAAGGATTCTTAGCAAAGTTCTTGTTTGAGAAGGCACAAGAATGTTGGAACTCATTGGACCTACAAGCCTTTGAAGAGATTGTGGCACTCCTTATCTATGGGTTGGTCTTGTTCCCAAATCCCGACCAATTGGTAGATGTCAACGCTGTCAAAATCTTCTTATCCAGAAACCCAATACCAACATTGCTTGGGGACATCCTTCACTCATTTTACACACGAACAATGAGAAAGAGGGGTGTTCTCATGTGCTGTACTCCTCTCCTTGCAAGGTGGTTTATTTCGCACCTTCCACAATCTGTCCTGAAGAATGACCAAGGTACAAGGTGGTCCTAACGATTGATGACTCTTACTCATTCTGATGTACATTGGTGTTCTCGGTCCAGAGAAAATGTCATCATCGTCGATCGTTGCGGGGAGTTTCCTAATGTTCCTTTGCTTGGAATCAGAGGAGGTATCACCTACAATCCTTGCCTAGCTTTGAGACAATTTGGATATGCACGGAGGGATGGCCCTCATGACATGTTGATTCCTAGCCTAGTTTTTGACTTCGACAACGATGCGCAAGGACTTCGCCAAAGATTCATCAGAGCTTGGGGAAAACTCAACAAGGTTGATAGCAAGACTCTGGGACACAAGAACTCCATCCCTCTTGAGCCCTATCTCAAGTGGGTACGAGCCCGAGCCCAAAGTCTAATGATGCCTTATCCTCATGTACTCCCGGTGATTAAAGAGCCCGTCAATAAAGAAGAGGTTCCCTACACCATCCTGCATCCAGACATGCCTACATCGTGGGAGGAAATGCAGAAAAGTTGGATTCAGCTCAAGGAGGAACGGAACACCTTTGAAGCTAGTTACTACGCCAGTGAAAAGAAGGTTCTAGAGCTTACCCGCCGACTCCACGAGCAAGAAGCCCTCAATACCTACATCGCACCAAAGAGGATGCGCAATGTCTTTCTACCTTGAGAAGTTTATGTTGTAATATTTGGCCCATGGGGCATTTATGTACTAACAAATTTCTTCTTATTAATATGACGTGCGTTCTTCTTTGTCTGAAACAATTTTGAATGTCCTAAATCCTTGAATGCATTGCATACATCAGCATCCCATTCATCATGTGCATAAACAGGTCTCACTCCAGGTTTCCTTATCTATCTGCTGTTTATGTCAGTAGGATGGATCTCGAACAAACAGTTAAAGACCTACAAGCCCAGAATGCACAGTTCCAGCAACTCTTGATGACCTTGGTCAAGAGTCAAGAGGATATCAAGGCTCATCTGGAGAGTAGAGACCCAGTGAAGAAGAAAAAGAGGGTCGGAGTGGCTACTTTGGGGAGAAGATTTGACAGAGAAGCTCGGAGGGTGCTTGAATTTCCTCCTACTTCTGATGAAGGGACTAGTAAAAGTGATCGAGTTGCGGTGCCTTCCGAGTCTGATGCAGAGGAGGAAGAGGTTGAAGAGGATGAAGATTATTCTGACCAGCAGTATCCTCCAGCTGATGATAAGTACAAGGGTTTAGAAGACAGATTGGCTGCTATGGAATTGCAAAGGGTACCGGGTTTGGATTTTGAAGACATGGGCTTGGTCGCCGGAATTGTGATTCCCCCAAAATTCAAGGTGCCAGTGTTTGTAAGGTATGACGGGCTGTCCTGCCCCAAAATGCATCTCAGGTCCTATGTGAGAAAGATTCAACCCTATACAGCAGATAAAAATCTCTGGATTCATTTCTTTCAAGACAGCCTGTCGGGAGCTCAGTTGGAATGGTTTTATCAGTTAGAAGGGACCAGTGTCAGAAATTGGGAAGATTTGGCCACCGCTTTCTATAAACAATACCAGTATAATTTTGATCTTGCTCCTACTCGTACCCAACTTCAGGGTATGTCACTAGGAACAAGTGAGGGATTCAAAGAATATGCACAAAAATGGAGGGATTTGGCTGGCAGGGTGCAGCCTCCTTTAACCGATCGTGAGCTCGTTGATATGTTTCTTGGGACCCTATCTGGGCCATTTTTCAATCATTTAATTGGTAACTCTTCCGCGGGGTTTACTGATTTGATCTTAACGGGCGAAAGAATCGAGGCTGGCATCAAGTCAGGAAAAATTCAGAAGGGTGTCGCTGCAAGTGTTGAGAAGAAGCCGTTTAAGAAGGAGACAGCTATGGTATATTCTCAAAGAAGAGCAGGGAAGGTGGAGCGTCGGCCGACTGTGGGGGCCGTAATGATTCAAAACACTCCGAGTGAGCAGCCTCGCTACAACCAATCCAGACCAAATCAGCAACGGGTGGAAAGGCCACAACGGCAGTTCACCCGTATTAATATGACTCCAGCGCAGGTGCTTCCCCATCTGTTGAAATTGAATCTTGCCACTATCAAGGAGGCGCCAAAGAATGTAAATACATCCTCTCCGCATTATCATGCCAATGCTAAATGCGCCTATCATTCAGACAGTGTCGGACACGACACCAATGATTGTTGGGCACTCAAGCATAAGATCCAGGACCTGATAGAGGCTAAGGAGGTAGAGTTTGACGCTCCAGAAAAACCCAATGTGATATCTGCACCTATGCCGAAGCACGGTCGGAATGTCAATGCCATTGAAGAGGATCTGTATGTTGCTGACGTTAGTGACCTGACTACTCCACTGTTAACCATTAAGTTGAATTTGTTAAGGGCCGGGATCTTCCCGGGATGTAAAGAAGACTGCTACTGTTGCCACTCTCTACCGTTTGATTATCCGCTATTGAAGAAAGGCATCCAAGGCCTCATGGATAGCCGACAAATTTTGTTCGAAAAAATTCCTGCCGTTCCAGTTCATGTTGAAAATGTCTCAATCATAACCATTCACGCCAATCTTTCCGAGGCCGTCAAAAAGCCAGTTAAGATTACACCAGCTGCAAAGTCTATACCTTTGAAGATAACAATGCCAGGGCCTGTTCCCTATGTCTCCGAGAAGTCGATACCTTGGAACTATGGTGGTGACATCTACTACCATGGTATCAAGCAAGTCGAAATAATTGAAGAAGATTCAGATGATGAAGAAGCCAGCATTAGTAACATTGCAGGCACCAGCAAAATCACCAGGAGTGGGAGGATATTTTCTCCAGAGATTGCTCCTCCAAAAGCAGTCTTTGGACCCTCATCAGCTAAAGAAGTCATCCCTGCACCAGTAAAGCTCTCTGCCAGAACTCCTTTGATTGAAGAAATTTTCGTTCCTAGTGCTGTCTCTCCTACCATTGCCGATAAAGGAAAGGGAATACAAGATGAGCCCGTCAGGACGAAGGCTCAACCCTTGGCGATTCCAGAAGCTTCCAAGAAAGAAATGGACGAGATTTTGAGGATAATCAAGAGAAGTGATTATGATGTGGTGGAGCAGTTGGGGCAAACCCCCTCCAAGATCTCCATGCTGGCACTATTGCTTTGCTCAGAAGCGCGCGCTCAAGCTTTGATTAAGTTTCTGAAGGCAGCTCATGTGCCCCAGGAAACCTCTGCGGATCAATTTCAGAATTGCATGGCTAGTCTGACTGCAGACAATGGATTAGGTTTTTCTGATGCCGACCTGACCCCTAAAGGCCGAAACCACAATGACGCGTTGCATATTTCAATCGAGTGTCGCGGAACCACCCTTGCACATGTTTTGGTTGATACCGGTTCATCACTGAATGTTTTGCCTAAGAAGGCCTTGGACCGGCTAGATTGCGAAGGTTTGGAATTGAAGCCGAGTGATATTGTCGTCAGAGCTTTCGATGGGTCGAAGAGAATGGTCCATGGAGAAGTTGAGATTCCTATCAAGATAGGTACTGAGGTGTTTAAATCCACTTTCTACGTAATGGACATCCGTCCATCATACTCCTGCCTGCTGGGTAGACCTTGGATACACCATGCTGGGGCCGTCACCTCCTCCCTGCATCAGATGCTGAAGTATCCCGTAAAGGGAAAGATCATTACTGTCCGTGGTGAATAAGAGTACATGATTAGCCATTTAAATTCTTTCCTATATGTGGAGGTTGGAGGGGAGTTCATTGAGACACCGTTTCAACATTTCGAAGAAGTGCCTCCTAAGATAGCAATGGCGAAGTTGGCAGCTGAGACACCGAGACAGATGGCCAGAATGGCATCTCTGGAGGATGCAAGGGCTGCAGTTAAAGAAGGGAAGAATTCAGCGTGGGGGCAGTTACCCGATTTTCCGCATAAGGTTGATAAGCTTGGATTAGGTTTCACCTCCGCTGGCCAGAAAGCTATGCGCCGGTCAAAGATTGAGAGGGCGCCAATCAAAATTTCTCCTTACCGAATCAACGCCCTAGAAGATGAAGACAAAGAAAGCAACTTTGAAGAATGGATTCATCCAACTGTCAGAGGAGGGTTGAGCAATTGGGAGGCTAAGGACTTTGTCCCCATTACTTTTATTCCTCAGTAATTTATCTATCAAACATTTCCTATTTGGTCTGTAATATTTTACTTTCAAACAATCCGTACACTATCTTTTCGCCTCCTGCCTTACCCGGGGCATGTAGGTCCACTTGTAAGGGTTTTGACTATTTTTCATATTCATATGCCATGTTTAATGATTCATTGGACGTTTTTCATTTGATAAACTGCTTGTGTTCATTTTCTTTCCTTTTTGCATTTTTTGTTTAAGGATGGCTATCCCTTACACACACGCCCCCCCCCCCCCCCAATGCAGGTATCCATCCACTCCGGATTCCACGGGTGACTATTCTGCTGTATCTTTCAATAACTCTGAAGACCTGGTCAATCTAGCCGAGTATGAAGATGACGAAGGTTGTGAAGTGCCAGGGGAACTAGCCAGACTTCTGCAACAAGAGGAAAGGGCCATCTTACCGCATGAAGAGCCATTGGAAACTGTCAACTTGGGAACCGAGGAGAATCGGAAGGAGGTGCAAGTGGGTGCCAACCTGGAACCAGAAGTTAAGGAACGCTTGGTACAGTTACTGAATGAGTATGTTGAAATCTTCGCTTGGTCCTATGAAGACATGCCAGGTCTAGACACCGACATCGTGGTTCACCGTCTCCCCACAAGAGAAGACTGTCCACCGATCAAGCAAAAAGTTCGCCGAATGAGGCCTGACATGTCTGAAAAAATCAAAGCAGAAGTAATGAAGCAGTTCAATGCTGGCTTTCTGGCTGTTACGTCCTATCCTCAATGGGTCGCTAACATTGTGCCAGTGCCTAAAAAGGATGGCAAAGTCAGAATGTGTGTGGACTACCGGGATTTGAATAGGGCCAGCCCTAAGGATGATTTCCCGCTACCTCATATTGACATCTTGATCGACAATACAGCTCAGCATAAGGTGTTTTCCTTCATGGACGGATTCTCGGGCTACAATCAAATCAAAATGGCCCCCGAGGATATGGAGAAAACAACTTTTGTCACACAATGGGGCACTTTCTGTTACAAAGTGATGTCGTTCGGGCTGAAGAACGCAGGGGCAACTTATCAACGCGCCATGGTAGCTTTATTTCATGACATGATACATCATGAGATTGAAGTTTACGTAGACGATATGATAGCTCGGTCGCAAACAGAGGAAGAGCACCTTGAACATCTGGAAAAGCTGTTTACCAGATTGAAAGAATACAAGTTAAGGCTGAATCCAAGCAAATGCACTTTTGGAGTTAGGTCCGGTAAACTCCTGGGATTCATTGTAAGCAACAAAGGCATTTAAGTCGATCCGGCAAAAGTAAAAGCAATACAAGAGATGCCTGCTCCCCGTACTGAAAAGGAAGTTAGAGGTTTCTTGGGGCGCATAAACTATATTGCCAGGTTCATTTCGCATCTGACTTCTACCTGTGAGCCAATTTTCAAACTCTTGAAAAAAGATCAGGTAGTTGAATGGAACGACGACTGCCAAGCTGCTTTTGATAAGATCAAGGGGTATTTGCTAGAACCTCCTATTCTGATGCCACCCGTCGAAGGAAGACCATTGATCATGTATTTGACCGTCTTGGATAACTCAATGGGGTGTGTTTTGGGCCAGCATAACGAGTCTGGTCGAAAAGAGCATGCTATTTATTACCTTAGCAAAAAGTTTACCGACTGTGAGACTCGCTACTCACTGCTCGAGAAAATTTGCTGCGCTTTGGTATGGGCTGCTCGCCGACTAAGACAGTATATGTTGTCCCATACTACTTTGTTGATATCCAAAATGGACCCTATCAAATATATCTTCGAAAAGCCCGCTTTATCTGGAAGGATAGCCAGATGGCAAATGATCTTGACCGAGTATGACATCCAGTACACCACCCAAAAAGCCATAAAAGGGAGTGTATTAGCTGACCATCTGGCTCATCAGGCTATCGAAGACTATCAACCCATGAGATTTGATTTCCCAGACGAGGACATCATGAATTTGGACAACATTAAAGGTGACGGACCGTATGACGGACCCGAAAAGGGATCCCGATGGACCCTGTACTTTGATGGTGCTTCAAATGCACTCGAAAACGGCATTGGCGCAGTACTCATTTCTCCGGAAGGATGCCACACTCCTTTCACGGCCCGACTTTTCTTCAGCTGCACAAACAATATGGCTGAGTATGAAGCCTGCATCTTTGGTCTCAAGGCTGCTATAGACTTGGGGATCAAATCTTTGATCGTATTTGGGGACTCGACTTTGGTCATCAGCCAGATCAAAGGAGATTGAGATACCAAGCATCCTAATCTTATTCCATACAAAGAACATGTTCTGACATTGTTGCCTCACTTTGAGCAAATTACCTTCGAGCACTTTCCGCGAGAAGAGAATCAGCTAGCAGATGCTCTAGCCACAATGTCCTCCATGTTTAAACTCAACTGGGATAACGAGGCTCCCCAAGTCACCATCGAGCGAATGGATGAACCCGCGCATTGTCACGAGATTAGTACCGAAGAAGTAGTGGAACAACCCTGGTTCCATGAAATCAAAAGGTATCTCGAGACCCAAGATTATCCTAAAGGAGCTTCCGTGAATGACAAGAAGTTCTTAAGGAAATTCGCTGCTAAGTTCTTCCTGAGCAACGGCATCCTGTACAAACGAAGCCATGATTGTGTATTACTCCGGTGTGTGGATAAAGCTGAAGCAGAGTTGATTATGACCGATATACACAGCGGACCATTTGGCACTCACTTGAGCGGGCATACAATGGCTAAGAAGATCCTAAGGGCAGGCTATTACTGGTCTACCATGGAGGCTGACTGCCATCAACATTCCCGTACTTGTCACAAGTGTCAAGTCTATGCTGACAAAGTTCATATCCCTCCGGTTCCCCTTAACGTCCTGACTGCTCCATGGCCCTTTGCAATATGGGGCATTGATATGATTGGAGAGATCAAACCCACGGCTTCCAACGGACATCGCTTCATCCTGGTTGCCATTGACTACTTCACTAAATGGGTCGAAGCAGCTTCCTTCGCCTCTGTCACCAAAAATGTGGTTGCCCGCTTTATCAAACATAACCTCATATGTGGGTATGGTGTTCCAGACAGAATCATCACGGACAACGGTACAAATCTGAATAACACAATGATCACTGCATTATGCGAACAGTTCAAGATTTATCATCATAATTCATCTCCCTATCGGCCGAAGATGAACGGTGTTGTTGAAGCTGCGAACAAAAACATTAAAAAGATTATTCAGAAAATGACAGTCACTTACAAAGACTGGCATGAGATGTTGCCGTATCACAATGACATTTTCTCTGGACCAAGAACACCAATGAACATCAGAATGTGTGAGGGTCATCAATCGTTGTGACCACCTTAAACCCTGCTCATTCTTCAAAACTGTTTGGGGAAGGTGAGAAATAAACCACCTTTCTAGAAGAGGAGTACAACACATGAGAACACCTCTTTTCCTCATTGTTCGTGTGTGAAATGAGTGTAGGATGTCCCTAAGCAATGTAGGCACAGGATTCCGAGATATGAAAATATTGACAACATTCACATCTATAAGCTGATCAGGGTTTGGAAACAAGACCAACCCATAGATAAGAAGTGCCGCAATCTCCTCAAAGGCTTGTAGATCTAGAGAATTTTAGCAGTCTTGTGCCTTCTCAAACAGAAACTTTGCCAAGAAACCCTTGACATCACTTCTGGTTTCCCAATGACCTTTGATATCAGATGGTTGCAAGTATAAGGCTTGAGCAACATCTTCAGGCTTTGGTTCTCTTTCCGTACCGTTGTAGGGTAGTTGATTTAGAATAGGAATCCTCAGGAGTTGAGAAAATTCCTCCAAAGTAGGTACTAGTTGGTAATCAGGGAATGTGAAACAGTGGTGTAGGGGGTCAAAGAACTGGAAAAGAACTTTCACCATGTCTTCTTCAATGTTGGAGTTGACCAAGTTGAGGAGTCTACCATGTCTTTCACTGAAGATAGAATTCTCTGGAATCTTGGAAGCAAGCTCCTTGAGTTGAGGAGGGATTCTTACAAGGCTGACTTGAATTGTTTTCCTGCGAAGAGATTCCATGACCTACAAAACAAGAACAAAGATGAAGATCCAAACCCTTGAAATGGTTAGTTGATGCATATGATGCTTTATGATGTTCATGATGTATGCACAAGCATATGTACAAACAAGTCACACAAGATCCTAGTTTCAGGCTTGCACGGGGTTTCATAGGTAAGTACCCTCTTGAAGTTAGTTTGCTCAACCTGTTCTATTAATAGTAACCGGGTTCTAAGGAGCTCAATATCACTGGATTATTTTCTGTGTTCATTGTTTCAGTTTAGCCACTTAACTGACGACCGAAATATTCCAAGAAAACAACCCTCAATGAGTGTAGTATCGAGTATCTACCAACTTCAGACTGCACCAAAGCCGGTCATCTCACTACCCCTAATAAGGCCAAGATGGTAAAGTAAGGTTCTAAGAGTTCATTAGTGCTTCATGACATCACTCAGCGGCCCCGTATTCTCTTTGATTAACTCAAAGGATACCGGTACTCACAAATATGTTGCACTAATATAGTTATTGCTTCAACCATGTCGGTATACCCCACACAGTTTCCACAATGTATTGCTATTTACCTATGAATGTTTCCCAAAAATCAGGGTGGAGGATTCAAACCCAAACAAGAGAACCAAATGTAAAGCAAACAAAGCAAACAAGATAAGCATGCAAGGGTGATCTAAACCCTAAGGTTACTCCACTTTTAGATTAAGAGTCCCCAGCAGAGTCGCCAGTTCTGTGATACGGTGGGAGAACTGACTTGAAGGTTTTGCGTTTTATTGCAAATGTTTCGGTTTAGCAAGAGTCGCCACCGACTTTTTATTTTATCCTAAGGAAAGGTCAAAAAGCACAGGAAAGACCTTTGAGATGTTTTCTTGGGTTCGAGGAGTAGATTATGAAAAGGGAAGGTGCAAGCACCCTTTTCATCCATGGTTATCCATGGGCTCTTAGTTACTTGTTTAGATCACTTGATTTTCAATTGTTTGAAATGGTGTTTTGTGTGTGGTTTTGAAAGATGTTTTGAAAATAGGCCATCGTTGTGGCAACCTTTGTAATGATTCTTGTTTGAATGTATACAAAGATGTTTTGTCTTTTGAAACAATTTCAACGTTTGAAAGTTTGATTTGGGAAATGTTTTGAAATTGTGTTGTGAAGCGTGTTTTGAAAATAGCAAGGATGTTTTTTTGCAAGCTTTGATCAAGTAACTAAGAGTTATCTACCCTATTTTACTCAAAGATCTTTCATAATGTTTTTAACCCTTTTGTCAGTGTTATTTCACCATTGCATTTGGTGAACAACCTTGTGTTAGGATGTTAAACGGGACAGGCGCGGGTCATCGTGTAGACCATGATAGCAATTGTGTCAAGTATTTTTGGCAAATTTTTGAGGGACTTGATCATTTTGTTTAGGCAACCAAGATAGCGTCATCGAGGGACTATGATCTTTTGTTTTGTTTTTGTTTTGCCAAAGTACCCAACATGCATAACATGGCCCATTTTTAAGGCAACAAGTGGATTGTAACCCTAGGGGTGCAAGTGTGCATTTGTGTTTGATTTTCATGCATTTTTGTCTTTGATTAGGTCAAGCTACTTGTTGATTTGGATTTTTTTGCATACAAACCCTAATCTCTAATCATGGCATAATTGAAAGCATGAAGTGCGAGAATTAAAAGTCTAAGCTATTACGACATGATTATGGGGATGGGGGTACAATCTTTGAATGGGGCTGTATTTGACAAGAAATATAAACCCTAGTTTACTATTACATCCAAATTGAATCATGGCACAAATAATAAATGGACAATATTTAAATAAACAAAATAAACAAATATATCAAATAATATGAATTATGCAAAAAAGTTTATATTTATTTTCTAAGTATGTAAAAATATTTAATGTAAAAATAAAGAAATAAATAAAAGATTAATTTTATTAGGTTAAGGGTAAAACCCTAATTTCTTTAAGAAAGTAAATATATTAATTATTTTATTTATATACAATAAAAGTAAAATAGTATATGTGAAAAAAATGAAAGATATTTAGAAAAAAGTATTTTTTTAAAGTATTAATAATAAAAATAAAAGTGTAATATTTTATATTAAATATGTCCAATAAATAAAATATATACAAAAATAAAATATATTTAGAATAATATTTTTAGTATGAATAAAAATAAAAGAATAAAAATAAAAGTATCATTTATATATTTTTCAAGTTTTGAATAAATAGGATAAAAATAATTAAATTGCTTTTTATGTTAGAAAAATAAAAATAAAATGCAAAATAAATGTGAAAAAATTATAAAAATATTTTTGAGTATTTTTTATATTTGGGAATAAATAAATAAAATCAGAAATGAAAATAAAAATTCAAAAATATAAAATATCAAGAAATTGGGCCAGGGGGTGCAAAAGGAAAAGGGAGGTGTCAAAAGTAGCCAGGACAAGCCCAACCCAAGCCAACTTCATCTTCAACCTTCTGATTTTGAAAACGCGCGCGCCCTGTACAATTGCCAGATCCTGTATACGAGCTATATTGCAAAAACACATAACATCAAACTTGTAGAGCATTTCAAGACGAATCCAACCATATAAACAACTTGTTCTAACACTCAAAGACCAGAGAGAATTTCTCTGGCCCTAAAATCTAACCTAGTTTTTTCAGTATGTTCATGGATGAAATTCTCTTAACATGCTTAATATAAATGAAAACTGGGCATATGTACAGCTTCATGGCAATGAATACTACATTTCTTATTCACAAACCTAAGGCTAAATGTTCCTAAATAGAGAGATAGGAAATTGACAAAAACCTGTTTCAGCTGACTTCGTGTATGGAAATGTGGAGCTTTTCAATAAGGCCTGAGATGTCTGGGAGCTTGCTTGAGCTTCACTTGACCTTCTCCAATAGCCTACTTGCCGTGAATGTGCTTGAATCAGCCTACAGAACTCAACCTGCACAAGCTCAAAATGAAAATGGCAAACCCTGTAAATGGAGTTACAGTTGGGGTTTGTGGTTTGGGATAGCTTGGATGGATGGAATGGAAGGTGTTTGAACATGTTTTGGCCAAAACGCACGAGCCAAATGAGTTATGGAAGTAAAGTTGCAGGTTCTGCCCTGTTTTGCCAATGGATGGTGATTTCTGGCTAGGGGATGTTTAGAGGCTCAAGCAATCGTGTTTCTGGCTCAGAGGGATGTGTGAAAGATGTTCAAAATACTTGCACAAGTTTATTTTGGCTGGTGTTCAAGTTCTCAAGTTTTGGACATGTTTCTTGTTTTTGAAGCAAAATGTGGGAAGTGATTGAAACAGGCCTGTACAGGCTATCCTTATGCTTGCATACTTTGCCCTTGGCCCCTCTAATTTGTGGATTTGATTAGCTGCCAAAGATCTGGACCAATGTGAAGTGGTGAAAAGCACAAGAAGGGGGGGGGGGGGGGGTTGAATTGTAAAACTGAAATCTAAAGCAATTGACAAGATATTTTTATCCTGGTTCGTTTGATCTCAAACTACTCCAGTCCACCCGTCAAGGTGATTTCGCCTCTCTCCAACGAGGTCTTAATCCACTATATTCAACTGAATATTACAGACTGCTTTAACAACTGCTAAAGCCTTCTTGATTCAAACCACAACCCGGTTTGTCAAGGTAACACTTTCTTACAAAGAGATAAAACAATGTGTGTGGATGTTTTCTATAAAACTTTATCACAACTGTGATGTATACACAAATTGAAGCTTAGAAACTAGATTGCTAAACAGTAATGGAATATCAGAGTGTATGGTTTAGCAAAACTGGTAGAACGAAGATTATGGTTCAGCTTTTGTGCGTGTAGAGATTTGGAGAGCATTAACCATTTCAATCTTCAAAGCCTTGTTTATATAGCATTGGGATGATGAACGTTGGATGCAATATTCTTGATTCAATGCTAATAACAAACTTTCCTTATTGAGCAGATCTTGTCTGGAATGAAGCCGTTGGAATTAATTTGCTTTCAATGCACAGTACCGTTGCTTACTTAATGCAAGTTCTGGCTTGGCTCATTCTGATTCTGCTTCGCTGCTGATGAACTATTGTGTTTCTGTATCAGAGTATTAAGCGCAGTCTTGTTCATCAGGCTTCAGCATGTACGTGAGTTGATCATCTGATTTTGACGTTCTGATGTAGCAACTTCTGATGCTGGTGTCTGAAATCAAGTTCTGATGCTGAATAGATGTGATCTTGCTTATTTCAATCAGCGTATCTGCAAGTCAGAACATAATAATCTTAGGCAGCAGATAGTTCAAACATGAAACTTATAAATACTATATCTTTTCACTTTGTTATCATCAAAACTTAAATATAGGGTAGTAGATTCAAACATTGTTCTAACAATCTCCCCCTTTTTGATGATGACAAAAACTAGATATTTTAAATGAAAATAACGTGAAAAGGTATCTGGAATATGTATCAGAATAAGAAGTAAAAGAATAAGGAGTAAGGAAATACTCCCCCTGAGTTTATTACTTCCCTTTGATTATACGTGTTCTTCAGGATCAGATCTTTTTGCCTTTCTTTGAACATCAGAGTATCAGAGTCTTTGACTTATCAGAAGCTTTATGTCAGAGCAGAGCTTCAGAGCTTTTCTTGTCAGAGCTTTGCTTTGGATCAGAACTTCATATTGATCAGAGCAACTTCATATTGATCAGAGCTTCTAGTCTTCAGAGTGTCCAGGAGCTTCCTTGTGCCTGTAGACTTTAAACAAAACAGAAAAAACATTTCAAGTAATAGAGTTAGAATGTTTGAGAATTTCTATCTAGTTAGCCCGTTATTGATTTAAATATCATTCTTGTTCTCCCCCTTTTTGTCAGCAATCAAAAAGTGTTGGTGATGTGCTAAAATGATTAAGATCAGAAAAACTAATCATATTAAGATAGTTCAGAGTCAAAACGAGAAAATATTACAAAACATAATCAAACAGTACATCAGAAAATCAGGGAAAACATAAAAAAGGTCATGTATGAAAAAGATTAAGGTTGAGGAGGCAAGCGTGTGAACAGGCTCTCCAGCATGGCTTGAATCTTTTCAGAAGTTTCATTTTGCTTATGCACCATGCTGACAACAGTGTCAATCTTGCTGTCCTGCACATCCATTCTCTCTTTCATCTTCTGATCGTTTTCATCCATCCGCTGCTGTAGACGTATGTCATTCAGCCTTAGTTCTTCCAGAGTCTGCCTGTCCAAGGCAGCTTGAGAAGCATCAGAAGGAGGAGGCTTCTCAGAACTTTCAGCAACATCTTCTGCTTGACTTTCAGCCTGAATGGTCTTGTCTTCTTCTGATGGTTGCACCTTTGCAGCTTGCTGTTTCTCAGACCAAGGTTCACTGTCCAGAGGGAGCACGTCCTCTTTCAGAAGCATACTTCCAGCTTCATTCAGAAGTTTGCTGAAATTTTGTTGTGCCTGCTCATAGTTGATATCCTGCAACTTGAGGGCTTCAGCACGTACCCAACGTCTGAACTGTGACCAGAGCTGATCAGAAGCAGCTGGGTTAATCATCCCAGGACATACTTGCTTCAAAGAAGCAATCCATTGCAGCACACCTGTTTCAAAATTCAAAATACCAGAGCCAACATCTGGTTGCTTTGGTTTTGGGATGGCAATTTTGTGTTTTAGATCAGCAAGACGGTCAAGACTGGTTAAGTCAATGAAAGTCCTGCTGGGGTTTTCAAAGGTTTTCTGAGAGGCTGTTTGTTTTGGAGAAGGGGTATCAGAGTCAGATATTTCGATTGGAGTGGGTGGTGTTTTGGGAGTCTTTGGTGGTGTCGATTCTGATGAGGATGGTAATTGGGGCATGATAACAGTGGTTCCACATGGCAACTGAATTGCCAGCGGTGATGGTTGAGGTGAGTGAGGGTCAGATTGAAGTGGTGAAGGTGGATTAATTTCTGGTTGGCGCTTTCCTCTTCTTTGTCTTCTTCAGAGTCACTTCTGGTTGGGGTTGACGCAGATCTCTGATATTCAGCTTTGGATCTGTATCATCTGCCTTGTACGCATCTGGGTACCTGAGAAACATCTCTGGTTTGGATTCCATTTCAGAAAATATCGGAAAATCACTCAGAGGCACTCTTCTGCTGGAGATATCAGCAGTGGAAGTAGCTCTGGGTTCCTTCTGAATATTTTCTATCAGCTTCATCTTTTTCAGATTCTTTGCGTTCAGAGGTTTCCCAATTGTTGGTTCAATAGTGCTCAGCTCTTGAGCTTCTATCAGATGTTCAATCAGCCTATTCTCTGTCAGAATATCTGATATTAGCCTTCCAAACGGTATCCAGTCCCTCTTGGTTCTTTCTTCTTCCCTTGTTTCTTTCACACTGGTTTTGAGATGGTTGAATAGGAAGTGAGCCAGATTGATCTTTATCTTCTGATCAATAAAGTAGATCAGAAACTGCTGATCCACATTTATATAATCAGGAGAACTTGTTAGTTTCCTGTGGTTGAAGCACCCCAGAACAATCTTAGCCCATACTCTGCAATGATCCTTCAGATCCTTAATCTTGCTGCTGGGCATCCCAAGAGTGAAAATCCTGTTAGCTACCACACCTGTATCAGCACATCTTTCAGCCATGTCCACACAACGGACGCCACCACCACTTTGACCGATTAGCCTTGCAATGAGATCTTCAGAAATCACAATCTTCTTCCCCATAACAGAGGAGATTACTAGATGTTTTGAAACCTTGGCGTGAATCCAAAATTCCTTGACCAGCGCTGGGAATGTTGGTCCAACCAACCTATCGAAATACCTTTCCCACTTTTGAGCCCTAATTTCTTCAGTTAGGTCAAAACCATTCTCCTTCAAGCTTTCAAAATCAATGATTAACTCAGAGAGCACTTCAAGGTTCTTCACCGGAGTGAGGAGAGTTCTGAGTGGCACTTGATATTGCTCAGATGATGCTTTCTTCTGATTGCCTGCAGAAACGCTGCTGGAGGATGCCATTGTTCACACTAAAAAAGTTTTGAGAATGAATTGAGGAAAAAGGTTTGCAAGAGATGAACTCAGAAATATGCAGAAAAAGCTTGAGTGATAGTGAGAAAGCGTAAAGAATAAGAATGAGAGATTAATGTGCTTAAATAGAGTTTTTCAAAACTATTTTGAAAAGATAAACGTTTTTAAGAGAGAGAAAAATCATGATTGCCATTTAAAAGCATGATTACTTTTCATTAAATGCTTGCTGATTTTGGGGGATTTGAGAAAGATACTTAAAAACGGTTACCAGACATGTGTCTCAATGCACCCAATCAGCGTTTTGCCTTCTCAGAAGCGTGCACGCGTTCTGCTTCAGAGATATGCTGATGATTGGATGACGCTTGTTTGATGTAGTGATCAGCACGTCTGTCTTTGAGATTAGACTCTCAGATCTTTAGACTTGCATCTGATACAATCTGCATGTTCTATCTTTCTGAAGGGAGATTGATCAGAAGTTCACAATAAAATAATTACATTCTGAAAGTAAATATATGGAATTAAAACATTTTCACTCTGGGCACACTTTCATGCTGAGATGTTTCAGAATGAAATTAAACCTATCTTCTGAAAGGGGTTTAGTAAAGATATCAGCCCATTGATGGTCTGTATCTATAAATTTTAAGTTCAAAATACCTTTCTGAATATAGTCCCTAATGAAATGATGCTTTATTTCTATATGCTTAGCTCTAGAATGTAAAATAGGATTCTTACTTAAGCAAATAGCAGAAGTATTATCACAAAGTATAGGAATGTTACTCTCAAAAATCTGGAAGTCTTCAAGCTGACTTTTCATCCAGAGCATTTGTGTGCTACATCCTGCTGCTGCTATGTACTCAGCTTCTGCTGTTGACAGAGCAATTGTTGATTGCCTTTTGCTGGACCAAGAGATCAGATTTTCTCCCAGAAACTGGCAGCTTCCAGAAGTACTTTTACGTTCAACTCTGTCTCCAGCAAAATCAGCATCACAGTAGCCTACTAAGCTGTAATCACTAGATTTTCTATAAAACAAACCCAGATTAGTAGTACCTTTCAGATACTTGAAAATTCGCTTAACAGCTGTTAAGTGAGATTCTCTAGGATCTGATTGGAATCTAGCACAGATACAAACACTGAATAGTATGTCAGGTCTTGAAGCAGTCAGATAGAGGAGAGAACCAATCATACCTCTGTAGACTTTCTGTTCTACACTTTTGCTTACCTCTTCTCTTTCCAGAATGCACGTGGGATGCATTGGAATCTTTGATGGCTTACATTCTGAGAGGTCAAATTTCTTCAGAAGATCTCTGATGTATTTGCTCTGATGAATGTAAGTTCCTTCTGGAGTTTGATTGATCTGAATTCCCAGAAAGAATTTCAGTTCCCCCATGAGGCTCATCTCAAATTCTGCCTGCATACACTTAGCAAATTTTCTTCCAAGAGAAGGATTAGTAGAACCAAAAATGATATCATCAACATAGATTTGACAGACTAAGATGTCACTCTTAACTGATTTACAGAATAGAGTAGTGTCCACTTTCCCTCTGGTGAATTCATTTTCAAGCAGAAAGTTACTTAGCCTTTCATACCAAGCTCTGGGAGCTTGTTTCAGACCATACAGTGACTTCTTTAGTTTGAAAACATGTTCTGGATGTTTTGTATTTTAAAAACCTGGGGGTTGGTGAACATAAACTTCTTCTTCTATATAACCATTTAAGAATGCACTTTTGACATCCATCTGATACAGAGTGATGCCTCTATTAACAGCAAATGAAATTAAAAGTCTGATAGATTCTAACCTGGCGACTGGGGAAAAGGTTTCTGTATAGTCTATCCCCTCTTGCTGACTATAACCTTGTGCAACCAGTCGTGCCTTGTTTCTGATGACTTCACCTTGTTCATTTAGCTTGTTTCTGAACACCCATCTTGTTCCAATGACGTTGAATCCTTTTGGTCTGGGAACGAGATCCCATACGTCGTTTCTGGTGAATTGATTCAGCTCTTCTTGCATTGCCAGAATCCAGTCATTATCCAGAAGTGCTTCATCAATAGAAGAAGGTTCAATCAGAGACACCAGTCCCATGAGAGTTTCTTCGGAGTTTCTGAAGCTTGCTCTTGTTCTGATTGGATCTTCCTTTCTTCCTAGGATAGTCTCTTCTGGGTGATCCAAGCTGCTTCTGGGTAACCTCTTCTGAGGTTGATCAGCAGCTGTTGTAGGGTTTCTAGCAGTGCTCCTTTCAGACGTTGAAGGAATGTCTGTGTTGAGAGCTTCTGATGACTTGTCTTCAGAACCTGCAAATTCAATTTCTATACCTGCAAAAATTTCATTCTGCTTTGACTTTTCAGAGTCAAGCTTATCATCAAAACGAACACTGATTGATTCTTCCACAATCTGTGTTTCTGTATTGTATACTCTATACCCTCTTGAGCGTTCAGAGTATCCTAACATAATACACTTCTGTGCCTTAGAGTCAAACTTGTTCAAATAATTCTTTGTATTTAATATAAAGCAAGTACATCCAAATGGATGAAAATATGAAATGTTGGGCTTTCTGTTCTTCCACAATTCATATGGAGTCTTTTCCAGAATAGGTCTTATTGAGATTCTATTCTGAATGTAGCACGCTGTGTTTATTGCCTCTGCCCAGAAAGTCTTAGCAACGTTTGTCTCATTGATCATGGTTCTGGCCATTTCTTGCAATGTTCTGTTCTTTCGTTCTACAACTCCATTTTGTTGGGGAGTTCTAGGACAAGAGAAATCATGCAGAATGCCTCTGTCATTAAAGAATGACTCAAAATCTTTATTTTCAAATTCTCCACCATGATCACTTCTGACTTTAACGATTCTAAGATCCTTTTCATTCTGAACTTGGTTACAGAAAGTAACAAACACAGAGTGTGACTCGTCCTTGTGTCTTAAGAACTTTACCCATGTCCATCTGCTATAGTCATCTACGATTACTAACCCATACTTCTTACCACTGACTGAAGCAGTTTTAACTGGTCCAAATAAGTCAATGTGCAGAACTTCTAATGGCTTAGAGGTAGAAACAACATTTTTGGATTTAAAAGAAGGTTTTGCAAATTTGCCTTTCTGACATGCTTCACACAGAGCATCTGAATTGAACTTCAAATTAGGAAGTCCTCTGACCAGATTGAGTTTGTTAATCTGAGATATTCTTCTCATACTAACATGCCCCAATCTTCTGTGCCAGATCCACTGCTCGTTGTTAACAGACAGGAGACATTTTACATTCTGACTCTTTAGTTTAGAAAGTTTGATTTTGTAAATGTTGTTTTTCCTCTTTCCATTAAACAGGATAGTCCCATCTTTCTGACTAACAACTTTACATGATTTTTGATTAAAGATTATATCATAACCGTTATCACTTAATTGACTTATGGATAACAGATTATGCATCAATCCATCTACTAGCAGGACATTATTAATAGAGGGAAGATTTCCATTACCTACAGTTCCAGAGCCAATTATCTTTCCCCTCTGATTGCCTCCAAAGCCAACGTGGCCTCCAGGCTTAAGTTCCAGGCTTTGGAACATATGCCTTCTTCCCGTCATGTGTCGTGAGCAGCCAGAGTCCAGGTACCATGACTGGTGTTTCTGACTTGCTGCTAAAGATATCTGCAACATGTATTATTTTGTCCTTAGGTACCCAGATTTTCTTGGGTCCTGATTTGTTAGTTTTACCAAAACTCTGGTTGAATTTTGGTTTCACAGAGTGCTTACTGCTAGTATATTTGATATCATGTGTGTGACCATACACAAAGTGTGAATTTAGAGGAGTGTGTTTAATGGTTAAGTCCATGACATTCTTTGGTGTAGGAACCTTACCTTGGTATCCTATTCCTTTCCTGCCGTTTCTGCTAACTCCATAGATCATTGAAGCCATTCTGCTTCTATCTATGCTTTTAGCTAGGAACTTCTGGAAACTGTGATCATACTCCTTGATGATCTCATCAGCGTTGCTGGGAGTTTCAGAAATTGGTTCCTTCTGAGAGTTTTGTAAAGTGTTTTCTAATTTTGAAATCTTATTTCTCAGCTCAGAATTTTCCAATTTGAGACTCTCAGACTTATTAGAGTCAGATTCAAGATTCCTTTTCAGGTCTCTGAATTTAGCTCTAATTTGCTGATAACGTTCCAGAATCTCATTAAGGCTTTCAGCAAGTTCAGCCTTTGTAAAGTTAACAGCGAAGTTAGGAAATACCTCTTCTGTGTCTGATTCTGAGTCTGATTCAGAAGCTTCACTATCTTCTGAAATGTTTGCCATGAGAGCTATGTTTGCCCTTTCATCATCTGATTCTGAGTCAGCTTCAGACGAGTCAGAGTCATCCCATGTAGCCATGAGACTTTTCTTCTTCTCTCTTCCAAACTTCTTTTTGGGCTTTTCCCTCTGAAGCTTTGGGCAGTCACTCTTGTAGTGTCCTTGCTCATTGCACTCGTAGCAGATGATGTCTTTGGTGTTTGGCTTCTTGCTACTGGAGGAGCCTTCAGATCTTCTGTATCCAGAGGAAGAGTCTGTCCTTCTGTATCTGGAAGAAGACTCGTTCTGATCAGATCTTCTGGGATTCCTGAACTTCCTTTGTCTTTGCTTCCATAGTTGATTTACTCTTCTGGAGAGAAGGGAAAGTTCGTCTTCTTCTGATGAGGATCCATCAGATGTTTCTTCAACTGCCTGCAAAACTTTAGACTCAAATTTTCTGTTAGATTTTAATGCTAAAGGCTTACCTTGCTTCTGAGGCTCATCAGCTTCTAGCTCTATCTCATGACTTCTGAGGGAGCTTATAAGTTCCTCCAGAGTGATTTTGTTGAGATCTTTAGCTAGCTTCAGAGCAGTAACCATAGGCCTCCACTGCTTGGGTAAACTTCTGACAATTTTCTTGACATGGTCAGCAGTAGAGTATCCTTTGTCCAGAACTTTGAGACCAGCTACCAGAATCTGGAATCTAGAGAACATAGTTTCAATGGATTCAGATTCTTCCATTTTGAACGCCTCATACTTCTGAATGAGCGCCAGAGCTTTTGTTTCTTTGACCTGAACGTTGCCCTCATGCGTCATTCTGAGAGAATCAAAAATATTCTTTGCTGTGTCTCTGTTGGAGATCTTTTCATACTCAGTATAGGAGATGGCACTGAGGAGGATGGTTCTGGCCTTGTGGTGATTCTTGAAGTCACGCTTTTGTTGATCAGACATTGATTTTCTATCAATCTTCTGACCACTTGCATTCACAGGGTGCGTGTATCCATCTGTCACCATATCCCACAGATCAGCATCATGTGCTAGAAAGAAGCTTTCAATTCTGTCTTTCCAGTAATCAAAGTTTTCTCCATCAAAGACTGGAGGTTTGCCACTGAATCTGTCTCTGTCCTCATTGTTGTCATTGCTGATGTGAGAATTGTTTCCTGCCATTGTGTTTTTCTGACGCTGGATCTTGTACTGACACGGTTAAGTGTTTTAGCTCAGAACCAGGCGCTCTGATGCCAATTGAAGTGGTGAAAAACACAAGAAGGGGGGGGTTGAATTGTAAAACTGAAATCTAAAGCAATTGACAAGATATTTTTATCCTGGTTCGTTTGATCTCAAACTACTCCAGTCCACCCGTCAAGGTGATTTCGCCTCTCTCCAACGAGGTCTTAATCCACTATATTCAACTGAATATTACATACTGCTTTAACAACTGCTAAAGCCTTCTTGATTCAAACCACAACCCGTTTTGTCAAGGTAACACTTTCTTACAAAGAGATAAAACAATGTGTGTGGATGTTTTCTACAAAACTTTATCACAACTGTGATGTATACACAAATTGAAGCTTAGAAACTAGATTGCTAAACAGTAATGGAATATCAGAGTGTATGGTTTAGCAAAACTGGTAGAACGAAGATTATGGTTCAGCTTTTGTGCGTGTAGAGATTTGGAGAGCATTAACCATTTCAATCTTCAAAGCCTTGTTTATATAGCATTGGGATGATGAACGTTGGATGCAATATTCTTGATTCAATGCTAATAACAAACTTTCCTTATTGAGCAGATCTTGTCTGGAATGAAGCCGTTGGAATTAATTTGCTTTCAATGCACAGTACCGTTGCTTACTTAATGCAAGTTCTGGCTTGGCTCATTCTGATTCTGCTTCGCTGCTGATGAACTATTGTGTTTCTGTATCAGAGTATTAAGCGCAGTCTTGTTCATCAGGCTTCAGCATGTACGTGAGTTGATCATCTGATTTTGACGTTCTGATGTAGCAACTTCTGATGCTGGTGTCTGAAATCAAGTTCTGATGCTGAATAGATGTGATCTTGCTTATTTCAATCAGCGTATCTGCAAGTCAGAACATAATAATCTTAGGCAGCAGATAGTTCAAACATGAAACTTATAAATACTATATCTTTTCACTTTGTTATCATCAAAACTTAAATATAGGGTAGTAGATTCAAACATTGTTCTAACACAATGCTCAAGGGATTTAGTTTTGACATAAAGCACATTTAAGCAAAAATGGAAATGTACCTTTTTCTACTTAGGGCTTAATTTTGTGTACAATGTCCTAATGACCAAAAAAATGTCTTAGAACAATGGATTTGCATTAAATTATTGAGTGTGAAGTGGTTTAGAGGCCTGTAAACTAGTGCAAAGCATGCTGACTTGAAATTGCAACTTGGATGAACATGAATATGCCATGGATGAAAAGTGAGTTTTTGCCAACTTCAAGCCCTCGATTCTCCTTAACCACAAATGTGTTTGAGGAGTTCTTGGACATTTTGGAAAGCTTGCAACATACTCTATGATCCATATTTGAAATTCAACTTGAGATTCCAAGTGGAACTATGTGAAAAATGGCCATGAAGATAGGTCAAAATCCTGCCTAAACTAGGGCAAAATTTTACTGTTAAAAGTTTTAGGGACCGTTGTTCCAAAACTCATAACTTGAGATCCAAGCTTCTTTTAGGAAAACTTTGTGATCAAAGTTGTAGACTTTGTGGAGTACTACAACTTTCATGTTGTAAGTTTTGTTTGAATCCAATTGCATCATGGTGAAAATGTGGGGAAAAGTTAGGAAAAATTAAGAAAATTTCATAACTTAGAAAAATTCTAAGTTATGAAAATTTTCAACTTTAAACCCTAATTTGCAAAAATGGGTTTCTTGATGAACAAGTTTCATGTTTTGACACATCTTGATGAAAAATGACCCTTGGCACTTTATTTTTACCAAAAAGTCAAAGTTTGACTTTTCAGTGTACAATCAAATTTTGATCAATTGACTGAAAAATTCATCTGTCAAACCCATGCAATTGAGGTCTTTTGAACTTGTTGAATAGGTCAAGATGATTCCATTGAGTCCTTGAGTCCATGGTTGAGCCTAATTTGCCATTGGCTAGGTCAAAAGTCAGAAATTGCCTTTGTGTAGTCAAAACCCTAAAAATGACCATTTTGCCCTTTTGGTGATCTGATCAAATTTCTTGTGGAGTTGTGGTCCAAACTTGATCAAATGGTTCATATGAGTTCATAATGTTGATGTGGGTCAAAATTCATGAGGTTTGACTGTAAATTGGCCACAATTGACTTTTCCCCAATACAGCTGATTTCTAGGTCAACTGTCCAATTGACTGGGCAAAAATTTGATTCAAGGCTTGAAACTTTGTATGGTCAAACTTACGAGTCCAACATGAAGTATGAAAGTCACTTTGAGCATTGAGAGTCCAAAAATCCCTGTGTAAACTCAAACCCTAATTTAGGTCATCAATGCAAGGGGATGTCTTGAGCAGAGCAAAACCCTAATCCTGTTTGGAGTTCAAGGAGTCTTGTGAGGGGAAATCTTGATAAAATGAGAGGGAAAATTTTGGGGTACAACGCCTGTATTCAAGATTGCTTATCTTTGAGTTAATCATAATGCATTGAATATATTTATCTTGAATTAATCCATTCACTATCACTTTTAATTGTTTTTCTTTGCTTTTGATACTCAACTCTTGTTTGATAAAGTAAAACCTCTAGAGGGAGGATGATGAGAAATATACCAAGAATCTCAAATGATATACTTTTAAGTAAAACCCTGCTGACGATGTACAAGCATTGTTTCAGCTTCCTAAACACCAAATATATAAGGGAGATAGACCCTCTTTAACCCCTTTGAGCCTTGAAGCAAGAGTTTATTTTCTTGTTAGAAAAAACCCTCACATTTAACCCGGAGCAGGGTAGATTTCAATTAATTTGACCGAGAATTCAAATTTCAAAAGGGAGTGAACATCTGAGGATCACCACACCTTATCCATCACATTCCAGGAGGACAAAAGATGACAATACAATAATGGTTATCCCTCACCGACTAGAGAACAAACTAGTCGTAATTCTTCCAACAAGTCGAAAACGACTCGAAGTCACACGATGTACTCAAAAGGAAAGTAAAGATAATGAAAAAAAAAGAAAAGAAAGAAAGCCCGCTAAGCCGAAAAACTTGAAAACAAGTGACTTAGGCAAAAATTAGGGCATCCCGCTGGACTTTAAAATCAAAATTCAAATAAATTTGTCCAGGCAAAAGTTAGGGAAAACGAAAAGAAAAATGAAAATCCCTAAAGGCAGAAAAAGATTACAAAATGAAAGTCCTTAACAAAGAACAAAGTCATGTGACCAGAAACAAAAAAGAAGCCAAGGTGAGTGACTGTCAGGTTCAAGAAACCTCAGTGGTTCCCCAACCATGATAAACTCCTCTTGAGAGATGAGTGCTCGTATTGGGTTAACTGAACGTAGGAATGAAGAACATCATGGAGAATGGGTGGGCACCAAATATTTTTGAGCCTTATTACCTTTTTTTCTTCTCTAAAACTATGAACTAGGCCACGTTACAACCCTTGAAATCCTAACTGAAGCATGGGTTAATTCAAAAGCAAAATTGTAACGAGAGTACGATAATCTGACTCCTAGAAGGCTTACTAAAACTTTTGAGTCGGTATCACTCTATCTTTTTATCTTCTTTTATACAGAAAAAAAATCGATGTTTTGACATCTTTTCTATAAAAGTTTTTAACTTCAAGACAAGCATAGGATTTGCATTAGAATTATCATTCTTAGAATAAACATTCGTTGCATATGAAAAAGTGCTTAAACATCAAGTGAGCTTGCATAATGAGCATCAGATGAAAGTTTGATTATCTTGAGAGACAAATTGCTTCGGGGTAACGTTGAGGGGTAAATCATTTTTGAAAATCATCTTAATCTGGGGCAGACCTTCTATTGACTCCGTTGAGTAAAAGGAAGACCAGTTTGAGAGATGATCCGAAGCGGGTTGTGTGGAAGCTTTGATTTCCTAAAAGTCTCCATTGAGCAAGGGTTTATAACTTTCAGTTTGGTCATAAAGGATAGGTTACCTCAAGTATCTGCTTGAACATGAGGTAATTCAAGTTGAGAAGTACAATGGAGTACTAGCCTACTTTCAAGACGTAAGTTGATTACCATAAACAGGGAAAAGTTTGAGGCTCTATTGAGTGCGAGTGAGTTTTTTTTCCAAACACTGTTTGTTTTCGAATGTAGCTAGCCTGAGGCAATCAAAGTCGAGATGAGATATCTCAAAATTTATCCAATCCGGGGCATTCAAGTTGAGATTTGATCCCTCAAAGTGCATTCAAACTGGGGCACTTATGTTGGGATTTAATAAATCTCTCTAAGAATCTGATTGATTAGAGAAGAATCATTTCAGAATCTGAAGATGAAGGGCATTCACTCAAGCATGGTTGAAATCGCTTCCAACTCTGGTCAGTCAAGGGAAGTGTTTTGAAGTTCATGATACCGGGACATGTTATCTTTATCGTACAAATCTCAGGAAGTCCTCTCGAGGCAAGTTTTTTTTAAAGGCCCTACAGACTAGGGAAAGGAATTACGCATATGCATTCCTCCTCTTCAAGGGTTGATCAGATTAAGTCCATGCACAGGCTAAACAACTTGTGAATTTGAAGAGCATGTCAGAAAGTTTGGATCGTTATCTTCACCAGGATATGAGATGGAACACAAAGAGCACTTGAGATTGTTACCCATACAAGGTTCGTGCCAGAAACATTGTTTCCTAGAAGGACTCTATTCCCCAGTAAAAGATCCATTGCTACTCAACAAAGGTCTGTCTGTTAAGGGGTTTCTCTTTAGAGATCTTTATTCCTTAGTGAAGCATTCCTCTTTTATCTGCAGGAGAAGAATGGATTTTCTCCACAAAAATTTAGGAGTTGTTTGAAGTCAAGATGATTTCTTTTCAGTGGATTGCAACTTATTTTTGAAGTGTCCTCTCTAAAGTCCACTTTTCAGTGGCATTCCTCCTCGGAGTTGACATGTTGGAGTTGTAATCTTGCATCGCAGTTTTTACCCAGTGGTCATTAATTTAGACTGTTTATTCCTCAGTGAAGTTCAGTTTCCCAAAGATATTCTAAGGTTTCCATTTCATACCCGGGGCATGTTGCTATAATTTCCCTTGTTGCATGTACCGTTGGTCTTTTATAACAATAAGTGTACCGATAAATGAACCAAGGAAGGTATGTAAGTGACCAACATGAGGACCTTAAAGGATGTGGATTTCTGCAGAATGGAATCCAATTTCCCCAGTGAATGCTCACTTCTGCCCAAGACAGAATCCTTTATCCCCAATGAAGGCGTACTCTCACCGGAGTATAATTCCTTCTCAATACAGTTTGTGTCTTTCCAAGTTTCTCGGAAGGATCTATTTTATTTACCAGTCGAAGATTCTTAATATACTCCCCTTGAAGTCAACATTCTGCTTCTCAGAGAGGGAGGTGCTCGTCTTCCCCATGAAATGTGCATTTTGCTCCTCATTGATGTTTGTATCTTTCCTCCCTAGTGTGATATGTCCATGTAAGAGTTTCTTGAGGAGATTCCAGTTTATTTATAGTAGATTTTGGTTGGTGTCGCATGAAGATGCTTTAATCCCGAATGGAGTGATTTCTTCTACTCAGTACATGTCCTTGTTGGCATGGATCCTGCAAAGATGGTTATTCCTAGTGTAGGTTGTACCGTTGATACTACCATCTAAAGTCTTCCCTGATTCCCAGTGGAGGAGGTGGATTTATCCCCAGTCAAAGTCGAATTTTGAAGACCTCCCAGATTAACTTGCTTGTTATTCCCCAGTGGAACAAGTTTTCGTTCCCCAGTGGAACAAGCTGTGTTTCCCCAGCAAGTGCCTGGTTTCCCCAACGTGATATGCATGGGAGTGCGAGTCATAACTCTTTTCATCCCCTGTGATAAAAGATTTTGTTGAGATATTCCCTAGTGGATTTTCTATCCCATGATGCTTGTTTTCTTCCCCAAGTGAAGATTTTTACCCCCGGCGGTCTTATCCCTAGTGTGGTCTGAGTAGAATTATTTTTTATTTAAGAATTTTTATGATCCCCAGTAGAGTTATCTTCATCAAGAAATTCTACGCGAGGAAGTTTCCATCCCCAACGGAGCTCTCCTCATTCAGACAGGAGATAAGGAATTTGTTTCCTAGGAAGTCAAAGAGTTAGATCAGAGTTCAAGATTTTCTGAGCTGCAATTTATTTTTGCAGTATTCTCCTTAGGAAGTCACTTCCCTAATGATATCGATCTTTTGAAGTTGATGGTTTCTAATCTCGATTCCCCATTGAAGTTTAGATTGATTATTCCCTGCAAAAGATTAGATGTGTAAGGATAGTCGTTCAGAAGTTCTTTGTCATCTTAGCAGTCGATTATTGTTGTGTTTTCCCCAGTGCATCTCTAAAAATGCATCATTACATTACATATACCAAAATAAAAAAATTTCAAAAATGCATAAGTATAAGCCAATTATGTTTACTTGCAGTAACCAAATTATTATGTGCTCAGATTTGAATTACCTCCGCAGTTAGCCTTTAGGGTGATCCTATCATGTTTCTCCAGAGGAGTCTATTTTGGTTTACCACTAGTCGGGTATTTGGTATTTCCCTTTTCCCAGTGAGTAATATACTTTCCCTTGCCCATGCAAGTGTCCTCGATTATTTTACCCACATTCGCTTTGCTGTTGGAGTGCGAGTAAGAGTCGGTGTATAACCTTTCTTACTTCTCAACTATTTGAGTATCCATACTTGGTGTGTGGTAATTCAGATAATTTCCACTCTTGGAGAATTATACCCTGCCTTTAGCCTGAGAGATATTGTAGTTCTTTTGCCTCGCGCATGTACCTTATCTTTTTCGCTTACCGTGTGGTCCCCTTACTGAATTTTGCATAAGGGATGTTCTTGCCCCTGCAAGTCTTGGGTTATTTTACCTGTGTTTTCCTTGTCATTAGAGTGCGAGTAAGAGTCAATGTATAACCTTTCTTACTTCTCAACTATTTGGGTGTCCATACTTGGTGTGTGGTAATTCAGATAATTTCCACTCTTGAAGAATTACACCACGTCTTTGGCCTGAGGGACATTGTAGTTCTTGCGCATTTGTAACCTCTTAAAAGTCCAATATGTTTTGGAAGTCCTTGTTAGAGTCCACTCGGTTGGTCTCTTTCTCCCGTAAAGTTTTCCTTTGATTGGCATTTTCTTTGAGTGTGCGTTGGTCAGAATCCACGTACATTATCCCCAGTAAGTTCATCTTGGATTGACTTTCCTTATTTAGGAGCCAATCCTCAGCTGGTCCCTTTGGTTGTTGAGTTCATATTAAATCGGTGCTCTCTGTAGGTTCTGCTTAGTCGGTCCCTTATCTTTGGTTTATCTGTTTGGACCAGGTTTACCTTCTGTTATCTTAGCTAATGCTCCCGGTTAGGTTATGTTTTGATCTTCTCCTCTCCGTGTTTAGGTCATGTTTTAGTCAGTTCCTTCTCTTTGGTTTATCCGTTTGGATCGGGTTTACCTTATGTTATCTTAGCTAACGCTTTCAATTAGGTTATATTCTCATTATCTCCTTTCCCTGTTTAGAGGTCCTGTTTTGACCAGTTCCTTCCCTTTGGTTTATCCGCATTAGTCGGGTTCTCCTTCTGTTAGCTTATCTAACACATCCGGATAGGTTATGTTTTGATAATCTCTTTTCCTTGTTTGATCAGTTCCTTCTATCTGGTTTATCCACATTAGTCGGGTTCTCCTTCTGTTAGCTTAGCTAACGCTCCTAATTAGGTTATGTTTTGATCATCTCCTATCCGTGTTTAGGTCCTATTTTGATCAGTTCCTTCTCTTTGGTTTATCCGTTTGGATCGGGTTTACCTTCTGTTAGCTTAGCTAATGCATCCGATTAGGTTATGTTTTGATCATCTCCTTTCCTTACTCAGGTCTTGTTTTGATTAGTTCCTTCTCTTTTGTTTATCCGTTTGGATCAGGTTTACCTTCTGTTAGCTTAGCTAACGCTCCCGGTTAGGTTATGTTATGTTATGACCATCTCCTCTCCATGTTTAGGTTCTATTTTGATCACTTCCTATTCTTTGGTTTATCCATTTAGATCGGAGTTACCTTCTATTAGCTTAGCTAACACCGTCGGTTAGGTTATGTTTTGATTATCTCCTCTCCGTGTTTAGGACTTGTTTTGATCAGTTCCTTCTCTTTGGTTTATCTGTTTGGATCAAGTTTACCTTTTGTTAGCTTAGCTAACATCCTTAGTTAGGTCATATTTCAATCATCTCTTTTCTCTGATAGAGTTCTTTGGTGTCTCTTTCAAATTTAAGTTGTCTGGCATCCTCGGTTGGGCAGGTGCATCCTTCCTCGTTAGAGTCCTTTGGTGTCTCTTTCAAAGTCCAGTTGTCTGGCATCCTCGGTTGGACAGGTGCATCCTTCCTTGTTGGAGTCCTTTAGTGTCTCTCTCAAAGTCCAGTTGTTTGGCACACTTGGTTAGGCAAGTACGTCTTTCCTTGTTGGAGTCTGTTCTGGCTAGTCTCTTCATGATATGTATCCAATATCTTTACCAGGCGCATTTATTCGATCTCTCTCTCTTTTGTGTGTCTAATCTTAACCTGGAACACACTCCCTGATAACCTTTAACCCAAAAAAGCAAATAAAAAATAGGAAAAACCAAAAAATTAATAATACCCGAATGACTTCAGAGTGCAAATTTTACGGTTCTATTAAATATTCAATCCTCTTTCACCTTGATTGTTCGAAAGGCTAGCGCCAATCTCACCCTCTCGTTAAAGAAGATTTAATAGGGGAAGTTGTTGTACCTCAAAATCCCCCCTCTTCATTTTTAAATATAATTGGCTTATACTTCATTACCATGTGTATACATACATGTCATTAGGCTTACACTCATGGAATCGAGACATTTCTCTACAAGAAAGAGTTGAAAAATGATTGTTCCGTTAAGATGCATTGTGAAGTAGAACTCAAGGTTTTATGCATCTTCATGCGATTTGCGTGGCTTCTAATCTATCCAATCAACAAACAAGAAAGTCATTGACATGTCAAGATCTTATGTGTTTCAACACGCTCTGAATTGTGTAGAAAGTCAAGCGTTTTGGTCGATTGGAGACAGTGTAAACAGAAATTCAGTACGGTGCGTTTCAGGCTCAGAAATTCAAAAATCGAGTTAAGAGAATGGTTTGGGATTGATTCTTCAGTCATTAGAACCGTCTTAGGGTCTTCTTCATTTCATCTGTTCATGTCGAAGGCTAATTATGCAAGGAAGATTTTCTAAAGCGCAAAATACTTGAAATGCGGTATACCGTGAATTTATCGTTTCTCTGGTTTTCGGACGCTTAAAAATTTGTAAGTTCTGAATGGAGTAACATCTTTGAGATCCTCTTGGAGCATTTGAACCGTCTTGTTATCTCCTCCAACTTTTGTGTTCAGCTCGAAAGCCAATTCTTTGAGGAAGATCTTCGAACGTGCGAGTACCTTGAAGCTAAACGATGAAAAAATAGTGAAAATACTATGCTGAACCGTTATTTTGCGGATGTTCAAAAATTCATAAATTTTGCCTAGATCGATGTTTTTGATTTGTTCTTTGGGAAAAAAAATCCATCTTGATTTTATCTTTGATTCATATGTTCGGGTCGAGAGCTGATTCTTTACAGAAGATCCCCGGAATTATGGATTACTAGAGAAATTTACTATGTTGAACCAGATTTTTAATCACCATTTTCCGATATTGTAAAAATCGTAACTTCTTCAATTTTTATCGTATCAATACGATTATTTTGGAACAATTTCACAAATGATGTCAGCTACAAATTTGCTTTAGACTCCAAGTTCGGAGTTTCATCGGAGGATTTTTGTTCATGGTGTTCTTTCAAAATTGAACAGTGAAATTAATTGAGAAAAATCTGCATTAGCTAACTATGCTCTGTGTCAGTGTACATTCAAAAAGTCATAACTTTCTCGTCATTTATCCGATTGAGTCTGTTCTTTCAGCATCACGTCACAAATTTTGCCTAGCTTCAATTTTGATGTTGAGCTCAAGTCAATATTTTGCACCGATGATGACATGGAATTTTACACTCATATTATGCATTAAATTTTCCGACACTGAAAAAATAAAGCCCAACCCAAATTCAAATCCAATGTCCAATTGAAGAGAGTTTATATTCAAAAAATCATAATTTCTCTCATAACTTCTCTCACTCCCAAAAACATCTCTCAATTTTCTCTCTATTCTCTCAAGGATCAAACTCTAATTTTCTCTTTATTTTCTCAAGAACACCAACAATCTTCATCAATCTTCAAAAATTCATCAAGGACAAAAAAAGTCAAAAATCACAAATCTACTTCCCTCTTTCTTCTCCGGTCGTGATTTCAGCGACGCGTCCTCTTCTTCAACCTCCTCTTCACTTCAATTTGGTAACTCTTTATTACTTTTGCTTGAATTCTTGAATTAAATTACAATTGTGATTATGTTCATGAGTTAAAGATTGATATAGTTATTGAGTTAAAATATTGAATATTGATTATGAATTGAGAATTGGACATAAACTTGAGTTAGAATTTTGAAGTTTGGTTGAGATTTATTGTTGTAGTTTAGGTGTTTGATAAAATGCCTAAGAGGTAAATTTGATTAGAATTGAATTTTAGAGATAACATTTTTTTTTGTGATGATGTCAAAGTGTGGCATAGGATAAATATCCTTTGAACTCATGTTGGTTATGTGAACTGAGATCACTCTTGAGTTGAATATTTGTTTGTAGATTATGTGTTTGATGAAATGCTTGAGCCATGATAACATTGATTTTTTGAGCATATTTTCATGAGTTGAGTTGTTATGTGAATTTAATTCTTGAATTGTTGAGAATGTTGAAAAGAGGCATAATTGATGTGAATTTTGTTTTCGATTCGGTAAAAAATGTTGAAAAATCCTAAATACCGAATTATAATTTCATATGTCAATTATGGAATTGTTCTGGAGTTTTTATGGAGTAATCACATGTTGATGTAATTTCCTATTCATTTTTGTGAATAGACTCTCATTCTTGATGTAAAAGTTTCGGATTTGGAAATTAAATCAACACTTGATTTTGTGGTTGAATTCCACTTTTTGGATATGATTTTGAGCATAAGGTTACACGTTGTCGATGGTTAATACTCAATGCACTTGGATTGGATGTTTGGATGACATTTATGAAAAGATTTCGCAGTTTTAGATTGAAATTCCGCACGTTTCTCACGATTATAGAGTTGCTTCTCGGGGTTTAGAAGTAGTACTTCCACTTGGAATTAATTCATGGGAACCACTTTTTTGAGTCTGTTGGTGCATTTGTAGCTAACCATGTGACTTTGAGCCGATTTCGTTCCGATGTTTTACGCGCCTAATTTTTGGATTTAGTGCTTTTTGGCATGTACTTTGAATTTAACCTTCATTTGATGCATGTTTATACTTTATTGTTCGTTCACGAACCTTTGTGATTGAGTTTGCCTGATTCCGATACATTTTTTGGGTTAATGCTTCAAATAACCGTAGTGCTGCCCCGTTTTGTAAAACGCACCCGAATTTGGTTTAAATTGTTGGTTTATGCTTCATTGCATTTGTTTTGATCATCATAATACATGTGTATCAAGTTGTGTCAGTTTCAGATCGATGTTTTGTACATTTTTTTGTGTGATGTACATGCTGCCCGTAATTCACTTTTATGTCTCCATTACTTGTTGCATTTCACTTTATGCATGATAATATACCATTTTAACTTATGATGTCGATTGTTGAGTTACATTTGATATCCCTTGTTATCTGCTAACCTTTCTTGTGAGATTGTGCAAGTTTTGGAAGGTGATTCATCATGACACATGTGTTCGGATTTTATCATTTGCTTGTGTAGCATGACTCAGTGCAGGATATTGGCTTGAGGCGCATTGCTTGCAATTTATTTTTGCATTGTACATTGTATGGCTAAATTGGATATTATTTTGACCATTTAATTTGTTGATACTAGCTTGCTCGATGTTTTCCGGAGTATTTTTCGCTTTGCTTGCTTACTGTATAACAAACATTTTATCCGTTTGGTATTACATCACTGCTTTATTTATCTTTCCTCATTTTATCGCTTTCTAGATATCTTGAGAAGTAGGATAATAAAGAGCGTGCGTGTAATACGATGAGAGAGCTAACTTGGTGTTTTGCGTTTTATCGCAAATGTTGTGGATAGCAAGAGTCACCACCAAATTTTCTTTTATCCAATAAAGGAAAGAGTGAAAAGAACAGGAAAGACCTGTTGAGAATTTTCTTGAGTTCGGGGGGTAGGTTATGAAAAGAGAAGGTGTTAGCACCCTTTTCATCTGTAGTTATCTGCAGGCTCTTAATTGCTAGCTCACTTCTTGAAATGCTTTGTGTTTGTGTATGTTTGAAAATATTTTGAAAATTCCTAAATACGATAATTTTGTAATAAATCTAGTATCGTTGAGAATGTATACAAAATGTTTGTTTTGAAAATATTTGTTTGAAAGGGAGTGTTTGGAAATATGTTTTAAAAGTGTGAGGTTTGAGGATTGTTTTAGTTTGTAAACAAGCGATTACGAGCGATCTACCTACTCAAAAGGTCTTTGTTCTTTTCCTCCTCCTTTAGATAATGTTATCCTACCATTAGTTAGTAGGAAGCCATATCATTGGATGTGAGGGACAGGTGTGGGTAATCGTACACTCATAGAAGGCACTTGTAAGGTACTTTAGCAATTGTCATAAGGGATTAAGATCGTTTATCGAAGGCAACATTGAAGGGTCATCGAGGGATTGCGATCTTTTTAATTGAGGGTCTTTGCTAAAGTATCCCACGTTCGAGGGACATGACTGTTTATATCTGAAGCAACAAGTGAGGTTAACCCTAAAGGTGCATGTGTGTAAAGTGTGTTTGATTCAATTTATTTTATCTTGAATTAGGTTTTTGCTATGATTTCTTTTAATCTTGTCATACAAACCCTAATTACTAACAATAATATGGAAAGTGGTAAATTGCAGAATTTAAATATCCTACGCTATTACAACGCTTTGGGAATGGGGATACAAATTTGTGAAATGGGAAGTAAAGCAATAAAATCCTAATTATCTATTACAGACCATTTACATAGATAATAATGTGAAATAATAAAATGCGCAAAAATATAAAGTAGAGGAAAGAAAGAGGAAATGTTTTTGGTAGAGAAAAAGGTTTAATGTTTTAACCTAATTGATTGACTTTGTATTTAAAATAAATTAGTAAGCCTAATTAAATTGGGATAAAAAATTAATTTCAATAATCAAAAGGAAAAAATAATTTAAATATAAAAAAATCTAAATCTAAATTAGTTTAAAAGAGAAGTTAATTGTTAGAAAATATTTTGTTATGTAAGATAAATAATAAAAACCTATTTCTAATCATTTTTTACAAGTTTAAATAAAATAAATAATCCTATTTATGAAAAATAAAAAAATAATTGATTAAAACCTAAACCTAAATTTTTATGATTTAATATATTTTATTAAATAAAATAAAAAAAGTAGAGAAAAAAGAACAAAAATAATTGGGTCATGAGTCATAAGTAAAAAAAGGGGGGGGGGGGGGGGTTGAGAAAAAAATTTTGTTAGGCCCAAAATAGTTTTTGTTTGAATCAGAAAAATAAATTAAAAAAAAAAAAGGGCCTGCAAGTTAGTAAAAGGGGGGGGGGGGGGGTGAGATGCATCAAAAACAAAAAAGAAAGGGCCCAAAACAGAGGAGCCCGACGTATGTTTGAGATTCAGTTTTGCTAGCTCATGATGATGTACTATGGGCTTGCTCATTTGGCGCGTTGAATTTGATCATGAAATGATCAGATGGTGCTGGAGATGGGTGCATGGTGCACTTATTGGACTTGCTTGCATTGAATCTGAAATAAGAAAATATGAAACAAATAAAAGGGTACCATTAGGGCTCGAACACAGGTCCCTATAGTCACAGGCGCGCGCTTTAACCACTGGGGTGGTGATACATCCGGTAGTTAAAGCACAAATCGATAAATATATTACAAACTCCTTCCTGAATGTAACTTCATCTCCTACCCCATGCTAGAAGCCATGGACAACACTTTTAAATTTTCAAACTCTTCCATTTCTAAATCATTTTCAAAAGTGTAAACATGAAACTTGCTTGTTTTTTCACCACAAATCCAACCATGCCATTAACATAAGCTAACACTCAAAGATTAAAGTTAATCTTTGTTGGTACCAAACTGAACCTTAATTTTTCAGAAACTTCATTTCCAAAATTCTCATCACTCAGGAAAGATAAATGAAATATAAGCACATGGTTAGCTTCAAGGCAATGATGTCTACATTTTTTATTCAGAAAGTAAAAATTAATGATGCTTGTATAGAAAGTTCAACGTTGAGAAAACTTACCTCAAAAGTGAGAATCGTGTTTGAAGTTGGAGCACTCTTGGAGATGTTGTGATGATCTGGATAGCTTCACTGAACTCCCAAGAAGCTATTGTAATGCTTACTTTGGATTGAGAGTGCCTGGATTCTTCTGGAGAAGTCAAGTTGCAGAGTTGAGTTTGGAAAATTATGGATGGTGATGGGGGGATTACAGAAGTGGTTCAAGTGTTTGGATCACTTCTATATGGTTTATAAATGATGTTTGAATGATTGAAATTGAAAACACACGAGTAGATTTGAAGTTGGATGTTCAAAGTCAGAAGTTGCAACAATGGAGGATTTGTGTGCAAATTCTGATTTCAGGGAGTTTGAGAGAGTTAGAGGGCCTCTGAACTCGTGTCTTGGCTTGCAAATGATCATGTTATTTATAGAGAAAGATTGGAGGGAAGGAGAACACTAGGTTTGAAAGGTTATGGCTAGGTTACTTAATTTTGAAGCAACATTGAAAAACATGGTTCCAATGCTTGTATTATACCTTCTAGAGTGGTTGAACACTTTAAACATGTTTCTTCTGATCTTGTAGGTTAAGTCTATGTATAAGAGACAAGTTAGAGACTTAAGAAAAGTTAACTTTGTGATTAAAGCAACTTTGCAAGAACGACAATGTCAACTTTATGCCAAAAATGGAAAAATCATTTGGACAAAGCTTGAATCAAGTGGATAATGGCTCAAAAGTTTGTGCAATCATCTAATTATGAATAGATTTAGAGGTTAAAAGGCATGCAAAGCAAGATTATGCAACATGGTTATGGGATTTTGTTACGAGTTCATCACAAAATGACTTGTAAATCAAGTTTATCATGCAAACTTAAAGTCTTTGAATCTCCTAGCTCAAAAAGGATCTCTTCAAGTTCTTGGACATTTTGGAAAGCTTGAAACATTGTCTACAAATTTCATTTTTACCACTTTGGATAAATCAACTTGGAACTTGGTGAAAATTAGACAAGAAGTTGGGATAAAAATCTGACCAAACTTGTTGAAAAATTTCTCTAAGTGTTTAGATATAATGTCACGACTTCATAGGCCTATATCTCCTAATCCAAGCATTTATTGGACATCAACCCTCAAGGACAAAGTTGTATAATTTATCATGCTCTACAACTTTCATGTTGAAAGTTTTCTTTGAATCATCTTGTATCTTAGGGGTAAATGGTCATGAAGTAGTGAATTTATTAAGGCAAAAAACACTTAGAATTTTTCTAAGTATTGGAAATCTTGACTTTTTGTTGACTTTGTTGATTCTTGTTGATCAAGTTTGATATTTTTTAATGTCTTGATGATTCTTGATCTTTGAAATTCAATGTTGACCAAAAAGTCAAAGTTTGACTTTTTGTGTGACTGTTGACTTTTCATCAGTTGATTCAAATTTTCAACTATCAATCACTTGATCTTTAGAAATGATTTGAGCAATTAAATTAGGTCAATATTTTGTATTTAATTCCTTAATATCATTCTTCAAGTCATTATGTCATGTACTAGGTCAAAAGTCAATGATCAGTCATTCTTAATCAAAATCCTAATTTTGACAATTTTGCCCCTTTGATGATATGAGGGCTTTTATTGAGGAGTTATGATCAACCCTTGATAAAGTGATGAATATGACTTCAAAATGTTGATGTTGACCAAAAATATTGAAGTTTGACTATATGTTGACCACAATTGACATTTTACCTAATACAATTGATTTTCAGTCATCTGAGCAATTGACTGAGCAAATTTGTGATGTAAGACTTGAAACTTGGTATGAGAATTCTTGGAGACCTATGATGAACCATGAAAGTTACTTGAGGCATTAAAAATCCAATTTTTCTTGAAAAAACCAAAACCCTAGTTTTGGACCCAGTGCTTAGGAGATGAGCTTGTTTGATAAACTCTTGAGAACCTTTGAGAATTTGAGAAATTTTGTGAGAAATGTCTTAAAGAAAAGGGAGGGAAAATTTTGGGGTACAACAGTACGCTCGAAGTCTCTATTTAAATTCCTTTAGAAGGCATTCCGCACTTGTTTACTAATTGTGTTTGTTGATTTCTTAAAGACCTACTTCGAAGTAGGCCTTTTGATGTGTGCTTACATTTATGCCCAAAGACCTCAAAGAGGAATCCCATTCCCCATTGTTAAGTCCTCAAATAAGGCAAGCAGAGTAGGATTCACAATCAACCCCCATAATTTTAGTCTGCGTCATCCTTAGCTCGTGTTGTACGCTGATGCTTTGGAGTATGCTACTCTCACTATCGAGCCGGTCAGATGGAAAAGGGATCTGTAACCAATCCCCCACATTTTGTCTTGAGATCACAATAGGTGACGTTGATGCTTCGTACTTGTTCGTATTGTCTTCTATCTCCTACCTCGATTCTTGATATCTTAGTTAGGTGCTTAGTCGCCTTAGACATTCACTTCCCCCCATTTTATACTTCTTTCCTTGGTAACATGATACCTTGGTTAAGAGTAGCTTTCATGACCCCTTCTTGCCTAGATGAGATATCTATGGTCAGGAACTTCCCCCCTTTTACTTACCTCGTTGATTCAATATCTTGGTTAAGCCTTTTGACTTGAGCTAGTGTGTACTACTCATGACATGTGTGTGCTCTCTTGAGCTTGTTGATTTCTTGCTTGCTTTTCATTCTTGTGTGCATGTTTTCTTAGGTTTTGAACCTTTTCCATGTTCCCTTAGGAGTTCTTGATTCATACTTTAGTGGTGATTCAAGATAGACATTAGGTTGTGAACCATGTATGCTAACATAGATAGATGTTTCCCTTTTATTCTTGACCTCAGTGCCTTCATTGTATGATAATATTATGGATTAGACTTAGGTTATTTCCCTTAGTTGTTTTCTTTCTTTTGCATCCTTAAAAATAAAACTTTCTTTTTCTTGGCAAATGCATAAAACATCTAACTTTCAAATCTTTTTTCAAGGTAAAAAACATCAACCAATGCAAACTCTTTTCGCCTTCGGGCCCTTTCTTTCAAACTTTCAAAAGAACGCGTTAATTTATTTCTGTGCCAACACATAAGTATCCAAAGGTAGAGCTGCAGAAGAAATAAAAATTAATATTATTCATAAAAACACAAAACAAATGGAAACTATTGAGCCGAACTACGACGCTCTAATTCCTTAAAAAAGGATATGTAAGCATCTGGTCACGGGGCTCAGCCGAGCCAAACTTTGTAAACATTTCCTTCTTTTCCCCGTGTTTTCTTTTGCATGAATTCCCTCTTTGCATTTTCTTTTTATCTCTTTAGTTTTATATTTGAAACACACCCTTTGATTAGAACAACAAGAGTGGATACTGTAGAGTACTACAGGCTTGTGGGGTGCTAATACCTTCCCCTCGCGTAACAGACTCCCTTACCCGTATCTCTCGGTCGTTTGACCTTGATTTCACCCTTCTTAGGTTTAGTCGATGTTTACCTTTCCCATCATGTAAGATAAACAATGTTCGATGGCGACTTCATTGATTTTATCTTGATGATTTGTTCAACTGGTTGTTTCATCTGTCTATGAGTGTTTAGATCACCTTTTTAGATGGATGTTGATTCTTTGTTTTCTTGAACCCTCAACCATGATTTATGGTATGAATTTTTTCCTTGCCTTAGAAAGTTTGTAGTATTTATACATTGATGTTGGTTGAATTCATGTTGAGGAGAGCAATGTTTGTCACTTATGTTGTTGGTTTCTATGCGGTTGTGAAAAAGAAAAGAAAAAGAAAGAAAAAAAGTGAAAAAGAAATAAAAGAAAAAGAAAGAAAAAAAGAGAAATTTTTTGAAAAATATAAATAAAACGAGTATCAAATAATTGTGCTAATAAGTAAGGTGTGTTTGGTGTAACACTTGGGATGAAAGAAGAAGTTTGATTAAAATTTTGTGTTTGAATTTTTGTGAGTTGATCACTCCCTTAGGTTTAGGAAAGTTTTTGTTTCAATTAGCTTTAGGAATTACCCCTTGTTTTTTAACCAAGCCACACTACAACCTTAAAAATCCCTTGTGATTCTGGCCTTTGTATGTTCAATGTGAATTTTTAGATGAATGCATAATTTAGTCTTTTGTTTTCAAGATTGTTGGATGAGTGTCAAATCTTCACCTTTGTGTGTTTTTCATCCCTTGATGAATTTTTTCTAGGTATGATTCATGAAATGAGCTTGTATTGTTTTAGATGGTTTAGCATGATTTTTGTACTTAGGATTAGTTTCATTTTCATGTTGTCGTTATAGGTTAGTGGTAAATTTACTTTGCTTGTACGTTTTTTATTTGAACCATACATTTGTTTCGTTTTTTGAAACTTGTTGATTCATGATTCTTTGGTTGATCTTTTTTTTTATTTAAGTTTGTTTGGCCTTGTTTAAGGACAAACAATGATGTAAGTTAGGGAGAGTTTGATAAATGCAAATTGTAGCTATTTTTGTGTATAAGTTTTGTTGCACTTATCGATATTTTTTTGTTAATATCGTTTGAATAATCTCAGCTTTGTTTGTAAATATGTTTAGTTTGTGTACATAATAGAATAATCGTGTTTTTGTGTAAATATTGTATCGTTTGATAGTTTTCCACCTATTTTGTAGGTATTCATTCATAATTGGAGCATTAAGTAATAAAGGCTAAAGGCTACGCTTCAAGAATGGAATTTTTGGAAATTCATAAAAGAATAAGGCTCAAAACAAGGATGATAAAAATTATCAATTTGGTCGATATTTAGTCATTGTTAGATAGGATATTGAATATGCTTTCCAACACTTCAAACCATGTGTAAATCGAAGTTATAGTTCTTAAATTATGGCGAAAACAAAAGTTGATTTTTTTTTGGAACAACAGGTTTGGCGCTAAGCGCCCTCTGTGCGCGCTTAGCGTGCCCTGCAACTTCAAAACTCATTAATATGTGAAAAAACACATTTTTAGGTTATGGGTTGGATATTTTTGAGTTCCAACACCATCAACTTCATGTTTTGGTCTAGAGAGGCTTAGAAACAACATTTGGAGGTTGTAATCGGATGATTCGTGTGTGCTAAGAGATCATCGACGCGAGTAATACGGTTGATATCTCACTCTGCGTTAGAGATAAACTTTGTGTGAGTGATACATGATGATATTGACGAGTATTTTAAGTTGAGTACAAATGGATAGTGAATTTAAGTATTTGATAGGGTAGATGAAATGCAAACCCGAGAGTTTTCTACTCTCCAAAGAATAAATTTTTTGTTCTGTTAATAACTTTTAATTCTCGCATTTAACTTTAATCCCAATTCAAACCAAACTCATTAACGCGAGACTTATTGAATGATAATTCAGTAGCACTAATCCCCGTGGAGACAATATGATAAAACTAAATAAATACTTACTTTTGCTTACCGCTTTATCGCTTCAGCACCGCGATGGTCAAGCTCTTTCCCCTTAACTTATGCATGTTGTGCAACTCTATCGTGTCTCAATCTATATTTCTTTTTGGGCATAATGTCAATAATTTAACCATATAAGAATTATAAAAATGAAACAAAGTGAAATGAGTTCAAACAATGCAGACAAAAAAAATCGAAAATGCATCTCTAGATTCTAGAAAATGTTGAAAAATTTCGGAGATGCATTTTTTTAATAGTATGCAACTCAAAGATGACAAAAATGGAAGAAATACAGTCTAATCCAACATAAAAAATGCATTGATCATTTAAATTTCCTATAAAAAACATTTCTCAATTAAATAACATAGGCTATTACATAAGTTAATGCTCAATTTCTATAAATGTATATAGAATTAAAAAAGTATAGAGAAATTTAAAATTTATCAAATGTGAGTTTGATATTGAGCTCTTTGATCGATTAATTGTTGATGGTAGAAACTTGGAAGTGTGTTTAACGAGTTTGAGAGTATACGATTTGATAGAGTTTGAGAGTTGGTGGTTTTGAGAGTTTGTGAGTTTTGAGAGTACTTTGAGAAGTGAGGAAGGAGAAGAGACTCTGACACATATTTGATTAAAAATGGATCTGGAGATGCATCTCCGTAACTTATATGGAGATGCATTTTTGTAATTTTTTTATATAGCCTAAGGGCCTAGTTAAAAAGCGAATGTGAATGGGGTGCATCCTGAGATACATCCCTGGATTCTAGGAATAATTTTGGTTTTTCACTAGTGTGAGAAAGTAATGCTTAAGGTATATAAAGCAATCCCTAAAGTTTTACTAGTATTTCTCTCGCTGAATCTTGGGATTTTCTCAATAGAATTAGAGTGGCATGAAGTATAGCCATCAAGATGGTGTTATTAACTACACCTCATGTAATGATTACACACCCTATAAAAACCCTAAAATGTCATTCGTATCGTCTGCATTTTAAAATCTGAATGTGCCTATTGTACACAAAATCACTTCATTATAATGACACCCCTATCTCTTACAAAAAGGATTCGGATTTTAATCCCCGAATTAACCTTACCTATATATTTTCTAAGTTTCCTTACAATAGAGGAAAAGTTTCAGGTTTTAATCTTCAGATTAACCCCGTAACATTATTTTACACCTTTATATAATAAGTTAGAAGAAATTGGTATTTTTTTATAGTAAATCATACATTATAAGTTCTTTGTAAATGAATCCTAGAATAAACCATGCCTATTTGTGGTTCAATAATAATAATATGAAAATATAAGAACTACTGTGTATATCTAAATGTAAAATGTCAAATATAAATTTCAAAATGTCACTATGCCATATAAGGGAATAAATAATACTTTTTTTCTTCTATAAACATTGCTTATAAACGCTGCTTATTCTTGTGCTGCTGTAACCATATACAACACTTTTTGTTTATGTGAAAGCACTGCTTAATGTAGACCTTAGGCAGCGCTTTTAACATTATAAGCGCTTTCTATAATGCGCCCACAATGAACCATAACACAAAATGTCAAAATGTTAATATCAAAATACAAAGTAAAAGACAACTACTACATATATCTTATGTCCCTGATCCTCTTCTGCCTCTTGTACTGCAACGCATGTCGTGCCTCTACTAAGATGACATGTAGAATGGCAATCTGAGAAATGCCTTCCTCAAACTCACCCCTAGCTACGATCTCTCTCATAATAGCCTCATTACGGTGGCATATCAACAACACATCAACGACATGGCTCGCCTACCAGTTAATGAGTTACTATTCGGACGATTTACAGATATCAGGTTTGATCAGTTTGATTTGCGGATTCATTCATTAATGTTAGAATATATATATATATATATATATATATATATATATATATATATATATATATATATATATATATATATATATATATATATATATATATATATATATATATATATATATATATATATATATATATATATATATATATATATATATATATATATATATTAATTTAGAGATACTATAAATTAATATAAAAAATATTATAAGATATTTATAATATTTTATTCTAACAATTAATGAGTTTTGTTGTGCGCTTTGCTATGGATCATTTGAATTTTAGCAATTATAAATATGCATCTCTTATGTTTTTATAGTATGATAATTTTAGAGTTTAAAAAAAAGAGAGAAATAAGGGTTAGGTTTTCCAAGGAAAAAAAATTAGAAAGACAAGGATTTTTGGGAAACCTTGGAAGTAATCTAAAGGGATTGAGAAATATTTCTAAACACCTTTTGTTTGTGTGATTCTTATATTGAGAGTTGGAGAGATTGAGAAACACTTAGTAAAAAATATGATTTGTTCTTGAGAGTTTGGAAGACTACGTTGATAATTAAGTGTGAGGAAGACGTTCCACATTGATTAAAAAAAAAAAGATTTAACATTTTATAAGTGAAAAAACTCACACACCTATCACCTTAAAGTTTTAGGTGGATATGTGGTGTGTCTATCACAAAAGATATGTTCCAAGTATAAAATATTTTCTTCTTGGAATTTCTCCTAACACTGGTATTATGAGCCTTTGGTTTCGAGATAGAGATCATATTACTTATATTGAAACGCTTCCCACATGTAGTGGGTAGGAAGTGTACGTGAAAGAGAGAGCGCTTTATTATTTTGACAACAAATATTATAAAAAGACATATAAAAATAATAACCTTTTATATTAATGTTTAAAAAATATATTTTTCAGATGTTTATTAATGTTACTCTTTTTCTATATTAAAGTTACTTTTTCTTATAAAAATAATAATTTTTATATTAAAACTGAGCTCATTTAATAAGCTATATTAGTTTTAATTTAACATATGAGAAAGAGTATTTATAATAATATAATAGAAAAAAGAGGTAGTACTCCTTCTAAGTCCTACATTCCAACCATATTTATATTACCTTAAAGTTTTTAAGTGAAATGTGATTAGTCTATCATAAAATGTGTATCTTAAGTATAAAATGCTTTTTAGTTGGAATTGTCTTTAATAAGTTATTTTTTTATAATTCATTTATAATTTTTTGTAATAATTTTTGAAGTACAATGAATTGGAGATATATTTTTTTCCGCATATGCAAATTATTTGATCGAGTTAAGTAAACAAATCTTTCACGCTTCTCGTCTTATTTTATCTTCTTTTACTAAATTTATTATTTATTGATTATTATTATTAAAAATAATTTATTTTAATTGATATTATTCTTTCTCTTTACATATCAAATTTTTTGACGTAAATTGAGTCTTATTATTTTGACAACAAACATTATAAAAAGACATATAAAAAATAATAACCTTTTATATTAATGTTACAAAAATTTATATTTCAGATGTTTATAAATGTTACTTTTTCCTATAAAAATAATAATCTCTATATATTAAAACTGGGCACATTTAATATGTTATATTAGTTTTAGTTTAACATATGGGAAAGAGTACTTATAATAATATAATAGAAGAAGGAGGTAGTACTCCTACTAACACCTACATACCAACAATACGTATTATAGTAGTATAGGAAAAAGTAACATTAATAAATAATGAAAATCTAAAAAGAATAAATACAATTTTATAAATTAACTTACTCATTGTTTTTCTTAATTCCGGAGTATAATCTTTAAACATAGTTTTTTTTTTGGATGCAGTGAGTAATATTGAGAAAGGTAGGAGTGGTAAAATGGATCTCTTGGACAAGTTCATTTTACTAGTATTTTAGTGTAGGACGGATTAAGAATTTAGATCCTCACTCTTTAATATGATCGTTCTATTTTATTCTGTTTTCTTTGCAGACTTTTACAGACGTGATTAAAATTTTATATTTTTAGATTTAAAAAATACATTGTCCACATACTTTCTCCGTCTCATATTTTTTTTTTGTAAGACAGACTTAAATTTTAAACTTTTATTTTTAAATATGTCCGTTTCACTACGTTTGATTTTTTTTCTAAACGTTTGCGAGACAGAATTAAATAAGGTGGGCGCCCGTTTGCCCTCTAGTGAGAGGTAGACTAAAAAGGAATGCAATGTAGTAAGAAAAAGTTAGATTGTTTGGCAGTCATCGTTAGTTGAGAGATTCATTTATTGTGCTTTGTGTCGAACAAGATCCAACCAAGGCACACACAGAGTACGCAGCAACACATGCATCCCACTCCACATACTCAACTGATTTGACATTTCAGATTCTGTACTTTTAACTTTATCGTATCATACAATTTGTTTTGTGCCACCGCTCTCCTCTCTCTCCTTCATATAGATATACAATGGCCAATGCCGCATAATCCACATGACTTTGCCTTATAGTACTACTATTTTATTCTGATGATAATTTTCTCATTAAATATAGTTAGGGTGTGTTTGGATTCACTAGGGATATAATCGATTATAACAGAATTAAATTAAATATAATTGATTTTATTAGAATTGAAATTAACATAATTAATTTATATTTAAATATATTTATATAAAAATGAATTTAACAATAAATTACAATATAAAAATCACTCATAAATAATTTTACAAATAAAAATTACAAATTTTAATTTTGAGTAGAATCAATTTTAGAGTTACAATCGATTCTACTTTTAATAAATCAAACACCTTAAAATCATTCCAAATCAATTTTAAACCTTTAAAATTAATTATAGATCTTCTAAAAACCAGTCCAAATATACTATTACTCTTTTCTTGTTTTTTCTTACTAAAAAAATACTCTTAAATGTCATATTGATTTAAAATTATTAGATTTTGTTTTGTTTTTTTTGACAAAAGTTAATATATATTTTTATTTAGATTCGTAATACTATGTGTCGGTTTTATATTTAATTTAAGTATTCATTATATATAAATTAAAATTTAAAGTAAATTTATTAAAAATATTTTTCTAGTAATTTAATTTAAAGTTATTCATTAAAAATATTTATTTTTATTTACGTGGACACAATATTAAATTTTAGTCAATTTTTTTAAGACCAAAAGATGATAGATAGCATATTAAGATCAAAATTACACAGTATCTGACATTAATTATAATTTTTTTAATAGAAAATATTTAGAAAATTTTAAAATAAATAATTTATTAAGATAAATGTATTGTTAGATCAACTTGTTAAACCATAATAATGATTATAATAGTAAATTAAAAAATAGAAAAATGATAAAAGTAAGACTTGAAAATGGAAAAATGACTAATTTTTTTATAATTAATTAAATTATATTAATTATTTTAATTATTGTTTTTTATTAAAAATATTAATAAAATACTAAAAAAAACGTTAATTAAGATAAGTGTATTGTGAGAGGAATTTGTGAAAGATTTGAACCCAAATCATTAGAATTTTAAAGTTGTTATTCTCCCTCTAGGAGAATGAGCACTACAGAAATAATCATAATTTTTATTGGTGTGTGGAGATGGTTAATGATTTTGAAATATTGGTGTTGATTTTTGATATAATTGTGTATGATTGACCTATAAGATTAGCATTTTAACATTTAAGTCAATTTAAAATACAAAATGAATGTAGTAAAATTGGAAATTAAAATCGTGTCTCTGGTGTATTATATATGAAGACATTTATATATTAGGCTATTTGGAGTGAATTAGATTTGTATTGTGTCTTGACTTTTGATCGATTCAAAACAATTGTCTCAAATTAGGCTTGCTGAGCAGTTATTAGTCGGATAAGTCTTAGCACTCGTGGTTGGTCTCTAAGGATGTTGCTCACTTGTAGTAAAAAATGCAAACACTTTGGACCAATTGCAAAAGTAGTGGAAATAGACGCATTAAATATCTTTCCATCATTGAAATGTTTCGCTGTTCTTTCGTGACGTGTGGCTTGAGGTGACAAGTTAAGGCATGATGTTCCTTATAATATACTTAAGTGCACTTGAGTTTATTTACGTTCCCTAGAAAAATAATCCATCTATAGATCTTGTAACTTTTCGCTTCTGTTCATCTAGTCAGTTGCTTTATATATATATATATATATATATATATATATATATATATATATATATATATATATATATATATTATGAGAATGCAGTTTGTATATGAGAATAAAAAGAATAATTATTGACCATTAGATCAAAATAAATGGTCTAGATTAAAAATATCATTTTAAATAACACATACTTTGTATATACTCTACCAATTTTCACTTAAACTTTTTATCTTCTCAAATCCACCACTATTTTCTGAAATTGTTTTCAGCATTCATCTTTTCAACTCAAAATCATCTTTCTCAAATATATATATATATATATATATATATATATATATATATATATATATATATATATATATATATATATATATATATATATATATATATATATATATATATATATATATTATATATCTCAGATTTTTATCCTTGTGACCGAGATAGTTCTTGAATTAGATTTTATAAATCAGATATGACTGATTTATACACTGGTAATTCGTGGTTGGTCATAACTCGGATATAGTTTGAATGTACACTTTGACGGGATATAATCGCACCTTGAAATCCGAGAGGCCGCATCTAATGGCAAATTTTTATTACAAAAGGCCAATTAATAGATGAGTCTGTTACACAATAATTAATGATCGAGTCAGTTACAAATGGCTAATAATTAAGACGATTACAAAATTAAAGGGGTAATATGCGGGTGCACTTGCCCATTAGATGTTTTGTATGATGTCAAAACTAGAATAACTTTATCATTTTTGTATATTAAATGGTATCTCTGAGTCTTTATGCACATCTTTGCATTAGGAATCTTAGATCTAGAACATGTTTGGAAAATGTATCATGCATTAAAAATGAGTTTTTACATGAAAAACATGTCTATGTGTCGACACGTACGATGTATAAGTCGACACGTATGCATCAATAATAAATCATGTAGCCTCTATAACTATGTGTCGACACATCCATCCTTCCAGGTCGACACATACTGAAAAATTTCATCTATGTGTCATCACATACGATTTTTAGATCGACACATGTATTTCATTTTTAAAGCCTGAAAGTCTATGTTTCTTTGTGTCGACACATGACCTTGAACAGTTTGACACATGTCATTACATGTGTCGACACATGACTTATATGTGTCTACACATACTGTAGTTTTTGTGAAAAATTGCATTTATTTTCAATTTCTAAGTCTCCATTTTTGCCTCCAACTTGCACGCATATAAATACTTCATACATGCATCATTAGAGGTACACATGGGTCAATTTGGGTTAAATTTATCCAAAACCATAACCTAGTCCGTATATGGTACACCGGTTTGGGTGAGGTGTTATAACCACCCACAATATCATTGGATCGGTTTGGGGAAAACAATAAATTTGTGGGTTGAATTGGGTTGGGTAGTGGATTACCCAATTTTTTATTCCTTATATAATTATGAGTTAAATATTTTTTTGATCCCCTTAAATATGACGATTTTCAACTTTAGTCCCTCTAAACATTTCCTTTAATGAATCGTCCCTATAAAATTTTCCATCCATAATATTAGTATCTGACGTTAAATTGAGCTAACGGTAGATGACGTGTCATTACAGGTTGAATAAAAAACTATTTTTTTGATTTAATTGTTTTTTATTTTTGTTTAAGAGAGCACACATTATCTTCTTCTTCCTTGAGACAAACCAACCACCACTAAATCTTCTACCTTGTGCCACCCTTATTTCCTCTACTCTCAGCCCCAACAACCATGACATAACCCTCAGATAACCACCCTCAAACTCATGTTTCCGGTCACCCTTCCAATACCGTGAAACCAACATAACCATCATGTTTTCGGTCACCCTTTATTATGTGTGTTGTAATTCATATCGAGATTTGTATCAAGAACCTTGTCGTTCTTGTACCAGTTATAATAGTCGGTATAAAAGAACACATTTGTTTGGAGAATAATATGTTGCTTCAAGTACGAGCCACCACAAAGCTACTCTAACTCACCGCATTTGAAGAATCTCGATTATATTGAGCTGAGTCCTCCATAGTCAAAGCCCTAGCCAACACCAGGATCATAATCATAATTAGAGCTGTAAACGATAACACTCTAGTGCTCGGTTACAATCCAAATCATGTAAAAGAAACAAGATATTTGCCGAGGATACTTAACAGGAAGAGTGTGCATCATATGGTATTTATCGATTACAAAATTAAAGTTTCCTACGGATACTACAAAGGTCTCGAAAATCCCTTAGCCTATTTTGGTTGGAGGCTCTCATCCTTATTACACTACTATTTTACAGGTTCTATTATTGTTAAATAAATATATTGGTCCTTCTTTTTACTATTAACCCTTAGCTTATCTTGCTTGTAAGAGCGACCATAGAAGAGAAGAATACAGAAGCAGAACAACACATTCAAGAACATTTATTGAATTATATCGGAATGCGCTTAGAATTAACTATAATTAACATGATAAGTTTGTTTGTGGTAGAATAGCCCTTAGATAATGTATGAAATTTAAGAATGAATGCCACATTCACCATGATACCATAGCAGATGCGGGATGGAAACATTTTCCCATGTGACAAGTTACATTCCCAATAAAATCACTCATCAAAATTTGTAATATGAGACGCAATTTATCCCTACTAAAAAGTGATAGTTAAAGTGTGTTGCACCCTAAAATTTTCCCTCTTCATTTTACCTTACATGGCTTGTGTTCATCATACATACTCATGCATTATCATGATAGGATAAAGGTATCTAGGTTCCCAAGTTCCTCTGTAAGCTATTGAAAGTTGATTGTATTGACAGTTAGGACAAGAAAGGTATTATACCCTCAATATTTGAGTCTCTCAAGCTAAAAGAGTTTATCATTCCCCAAGACATCTCAATTGTCTCTTTGACTCATCAGAAGTTTGAAATTGCAAGTATGAATTCTTGAATCACCTTTTCTCCTATTCATCTCTCAAATTAGGGTTTTGACCAGTTGAAGAGTTTGGGGCTTGTAGGAGTCAAATTTGTGAAGTATCATCTTCTCATCATCATATGAAGCATCTTTGTTCAAAGAATTTCTCAATTTGTCTAGAGGAATGGGGGTTTTGATGATTGATCACCATCTCCTAGCACAGAAGGTCAAAACTAGGGTTTTGAATTTAATCAAGAAACCTCTGACTTTTTTGGAAAGACTTGATTCCATGCCTCTCTACATATTCTTGAGCATCTATGATCGGAGGATTGATCATTAATTTTGATTAGAAAAGGCTCAATTGATCAAAAGGGAAAAATGGTCATTTTGTCAAAAGTCAACCAAAGCCAAAGTTGACCAAGTGGACTTTTGGTCAACTATAAATTAAATATCCCTATTTTCACTTTTCATGAGCAATGCTAGCATAAAACCAAGAGAAAGGGTTGATTTGAAGATAACTTGTGTAAGAAGTTACTTGAGGATTTGAATTTTTCTAAGTGTTCATAGTACTGAATCTTGAACCATCACAACTTTTTCAATTTTTATTGAAAATGTGCAAAACCTACATGCTTGGAAAGCTTGATAAAAATCCTACAAGATTTTCAATGTTTCCAAGTCCCAAATATGAAGTATTTGTTAGTTATTGAACTTATAAGTTTAGGGCATAAAAATGTCAAATTACAAGTCATGATGCATGCTCCTACAGTCATATCCACAAACACATGGTGTGCCCCTGTTCACGATGCTTTATCTCTTGATTCAAGTGTTAATTGAATAAGTGATTTAAAAAGAAGTTGTAATTGGGTATGTAAGCTAGAGTTTGATCTTTGAACCACTCAATTTGGATCCCTATTGGATGATATATTAAGGTTTGAATGTTGGCTCTTGAAGTTGCATTGTCATGCATTCCTGCCTGTGGACCTGCGCACGCGCAATGCTGTCCAGGCTAAGTTTTTCTCAATTCTGTGCCAATATTCCACCAACTTGCAAGGATCATTTTTAATTTCTATCAACTACAACTTTGATCTTCAGTGTCTCAGATTTCCATAGGCCCCAATTTCAGGTAAAACACACGAATGAAATGATGTATCCATGAGATTTTGCCCAGGTTGTCACAATGCTCATCTTCTGGTAAGAGTTCATGCTTCTTGCTTGCATTTCATAATGTTGCTTGTAGCAAAGCCTTTTCCTACCACCTCACCCCTTCACACCTTCCTCACAATGTCACAAACTAATCAAAATGCAAGCATTGAAAGCTCAAAACGCAGCAAGCTTCAAAACTGTCTCCAACGGCTCCAAACTACAAATGACCACCATACCCTTAGTAAAGCTTCCTCAACACTCTTTCCCACTCTATATAACCTTTTCTTCATTTTCATTTCAGAGAGAGCTTCATTTGTATTCACACCAAACCTCTGAAATTTCTTCTCGAAGCTTAAACCTCTCTCTCAAAACAAAATTTTGTTCTTCAAAATTCTTTCTCAAGTTCTTAGCTCTAGCATCAATTTCTGCATAATTATACTACATTGAAGTTGAAAGAAAAGGTTCATCGGGTTTCTTTCAAGTTTAGAGGCATAGAGTGGATTTATTTTTCACTCACTTGAGGTAAGTTTTCTTGATCTTCGATTTGAATTTTTTTGCTTACTTTCATGATGTAGACCTTGTATGATAATGTAGCTGGCCAGATCTTAGATCTGATATGTGTTCATGTGTGGTTTGAAGTTCAATTCATGCTCTGCAAGTTTTGTGAAATTTTCATGTTGCAGTGATTTCGTGCTCACATTTCTACTGGATCTTGCATCACTTTGAAAAGTCATAAGCATCACCGTGTTCTTTTTAATTCGGTGAATAATTTTGGTGTTTGGATCAAACTATTTGGTTGAGAAGCGAAGGAGAAATTCAGATCTGAAAATCGTATGATAATTCTATTTTATACATGTTCATGATTTCATTGATCTCATTGATTTCAGTGATCTCCGCATCATTTTTTCTCCATGTTTCGTGCATCATTTTGAGAAATCTTTGATCCTACGTTAATCCACTCTATGAGATCTTAAATTTTGGTTTTTATTTCAATGTATTTCGATGAGAGATGAGCAAGATATTGTAGTATGAACATTGCACGTTGAAATGTAATCAACAAGTTAGGGCATGATTAGAGGACGTGGATGATGACGTGTTTGTTTCCAATTGAACATGATTTGAATTTCTTTTACAATGCGTTTCGTTTTTAACATGTGTAATAGACTTCAACATATTTGAATTTTCATGCACTTTTATTTGTTTTCTTTAATTTTGTTTTCATATTTTTATTTAATAAAAAATTGTCAAAAAAATATTATAGACTTTATTTTTAGTCTATTTTCATATTATGAATTTTATTCCATATTTTTACTATTTTTTAGAAGATTAAATAATTAATTTAGTCCAAGTAGGCTTTTAAGCATCTTTTAGGTTATAGAATTTTATTTTCTAATTTTTACTAACCTAAAAAATCCACAAAAAATATTATGAGTTTCTTTGTGAATCTACTTTTTAAATTTTTTTTTGATTTTATAAAATTTCGTGACAATCTAATTAAACCAATCAATTAGTTATGTCATTTTCTTTACTTTTTTTTGTTACATTGTGCAAATAATTTTTGTTTGATATTTTCCTCTAGTGATAAAATTCCATAAAAATATACTTACTGTTTTTAGGTATTATAATAATTTTTCATGATTTTAAATTTAATTTACATTTCATTTTTCCTATTTTTCCAAATTTTAGAAGCTAATATTAGTTTTTGGTCTTTCTTCTTGCTTAAGCCTAAAGAAACATTTGAAAATCTAACTTCCTTTACTTCCAAAAATCAAAGAAATATGTTTGAATTTATTGGAATAATTGAGATCATAAAAATCACTTTTGTTTAATTTTAACTTTTGATCTTACATTTTCCACAAATTGTTTGCTAAAAACTCTCTAGTTTGACCCTTTTGTCAACTAGTCTTGTTGGTTTCCAATCATTTTCACCTTTTCAAGTTAATTCAAGGACTTTAATTCATATTCATGACTTTTATAAGTCTTTAGGAAGTTAGAATTTTATTGACTTAATTTTACAAGCCTTTTCCTATTTTTAGCCTAATTTTGATTTAGGGGCATGTTTAGGGTTTTGCCTTGACCAAAAGGTTTGTATATGAAAACTTGTGTGTATAGTAAAGGGCCAATTTTTGGAATAGCATATGATTCTGACTTGGTGCTATTGTGTTCCATTTCTCCTATTTTTATAAAACTCCTAACACCATCTTCTCCTATTAAACCTATAATATTTCTTATCCACCTCTCTTGGTGTGTCTAAGAGTTTCATCTATTGCTTATGTTTTATCACAAAAATGTTGAGTATACTTGATACTTGATCATTCCTTGAGTGATGTTCTATCATACTTTCTCCTTTATTTTATTGATTCTCTTCTTTCCATGCTCCCCATAGGATCTTTAATTCACTCCTTTCTAAGTTTGAATTGAATAGACCTTAGGCTTGTATCCATGTATGCCAACATCGGGTAGATGTTTCTTCACTCTTTTCCCCAACAATAGGATCAATAATGCATTATAACTTTAGGGCTATTTTGCTAGTATCCCCTTAAAATTTTCTTTTTTCTTTTGCATCTCATTAAAACAAAAAAACTTCTTTTTCTTTCAAACTTTAAAACACTTAAAAATTACTAATGAGAATCATACATTTGTTGAGTATGGGAGATGATAAGCGGATTTCTTCTCGATCTTATTATTCTTCCATTATAGGATTTAGTGTGGTTGAAGTCTCAAAGACTCCTTTCATGGTGTTTGTGATACGGTGGGAGAACTGACTTGAGGTTTTTCTTTTGTATTCGCACTTGTTCGGTTTAGCAAGAGTCGCCACCAACTTTTTATTTTATCCTAAAGGAAAGGTTAAAAAGCACAGGAAAAACCTTTGAGATGTTTCGTGGGTTCGGGGGGTAGATTATAGAAAGGGAAGGTATTAGCACCCTTTCTATCCATGGTTATCCATGGGCTCTTAGTTACTTGTTTTAAATCACTTGCCTTGATTTTCAATTGCTTGAAATGGTGGTGTGTGTGTGTGTTTTGAAAATGTTTTGAAAAAGATGCCTTGTCTAGGCAACCGTTGTAACAATTCTTTACTCAAATGTTTTACAAAGGTGTTTGTCTTTTCGAAAAGATGTTTCAAAGTTTTTGAAAGTTGTTTTTGAAAGTTGTGTTGTGGAGTGGGTTTTGAAAAGTAGGCAAGTGTTTTTTGCAAGTTGGTCAAGTAACTAAGAGTTGTTTACCCCTAAATTTACTCAAAGATTTTTCTCATGTTTTAACCCTTTTAACAGTATTGTTCCACCATTGTATTTGGTGGACAATCTTGTGTTAGGATGTTAACGGGACAGGCGCGGGTCATCGTTTGGACCATGAATGCAATGGTGCCAAGTGTCTTTGACAATTTTTTCTTAAAGGGACTATGATCATTTTTAGGCAACTTCGAAAGCGTCATCGAGGGACTATGATCATTTGATTTGTTTTTGTTTGGCTAAAGACACTCAACATGCAAGCATGGCCCAATTTGGAAGGCAACAAGCGGGATTACCCTAGGGGTGCAAGTGTGAATTGTGTATTGATTGTCATGCATTTGTTTTTGTATTAGGTTATCTAGCGGTTGATTTTGAATCTTCGCATACAAACCCTAATTACTATACAGTATATAGAAAGCGATAAATTGCGGGAATTTAAAGTCTACGCTATTACAAATAAGTATCTGGGGATGGGGGTACAAATATTTACAAATGGGGATGAGACTTATTAGGAGAGTAGTGTCCAAATATATTTACAACCAAATCGAATCGCATTCTCAAATGTAATGTATATCAATGTATAAGAATAAAAGACAAGCAAATGTATTGGTGTAAGTGTATGTGATTATTTACAAGTGATGCAAGATATTAACTTAATGCAAAGTTAAGTATTTATTTATTTTTGGATTTTTGTTGATTATATACAAACAAAAGATTTAATAAAAGAAATGAAGGTGTCTAAGAAATTCTATTTTTATGTATTAATGTTAATGTATTTTAGTTAGTATTTTTATGTATGAAATTAAAAAAGAATTTTAAGACAAAAATCTATTAATTTAATTAAATCTAAAGTTTACGTATTTTTTAAGTGCAATAATAAAAAGGTATTATTAATAAAAACTTAATGTGAACAATTAATTTATTTAACAAAATAAGTTATGTAAAAAAAAGGTGTAATGTGATGATAAGAAAAAGAGTATTATTTAAAAAAGGGAATTGAATGGGCTTTAGGGGGTCTTATTCTGGCCCAAGCAAAAATTGAATGAGAATCAAAGACAGGGGGTGTAAGGCGCCTGATTGCATAGGGGCTTGGCATTTGATGGGGCGAACCGGCCCAAACAAGTTTCACAAGTTTGTTTTAGGGTTTTCAAAGTTTTGGTTCATTTTGCAATTAGGGTTACAGAGCGGCGCCGTTCATCTTCTTCGCTTCCTTCGTTCTTCTTCTCAAGCCAAGCATTTCTGAACAAGATTCTCCGCCTAGGGCCACCAGGCGCCACCTTCAACTCCTCCTCCCTCCATGGTTGAGCACAACAGCGACAAGCAAAGGTAATAATTTCCCATTTTTTATGTCCTTTGTTTCAGTTCGTGCATGTTATTAGTCTTTGACAATTTCTGATCTTTTTTTATTATTTCTGTGTGAGGCGTGGAAAAGAAAGGGAAGAGTAGTTATACCTTTGTTGGTTCTTGGAGACGGAGGTTCTGGAGGTGGACAGGAGGTGTCCTAGGACGGCCAAGGTAGGGAACGCGATGCTGAGAGCTGGCTAGCCTGGTAACCACGTATCTTGATTTTGGGTTTAATGATGAATGTCTGAAAACCTAGCTCACCTGCTTCTGTCTTCTCTTTACTTGCTTGCTCTGATATTAATGATGATGGCTCTGAGATATCTTGTTGGTTTGAATGCTTCAGTGCTTGATTTGTTTTCCTCTTATTCTGCTTGCCTCTGAGATGCTTGTTGATGTTGATTTTGAGTATTGCTTTTGTTGGTTATTGGCCCTATGATGAGGTTACTCTGAGGGTTTTTAGGCTTGAATGCTTTGAGGTTGGATATTTGGCTTGGACAGGTTTGTGTTACAGTCGTGTGGACTGGTTGTTTTTGATGAACAAGCTTTTTAGGCTTTACAGGGCTTGAGGTTACAGGCCTTTAGGGCTTGTAGGCTGGTTTGAAGGTTGTTAGGTTTGCTGGTTTGATATACTGGTTTTGACATGTTTAGAGGAAGCTTTGAGGCTTATGCTTAGTAAGGCTTAAGGGTTTGAAGTTGTCTGTTTATGTTTGTTTCTGGTATAGGCTTCAGCAGTTTGTTTTCTGTTTTTTTGCACTGGTTTTGACAGGTTATGAGTTTATATGTTTGATATGCTTCAGGCTGAGTCTTGAAAGGCTTGAACAGGTTTGAAACAGGTTGTATGGCTTTTTGGTTTTGACAGGCTAAAGGTTTATCAGTTGGCTTGCTGTTTAGAGGCTTGTGTTATGTTACAGTTTGAGGCAGTTTGGAAAATCTTTGATTCAGTTTGTGTTATTTCTGTTATGTATTCTGCCTCTTCTTCTATTGTGTTCTGATAACTTTGTTATATCTTTAAGCCTCAAGCCTGCTGTAAGCCTTTCTCTCCTCTCTCTTTCTCTCTCCACAGATTTAAAAAGCATTTTTATTGCTTTAGATTGTACTTTCTGAAAAAGTATTGGCTGGAAAGTGATGTATTTTTGAATATCTTGCTTTCAATGTTTCTTTCCTCTGCATCTTGTACTTGTTGACAGCTTTTCAAGATTCTCTGTATATCTTTGATATCTTCTTTGGACAGTTTGGTTGACATTGGACTTGGTTTAGTTTCTTCAGTTTGCAATTAGTTCAGTTTGGACTTTGTGCATTGGTTTTGAAATTTTGTACTGTGCAATTTGTTTTTTGGCATATTCAGTAGCTGTTCAGTTTGAAAACTTTGGTTGACAATTTGGAATTATGAACTATGCAGCTTTGTATTTGGCATATTGAATAGCTTTGTGCATTTCATATTTTTTTGCAAGCATATTTCTATCCCTCTTTGTGAACCAAGAATTTTTTGTGATTTGCAGAGAGGGTGAATAAACTGATTCCGGCCAGTCACTTTTAATGACGAGCTTTAAATTAACTGTCTGCTTTTGATTATTTCATCTGCATTTGACTTCTTTCTTTTCTTTTTGCAGGTAAAAATCAGTTGAGCACAAGGGAGCATCAGAAGACTTAGGATAATTAGGATACAATTTTATTTCATTTTAATTATTTGTAATATTATTATTGTAAACAAAATGTAAATAAATTTACAGTGTTCCAATAATAATTTGTAACAAACAATTAAAGATGAATAAAAATCCTTCTTTGTCAGTTAATTCTTTTTTCAATTCACTGTCTATTTAATTATTCAAGTTTCTTAAATTAAAATAACTGGAAGTAAATCCCAACTATTCTAACTTAGAATAAATAAATAATTAATAAACACTGTGGTCTTGCAATCAATAATAAACCCGGCGTCCCACTTAAACATAAGCAATGCACAGTTAATCAAACCAACATCCATATGCTTATCCTTTTTACTGATTAAATCAAACACTGCAAACTCTCAATCAGAAGCCTCAATCCATATCTCAGAGTAAATTGAAAAGAGCTGTAGAATTAATTCTTTTTGAGAATGCGCGCACAGATCCTAGTTCTTGATTTATTGTCAAAGGAGCGTCCGCCTGATCAAACCCTGAGCCAAACTCAACCAAACCCTAATAATCTGCTTGAACTGTTCTAGAGCCATGAAAAACCTAATTTGGATAGACTGATAAGAAAAAGTCTGTTTGACTGATTCTTACGCCAATCTGAAAAAGTCAGGGAAAACCCGAAGCTGTGATTTCTTGTGGAAAAATAGGAGGGCAAATTTTGGGGTACAACAGTTGCCCCTGTTCAATCTTCTTGAACCTGAAGAGTTAGATTGGCAAGTTTGCCTTTCGCGACTCGAGGGTAAAAGGAGATTGGACACTAGAGTGCCCAAAAAAGTTTCACTCGGTGATGTGATGGTAGAGGGAATGGGCTTAAAGATGCCATTTGGTGATGGGCTTAGAGATGCCATCTGGAAGTTGCTGGTAGGAGGATGGGCTTAGAGATGCCATCTGGAAATGTTTGTTGAACTGTATGTCGTTGATGAGTGGATGAGTATCAGAAAGGTATCCATGTTTTGGAAAATCTCTGAACTAGGGGTCTGAATAAGCAAGAGATTGACATCCGTATCTAGAAGCATCCGTAAACTGTTTTCAGGAGTTGAAGTTGAATAAGTAATAGATCAACATCCATGTTGGGAGGCGTCCGTAAACTGTTTTTCAAAAGTTGAAGTTGAATAAGCAATAGAGCAGCATCCGTTGTTGGGAAGCGTCCGTAAACTGTTTTCAAAAGTCTTGGAATTGAAAAGGAACCGGTGTAGGGTTTCTTGATGATGAATCCGTGTAAAACTGCATCTGAATGAATCAGGAATAAGTATCAGAATGTCGCCATGTCTGGGTCACATCTGAACTATTTCTAGAAAGAATCTCGGAAGATGATGATCTTTGTCTGTCGACTGATCTTTCCTGAAAAGGTAAAGAGTTAGTTGTATGCAATGTCATGATGCATGATGCAATGTATGTTATATCAATGCTTATGATATGAATGTGATGAATGCGCATGTAAGCTGATGAGCTGTCTTGCTGAGGATAGATGAATCCTGGATGGCTGGAGATAAAAGAATCTTGACTGCTGCTGGGGAAAGTAATTCCTTGACTGCTGCAGGGGATTGCAAGAATCTCTTGATTGTTGAAAATGAGAAATCCTGGGACCGCTGTTGGGGGATCAGGAGCTTGGGTTGTATGCCAATCTACTGGGGATTCCTGTCTTGAGGAGATCTTCACTGGAGAATATTCGAATATCCTGTGAGGAACTGAGAATGAGAGTCTCCATTCTGCTTGGGGATTGATAGTTGGAAGTTTTAGCTCTGCTGGGGATTGCAAGAATCTTTTGATTGCTGCAGGTATTTGAAAAGGTTGGTTGATGAGATAGCTGTCCTGGCTGGTTTCAGGTATTGATCTCTGACCTAAGAAAGAAAGATAGTTTTCCTGGCTTGTTACAGGTGTTGATCTTCAATCTCTTCATGTAGATAGTTTCCTGGCTTGTTACAGGTGTTGATCCACAATCAGTCGTCCACAGATATTTTCCTGGCTTGCTACAGGTATTAATCCGGAACTTAAGAAAGGTTGGTCAAGGAGATACTGTCCTGGCTGGTTTCAGGTATTAATCTCTGACCTGAGAAAGAAAGATAGTTTTCCTGGCTTGTTACAGGTATTGATCTTCAATCTCTTCATGTAGATGATTTCCTGGCTTGTTACAGGTGTTGATCCACAATCAGTCGTCCACAGATATTTTCCTGGCTTGCTACAGGTATTAATCCGGAACTTAAGAAAGGTTGGTCAAGGAGATACTGTCCTGGCTGGTTTCAGGTGTTGATCTCTGACCTGAGAAAGAAAGATAGTTTTCCTAGCTTGTTTCAGGTATTGATCTTCAATCTCTTCATGTAGATAATTTCCTGGCTTGTTACAGGTGTTGATCCATAATCAGTCGTCCACAGATATTTTCCTGGCTTGCTACAAGTATTAATCCGGAAATTAAGAAAGGTTGGTCAAGGAGATACTGTCCTGGCTGGTTTCAGGTATTGATCTCTGACCTGAGAAAGAAAGATAGTTTTCCTAGCTTGTTACAGGTATTGATCTTCAATCTCTTCATGTAGATGATTTCCTGGCTTGTTACAGGTGTTGATCAACAATCAGTCGTCCACAGATATTTTCCTGGCTTGCTACAAGTATTAATCCGGAACTTAAGAAAGGTTGGTCAAGGAGATACTGTCCTGGCTGGTTTCAGGTGTTGATCTCTGACCTGAGAAAGAAAGATAGTTTTCCTGGCTTGTTTCAGGTATTGATCTTCAATCTCTTCATGTAGATAATTTCCTGGCTTGTTACATGTGTTGATCCACAATCAGTCGTCCATAAATATTTTCCTGGCTTGCTACAGGTATTAATCCGGAACTTAAGAAAGGTTGGTCAAGGAGATACTGTCCTGGCTGGTTTCAGGTGTTGATCTCTGACCTGAGAAAGAAAGATAGTTTTCCTGGCTGGTTTCAGGTATTGATCTTCAATCTCTTCATGTAGATAATTTCCTGGCTGGTTTCAGGTATTAATCCACAATCAGTCGTCCACAGATATTTTCCTGGCTTGCTACAGGTATTAATCCAGAACTTAAGAAAGGTTACAGAATGGCAACCGTGTCTGGAGCATATCTGGACTGTATCTTTCAACAGGTGATGAAGGAATTTTTGAACACTTTGGTTTTGACATTCGAATGCCCCAAGTGATGGTGAGGGAGACTTGCCCCAAGTTAATCTGTAATTGAGAGATTTGTTGAAATCTTGACTGGACTGCCCCAGGTTAACTGAACTTTGAAAGATCTGTTGAAACCTTGACTGGACTGCCCCAAGTTAATTAGATAGTGACATGTCATGCCCCTTGTTGATAGGATATTTGTCAATGGAAGTGTCATCCTTTTTGAAGTGATTTTGTTCACTGAGAGAGCTTTCGTTCATCGAATACATTCGCTGTATGAATTTCTTCGCTGTCAAACAAATAGCCATATGCAAACAGTGATATTCAAGTAATGCAAAGTTTATGTCTGTCTCGAAGTTTTGAAAAATGCATTTTTTAGCAGAAAACTTTTTATAAGACAAATTCAACACAAGATTTAGAGCAAAGCCTTACAGGAGTCAGGATACCTTTGTAACAATATGCTTTCGAACTAACCCATGCTTCAATTAGGACTTTTGAAGGGTTGTAACATGGCTTGGTTCACGGTTTAAGAAACAAAGGATAAAGGCTCAAAGTATATTTGTACCCACCCGCTCTTCGTGATGTTCTTCAATTCTAAGCTCAGTTAATTGTGCATTGAACTCTGTTCGAGTTTGGAACGACTTTTGGGTGATGGTTCACCAATTGAATTTGGAGGGCAGTCATCCTCTCCTTTTTTTCTTTTGCAACATTTTTTCATATTGTTGAGGATTTGTAGTGACCTCGTTCTTTCGATTTGTTATCCCTAACTTTTGCCCGACTGTTCCTGTTTTCGAGAATATAGTCAGCGGGATGCCCCAGCTTTCTTAAGCCTCTTTTATAGGTTTTGGCTAAGTGGGCTTTTATCTTTTGAGAGGTAATGACTGCCTATGAGATAAGGAACCATCACTGTCTTTTGATTCTAGAGGAATGCTTCTTTTTTGATGTCGTTCGTTGTATTACGAACTGAGAGTTTGCGACTTCAATGCACATTTCTTTTTTTTTGAATTAACTGAGAGTCTACCCTGCCCCAGGTTTAAATCAAAGGTTTCAATTTGTTTAGAACAGAAAACTCCTACTTCTTTGGCTCGAAGGGGTTGACTAGGGATTATCTTCCTTATAACTCCAGTGTTTGGGAATTGAAAGAAATGCCTGTACATCATCAGCAAGGTCTGTTCAAAAGCATACTGTATGAGAATATGGTATTGTTTTGTCATCCTCCCTCTAAAGGCTTGCCTCTTTTTATCAAGAATTAAATATCATAAAGAAAGTAGAAAGCATAGTTCAAGTGTAATGAAAATGAGTGGATCAAATCAAGACAAACATATGCAATGCATTAATGAAACAAAGTTTGACATTAATAGATAATTGTCTGAATAACAAAAGAAATTACAACTTTGAAAATTCAAATTAAACAAAGACATTCTCAATGCTTTGGCAAAGGAGCAACAATTATGCTAGAGTCTCCGGAGGGTCAAACTCGATCTCCTTGGCATCAATCATGTCTTGGATCTTGTTCTTCAGAGCCCAATAGCTGTCTGTGTCATGCCCTGGGCTACCACAATGATAAGCACATCTTGCATCCGGGTTGTAGTTTGGAGAAGAAGTCTTAGGGTTCAGATGAGGAGCCTTCAATGTAATCAACTCTTTCTCCAGCATGTGTTGTAGCGCTTGAGACAACGGCATGTGGATGTTGGTGAACTGTCTTTTAGGCGCGACCTCCTTACGCTGATGCCCCTGTCTTTACTGAGTAGGCGTAGGATTAGAGATCAAGATTGCTCCTATATGTTGGTCATGACGACCCTTTTGACTGCTCGCAGCATTAGACTCTCTCTTTCCTTTGTAGGGAATTATCTGAGTATCCGAGGGTGTAGCTCCTTGGATCTTTCCACTTTTGATGCCAGCCTCGACCCTTTCACCGGTTAGTACTAGCTCAGTGAACCCAGCTGAGGAGCTTCCTATTAAGTGATTGAAGAAAGGCCCTGTCAAAGTTCCCATGAAGATGTCAATCATCTCTCTGTCAGTCAAAGGGGGTTGCACCCTACCAGCCAGATCTCTCCACTTTTGGGCATATCCTTTGAAGCTCTCATCGGAATCCATGGTCATGTTCTGCAATTGCACACGAGTCGGTGCAAGATCAGCATTGTACTGATACTATTTGTAAAAAGCCCTAGCTAAATATTCCCAGGTGTGGATGCGAGAACTCTCCAATTGATAGAACCACCCGAGTTGAGCCCCTACCAGACTTTCTTGGAAGAAATGGATCTAAAGCTTTGGATCAGTTGTGTATGGTTGAATCTTACGGACATAAGACTTTAAATGCATCTTACGGCAAGAGACTCCATCATACGGGGCCAAGGTAAGGACTTTGAACTTTGGCGGAATGACCAATCCAGGAACTAAACCCATGTCTCCTAGATCTAAGCCAGGTATTTTTTGAATCTCCATAGCATTGAGGCGATCCTCCAACTGTTTGTACTTGTCATCAGCGGGAAGATATTGTTCCTCGGAGTAGTCAACTTCCTCTTCAACAATCTCCACATTGTGGTCTTCTTCAAGACTATCTCCCATGTTGGATGGAGTTACAAGGTCTAGGGCTTTAGGTCTTCTCCTCAAGTTCAGGATGCCCGCTGACTTCTTGGACTTCTTCTTCTTGTCTTTGAGAAGGAGAGCTGTCAGATCCTCTTGCCCTTTACCCATAGCCAGAAGCATTTGCTGGAATTGAGCATTTTGAGCTTGGAGATCTTTCACCGTTTGTTCCATATCCATCTTACTGAAATAAACAGTAGGAAGATAAGGAGACCTGTATGGGAGAAACCTGCTATGCAATGATATGTATGATATATGTATGCAATGTTTTCAAGGATCTCTTGGGGTATACACAAGAGAATGTTAGAGGTTGAACTTTGATCTTTGATTGGAGAACTTTGCAACGGTGGATGTCTCTCCACGAGAATCAAGCTCACCATGTCAAGTGGGTCATAGCCCCTGATTCAAGTTGTTGCACTTGATCTTTGATGGCACTTGTTTAGAGGAGAAACCTCTTGCCCCTTGGTAGACGTCTGGTTCAACGTGACCCTGCATCAAAAGACCCTCGAGATCCTTGAAGTGGTTAGTGAAAATGCTATGGTATGATGTCATTATGTTATGTACATGTATGCGAAAGCAAGTAAGTGTATATACAGGCAATCATATTCACACAAAGCAAACAAGTCCTTAGGTTTAGGCTTGCATGGGGTTTGTAGGTAAGTACCCTCTTGAAGTTAGTTGGCTCATCCTGTCCTATAATAGAAACCGGGTTCTAAGGAGCTCAATATCACTGGATTGTTTTCTATGTTCATTGTTTTGGTTTAGCCACTTAACTGGCAACCAAAATATTCCAAGAAAACAACCCTCAATGAGTGTAGTATCGAGTATCTACCAACTTCAGACTGCACCAAAGTCGGTCATCTCACTACCCCTAAAAAGGCTAAGATGGTCAATTAAGGTTCTAAGAGTTCGTTAGTGCTTCATGACATCACTCAGCGGCCCCGTACTCTCCTTGATTGAACTCAAGGGTTACCGGTACTCACAAATATGTCACACTAACATAGCTTACTGCTTCAACCATGTCGGTATACCCCGCACAGTTGCCTCACAGTTTTATTGCTATTTACCTAAAAAGGTGCCCCAAATCCGGGTGTAGGATTTACAACAAACCCAAACAAGGACCCAAAAAGTAAAGCAATCAAAGCAATCAAAGCAAGAATGTAAAGGTGATCTAAACCCTAAGGTAACCCCAATTTTAAATGACTCCCCAGCAGAGTCGCCAGTTCTGTGATACGGTGGGAGAACTGACTTGAGGTTTTGCATTTGTATTCGCACTTGTTCGGTTTAGTAAGAGTCGCCACCGAATTTTTATTTTATCCTAAGGAAAGGTTAAAAAGCACAGCAAAAACATTTGAGATGTTTTCTTGGGTTCGGGGAGTAGATTATAGAAAGGGAAGGTATTAGCACCCTTTCTATCCATGGTTATCCATGAGATCTTAGTTACTTGCTTAGATCACTTGCCTTGCATTTTCAATTGTTTGAAATGGTGCTTTGTGTGTGTGGTTTTTGAATTTTTTTTGAAAAAGATGCCTTTGTCTAGGCAACCCTTGTAACAATTCTTTACTCGAATGTTTTATAAAAGGTGTTTGTCTTTTTGAAAATATGTTTCAAGGTTTTGAAAGTTGGTTTTGAAGTTGTATAGTGATGTGTGTTTTTGAAAAAGGCAAGGATTTGTTTTACAAGTTGGTCAAGTAACCAAGAGCTATCTACCCTAAATTTCTCAAAGATCTTTCCTATGTTTTAACCCTTTTAACAGTATTGTTCCACCATTGTATTTGGTGGACAATCTTGTGTTAGGATGTTAACGGGACGGGCACGGGTCATTGTTTAGACCATGAATGCAATGGTGCCAAGTGTCTTTGGCAATTTCTCCTTTCAGGGACTTGATCATTTTTAGGCAACTTTCGAAAGCGTCATCGAGGGACTATGATCATTTGATTTGTTTTGTTTTGCCAAAGATACTCAACATGCAAGCATGGCCCATTTTTGAAGGCAACAAATGGAGTAACCCTAAGGGTGCAAGTGTGATTGGTGTTGTTCATTTTCATGCTTTTTGTCTTTGAATTAGGTCAAGCTATTTGTTATTTGATTTTTGCATACAAACCCTAGGTCTATCATGACATAATTGGAAAGCTTTTAAATGCGGAAAATTAAAATCCTAAATTATTACAACATAATTATGGGGATGGGGGTACAAATGTTTGAATGGGGGATATTTAGCAAGAAATTAAATCAAGACTATTACATCCATATTGAATAGACAAATAATTTAATTGTACAATAATTGAATAAATACATATAAAAAAGCAAAAATATATTATGCACAAAAAATGGTTTTTTATGTATGTAAAAGTGTTTTTCAATGTAAAATATAAACAAAAATGAAAAGGTTAATTTTTGATATTTTTATGGTTTTAGGGTAAAACCCTAATTTTTTGAATAAATGGTATTTTACTTATTAATATTTATTATTATATACAAAAATAAAAAGTATATTATAAAAAGTATTTTTTGATGTCAAATATTAATAAAAATAAAAGAGTATTATTTTCATGTTTTTGTCCTAAATATTCTAATAAATATGTACAAGTATATTTATGTATATTTAATAAACTAAATATGTATAAAATAAAATATTTATTATTTACCAAAAAAAAGTATATTTTGAGAAATTTTTTTTAAAAGGTAAAATAAAATAATAACTGAAAATAAATATATTTTGTATTATTTTTTAGTGTCTTAAATAAAAGTATATATATATATATATATTTATTTACATGCACATGTTTAAATAATCAAATAAATACCAAAAAAATATAAAATAATGTGAAAAAATATTTTTAATGTTTTTTATGTGTTGACAAAAAATATCAAGTCAGAAGAAAAAATAAAAAGTCAAAAATAATCAAAATATCACACAATGGGCCAAGGGGGTGTGTGATACGGTGGGAGAACTGACTTGAGGTTTTGCGTTTGTATTCGCACTTGTTCGGTTTAGCAAGAGTCGCCACCGACTTTTTATTTTATCCTAAAGGAAAGGTTAAAAAGCACAGGAAAAACCTTTTGAGATGTTTCGTGGGTTCGGGGGGTAGATTATGAAAAGGGAAGGTATTAGCACCCTTTTCATCCATGGTTATCCATGGGCTCTTAGTTACTTGTTTTAGATCACTTGCCTTGATTTTCAATTGCTTGAAATTGTGGTGTGTGTGTGTGTGTGTTTGAAAATGTTTTGAAAAAGACGCCTTGTCTAGGCAACCGTTGTAACAATTCTTTACTCGAATGTTTTACAAAGGTGTGTATCTTTTCGAAAAGATGTTTCAAATGTTTTTGAAAGTTGTTTGGAAATTGTGTTGTGAAGTGGGTTTTGAAAAGTAGGCAAGTGTGTTTTGCAAGTTTGATCAAGTAACTAAGAGTTTGTCTACCCTATTGTACTCAAAGGTTTTTCTCATGTTTTAACCCTTTTAACAATTTTGTTCCACCATTGTATTTGGTGGACAATCTTGCGTTAGGACGTTAACGGGACGGGCGCGGGTCATCGTATGGACCATGAATGCAATGGTGCCAAGTGTCTTTGGAAATTTTGCTTGAAGGGACTATGATCATTTTGAGAGGCGACTTTCGAAAGCGTTATCGAGGGACTATGATCATTTGGATTGTTTTGTTTTGCCAAAGAAACTCAACGTGCAAGCATGGCCCATTTTGGAAGGCAACAAGCGGGATTACCCTAGGGGTGCAAGTGTGAATGGTGTATTAGTTGTCATGCATTTATCTTTGTATTTAGGTTATCTAGCATTTGATTTTATTTACATACAAACTCTAGGTCTAACCATGGTATATTTGAAAGCGATAAATTGCAGGAATTTAAAGTCTACGCTATTACAAATAAGTATCCGGGAGTGGGGGTACAAATATTTACAAATGGGGATGAGACTTAATAGGAGAGTAGTGTCCAAATAATTTACAACCAAATCGAATCAATCGCAATGTAAAGTGTAGCAATGTATAAGAATAAAGCAATGTAAATGTATCAATGTATTTGTGTAAGTGTAGGTGATTTATTTACAAGTGTGGAATAGATGTTTACTTAAGGCAAAATTAAGTATTTATCTTTTGTATTTTTGTTAAGTATGTACAAACAAAATATTTTAAGAGAAGAAAAGGAAATGTTTTAAGAAATTCTAATCTTTATGTATTTACATATTAATGTATTTTAATTAGTATTTTTATGTACAAAGTTTTAATTAAAAGAAAAAGAAATGTTTTTTTAAGAAAAATTAAAGTTTTATGTATGAAAAAGATTTATTAAAAGTTTTAAGACCAAATCTATTAATCTAATTATATTTTAATATTTATGTATTCTTTAAATAAAATAAAAGAAATAATTAAGAAAATTTTATAAAAAAGGTGTCATTTGTTTAACGAAATATTATTTTTAGATTAAGAAAAGAGTATTGTTAATTAAAGTTTAATGTAAAAAAAAAGAAAGTATGAGTTAGTTTGAAATAATAAAAAAAAGCTAAAGGATTAAATGGGCCTTATGCTTGTCTTTGGCCCAAACAAAAAATAGGTGGGTTTAGGAAAAAGGAGGGGGTGCGCATGGAATTTGTGAATGGGCTTAGGAAGATGAAAGGGACAAGGCCCATTTTGCTTCACAAATGTTTTAGGGTTTCAGTGTGTTTTGTGTCATTCTGGATTAGGGTTAGGCCACAGAGGCGCCGTTCATCACTTCTTTCTTCGTCTTCGTTCTCACTGAGCCAAACGTTTCTGAATTTTCTCTCTGTCTCAGCTACTTGGCGCAGCTTCCACCTCTCTTCCCTCCATGGTTGGGCAATTCAAAAATGAGAAAAAGGTAACGATTTCGCCCCCTTTCTTTATGTTTTAGGGTTTTAAATCTTGTATTTTACAAGCTCTAATTTCGTGTTCTGATTAAGTGTTATTGTTGTTTCTGTGAAAGGAAAAAATGGGAAGGGATTTATACCTTTGGCTTTTGGAGATGGAGGCAAGGTGGACCGGAGGCGCCTAGGACGGCTGAGGGCGGAGGGACGCGTGATGCACTGTGTTGGCTTGGAAATCCGATATCTTTGTCTTTAGTTTTCTGTTGTTGGTTTGATGATGATGTCTGAAAACCCTTAGTCTCTGATTCTCTCTTCTGTATGCTTGTATGCTTGTATGCTTCTTTTCCTCTCTTCTGTCTATGTGAACAGTTGCCCCTGTATGCTTGTATGATGGCCCTTGATTTGTATTACTCGATGATGAAATTCTTTAGTTCTGAGAGTTTAGGTGTTTGCCTGCTTTTCCTCTTCTTGCCCCTGAGATGCTTATTGGTATTGATCTTGAATATTGCTTTGTATGCTTGCCCTGTGATGAACCTAGCTCTGAGGGTTTTGTGGTTTGAATGTTGTTCTGACTTTAAGTTGCCTTGAATGCTTGTCTGCTTCTGATATGCTATTGTTGAAACATTAGTTTTGACTAGCTTCCCCTCTCTTGGCTTTGTGCTGGCTTTAGATGCTCGATGATGAACTTTCCTAGTTCTGAGAGCTTTGTTGATTTGAGTGTTTTGTGGGCTTTTGGCTGTTTGGACAAAGGCTTATGTTTGTTGGTTACAGTTCATAAGCTTTGATGGCTTGAAATAGGCATGAGGCTTGTAAATGGGCTTGGAAGCTTTTATGCAGTAACAGGTTTTGAGAGCTGTTACAGTGTGAGGCAGTTTTGTTTTTGTGTTATTTTGTTTAGGACAGGTGAAAGGCTTACAAGCTTTTACTGCAGGCTTTAGGCTTGAGCAGGTTGATATTTCTGGTTTTGATTGTTTGTTGATGGTTAAGGCTTAAGGCTTTGAATGCAGGTTTAAGGTTTGAAGCAGGTTAGCAGGGGTTGCAAGACTTTGTATGGCTTGGAGCTTTGAGGCTTGGCCTGTTTTGATACAGTTTGGAGGCTTGACAGGTTATGTGTTTTTCTTTGTGTTGGAGGCAGGACTGTGTTTCAATGTTACAGTTTGTAGCTTTTTTTTCCTTTTGTGATATCTCTGCCTCCTTGTACTGTGTTGGTATCTTTTCTTTTTATCTTAAGCCTAAGCCCTGTAAGCCTTTTCTTTTTTCTCTTCCCTCTCTCTCTTGACAGATTAAACAAAGCATTTTATTGCTTAAATTTGTCCTTTCTGAAAAAGTGTACTGGCTGGAAAATGATGCATTTTTGATGTTGCTTGCACTTGTAGTTTAGCTCTGCATACTTTGTACTTCTTTCAAGATTTTCTGCATATCTCCTTGATAGCCCTTTTGACAGCTTTGATATCCTTTTGGCAGCTCTTGTACCTTTGACAGTTTTTTTGACAGCTTTGGATAGTTTGAAATTGTAACTTTCAGTTTGCCTTTTTGATTTGGTTAGGCCTAGTTCAGTTTGCCTTTTATCCTTGGTTTGGAATTTTGGATTTATGCAGTATGTTTGACAAACTTTGAATTTGTGCAATTTGTAAATTTGTGCATTTCATTCTTTAATTGCAAGACATTCCATCCCTCTTTGTGAACCAAGAGAAATCTTGTGATTTGCAGAGAGGGCAAACTGATTCCGGCTAGTCGCTTTTAATGATGAGTCCTTTTTTATCTGTCTGCCTTTTATTTCATTTCATCTGCTTTTGACTTTTTCTTTTTCTTTGTTTTGCAGATAAAAATCAATGGAGCAAAAGAGCATCAGTAGAAGAATGAAGATTTAGGAATTTTTTAGGATGTAATTTTATTTTCCTTTTAATCACTGTAACATTATTATTGTAAATACTTTGTAAATAATTACCAGATTTAAATAACAATTGTACAAATAATTAAAGATAAATAAAAAGTCTTTTTATCAGTTAATTCCTTTTCTTCTTTTCAATTGTTTATTTTATTATTTATAATTCTTAAATTATAATAACTGGAAATAAATCCCAACCATTTTAACTCAGAATAATAAATAATCAATAAACGTCTGGAATTCTGAATAATCAGAGCATTGCACAGCTAAACAACACACGTCCACATGTCCTTTTTTCATTTGATTAAATCCAACACTGTAAACTCAAATCAAATGCCTCAGCTCATCTCCCAGAGTAACTTGGACAACACTGTAGAATTAATTCTTTTTTGAGAAATATGCGCACAAAACCCTGATTCTTGACTTAAATGTCAAAGAAGCGTCCGCCTGATCAAAACCTGAGCCAAAATCAACCAAACCCTATTAATTTGTTGGAACTGTATCAAAAGTCCATGAACCCTAATTTGGCTAGACTGACAAGAAAAAATCTGTTTGACTGATTCTTGACAAATCTTTGGAGAATATGGGAGGGCAAATTTTGGGGTACAACAGTTGCCCCTGTTCAATCTTCTTAGACCTGAGGATGTAGATTGGCTTGCGTGCCTTTCGTGATCCGAAGGTGGAAGATGATTGAACACTAGAGTGCCTAGAAATTTGCACTCGCATAGTGGAGTATCAGCAAAGTGATGTCGGGAATAGGCTTATAGATGCCATTTGGAAGTGTAATGGATAGTTGTGGAGATGGGCTTAAAGATGCCATCTGGGGTGTCGATCGCGTAAGAGATTCCTTAGCGAGAACTTGCGTACCTGAGAAAGAAAGATAATTTCCTGGCCTGTTACAGGGGTTGATCTTCAAACTCTTCATGCAGATATACCCTGGCTAGATATATGTATCGAATCTGGAATTTGTCGTCTACAGATATGCCCTGGCTAGATACAGGTATCGAATTTGGAATTTGTCGTCTACAGATATGCCCTGGATGGATACAGGTATCGAATCTGGAATTGGTCGTCTACAGATATGCCCTGGCTGGATACAAGTATCGAATCTGGAATTGGTCGTCTACAGATATGCCCTGGCTGGATACAAGTATCGAATCTGGAACTTCAAAAGGTTGGTAGAGATAGCTTTCCTGGCTGGATACAGGTGTAGACCTCTGACCTGAGAATGAAAGATAATTTCCTGGCCTGTTACAGGGGTTGATCTTCAAACTCTTCATGCAGATATGCCCTGGCTAGATACAGGTATCGAATCTACAATCAAATCACTCACAGATATGCCCTGGCTAGATACAGGTGTCGAATCTGGAACTGCGATAGTTGATAGTAGTCATCTTTGGATTGACCTTTTCCTGAAAAGGCAAAACATTAGTTGTATGCAATGTCATGATGTATGAGATGCATGATGTCATGATGTTCTCAAAAATAAATGAGATCGTGTGATATGATGCGTATATGTATGTATCAGGATGTATAAAATGTGAAATGTCTATGAATGTGTTTTCGACTAGGAAAATAAATCCTTGACGAAGGCCGGGAAATCAAATCCTGGGCTGATGTTGAAGAGTAGAGTTCTTCGCTTCCGTTGGGGATGATGGTTGCAAGAATAAACCGGTAGGAGAAGATGACTCCGTTGGGGAATAAACTTGTTGGAGAGATTACTCTACGGGGAATTACTCTGTGGGAAGAGATACTTCGTTGAGGTTTTGATGAGAACTCCGCTGGGGATTCCACTGATAAGTTATGTTGGGGAATTTGATGAACTCCGCTGGGGATAAAAGAATCTTGACTGCTGTCGGGGAAAGTGAATCCTTGACTGCTGCAGGGGAGGGCAAGAATATTTGATTGCTGAAGATGAGAAGTCCTGGGACCACTGTTGGGGAATCAGGAGCTTGGGTTGTATGCCAATCTACTGGGGAATTCCTGTCTTGAGGAGATCTTCACTGGGGAATATTCGAATATTCTGTGAGGAACTGAGAATGAGAGTCTTCACTCTGCTTGGGGATTGATAGTTGGAAGTTTTAGCTCCGCTGGGGATTGAAAGTTTTGGCTCCACTGAGGATTTTGAAACTTGACTCTGAGGGGAGTTAGCTTCTGGAAGGCTCTCTGGCTGGGGATTGCAAGAATCTTCTGATTGCCGCAGGTGTTGATCTGGAATAAGTTACTGAATGTCGCTATCTCTGGGTCACATCTGAACTATTTCTGGAAGGAAATCTTGAATAAGTTACGGAATGTCGCCAAATCAGGGTCACATCTGAACTATTTCTGGAAGGAAATCTTGAATAAGTATCGGAATGTTGCCAAATCTTGGGTCACATCTGAACTGTTTCTGGAAGCAAATCTGAATAAGTTATAGAATGTCGCCATCTCTGGGTCACCTCTTGAACTATTTCTAGATGCAAATTCTTGAATAAGTTACGGAATGTCGCCAAATCTGGGTCACATCTTGAACTATATCTAGAAGGAAATCTTGAATAAGTTACGGAATGTCGCCAAATCAGGGTCACATCTAAACTATTTCTAGAAGGAAATCTTGAATAAGTTACAGAATGTCGCCAAATCTGGGTCACATCTTGAACTATTTCTAGAAGGAAATCTTGAATAAGTTACGGAATGTTGCCAAATCTGGGTCACATCTTGAACTATTTCTAGATCTTGATTTTGTTAAGGGTCAGAAATTGGGAGTATACCAATCTTCTTGAGGTGATAAGGATGAGAGTCTTCACTCTTGAGAGAAACAGATTTTTTTCAGTTGTCTGTTATCTCGTTGGTGGTTGTAATTTCCAGCAGGTGATGAAGAATTTTTTTGATGATTACTACTCCAAAAGATGAAGGAACCTTGATTACTACTTCAAAAGATGAAGGAACCTTGACGATTACTACTTCAAGATGAAGGAACCTTGATGGTTACTACTTCAAGATGAAGGAACCTTGATGATTACTACTTCAAGATGAAGGAACCTTGATGATTACTACTTCAAGATGAAGGAACCTTGATGATTACTACTTCAAGATGAAGGAACCTTGATGATTACTACTTCAAGATGAAGGAACCTTGATGATTACTACTTCAAGATGAAGGAACCTTGATGATTACTACTTCAAGATGAAGGAACCTGTTGATCAGACTGCATATGTTTAGAATACTGTTGAAAGGTAATTTGTGCTGGAGAATAAATCCTTGACAAATGTTGGGGAAATAAACCCATGACTGCAGGTCTGCTAGGGAGGTTTCATCACTGCCCCCAGTATCATATGCATGTGATATTGCCAGGAAACTTGGTCTGTTTGTAACCCTTGAGATTGACATTCGAATGCCCCAAGTGGTGGTGACGGAAACTTGCCCCAGTTTAATCTGCAATTGAGAGATTTTGTTGAAATCTTGACTGGACTACCCCAGGTTAACTGAACTTTGAAAGATCTGTTAAAACCTTGACTGGACTGCCCCAAGTTAATTGGATGGTGACATGTCATGCCCCTTGTTGATAGGAGATTTGTCAATGGAAGTGTCATCCTTTTGAAATGATTTTGCTCATTGAGAGAGTTTTCGTTCCTCCGAACATTCGCTGTATGAATTTCTTCGCTGTCAAACAGATAGCCAAATGCAAACAGTGATATTCAAACAATGCAAAGTTTATGTTTGTCTTGAAGTTTTGATGAATGCGTTTTTTAGCAGAAAACTTTTCATAAGACAAAATCAACACAAGATTTTAGAGCAAAGCCTTACAGGAGTCAGGATACCTTTTGTAACAGTATGCTTTCGAACTAACCCATGCTTCAATTAGGACTTTTGAAGGGTTGTAACGTGGCTTGGTTCACGGTTTAAGAAACAAGGGATAAAGGCTCAAAGTATATTTGTACCCACCCGCTCTTCGTGATGTTCTTCAACCCTAAGCTCAGTTAATTGTGCGTCGCACTCTGTTTGAGTTTGGAACGACTTTTGGGTGATGGTTCACCAGTTGAATTTGGAAGACAGTCATCATCTCCTTTTTCTTTTTCAACATTTTTCATGTTGTTGAGGATTTGTAATGACCTCTTTATTTTGATTTTGATTTTTTATCCCTAACTTTTGCTTGACCGTTCCCGTTTTTGAGATCCCAGTCAGCAGGATGCCCTAGCTTTCTTAAGCCTCCTTTACAGGTTTTGACTTAGTGGGCTCTTTCTTTTTTGAGAGATTGACTGCCTATGTGATAGGGAACCATCATTGTCTTTTGATTCCATAGGAATGTTTTTGATTTTTTGATGTCGTTCGTTGTATTACGAACTGAGAGTTTGCGACTTCAATGCGCACCTTTTTTGAATTAACTGAGAGACTACCCTGCCCCAGGTTTATATCAAAGGTTTTGATTTGTTTAGAACAGAAAACTCCTACTTCTTTGGCTCGAAGGGGTTGACTAGGGATTATCTTCCTTATAACTCCGGTGTTTGGGAATTGAAAGAAATGACTGTACATCATCAGCAAGGTCTGTTCAAAAGCATACTGTATGAGATTATGGTATTGTTTCGTCATCCTCCCTCTAAAGGCTTGCAACTTTTTATCAAGAGTTAAATATCATAAAGAAAAGCATAAGAGTAGTGAAAACGAATGGATGAATTCAAGACAAACATATGCAATGCATTAATGAAACAAAGTTTGACATTAATAGATAATTGTTTGAATGACAAAGAGATTACAACTTGAAAATTCAAAGAAACAAAGACGCTCTCAATGATTTGGCATAGCAGCAGTGATCACATTTGGAGTCTCCAGAGGGTCAAAACTTGATCTCCTCAGCATCAATCAAGTCTTGAATCTGATTCTTCAAAGTCCAACAGCTGTCGGTGTCATGCCCAGGGCTGTCAGAATGGTAGGCACATCTCACACTCGGGTTGTACTTGGAAGAGGAAGTATCAGGATTTTGAGGAGGATCATTCAGCGTGATCAGCTTCAACTTCAGCAAATGTTGTAATGCTTGAGACAAAGGCATGTTGATGTCAGTGTACTGCCTTTCTTGATATCTCACCCTACGCCTCTTGCCCCGTTTTTGTTGAACAGGCGTGGGATCAGAGATCAGGATTACCCCAGCATGTTGATCAAGACGACTCTTTTAACCAGTCACTGCATTGGACTCTTTCTTCCCATTGTAGGGGATTTTCTGAACATCAGAGGGAGTAGCCCCTTGGATCTTCCCACTTTTGATGCCAGCTTCGACCCTTTCGCCGGTCAATATCAGCTCGGTGAACCCGACTGAGGAGCTTCTGATTAAGTGATTGAAGAAAGGCCCTGTCAAAGTTCCCATGAAGATGTCAATCAGCTCCTATCAGTTAAAGGAGGTTGCACCCTACCAGCCAAATCTCTCCACCTTTGAGCATATCCTTTGAAGCTCTCGTCAGAACCCATGGTCATGTTCTACAATTGCACACGAGTTGGTGCGAGATCAGCATTGTACTGATATTGTTTGTAAAAAGCAGTAGCCAAGTCCCCCCAGGTGTGGATGCGAGAACTCTCCAATTGATAAAACCACTCGAGTTGAGTCCCTACCAGGCTTTCTTGGAAGAAATGGATCCAAAGCTTTGGATCAACTGTGTATGGTTGAATCTTGCGGACATAAGACTTTAGATGCATCTTAGGGCAAGAAACTCCATCGTACAGAGCAAAGGCAGGGACTTTGAACTTTTGCGGAATGACCAATCCAGGAACTAAACCCAAGTCTCCTAAGTCCAAGCCAGGTACTTGTTGAACCTCCATAGCATTGAGGCGATCCTCGAACTGTTTGTACTTGTCATCAGCGGGAGGATATTGTTCCTCGGAGTAGTCAGCTTCATCAATCTCCAGATTGTGGTCTTCTTCAAGTCTGACCCCCTTGTCTTTGAGAAGAAGAGCTTTCAGATCTTCTTCCCCTTTACCCATAGCCAGGAGCACTTGCTGGAATTGAGCGTTTTGAGCTTGGAGATCTTTCACCGTTTGTTCCATATCCATCTTACTGAAATAAACAGTAAGAAGATAAGGAGACCTGGATGGGAAAAACCTGTTATGCAATGATATGTGTGATATATGCAATGTTTTCAAGGATCTCTTGGGGTAAGCATAAGAGAACATTAGAGGTTGAACTTCGATCTTTGATTAGAGAACTTTGCACTGGTGGATGTCTTTCTACGAGAATCAAGCTCACCATGTCAAGTGGGTCATAGCCCCTGATTCAAGTTGTTGCGCTTGATCTTTGATTGGAGAACTTTGCACCGGTGGATGTCTTTCCACGAGAATCAAGCTCACCATGTCAAGTGGGTCATAGCCCCTGATTCAAGTTGTTGCACTTGATCTTTGATGGCATTTCTTTAGAGGAGAAACCTCTTTCCCTTTGGTAGACGTCTGGTTCAACATACCCCTGCATCAAAAGAACCCTCGAGATCCTTGAAATGATTATTGAAAATGCTATGGTATGATGTCATGATGTTATGTACATGTATGCAAAAGCAAGTGAATGTATATACAGGTAATCATATTCACACAAAGCAAACAAGTCCTTAGGTTTAGGCTTGCATGGGGTTTGTAGGTAAGTACCCTCTTGAAGTTTTGTTGGTTAAGACCTGTCCTATCAAAAGTAACCGGGCTCTAGAGGATCTCAATATCACTGACTACCCTCAATCGGTCATAACTCCAGCATAGCAATCTTTTCTTGCGGCCATAACCATCGCGAGAGTTTAGCCTCAATGAGTGTAGCACACTGCTACCGTTCTATGGCCAAGTTGGGTCGATTTAGGGTTCTAAGGTCAGTTGGTGCTTAATGACTCCTCAGAAGACCCATATTCTCCTCTTTGCAACACAAGGGATATTGGTACAGACCAAGGTGTCACACCAACGTAGCCACTGCTTCACCCGTGTCGGTCTACGCCGGACAGGTCCCTCACAGCTTATGCTACCTAATGGGTTTTCCCCAGATCCGGGTTAGGATCTATGAAACTCCGATGCAAATCCCACAAATATAAAAGCAAACAAAGCAAGCAATTGAAAACATGAGTGGTCTAATCCTAAGGTAACCCCACTTTTAAGTATCCCCAGCAGAGTCGCCTGTTCTGTGATACGGTGGGAGAACTGACTTGAGGTTTTGCGTTTGTATTCACACTTGTTCGGTTTAGCAAGAGTCGCCACCGACTTTTTATTTTATCCTAAAGGAAAGGTTAAAAAGCACAGGAAAAACCTTTTGAGATGTTTCGTGGGTTCGGGGGGTAGATTATGAAAAGGGAAGGTATTAGCACCCTTTTCATCCATGGTTATCCATGGGCTCTTAGTTACTTGTTTTAGATCACTTGCCTTGATTTTCAATTGCTTGAAATTGTGGTGTGTGTGTGTGTGTTTGAAAATGTTTTGAAAAAGACGCCTTGTCTAGGCAACCGTTATAACAATTCTTTACTCGAATGTTTTACAAAGGTGTGTATCTTTTCGAAACGATGTTTCAAATGTTTTTGAAAGTTGTTTGGAAATTGTGTTGTGAAGTGGGTTTTGAAAAGTAGGCAAGTGTGTTTTGCAAGTTTGATCAAGTAAATAAGAGTTTGTCTACCCTATTGTACTCAAAGGTTTTTCTCATGTTTTAACCCTTTTAACAATTTTTTTCCACCATTATATTTGGTGGACAATCTTGCGTTAGGATGTTAACGGGACGGGCGCGGGTCATCGTATGGACCATGAATGCAATGGTGCCAAGTGTATTTGTCAATTTTGCTTGAAGGGACCATGATCATTTTGATAGGCGACTTTCGAAAGCGTCATCGAGGGACTATGATCATTTGGATTGTTTTGTTTTGCCAAAGAAACTCAACGTGCAAGCATGGCCCATTTTGGAAGGCAACAAGCGGGATTACCCTAGGGGTGCAAGTGTGAATGGTGTATTGGTTGTCATGCATTTATCTTTGTATTTAGGTTATCTAGCGTTTGATTTTATTTACATACAAACCCTAGGTCTAACCATGGTATACTTGAAAGCGATAAATTGCGGGAATTTAAAGTCTACGCTATTACAAATAAGTATCCAGGAGTGGGGGTACAAATATTTACAAATGGGGATGAGACTTAATAGGAGAGTAGTGTCTAAATAATTTACAACCAAATCGAATCAATCGCAATGTAAAGTGTAGCAATGTATAAGAATAAAGCAATGTAAATGTATCAATGTATTTGTGTAAGTGTAGGTGATTTATTTACAAGTGTGGAATAGATGTTTACTTAAGGCAAAATTAAGTATTTATCTTTTGTATTTTTGTTAAGTATGTACAAACAAAATATTTTAAGAGAAGAAAAGGAAATGTTTTAAGAAATTCTAATCTTTATGTATTTACATATTAATGTATTTTAATTAGTATTTTTATGTACAAAGTTTTAATTAAAAGAAAAAGAAATGTTTTTTTAAGAAAAATTAAAGTTTTATGTATGAAAAAGATTTATTAAAAGTTTTAAGACCAAATCTATTAATCTAATTATATTTTAATATTTATGTATTCTTTAAATAAAATAAAAGAAATAATTAAGAAAATTTTATAAAAAAGGTGTCATTTGTTTAACGAAATATTATTTTTAGATTAAGAAAAGAGTATTGTTAATTAAAGTTTAATGTAAAAAAAAAGAAAGTATGAGTTAGTTTGAAATAATAAAAAAAAGCTAAAGGATTAAATGGGCCTTATGCTTGTCTTTGGCCCAAACAAAAAATAGGTGGGTTTAGGAAAAAGGAGGGGGTGCGCATGGAATTTGTGAATGGGCTTAGGCAGATGAAAGGGGCAAGGCCCATTTTGCTTCACAAATGTTTTAGGGTTTCAGTGTGTTTTGTGTCATTCTGGATTAGGGTTAGGCCACAGAGGCGCCGTTCATCACTTCTTTCTTCGTCTTCGTTCTCACTGAGCCAAACGTTTCTGAATTTTCTCTCTGTCTCAGCTACTAGGCACAGCTTCCACCTCTCTTCCCTCCATGGTTGGGCAATTCAAAAATGAGAAAAAGGTAACGATTTCGCCCCCTTTCTTTATGTTTTAGGGTTTTAAATCTTGTATTTTACAAGCTCAAATTTCGTGTTCTGATTAAGTGTTGTTGTTGTTTCTGTGAAAGGAAAAAAAGGGAAGGGATTTATACCTTTGGATTTTGGAGATGGAGGCAAGGTGGACCGGAGGCGCCTAGGACGGCTGAGGGCGGAGGGACGCGTGATGCACTGTGTTGGCTTGGAAATCCGATATCTTTGTCTTTAGTTTTCTGTTGTTGGTTTGATGATGATGTCTGAAAACCCTTAGTCTCTGATTCTCTCTTCTGTATGCTTGTATGCTTGTATGCTTCTTTTTCTCTCTTCTGTCTATGTGAACACTTGCCCCTGTATGCTTGTATGATGGCCCTTGATTCGTATTACTCGATGATGAACTTCTTTAGTTCTGAGAGTTTAGGTGTTTGCCTGCTTTTCCTCTTCTTGCCCCTGAGATGCTTATTGGTATTGATCTTGAATATTGCTTTGTATGCTTGCCCTGTGATGAGCCTAGCTCTGAGGGTTTTGTGGTTTGAATGTTATTCTGACTTTAAGTTTCCTTGAATGCTTGTCTGCTTCTGATATGCTATTGTTGAAACATTAGTTTTGACTAGCTTCCCCTCTCTTGGCTTTGTGCTGGCTTTAGATGCTCGATGATGAACTTTCCTAGTTCTGAGAGCTTTGTTGATTTGAGTGTTTTGTGGGCTTTTGGATGTTTGGACAAAGGCTTATGTTTGTTGGTTACAGTTCATAACCTTTGATGGCTTGAAATAGGCACGAGGCTTGTACATGGGCTTGGAAGCTTTTATGCAGTAACAGGTTTTGAGAGCTGTTACAGTGTGAGGCAGTTTTGTTTTTGTGTTATTTTGTTTAGGAAAGGAGAAAGGCTTACAAGCTTTTACTGCAGGCTTTAGGCTTGAGCAGGTTGATATTTCTGGTTTTGATTGTTTGTTGATGGTTAAGGCTTAAGGCTTTGAATGCAGGTTTAAGGTTTGAAGCAGGTTAGCAGGGGTTGCAAGACTTTGTATGGCTTGGAGCTTTGAGGCTTGGCTTGTTTTGATACAGTTTGGAGGCTTGACAGGTTATGTGTTTTTCTTTATGTTGGAGGCAAGACTGTGTTTCAATGTTACAGTTTGTAGCTTTTTTTGTTCTTTTGTGATATCTCTGCCTCCTTGTACTGTGTTGGTATCTTTTCTTTATATCTTAAGCCTAAGCCCTGTAAGCCTTTTCTTTTTTCTCTTCTCTCTCTCTCTTGACAGATTAAACAAAGCATTTTATTGCTTAAATTTGTCCTTTCTGAAAAAGTGTACTGGCTGGAAAATGATGCATTTTTTATGTTGCTTGCACTTGTAGTTTAGCTCTGCATACTTTGTACTTCTTTCAAGATTTTCTTCATATCTCCTTGATAGCCCTTTTGACAGCTTTGATATCCTTTTGGCAGCTCTTGTACCTTTGACAGTTTTTTTGACAGCTTTGGATAGTTTGAAATTGTAACTTTCAGTTTGCCTTTTTGATTTGGTTAGGCCTAGTTCAGTTTGCCTTTTATCCTTGGTTTGGAATTTTGGATTTATGCAGTATGTTTGACAAACTTTGAATTTGTGAAATTTGTAAATTTGTGCATTTCATTCTTTAATTGCAAGACATTCCATCCCTCTTTGTGAACCAAGAGAAATCTTGTGATTTGCAGAGAGGGCAAACTGATTCCGACCAATCGCTTTTAATGATGAGTCCTTTTTTATCTGTCTGCCTTTTATTTCATTTCATCTGCTTTTGACTTTTTCTTTTTCTTTGTTTTGCAGATAAAAATCAATGGAGCAAAAGAGCATCGGTAGAAGAACGAAGATTTAGGAATTTTTTAGGATGTAATTTTATTTTCCTTTTAATCACTGTAACATTATTATTGTAAATACTTTGTAAATAATTACCGTATTTAAATAACAATTGTACAAATAATTAAAGATAAATAAAAAGTCTTTTTATCAGTTAATTCCTTTTCTTCTTTTCAATTGTTTATTTTAATATTTATAATTCTTAAATTATAATAACTGGAAATAAATCCCAACCATTTTAACTCAGAATAATAAATAATCAATAAACGTCCGGAATTCTGAATAATCAGAGCATTGCACAACTAAACAACACACGTCCACATGTCCTTTTTTCATTTGATTAAATCCAACACTGTAAACTCAAATCAAATGCCTCAGCTCATCTCCCAAAGTAACTTGGACAACACTGTAGAATTAATTCTTTTCTGAGAAATATGCGCACAAAACCCTGATTCTTGACTTAAATGTCAAAGAAGCGTCCGCCTGATCAAAACCTGAGCCAAAATCAACCCAACCCTAATAATTTGTTGGAACTGTATCAAAAGTCCATGAACCCTAATTTGGCTAGACTGACAAGAAAAAATCTGTTTGACTGATTCTTGACAAATCTTTAGAGAATATGGGAGGGCAAATTTTGGGGTACAACAGGGTGCAAAATGAGAAAAGTGGTGCAAACAGAAAAACAACTCAGGCCCAGCTCAAGTGGCTTGTCTTCAACCTCCAGCCATTCAAACAGAAACAAAAACGCGCGTTTCTTCTTGTCAATCACAGATCCTGATTCCTTGACTTTTAACAAAAACTTACAACATCAATAATGTAGAGCATCAAGTCACGATTTCAAACATATAAAAAAGTTGTTCTAACTCTCAGAAATGAGAGAGAATTTCTCCTCCCCCAATTTCTGACCTAACTTTTCTTCCATGTTTAAGTTCAAAATTCTCACAGCACACACAATATAAATGAAAAGTAACTACATGGATGGCTTCAGGGCTATGAGTAGAACATGCTTTCTTCATAAACTTAAGCCTAACTATGCCTGGATAGAGAGATAGAAGTTCAAAATTTTACCTGTTCAGCTTGAGTCGTGTGCAGCAATGGAGGTACCTTCAATGGAGTTTGAGGATTTGTACAGCTTGCCTGAAGTCCATGGATGCTCCTCCAACCTCTAGCTTTCTTTGAAACTAACTGAATCGAGCTATGGAAGTCAACCTGCACAGTTGAAAAGTGAAAATGGCAACCTTGGTTATGGATGTTACAGTTCATGTTCAATGCTTGGAATAGCTTTAATGGATGGTAGGGAATGTGTCTGAAGAGGTTTTAGCCAAAACGCACGACAGGAATGGACTGTGGGATTCAAGTTGCAGCCTATGCCCTGTTTTGCCACAAAACTGTGATTTTCTGTATGAGGAGGGATCAAGGGTATTTTGGTCATGCTTTAGGTCAGTTAGAGAGTATGAAATGTGTTTACAAAGTTTGTTTTTGTTGGTCTTTGCAGGAATGTGAGTTATGGTTCAATATGCAAGTTTTCTTCCAAGATAAGCAAAGATAGTCAAGTTGGGTTATAGGCCAATGCAGGTCCCTCAAGAATGCTGCATTTTCTCTTCTTGATCAGTAGGATTTGTCCACAAACTTGTGCCTCAAAGATCTGCTTGTACTTCCAAGATATGGACTTTGACATAAAGCATTGCTTTTTCAAAATGGCAAACTTGCTTTTTTCATTTAAAGGTTAATTCTTTGTGTAAAGACTATATGAACAAAATAATGCTAGAACACAATGGATTGGCATTTAATTATTGAGTGTGAATGAGATTAGAGGCCTGTAATCTAGCTTGAACCATGCTGAGTTTGAAAATGCAAAGTGTATGAACATGCCTTGGTCAAGAACAAAAGTGGATTTTGCCCAACTTTGCAAATTCGATTCTCCCTAACCACAAGGGTGTTTGAGAAGTTCTTGGACAATTTGGAAAGCTTGGAATGTGTAATACAATCCATTTTTGTAATGCAAGTTGAAATTCCAAGTGGAAGCATGTGAAAAGTTGCCATGAAGTTGGGCAAAAATCCTGCCTAAAATAGGTCAAAAATTTTCTAAGTTAAGAATGTTTTGCACCCCTATTCCAAAAATCATAACTTGAGCTACAAGCTTCTTTTGAAAAAAATTTGTGAATAGAAGTTGTAGATTTTGAAATGGACTACAACTTTCATGTTTTGAGTTTTGCTTGAATCTATTTACATCTTGATGAAAAAATGGGACAAAGTTAGGAAAAAATTAGGAAATTTCATAACTTAGAAAATTTCTAAGTTATGAAATTTCTTCATTTTAAACCCTAAATTGCAATTTTTGGTTTCTTGATGAACAAGTTTCATAATTTGACATGTCTTGATGAAAAATGAATCTTGGCACTTGATTTTGACCAAAAAGTCAAAGTTTGACTTTTCAGTATACAGTCAAATTTTGATCAGTTGACTGAAAAATTCATCTGTCAATCCTGTGCATTTGGGATCCTTTGAACTTGTTGAATATGTCAAGACAATGCCATTGAGTCCTTGAGTCCATATATGAGCTTGGTTTTCCATTGGTTAGGTCAAACAGTCAAAAATTGCCTTTGTGCAGTCAAAACCCTAAAAATGACCATTTTGCCCTTTTGGTGATCTGATCAATTTTCTTGTGGAATTGTGATCCAAACTTGACCAAATGGTTCATATGAGTTCAATATGTTGATGTGGGTCAAAAATTATGAAGTTTGACTGTCAATTGACCAAAGTTGACTTTTTCCCAATACAGCTGATTTCTAGGTCAACTGTCCAATTGACTGGGCAAAGATTGGAATCAAGGCTTGAAACTTGGTATGGATAAACTTGTGAGTCCAACATGAAGCATGAAAGTAACTTTGGGAATTTTAGGTCAAAACATCTTTGTGCAAACTCAAACCCTAATTTGGGTCAACAGTGCAAGGAGGGGTCTTGAGCAGATCAAACCCTAACTTGATCTTGAGTTCCAAGAGTCTTGTGATGAGGAAATGTTGATGAAATGGGAGGGAAAATTTTGGGGTACAACAGTTGCCCCTGTTCAATCTTCTTGCACCTGAAGAGTTAGATTGGCAGGTCTGCCTTTCGCGTCTCGAAGGTAAAAGGAGATTGGACACTAGAGTGCCCTTAAATTTGCACTCGTCAAAACAATGGATGCGGGAATGGGCTTAGAGATGCCATTTGGAGATGGGCTTAAAGATGCCGTCTGGAGGGGTGACAGAATCTTGTCGGGGATGGGCTTAAAGGTGCCATCTGGAATGCATGTTGTAGGTGAAAGCAATGAGTATCAGAAAGGTGTCCATGTTTTGGAACATCTCTGAATTGGGGGTCTGAATAAGCAATAGATTGACATCCGTATTTGGAGAATCCGTAAACTGTTTTCAGAAGTTGAAGAATCTGAACAAGCGATAGGTTGACATCCGTGTCTGGAGAACCCGTAAACTGTTTTCAGAAGTCTTGAAGTTGAATAAGCAATAGAGCAGCATCCATGTTGGGAAGCGTCCGTAAACTGTTTTCAAAAGTTGGAGCTTATTAATCTTATCCTGAAAAGGGTAAAAGATTAGCTGAAACACAAAGTTATGTTGCATGAAATATATGATGCAATATATGTTATATCAATGTTTATGATATAAATGTAATGAATGCGCATGTAAGCTGATGAGCTGCCTTGCTGAGGATAGATAAATCCTGGATAGCTGGAGATAAAAGAATCTTGACTGCTGCCGGGGAAAGTGAATCCTTGACCGCTGCAGGGGAAAGCAAGAACCTTTTGATCGCTGATAAGGAGAAGTCCCGGGACCACTGTTGGGGATTCAGGAGTTTGGGTTGTATGCCAATCTACTGGGGATTCAAGGACGAGAGTCCTCATTCTGCTGATGATTAACTGTCATCTGGTCAATCTCCAGGCTTTCACAGAAACTTGTATTGGTATCTGGTCGAAATCCAGGCTTCACCATAGCTTGTTGAGCTGCTATCCAGTCAAATCCGGGCTTCACGGCTTGTGTTGAAGATATACCACTATCTGGTCGACTCCAGGCTTCGTAGTATTCTTGGCTGTTGTCTGGTCGTAATCCAGGCTTCACAGGAATTTGTATTATTATCTGGTCGTAATCCAGGCTTCACAATAGCTAAGCTGTTATCCGGTCAAATCCGGGCTTCATGGCTTGTGTTGAAGATATACCATTATCTGGTCGGCTCCAGGCTTCGTAGTATTCTTGACTGCTGTCTGGTCGTAATCCAGGCTTCACAAAAATTTGTATTGTTATCTAATCATAATCCAGGCTTCATAATAGCTAAGCTATTATCCGGTCAAATCCGGGCTTCACGGCTTGTGTTGAAGATATACCACTATCTGGTCGGCTCCAGGCTTCGTAGTATTCTTGACTGCTGTCTGGTCGTAATCCAGGCTTCACAGAAATTTGTTGAGGATTAAACTACTATCCATTCGAATCCGGGCTTCATAGCTTGCTTTTTGGAGGATACCACTATCTGGTCGTGATCCAGGCTTGGCGTTAGTCTGACATTGTTATTCGGTCGTACTCCGGGCTTCACAATATGCTGTAGAGATCAAGATACTATCCGGTCAACTCCGGGCTTTATAAATTGAACTTTGTGAGAAATTGATCTTTGACGACCGTAACTTCCAACAGCCGATGAAGGAACTTTTGAACGACCAATCAACTTGAAATGTAATCTGTTTTGGAGAATAAATCCTCGACAAATGTTGTGGAAATAAATCCATAACCGAAGCTGGGGCTTCTAAAATCCTTTGGTTACTGAGTCTGTTGATCTAGTCAGTTGCTTTATATATATACATATATATATATATATATATATATATATATATATATATATATATATATATATATATATATATATATATATATATATATATATATATATATATATATATATATATATATATATATATATATATATATATATATATATATATATATATATAATGAGAATGCAGTTTGTATATGAGAATAAAAAGAATAATTATTGACCATTAGATCAAAATAAATGGTCTAGATTAAAAATATCATTTTAAATAACACATACTTTGTATTTACTCTACCAATTTTCACTTAAACTTTTTATCTTCTCAAATCCACCACTATTTTCTGAAATTGTTTTCAGCATTCATCTTTTCAACTCAAAATCATCTTTCTCAAATATATATATATATATATATATATATATATATATATATATATATATATATATATATATATATATATATATATATATATATATATATATATATATATATATATATATATATATATATATATATATATATTATACATCTCAGATTTTTATCCTTGTGACCGAGATAGTTCTTGAATTAGATTTTATAAATCAGATATGACTGATTTATACACTGGTAATTTGTGGTTGGTCATAACTCGGATATAGTTTGAATGTACACTTTGACGGGATATAATCGCACCTTGAAATCCGAGAGGCCGAATCTAATGGGAAATTTTTATTACAAAAGGCCAATTAATAGATGAGTCTGTTACACAATAATTAATGATCGAGTCAGTTACAAATGGCTAATAATTAAGACGATTACAAAATTAAAGGGGTAATATGCGGGTGCACTTGCCCATTAGATATTTTGTATGATGTCAAAACTAGAATAACTTTATCATTGTTGTATATTAAATGGTATCTCTGAGTCTTTATGCACATCTTTGCATGAGGAATCTTAGATCTAGAATATGTTTGGAAAATGTATCATGCATTAAAAATGAGTTTTTACATGAAAAACATGTCTATGTATCGACACGTACGATGTATAAGTCGACACGTATGCATCAATAATAAATCATGTAGCCTCTATAACTATGTGTCGACACATCCATCCTTCCAGGTCGACACATACTGAAAAATTTCATCTATGTGTCAACACATACGATTTTTAGATCGACACATGTATTTCATTTTTAAAGCCTGAAAGTCTAAGTTTCTTTGTGTCGACACATGACCTTGAACAGGTCGACACATGTCATTACATGTGTCGACACATGACTTATATGTGTCTACACATACTGTAGTTTTTGTGAAAAATTGCATTTATTTTCAATTTCTAAGTCTCCATTTTTGCCTCCAACTTGCACGCATATAAATACTTCATACATGCATCATTAGAGGTACACATGGGTCAATTTGGGTTAAATTTATCCAAAACCATAACCTAGTCCGTATATGGTACACCGGTTTGGGTGAGGTGTTATAACCACCCACGATATCATTGGGTCGATTTGGGGAAAACAATAAATTTGTGGGTTGAATTGGGTTGGGTAGTGGATTACCCAATTTTTTATTCCTTATATAATTATGAGTTAAATATTTTTTTGATCCCCTTAAATATGACGGTTTTCAACTTTAGTCCCTCTAAACATTTCCTTTAATGAATCATCCCTATACAATTTTCCATCCATAATATTAGTATCTGACGTTAAATTGAGCTAATGGTAGATGACGTGTCATTACAGGTTGAATAAAAAACTATTTTTTTGATTTAATTGTGTTTTCTTTTTGTTTAAGAGTGCACACGTTATCTTCTTCTTCCTTGAGACAAACCAACCACCACTAAATCTTCTACCTTGTGCCACCCTTATTTCCTCTACTCTCAGCCCCAACAACCATGACATAACCCTCAGATAACCACCCTCAAACTCATGTTTCCGGTCACCCTTCCAATACCGTGAAACCAACATAACCATCATGTTTTTGGTCACCCTTTATTATGTGTGTTGTAATTCATATCAAGATTTGTATCAAGAACCTTGTCGTTCTTGTACCAGTTATAATAGTCGGTATAAAAGAACACATTTGTTTGGAGAATAATAGGTTGCTTCAAGTACGAGCCACCACAAAGCTACTCTAACTCACTGCATTTGAAGAATCTCGATTATATTGAGCTGAGTCCTCCATAGTCAAAGCCCTAGCCAACACCAGGATCATAATCATAATTAGAGCTTTAAACGACAACACTCTAGTGCTCAGTTACAATCCAAATCATGTAAAAGAAACAAGATATTTGCCGAGGATACTTAACTGGAAGAGTGTGCATCATATGGTATTTCTCGATTACAAAATTAAAGTTTCCTACGGATACTACAAAGGTCTCGAAAATCCCTTAGCCTATTTTGGTTGGAGGCTCTCATCCTGATTACACTACTATTTTACAGGTTCTATTATTATTAAATAAAGATATTGGTCCTTCTTTTTACTATTAACCCTTAGCTTATCTTGCTTGTAAGAGAGACCATAGAAGAGAAGAATACAGAAGCAGAATAACACATTCAAGAACATTTATTGAATTATATCGGAATGCGCTTAGACTTAACTATAATTAACATGATAAGTTTGTTTGTGGTAGAATAGCCCTTAGATTATGTATGAAATTTAAGAATGAATGCCACATTCACCATGATACCATAGCAGATGCGGGATGGAAACATTTTCCCATGTGACAAGTTACATTCCCAATAAAATCACTCATCAAAATTTGTAATATGAGACACAATTTATCCCTACTAAAAAGTGATAGTTAAATTGTGTTGCACCCTAAAATTTTCCCTCTTCATTTTACCTTACATGGCTTGTGTTCATCATACATACTCATGCATTATCATGATATGATAAAGGTATCTAGGTTCCCAAGTTCCTCTGTAAGCTATTGAAAGTTGATTGTATTGACAGTTAGGACAAGAAAGGTATTATACCCTCAATATTTGAGTCTCTCAAGCTACAAGAGTTTATCATTCCCCAAGACATCTCAATTGTCTCTTTGACTCATCAGAAGTTTGAAATTTCAAGTATGAATTCTTCAATCACCTTTTCTCCTATCCATCTCTCAAATTAGGGTTTTGACCAGTTGAAGAGTTTGGGGCTTGTAGGAGTCAAATTTGTGAAGTATCATCTTCTCATCATCATATGAAGCATCTTTGTTCAAAGAATTTCTCAATTTGTCCAGAGGAATGAGTGTTTTGATGATTGATCACCATCTCCTAGCACAGAGGGTCAAAACTAAGGTTTTGAATTTAATCAAGAAACCTCTGACTTTTTTGGAAAGACTTGATTCCATGCCTCTCTACATATTCTTGAGCATCTATGATCGGAGGATTGATCATTAATTTTGATTAGAAAAGGCTCAATTGATCAAAAGGGACAAAATGGTCATTTTGTCAAAAGTCAACCAAAGCCAAAGTTGACCAAGTGGACTTTTGGTCAACTATAAATTAAATATCCCTATTTTCACTTTTCATGAGCAATGTTGGCATAAAACCAAGAGAAAGGGTTGATTTGAAGATAACTTGTGTAAGAAGTTACTTGAGGATTTAAATTTTTCTAAGTGTTCATAGTACTGAATCTTGAACCATCACAACTTTTTCAATTTTTATTGAAAATGTGCAAAACCTACATGCTTGGAAAGCTTGATAAAAATCCTACAAGATTTTCAATGTGTCCAAGTCCCAAATATGAAGTATTTGTTAGTTCTTAAACTTATAAGTTTAGGGCATAAAAATGTCAAATTACAAGTCATGATGCATGCTCCTACATTCATATCTACAAACACATGGTGTGCCCCTGTTCATGATGCTTTATCTCTTGATTCAAGGGTTAATTGAATAAGTGATTTAAAAAGAAGTTGTAATTGGGTATGTAAGCTAGAGTTTGATCTTTGAACCACTCGATTTGGATCCCTATTGGATGAGATATTAGGGTTTGAATGTTGGCTCTTGAAGTTGCATTGTCATGCATTCCTGCCTGTGGACCTGCGCACGCGCAATGCTGTCCAGGATAAGTTTTTCTCAATTCTGTGCCAATATTCCACCAACTTGCAAGCATCATTTTTAATTTCTATCAACTACAACTTTGATCTTCAGTGTCTCAGATTTCCATAGGCCCCAATTTCAGGTAAAACACACGAATGAAATGATATATCCATGAGATTTTGCCCAGGTTGTCACAATGCTCATCTTCTGGTAAGAGTTAATGTTCTTGCTTGCATTTCATAATGTTGCTTGTAGCAAAGCCTTTTCCTACCACCTCACCCCTTCAAACCTTCCTCACAATGTCACAAACTAATCAAAATGCAAGCATTGAAAGCTCAAAATGCAACAAGCTTCAAAACTGTCTCCAACGGCTCCAAACTACAAATGACCACCATACCCTTAGTAAAGCTTCCTCAACAATCTTTCCCACTCTATATAACCTTCTCTTCATTTTCATTTCAGAGAGAGCTTCATTTGTATTCACACCAAACCTCTGAAATTTCTTCTCGAAGCTCAAACTCTCTCTCAAAACAAAATTTTCTTCTTCAAAATTCTTTCTCAAGTTCTTAGCTCAAGCATCAATTTCTGCATAATTATACTACATTGAAGTTGAAAGAAAAGGTTCATCGGGTTTGTTTCAAGTTCAGAGGCATAGAGTGAATTTATTTTTCACTCACTTGAGGTAAGTTTTCTTGATCTTAGATTTGAATTTTTTTGCTTACTTTCATGATGTAGACCTTGTATGATAATGTAGCTGGCCAGATCTTAGATCTGATATGTGTTCATGTGTGGTTTGAAGTTCAATTCATGCTCTGCAAGTTGTGTGAAATTTTCATGTTGCAGTGATTTCGTGCTCACATTTCTACTGGATCTTGCATCACTTTGAAAAATCATAAGCATCACCGTGTTCTTTGTAATTCGGTGAATGATTTTGGTGTTTGGATCAAACTATTTGGTTGAGAAGCGAAGGAGAAATTCAGATCTGAAAATCGTATGATAATTCTATTTTATACATGTTCATGATTTCATTGATCTCATTGATTTCAGTGATCTCCGAATCATTTTTTCTCCATGTTTCGTGCATCATTTTGAGAAATCTTTGATCCTACGTTAATCCACTCTATGAGATCTTAAATTTTGGTTTTTATTTCAATGTATTTCGATGAGAGATGAGCAAGATATTGTAGTATGAACATTGCACGTTGAAATGTAATCAACAAGTTAGGGCATGATTAGAGGACGTGGATGATGACGTGTTTGTTTCCAATTGAACATGATTTGAATTTCTTTTACAATGCGTTTGGTTCTTAACATGTGTAATAGACTTCAACATATTTGAATTTTCATGCACTTTTATTTGTTTTCTTTAATTTTGTTTTCATATTTTTATTTAATAAAAAATTGTCAAAAAAATATTATAGACTTTATTTTTAGTCTATTTTCATATTATGAATTTTATTCCATATTTTTACTATTTTTTAGAAGATTAAATAATTAATTTAGTCCAAGTAGGCTTTTAATCATCTTTTAGGTTATAGGATTTTATTTTCTAATTTTTACTAACCTAAAAAATCCACAAAAAATATTATGAGTTTCTTTGTGAATCTACTTTTTTAATTTTTTTTTGATTTTATAAAATTTCGTGACAATCTTATTAAACCAATCAATTAGTTATGTCATTTTCTTTACTTTTTTTTGTTACATTGTGCAAATAATTTTTGTTTGATATTTTCCTCTAGTGATAAAATTCCATAAAAATATACTTACTGTTTTTTAGGTATTATAATAATTTTTCATGATTTTAAATTTAATTTACATTTCATTTTTCCTATTTTTCCAAATTTTAGAAGCTAATATTAGTTTTTGGTCTTTCTTCTTGCTTAAGCCTAAAGAAACATTTGAAAATCTAACTTCCTTTACTTCCAAAAATCAAAGAAATATGTTTGAATTTATTGGAATAATTGAGATCATAAAAATCACTTTTGTTTAATTTTAACTTTTGATCTTACATTTTCCACAAATTGTTTGCTAAAAACTCTCTAGTTTGACCCTTTTGTCAACTAGTCTTGTTGGTTTCCAATCATTTTCACCTATTCAAGTTAATTCAAGGACTTTAATTCATATTTATGACTTTTATAAGTCTTTAGGAAGTTAGAATTTTATTGACTTAATTTTACAAGCCTTTTCCTATTTTTAGCCTAATTTTGATTTCGGGGCATGTTTAGGGTTTTGCCTTGACCAAAAGGTTTGTATATGAAAACTTGTGTGTATAGCAAAGGGCCAATTTTTGGAATAGCATATGATTCTGACTTGGTGCTATTGTGTTCCATTTCTCATATTTTTCTAAAACTCCTAACACCATCTTCTCCTATTAAACCTATAATATTTCTTATCCACCTCTCTTGGTGTGTCTAAAAGTTTCATCTATTGCTTATGTTTTATCACAAAAATGTTGAGTATAGTTGATACTTGATCATTCCTTGAGTGATGTTCTATCATAATTTCTCCTTTATTTTATTGATTCTCTTCTTTCCATGCTCCCCATAGGATCTTTAATTCACTCCTTTCTAAGTTTGAATTGAATAGACCTTAGGCTTGTATCCATGTATGCAAACATCGGGTAGATGTTTCTCCACTCTTTTCCCCAACAATAGGATCAATAATGCATTATAACTTTAGGGCTATTTTGCTAGTATCCCCTTAAAATTTTCTTTTTTATTTTGCATCTCATTAAAACAAAAAAACTTCTTTTTCTTTCAAACTTTAAAACACTTAAAAATTACTAATGAGAATCATACATTTGTTGAGTATGGGAGATGATAAGCGGATTTCTTCTCGATCTTATTATTCTTCCATTCTAGGATTTAGTGTGGTTGAAGTCTCAAAGACTCATTTCATTGTGTTTGTGATACGGTGGGAGAACTGACTTGAGGTTTTGCGTTTGTATTCGCACTTGTTCGGTTTAGCAAGAGTCGCCACCGACTTTTTATTTTATCCTAAAGGAAAGGTTAAAAAGCACAGGAAAAACCTTTGAGATGTTTCGTGGGTTCGGGGGGTAGATTATAGAAAGGGAAGGTATTAGCACCCTTTCTATCCATGGTTATCCATGGGCTCTTAGTTACTTGTTTTAGATCACCTTCCTTGATTTTCAATTGCTTGAAATGGTGGTGTGTGTGTGTTTTGAAAATGTTTTGAAAAAGATGCCTTGTCTAGGAAACCGTTGTAACAATTCTTTACTCAAATGTTTTACAAAGGTGTTTGTTTTTTCGAAAAGATGTTTCAAAGTTTTTGAAAGTTGTGTTGTGGAGTGGGTTTTGAAAAGTAGGCAAGCGTGTTTTGCAAGTTGGACAAGTAACTAAGAGTTGTCTACCCCTAAATTTACTCAAAGATTTTTCTCATGTTTTAACCCTTTTAACAGTATTGTTCCACCATTGTATTTGGTGGACAATCTTATGTTAGGATGTTAACGGGACAGGCGCGGGTCATCGTTTGGACCATGAATGCAATGGTGCCAAGTGTCTTTGGAAATTTTTGCTTGAAGGGACTATGATCATTTTTAGGCAACTTTGAAAGCGTCATCGAGGGACTATGATCATTTGATTTGTTTTTGTTTGGCCAAAGACACTCAACATGCAAGCATGGCCCAATTTGGAAGGCAACAAGCGGGATTACCCTAGGGGTGCAAGTGTGAATTGTGTATTGATTGTCATACATTTGTTTTTGTATTAGTTTATCTAGCGGTTGATTTTGAATCTTCACATACAAACCCTAATTACTATACAGTATATAGAAAGCGATAAATTGCGGGAATTTAAAGTCTACGCTATTACAAATAAGTATCCGGGGATGGGGGTACAAATATTTACAAATGGGGATGAGACTTATTAGGAGAGTAGTCTCTAAATATATTTACAACCAAATCGAATCGCATTCTCAAATGTAATGTATATCAATGTATAAGAATAAAAGACAAGCAAATGTATTGGTGTAAGTGTATGTGATTATTTACAAGTGATGCAAGATATTAACTTAATGCAAAGTTAAGTATTTATTTATTTTTGGATTTTTGTTGATTATATACAAACAAAAGATTTAATAAAAGAAAAGAAGGTGTCTAAGAAATTCTATGTTTTGTATTAATGTTAATGTATTTTAGTTAGTATTTTTATGTATGAAATTAAAAAAGAATTTTAAGACAAAAATCTATTAATTTAATTAAATCTAAAGTTTACGTATTTTTTAATTGCAATAATAAAAAGGTTTTATTAATAAAAAGTTAATGTGAACAATTAATTTATTTAACAAAATAAGTTATGTAAAAAAAAAGGTGTAATGTGATGATAAGAAAAAGAGTATTATTTAAAAAAGGGAATTGAATGGGCTTTAGGGGGTCTTATTCTGGCCCAAGCAAAAATTGAATGAGAATCAAAGACAGGGGGTGTAAGGCGCCTGATTGCATATGGGCTTGGCATTTGATGGGGCGAACCGGCCCAAACAAATTTCACAAGTTTGTTTTAGGGTTTTCAAAGTTTTGGTTCATTTTGCAATTAGGGTTACAGAGCAGCGCCGTTCATCTTCTTCGCTTCCTTCGTTCTTCTTCTCAAGCCAAGCATTTCTGAACATGATTCTCCGCCTAGGGCCACCAAGCGCCACCTTCAACTCCTCCTCCCTCCATGGTTGAGCACAACAGCGACAAGCAAAGGTAATAATTTCCCATTTTTTATGTCCTTTGTTTCAGTTCGTGCATGTTATTAGTCTTTGACAATTTCTGATCTTTGTTTATTATTTCTGTGTGAGGCGTGGAAAAGAAAGGGAAGAGTAGTTATACCTTTGTTGGTTCTTGGAGACGGAGGTTCTGGAGGTGGACAGGAGGTGTCCTAGGACGGCCAAGGCAGGGAACGCGATGCTGAGAGCTGGCTAGCCTGGTAACCACGTATCTTGATTTTGGGTTTAATGATGAATGTCTGAAAACCTAGCTCACCTGCTTCTGTCTTCTCTTTACTTGCTTACTTGCTTGCTCTGATATTAATGATGATATCTCTGAGATATCTTGTTGGTTTGAATGCTTCAGTGCTTGATTTGTTTTCCTCTTATTCTGCTTGCCTCTGAGATGCTTGTTGATGTTGATTTTGAGTATTGCTTTTGTTGGTTATTGGCCCTATGATGAGGTTACTCTGAGGGTTTTTAGGCTTGAATGCTTTGAGGTTGGATATTTGGCTTGGACAGGTTTGTGTTACAGTCGTGTGAACTGGTTGTTTTTGATGAACAAGCTTTTTAGGCTTTATAGGGCTTGAGGTTACAGGCCTTTAGGGCTTGTAGGCTTCTGGTTTGAGGGCTATTAGGTTTGCTGGTTTGATATACTGGTTTTGACAGGTTTAGAGGAAGCTTTGAGGCTTATGCTTAGCAGGGCTTAAGGGTTTGAAGTTGTATGTTTATGTTTGTTTCTGGTATAGGCTTCAACAGTTTGTTTTCTGTTTTTTTTGCACTGGTTTTGACAGGTTATGAGTTTATATGTTTGATATGCTTCAGGTTGAGTCTTGAAAGGCTTGAACAGGTTTGAAACAGGTTGTATGGCTTTTTGGTTTTGACAGGCTAAAGGTTTATCAGTTGGCTTGCTGTTTAGAGGCTTGTGTTATGTTACAGTTTGAGGCAGTTTGGAAAATCTTTGATTCAGTTTGTGTTATTTCTGTTATGTATTCTGCCTCTTCTTCTATTGTGTTCTGATAACTTTGTTATATCTTTAAGCCTCAAGCCTGCTGTAAGCCTTTCTCTCCTCTCTCTTTCTCTCTCCACAGATTTAAAAAGCATTTTTATTGCTTTAGATTGTACTTTCTGAAAAAGTATTGGCTGGAAAGTGATGTATTTTTGAATATATTGCTTGCAATGTTTCTTTCCTCTGCATCTTGTATTTTTTGACAGCTTTTCAAGATTCTCTGCATATCTTTGATATCTTCTTTGGACAGTTTGGTTGACATTGGACTTGGTTTAGTTTCTTCAGTTTGCAATTAGTTCAGTTTGGACTTTGTGCATTGGTTTTGAAATTTTGAACTATGCAATTTGTTTTTTGGCATATTCAGTAGCTGTTCAGTTTGAAAACTTTGGTTGACAATTTGGAATTATGAACTATGCAGCTTTGTATTTGGCATATTGAATAGCTTTGTGCATTTCATATTTTTTTGCAAGCATATTTCTATCCCTCTTTGTGAACCAAGAATTTCTTGTGATTTGCAGAGAGGGTGAATAAACTGATTCCGGCCAGTCACTTTTAATGATGAGCTTTAAATTAACTGTCTGCTTTTGATTATTTCATCTGCATTTGACTTCTTTCTTTTCTTTTTGCAGGTAAAAATCAGTTGAGCACAGGGGAGCATCAGAAGACTTAGGATAATTAGGATACAATTTTATTTCATTTTAATTATTTGTAATATTATTATTGTAAACAAAATGTAAATAAATTTACAGTGTTCCAATAATAATTTGTAACAAACAATTAAAGATGAATAAAAATCCTTCTTTGTCAGTTAATTCTTTTTTCAATTCACTGTCTATTTAATTATTCAAGTTTCTTAAATTAAAATAACTGGAAGTAAATCCCAACTATTCTAACTTAGAATAAGTAAATAATTAATAAACACTGTGGTCTTGCAATCAATAATAAACCCGGCGTCCCACTTAAACATAAGAAATGCATAGTTAATCAAACCAACATCCACATGCTTATCCTTTTTACTGATTAAATCAAACACTGCAAACTCTCAATCAGAAGCCTCAATCCATATCTCAGAGTAAATTGAAAAGAACTGTAGAATTAATTCTTTCTGAGAATACGCGCACAAACCCTAGTTCTTGATTTATTGTCAAAGGAGCGTCCGCCTGATCAAACCCTGAGCCAAACTCAACCAAACCCTAATAATCTGCTTGAAAACCCTAATTTGGATAGACTGATAAGAAAATGTCTGTTTGACTGATTCTTACGCTAATCTGAAAAAGTCAGGGAAAACCCGAAGCTGTGATTTCTTGTGGAAAAATAGGAGGGCAAATTTTGGGGTACAACAGTGTTGTACCCCAAAATTGTTCCTCTCATTTCAAAAGACTTTCTCATGCTCATAAGGTTATCAAGTGTTCAAGACTACTCAAAAATGATCAAATGAGTCCTCCTCCTAAGCAGTGGCCTATAATTAGGGTTTCGGTTCTCTCAAAGGAAAATGGGACTTCTAATGCCTCAAGTGATTTTTATGGTTCCTCATATGCTTCAAAATATCCTCATACCAAGTTTCAAGCCTTACATCACAAATTTGCTCAGTCAATTGCTCAAATGAGTGAAAATCAATTGTATTGGGTAAAAAGTCAATTGTGGTCAACAGACAATCTAACTTCAAGATTTTTGGTCAACATAAATATTTTGAAGTTACATTCACCATTATATCAAGGATTGATCATAACTTATCAAGAAAACTCAAGATTCACCAAAAGTCAAAAGTTACTAAATTAAGGTTTTCTTTAGGAGAAATCAACTGAACTTTGACCAGACATAACTTTCACATGCTTCATCATAAAATTATCAAACAAATATCTTTTTGATGGAAATTCAATTCTCTACATCTTTGTATCTCTAATCCCAAGGCCCAAAAATGCTTCATTTAAGAGATATGGGCCAAAATATTACAAGTCATTTTAAAAACTAACAAAAAGACACTTTTTGTCAAAGCAATTTACACCAAGATAAAGTCTTCAAATAGAAAAATGATCGACATGAGAGTTATAGGGGACATCTTGATCTTTCCAAAAAGTCAAGGATTACCTTCATGTGACAAAAATTGAGCAAGTTATGAGTTGCAAAAGTTGGATAATTTTGTAAAATTGAATGAAACCTCAATTGAACAATTTTGGGCTTTTGGAATAATGAGCCTAATTTTTGAAGTTCAAACGTTCTCATGACATGTTAGAGGACCCCAAAACCATTCTTATATATTTTACGATTTTTATTTCTTTTATATGAATTTTTATTCATTTAAATGTAAATTAAATCAAATAAATAGCAAGGGGAGGGATAAGGCTTAGAAGACTTTTGTTTCAAATCTTTTGGAGGCCCAAGATTATACAGGAAACTGTGTGAGCTTATTTACAAAACAATCTTCATGTTTGTCTTATTCCAACTTATTTTTCAAGCAAAATCAAAAGTTGTTTCATACAAAGTCCAAGCCCATTCTCCTTGACATATTCTTCATATATATATATATATATATATATATATATATATATATATATATATATATATATATATATATATATATATATATATATATATATATATATATATATATATATATATATATATATCCTTCATATTCAGACAACAATGGGATATGAAAAAACCTTGCAAGAATACTCTCACATAAACCTTAAAATTTCTCAAAGTAGGGCAAACTTGAAACTTTATTTTCAGCCTTTCCTAAAGTAAGCCAGGCATCCCAATCAACTCCTAAGGTGATATTGAGTAAGTATTGATCGTTCTTGATGATCAAAGAGGCCTGAAACACACATGCATGCATCACCGATTTTCCATACTTTTCGTGATTTTCGTGATTTTTATTTTTATCATGATTTGATATGAACTAATTCTTTCATTGTGTTCCTGAGATGTAATTGGACAGGTTTGGACCATCGCATGAGTCCCATGATGCCAGAGTCGTGCATCACCATGATTGCATCGATCAACTTTATCTTGCTTATATCTCTTTGTAAAGGAAGATTCAACCAAAACTAAGGCCACCATTGAATTTGCAACCCTTAAATTAGGGGGGTAGGGTCCAATTGAATCACTAACACGCGCTGTTTTGCAGGATAAAGAAACGTGCTCACCGGAGAAGACGACCGGAGCTAGGGCTCCGACGCTTCTCCGGTCCCTCTGATTTGGTTTATATTATATTTGTTTTGTTTGATTTTACTAACAGATAAAACAACCACCCCAGTGGCAAGAACGCACGTGATAAGGCATTGGTACACAAGGGCATGAGTTTAATCCCTGCCTTTTGCAAAAATTTCTTGTTATTTTCCAATTTCAGCAAGTTTAATATATTATGTATTGCGCCTATGTTTCTAACGCCAACCAGCGCTTGGCCTGGTGGCAAGCCATGCGTGGAGGATGCTGAAGGGCGTGGGTTTAACACTCACCCCATACATTATTTTCTTCATATTTTCCACTATCCCTATTTCTTTCTTTTTAAATCACTAACCCTAATTTTCTTAATAACCCTAATTATTTTCCCTAATTAACATTTAACCTAAATTAATTCCTTTTTTAAAAAACCTTAAATAAATTAGGTTTAGTTTTTTTTAATAATTTAATTTTGACCCTTTTTTTTAAAATTAGGGTTAAATGCATTTTACCCCCTACAATAGCAGCGAGTTTTCATTTACCCCCATTTAAAAAAAATAATTCTTTTATCCCCTCAACAAAATAAGATTCCCTCAAACTTTACCTTAGGTCAAGATTCCAGTAGAATCTGCATACGTGGCGTTTGACGTGGCTTTTTTTATTTATTTTTTAAATTCCACGTGGAAATTCGATTATTTTTTATTTTTTTTTAAAAATTATTTTTAAATTTTTTATTTATTTTTATTTTCTCCCACTAGGACAAGCTTATTGTTTTGTTTTATTTATCCCATAATAATTTGATACATTAATTTTGTGTGGTATTTAATTTTTTTTGGTAGGTACTTAATTTTGTTTTTTTGGACGGTCGAAAATACGAATCTAATAGTATACACGATCGAAAATATAGTATACACGTGACTAGAAAATACGAATCTAATAAATTAGTAGTTCAAATACATTGTATTTTGTTGAGGTTTTTTCTTCTTCTGAAAACAAGTAATATATAAATGGAGTATTAGGGTTACTCAATCTCACTTACAACAACAAGATTCCAAACTAATATAGGTATTTTGAATTATTAGTTATTAGTGATAGATAAATATAGTAGCTTATATAAGGACTCAATTGCGTGTTTTAAATAGGGCGTATTTTGTTTGAAATCTTGCTGTTGTAAGTGGGGTTGAGTATCCATAATACTCCCTTTATATATTACTTGTTTTCAGAAGAAAAAAAAACCTCAACAAAATACAATGTATTTGAACTACTAATTTATTAGATTCGTATTTTTTACTCATGTGTATACTATATTTTTGATCGTGTATACTATTAGATTCATATTTTCGACTATCCAAAAAAACAAAATTAAGTACATGCCATAAAAATTAAATACTACACAAAATTAATGTATCAAATTAATATGGGATAAATAAAACAAAATATTAAGCTTGTCCTAGTGAGAGAAAATAAAAATTAAAAAAGAATTAAGAAAAAAAAATAATCGAATTTCCACGTGGAATTCAAAAAAATTTAAAAAATAAATAAAAAAAGTCATGTCAAGCGCCACGTATGCAGATTCTGTTGGAATCTTGACCCAAAGTCAAGTTTGAGGGAATCTTATTTTGTTGAAGGCCCTAAAAGAAAAAAAAATTAAAAGGGGGGTAAATCAAAACTCGCTACTATTGCAGGGGGATAAAATACATTTAACCCTTTAAATTAATTAGGTTAATTAGTATTTTTTAAATTAATTAAACTTTAGGTTTTATTAATTAAAATTAATTAGACTTAGTTTTTTTAATCAACATCAAATTAACATTCAAACATTTTAAAAAAAACATTTTTGTTTTTTATTTCGCATTTAAATTCTTAGGGAATTGTATAGGTCACACGATTTTCTCTTGTAATAGTTTAGGTTATCTTTCGCGTTTTTGTTTTCTATTATGTAACTGCTTACAGGATGTAATAGTCTAGGGCTTTAATTTCCTCACTTTATTTTCCGCATTATTTTTACGAAACTGCCCAAAGTCCTGTAATAGCTTAGGATTTACTTTCCGCACATTTATATTTCTGTTATATTTTATGATGTTAGTAATTAGGCGTGTATGGCAAGATCTTAAAACAACCGATAGAAAACCCTAATCTTAAGATAAAATAATTGAATTGAACATGCTATTCACACTCGCACCTCTAGGGTAATCTCTCTTGTTGCCTTATGATACTTGGTCACGTCCCTCGAAAATGGGGATACTTTAGCAAAAGACCCTCGATCAAATCATCATAGTCCCTTACGAATAAAGATCATAATCCCTCGATGATCCTTCGAGTTGCCTACAAAATGATCTAGTCCTTGCGAGCTACCTACGAGCAAATGATGATAGTCCCTCCGATGCAATTGCTAAAATATCCTTACATGTTGCCTTCGATGATCATACAATGACCCTACACCTGTCCCTTAACACCCAATGGATAGGGCTACCTACCAACTAATGGTATCGATAGCACTATCTCTAAAGGAGAAGGAAAAGAATAAGAAAGACTTTAGTGGGTAAGAAAATCCTAATTGCTTGCCCCCAATTTTTCTCACAATTTTTTTTCACACATCACTTTCAAACAAATATTTTCAAAACACTTTATATGCATTCTTGAGGACTAATATAAGAATCATTACAAATTGGCATCTCAAAATACTTTCAAACAAATCACACACACACAAAAGCAAGTTTTTCAAAGTGAGCTAAGAAATTAAGAGCCCGTAGATAACTACAGATGAAAATGGTGCTAACATCTTCCCTTTTCATAACTTACCCCCAAACTCAAAATCTTCAAGGTATTTCCTATTCTTTTCACCTTTCCTAAATATTGGATAAAAGAAAAGTCGGTAGCGACTCTAGCTATCCCCATATTTTAGATAAAACCAAAAAAAAGAGTTATGCCGCCGTATTACAGAATTGGCGACTCTGCTGGGGATATTAGAATTAAAAGGAAGGGTTACCTTAGAGTCTAGATAATTTTTTATTGCTTTAATGGTATGAATTGTTTGCTTTACTTTGAAGGGTTTCTTGGGTTTTATTGCTTGTATGATCCTACACCCGGATCTAGGGATGCCTTAGGTAAGTAACAATAGATCATGGAAACTGTACGACATAGACTGATATGGTTGAAGTAATGGCTACAGTTAGTGCAACACTTTGGATTGTAATAATGTTACTTGAGTCAGTCGAGGATAACATTAGGATTCTGTGTGGTGTCATTAGCACTAACTATACTTTTAGAACCTTAATTTACCCATCTTGGCCATTAGAAGGTAGTGAGATGGTCGAAATTGGTGCAGTTCAAGGTTGGTTGATACTCGATACTACACTCATTGAGATTTGACTCACATGATGTTTTGGTGGCAAGTCAGTTGCTGTACTAAAATAAAACCTTCGAGAAAGATCCGTGATATGAGATCCCTAGAACCTGGTTACTATTTTAGGATAGGTTGAACCAACTTAACTTTAATAGATAAGGGTACTTACCTATAGACCTCATGCAAGCCTTTAAACCTAAGGCTCTTGTTTGATTTGTTTGTATTTGCGGCTTGTTTAAACATAAACATAATATCACGACATCATAACATCATATCATCATGACATGGCATTTTACTAACCATTTCAAGGATCTTAGGGATCTTTGGTGCAAGATTATCACAAACCGAATTACTAACAAGGGGCAAGAGGATTTATTTTCCTCTAACCAAATGCCTTCTAAGATCAAAGTACATTCTTTTGAGTTAGAGGCTATGAGCCACTCGATATGGTGAGCTTGATTCTAATAGAAGAACATCCAAAAATGAAGATTCAAAATCCCCACAAGTCAGAGCTGTAACCAGATTCACTTTCAAAATTTTTTACCCCGCAAGATCCTTGAAAAATTACATTTGCATATACATATCATGTATATCATTACATAATAGGTACTTTCAAGACAGGTTTTCTCATCTTCTTGCTGTTTATTTCAGCAGAAAAAATGGATCTTGAACAAACAGTCAGAGATCTCCAAGCTCAGAATGCCCAATTCCAATAGATGTTCCTGAACTTAGCCAAGGGGCAGGAAGAGCTGAAGGTACTGGTCACCAGTGAGAAGAAGAAGAAGACAAATAAGTCTATCGGTATTCTTAACATGGGTAGAAGATTCAGAGGTCCAGTAAAGCAAGTCCAGGACCTTAATATCCCATCAGATGAAGAAGACAAGTAGGATGAAGACAGTAAAAGTGTGAAGACTGAAAGAAGCCATCACGGTTCAAACAAATGTCCTGATGAAGAGGAAGATGATTACCTGGATGAGCAGTATCCCCCTGCTGATGAGAAGTATAAACTGCTGGAAGAGTGTCTGAGGGCTATGGAGATCCAGAAGATTCCTGGATTGGACTTTGATGATTTGGGCCTAGTTTCAGGAGTTATCATCCCTCATAAATTCAAAACTTATGTATTTGATAAGTATGATGGAATTTCTTGTTCTAAAATGCATTTGAGGTCTTATGTTCGGAAAATCCAACCGCACACTGCTGATAAGAAGCTGCGGGTTCACTTCTTTCAAAAAAGCTTGTCTGGAACATAGTTGGAATGGTTTTATCAATTAGAAGGGACCAATATTCACACCTGGGAAGATTTGGCTGCTGCCTTCTATAAGAAATACCGATATAATGGTGACCTTGCACCAACCCGTATGCAACCGCAGAGCATGACCATGGGCTCTGATGAAGGCTTTAAAGAGTATGCCCCAGAAATAGAGAGATCTTGCAGGCAGAGTTCAACCTCCTTTGGCTGACAGAGAATTAGTTGACATGTTCATGAGCATACAACAGGTCCTTTCTATAATCATCTGTTAGGGAGTTCTTTGTCTGGTTTCACTGAACTAATTTTGACCAGGGAACGTGTTGAGAATGGAATTAGAAGCGGTAAAATTCAAGTGGCTACATTTTCAAATATTGTGAATAAGTCATATAATGTTAAGATGGAATCCGATGTTGTGTACGGCTAGAAGGGTCGTAATAAGAGAGATTGTAACCAATATGTGGGGGTAGTATTAATCTCCAATCCTGCGCCAGTGCAACAACAACAAAATAATCAGCGTACACAGGATGCACCCAGGAGACAATTTACAAAGATCAACATGCCGTTGGCTTAAGCATTGCAACACATGTTGAAAGCAGGGCTGGTTACATTGAGAGAACCTACTCCGAATCCCAACACTTCCTCTCCCTGCTACAATCCCAATGCAATATGTGCATACCCTTCTGATAGTCCGGTCATGACACTAGCAACTGTTGGGCCTTGAAGAATAAGATCTAAGACATGATTGACGGTAAAGAAATTGAATTTGACCCTCCTGAGACTCCTAATGTGATTATTACGCCAATGCCCAATCATGACAAGGGCGTTAATGCTATTGAAGACATTCTTATGTTCTTACTATGACTAATTTGACTACTCGTCTAATGATTGTTAAGGAAAAGCTAATAGAAGCCAGTTTATTTTCGGGTTATGCCGAAGACTACTACTACTGTACATCCCAATCCAATGGTTGTGCATTACTGAAAAAAGGTATTAAGTGTTTAATGGATGACCGTGAGATCCTATTTGAGAAGATCCCTTTTGAGAAGACTCCTTCTGTAGAGAGTACATCCCAAGACCTGAATCTTGAAGACGTGTCTACAATTTCCGGTACCCCTATAAGGATCACTTCTAAGGGTCCTGTGAAGATTACTTCTGAATCTAAAGTTTCTCCCCTGATTATTACTGCGCCTGGGCCAATTCCGTATTCCTCTGATAAGGCTATCCCTTGGAATTATGGAGCTAATGTCTACTATCATGGAGTCAAGTAGGAACCATTGACCGTTGAAGAGGAAAATGCTGAAGTTACTAATCCCGATGTTGGCAATATTACTGGGACTAGTAAGGTTACTAGAAGTGGAAGGGTTTTCTCTCCAGAGATCTCTCTAAAGACTGTTACTGCACCAGTTCGTAGCACTGCTACATAATCTACTACTAAAACTCGAGGCAAAGAACATATGACCGAGCCTTCCCAAACAGAGGCACCAAAAGAAGTTACTGTCGAAGACCCCTCCAATCAAGAGATGGAGGAAATATTAAAGATTATTTGAAAAAGTGACTACAAGATTGTTAAACAGCTGGGGCAAACACTCTCTAAAATATCTATGCTATCCTTATTGTTATGCTCCGAAGCCCATGCTCAGGCTTTGGTGAGATTTCTGAAATCTGCCCATGTGCCGTAAGAAATCTCTGTTGATCAGTTCGAAAACCATATTGCTAGCCTAACAACTGATAATGGGCTAGGATTTTCTGACGCAGACTTAACTCTCGCCGGAAGGAATCATAATAAGGCCCTGCATGTCTCTATTGAGTGCATGGGCACTACCTTATCTCATGTGTTGGTGGACACAAGTTCCTTTTTGAACGTGTTTCCAAAAGCCGCTTTAGATAAACTTGATTGTGAAGGGATTGTTCTAAAAACCAGTGACATTATGGTGATAGCTTTTGATGGTTCAAAGAGAACGGTGCACGGAGAGGTGGATCTTCCGATCAAAGTGGGTTCCCAGGTTTTCAAATCTACTTTCTATGTGATGGATATTTGTCCAGCCTATTCTTGTTTACTGGGACACGTTGGATTCATGGGGCGGGTGATGTTACTTCTACCTTACACCAGAAGTTAAAGTATCCCATGAGGGGAAAGATCGTTACAGTTTTTAGCGAAGAAGAATATATGGTGAGCCATTTGAATTCTTTCAAGTATGTTGAGGTGGATGGTGAATTCGCCGAGACTCCTTGCCAAGTCTTTGAAGTTGTTTCTTAGACAAACTAAGTTTATAAAGCTGCTCTTGCTGTTCCTAAAACCCCATAAAAATGGCTTCTTTGAAAGACGCTAGGGTTATGGTTGAAGAAGGTGGTTGCACTGTTTGGGGTCAGCTTCCTGATATTCCTTACAAATCCGACAAGTTTGGTTTGGGTTTCACTTCTCAGGCTCAGAGGGATGTTCATCGTGCTCGTTCCAATTCTAGGAGACCGCCATTCTGCATCAACTATAATGGAGTTCACAACAATCATGTTAATCTTGTGGAAGACACTGATAGTGACTGCAACATAGACAATTGGATCTTCCCAACTACCAATAATGGGCTAAACAATTGGACGTCTGAAGACTTTATACCAATCCCCTTTAGTCAGGAGTAAATTCTATTTTTTGTTTTTATTTCTTTTAAGTTTTGGTTATGAAATTTAAACAATAACTTTAAGTCTTGTGCCTTACCCGGGGCGCAACAGTCCACTTGTTAGGGTTGTCATTTATCATCAGCATATTTTCATTCAATAAATCATTGGATGTTTGCACTCAAATTTTACGCTCTTTGTCTTTCTTTTACTTTATTGTTTTCAAAATAACTATGTATTCTTAGACACACCCACAAAACAAATTGCAGATCCACATCCATATTGGATCTCATTGATAACAGTTACGCTATTTCCAATTATGACTTCGAAAATCCAATCTACCAAGCCGATGATGAAGGTGGGGAAGATTGTGAAATACCTGGAGAGCTTGCTAGGATGTTAATGCAACAAGAAAGATACATACGACCACATGAAGAGACATTCGAGGTTGTGAACTTGGGTACTGAATAAGACAAGAGAGAAATCAAGATAGGTGCCAACCTAGAAGACAATGTCAAAAAGAGGTTAATTTAGATCTTGCATGATTATGTTGAGATCTTTGCTTGGTCGTACGAAGACATGCAAGGGCTCGATACTGATATTGTAGTTCACCGTTGTTGTACCTCAAAATTTTCCCTCTCATTTATCAACAATTTCCTCACAAGATCTCTTTGATTCAAGACTACATTAGGGTTTGATCAGCTCAAGACCCCTCCTCATGCACTGATGACCCAAAATTAGGGTTTGGGATTGCACAAATATTTTTGGACTATCAATGCTTCATATGACTTTCAAGGATCACTATGGACCCCCAAGATTACTCATGTCAAGTTTCAAGCCCTGAATCACACTTTTGGTCAGTCAATTGGACAGTTGACCTAAAAATCAACTGTATTAGGGAAAAAGTCAACCATGGCCAATTTACAGTCAAACTTCATAATTTTTGATTCACATCAACATTTTAGAATCATATGTATCATTTGATCAAGTTTGGACCATAATTCCTCAAGAAATTTGATCAAATCATCAAAATTGCAAAATGGTCAAAATTAGGGTTTTGATTGAGAAGGGGCAATTTCTGATTTTTGACCTAGCAAATGATCAATTGGTTTGAAGCATAATTTCAAGATTTAAATTGCATCATCTTGATCTGATGACATGGTTCAAAACATTACAAATTCATTGGATTGACAGGTGAATTTTTCAGTCAACTGATCAAAAGTCAATTGTATACTGAAAAGTCAAACTTTGACTTTTTGGTCAAAATCATGGGCCAAGGATCATAATTCATCAAAACATGTCAAAATGTGAAACTTGTTCATCAAGAATTCAAGGATTGAAAATCTTATTTTGAAATTTGAAATTTCTTAACTTAGAAATTTTTCTAAGTATAGAAAATTTCTTATTTTTTTCTCAACTTTAAGCCAAATTTTCACCTTGATACAAGATGATTCAAAGGAAGTTCCCAACATGAAAGTTGTACATATCCATGAAATCTACAACTTTGCTTCACACAATTTCTTCTAAAGATGTTTGTATATCAAGATATAATTTTATGAATACATGCTCATGAATTAAAATAACTTAGTGAAATTTTGCCCTAGTTAGGCAGGTTTTTGACCTAACTTCATGGAAACTTTTCACCTAGTTCCAATAAGAATTTTCAAAAGAATTTCAAATATGAGATGAAGAGCACATTAAAAGCTTTCCAAAATATCCAAGAACTCCTTGAGATAATTCTTGAGTATGGAGAATCAAAGAGATGAAGTTGGCAATTTCTCACTTTGATTTCAAGCCATTTCATGAAGAACAAAAATTCAAATCCTCAAGCATGCTGTACAATCTTCACTTTTCAAGCCTCAAACTCGTATGTCACTCCACCATTAATGGACTTCACAAGATTTCATTCCCTAAAGCCAAGCATTCAATGCATTGTACAAGAAAATAACCATTTATGAAAGAAAGGCAACATTGCCATTTTGGAAAAGCATGCTTTTTGCATTTTTCCATTTCTTGAGCCTTGGACTTGTTCTTTCTGCAAAAACCAAGCCTCTAAACCTGAACAAAACATGTTTAAAGCTTCACACCACCCTACAACATCATAACCCTGCATTAAGAAGTCATTTCTCACACTTGCTTCAAAAACAAGAAATGTAGCAAGACATGTGATCTTGTACTTCTGAGAAAGCATAAGTCCTCCAACCTTTTTATCTATATAAAGCCATCATTGTGCAACTAAAACTAGGAATGACCAAGCCTTGAAACACCCTAGAATCATAAACTGCATACCAAGCCTCCAAACATGCCATTTCTGACTTGTGAACTGAATCTTCAATTCCACTCGTGCATTTTTAGGCCTTTTTCTTTCCCGAGCTTCCTTACCTTACAAGTAAACCATCCCACACCCTAAAACATCATTGTAACTCCATCTTCCCCATTGTTGAAGTTCAAAAACAGATTAACACAGGTGGACTTCTCCAGATCATTCCAACCATCCTCAAGACAAGCTAAGCATTGCATTAGCTTCCTAGAGGTTCAAGAAAGCTAACCTGATCATCACAACATCCTAAAGCAAGCTCATTTTCGAAACACGATTTCCATTTTCATGGTGAGTTTTCTGTTTTTCTAACTCTTGATACAAACATAGTTAGCTTTCCATTTGTGAATATTAAATGTAGACATCATTGCTACGAAGTTGTACATATCCATAACTTGCATTTATTTGGCATGAGTTTAGAGAATTTTGAGTTTGAAGTTTCTGAAAAAATTAGGTTAAGAATTAGGGCCAACAAAATTCTCTCTGATCTTGGACTTATAGTTTTAGTTATGCACATGGTTAGAATCGTGAAGTAAAATGCTATAATATTCATGTTATCACTTTCCATTTTTGTTGAGAGATGAAAGAGTTACAGGAGGTCCGGCTGACTAGAGGTTGAAGATGAAGTACAGGGCAAGGCAACGTTTTGTGTTATGTATTTGTATGTACAGCCACCTTAGTGGCAAGGCAGCACGCAGAAATGCCCTAGGTCACGGGTTCGAGCCTTGACGTTGCCTTTTGCAATTTTCGACATTTTTCCATCTTTTTTTTTTGTTTGCAGCATGGGCTTCTGGGCATTGGGCCCCATGTTTTTGCTAACCACTCACCTTCTATCTACTTGCAGCACCCCTGACCCATATTAATTTTATTTATTTATTTTACCCTTTCATTTTATTTTATTAAATATATTTCTTAAATATTAAAAATCATAAAAAATATAAAAATGATAAATATTATATTTTGTTTATTTTATTTTATTTTCTCATAAAAAATATTTTTGTTTATATATATATATATATATATATATATATATATATATATATATATATATATATATATATATATATATATATATATATATATATATATATATATATATATATATATATATATATATATATATATATATATATATATATATATATATATATATATATATATATATATATATATATATATATATATATATATATATATATATATATATATATATATATATATATATATATATATATATATATATATATATATATATATATATATATATATATATATATATATATATATATATATATATATATATATATATATAAAAAGACTAAAATATTTCATAAATACCATTTATTATTTTCAAGATAAAAAATGCAAAAATACTTAAAAACTTAAAGAAATTTATTTCCTTTTTAATAATTAGGGTTTAATCAAAATCTTTTCTAAAAAAATAATTTCCTTTCTTAATTAATTTAAGTTTAATCTTGATTTATTTATTAGGTTTAGGTTAAAACTTTTTCATATAAAAAACTAAACAAAAATCTTCATTTGCATTTATATATCTTTGCATTTAAATTACCTTGTACATTATTTATTCCAATACTTGTATAAATTCAATTTGGTTATAATAGATTAATTAGGTTTATATTATTGCAATCCCCATTCATAATTTGTATACCCCCTCCCACAAAGTGTTGTAATAACGTAGTGATCTTTAAATTTCGCAATTTATCGCTTTTATATAATATGCTAATAATTAGGGTTTGTATGGCAATATAAAATCAATCAAATAGAAAACCCTAATTCAAGACAAAATCAAGCATGAAAATGACACACTTGCACACAAGCACCCCTAGGGTTACTCCACTTGGTTGCCTTATACAAAATAGCCAAACTACGCATGTGAGGTATCTTAGCAAAATAAACCCATATAAGATCATAAGTCCCTCGATGACGCTATCCAAAGTTGCCTTACAAAATGATCTTAGTCCCTCAAAAATGCTAAGATACTTTGCAACATTGCTAATCATGGTTATACGATGACCCGCGCCCGTCCCGTTTACATCCAAAGATAGGGTTGCTTACCAAATCAATGGTAAGACAATAATATCCAAGGAAAAGAAAATGAACAAGAAAGACATTTGAGTAGGTAGATTAATTTTAGCTACTTGCTCCATCTCAAATAAATATCCTTGCTATTTTCAAAACAAACACACACATTTCCAAAACATCTTACAAACATTGAAAACATTTTTGTATACATTCTTACGAACGAGAATCATTATAAAGATTGCCTAAACAATGGCCTCTTTACAAAATACTTTCAAAAACCACATAAACACACAATTTCAAACAAAAGTAAGTGATCTAGCAAGTAACCAAGAGGCCATGGAAAACCATGGATGAAAAGGGTGCTAATACCTTCCCTTTTCATAATCTACCCCCAAACTCAAGAAACAAATCTCAAAGGTCTTTCCTGTGCTTTTTCACCTTTCCTTTTGGATAAAAGAAAAGTCGGTGGCGACTCTTGCTAAACCGCAACATTTGCGATCAAATGCAAAACCTTCAAGTCAGTTCTCCCACCGTATCAAAGAACTGGCGACTCTGCTGGGGAAAATTATAAAAGTGGGGTTACCTTAGGGATAGATCACATTTACTTGCTTACATTGTTTGATTTGTATGCTTTACATTATGGTTATTCGTTTGAGATTGAATCCTCTACCCGGATTTGGGATACATTATAGGTAAATAGCAATACGTTGTAGAAACTGTGCGGGGTATACCGACATGGTCTAAGCAATAGCTATGTTAGTGTGACATATTTGTGGGTACCGGTAGCCTTTGAGTTAATCAAAGAGAATACGGGGCCGCTGAGTGATGTCATGAAGCACTAATGAACTTCTAGAACCTTTAGTTGACCAACTTGGCCTTTAGGATGTAGTGAGATGACCGGTGTTGGTGCAGTACGAAGTTGGTAGATACTCGATACTACACTCATTGAGGTTTGGTTTCTTTGGATATTTCGGTCTCCATTAAAGAGGCTTGAGCTGAAACAATGACCAAGGAAACAATCCGATGATATTGAGCTCTTCAGAACCCGGTTACTATTACTGGGATAAGTTTAAGACAACTAAACTTCAAGAGGGTACTTACCTATAAAACTCCATGCAAGCCTAAACTAAGGACTTATTTGCTTTTCTTGTATATGCATATTTGTACATAAAATCATGAACATCATGAACATCATATACATCCACTAACCATTTCAAGGATTTTTAGGATTCATCTTTGTTCTTGTTTTGTAGGATATGGATTCACTTCGCAGGAAAACTATTCAAGTCAACCTTGTGAGAATTCCTCCATAACTTAAGGAGCTAGCTTCAAAGATTCCTGAGAAATCTCCATTCACCGAAAGGCATGGTCGTCTACTCAACTTGGTCACCTCCAGCACGAATGAGGATATGATGAAGGTGCTCTTTCAGTTCTTTGATCCTTTGCACCATTGCTTCACATTTCTCGACTATCAACTTGTGCCTACTTTGGAAGAATTCTCCCAACTCTTGAGGATTCCCATTCTCAATCAACTACCTTTCAATGGTACGAAAAGAGACCCAAAGCCAGAAGAGATTGCTCAAGCTCTACACTTGCACTCATCTGATGTCACAACTCATTGGGAAACTAGGAGTGATGTCAAAGGCTTCTTAGTAAAGTTCATGTTTGAGAAAGCCCAAAGCTGTTGGAATTCCTTAGACTTACAAGCCTTTGAGGAAATTGTGGATCTTCTCATCTATGGGATGGTTTTATTTCCAAATCCTGACCAACTCATAGATGTGAATGCCGTCAAAATCTTCATGTCACGCAACCCGATGCCTACATTGATAAGGGATATCCTGCACTCTTTTCACACTCGCACAATGAGGAAAAGAGGTGTCCTTATGTGTTGCACCCCTCTCCTGGAAAGACGGTTTATTTCTCATCTTCCCCAATCAATCTTAAAGAACGAGCAAGGTTTAAGGTTGTCACAAAGGTTAATGACGCTCCAACATTCAGTCATTCATTGGTGCTCCCAATCTAAAGAGAATGTTATCATTGTTGACCGTTGTGGAGAATTACCTAATGTCCCTTTACTTGGCATCAGGGGAGGTATCACCTACAACCCATGCTTAGCCTTAAGACAGTTTGGTTATGCCCGAAGAGATGGCCCGCATGAGATGCTGATTCAGGGTTTGGTATTCGACTACGACAACGACGATCAAGGTCTTTTCCAGAGATTTGTCCGAGCTTGGAGAATGTTAAATAAGGTTGATAGCAAGACTTTGGGGCATAATAATTCCATCCCTCTTGAGCCTTACCTCAAATGGGTACGAACTCGTGCTCAAAGTCTTATGATGCCTTACCCCTCTATTCTCCCGGTAATCATTGAGCCTGTTAAGGAAGGAGATGTTCCATATAATATCCTACATCCTGACATGCCCACATCTCTTGAAGACCTACAAAGGGATTGGATACAACTCAAAGGAGAGCGAGATACTTTCGAATCCCAATTCTACGCAAGCGAGAAGAAGGTTTTGGAACTCACTAGGCTACTTCACGAGGAGCGGACCTTGAACGCCTACATGGCACCAAAAAGGATGCACACTACTTTTTTATCTTAGAGTTTTGTATTATTTTGTCCAAGGGGCATTGATGTACTCAAACTTTATTTTATTAATATAACGTGTGTTTCTTTTTTGTCTAAAACAAACTTGAATCTTCGAAATCCTTGAAAACATTGCATATGCACATATCATTCATCATAGCATAAACAGGTCTTTTGCAACAAGTCTCCTCATCTCTTTACTGTTTATTTCAGTAAGATGGATATCGAGAAAACAGTGAAAGATCTCCAAGCTCAGAATATGCAGTTTCAACAATTGCTCATGAACCTAGCCAAGGGGCAAGAAGAATTGAAGACTCTGCTAGCTGAAGAGAGGAAAAAGAAAAGAAAGAAGGTAAATAGAGTCTTAAACATGGGGAGAAGATTTCAGGGGCAGACAAGAAGGACTTTGAACTTTGCAACAACTTCCAGTGAAGGAGAAGGGAAAGGCAAGGAAATAGCTGTCCCGTCAGAATCAGAAGAAGAGGAGGAAGAAGAGTAAGACTACTTTGAGGAACAGTATCCTCCAGCTGATGACAAGTACAGACATCTTGAAGAGCGTTTGAGCAAGATGGAAATACAAAAGGTGCCAGGCTTAGACTTTGAGGAATTGGGACTAGTGTCGGGGATTGTAATTCCTCAGAAATTCAAAGTGCCTATGTTTGCAAAATATGATGGAGTGTCATGCCCTAAAATGCATCTCCGATCATATGTGAGAAAAATCCAACCCCATACCGCTGATAAAGACTTATGGGTGCACCTTTTCCAAGACAGTCTGTCTGGAACACAACTTGACTAGTTTTACCAACTAGAAAGAGCCAATGTCCACAATTGGGAAGATCTTGCCGCAACTTTCTACAAGCAATATCAATACAATGCTGATTTGGCGCCTACCCGTACTCAACTCCAGAGTATGGCCATGGCTTCCAATGAAGGTTTCAAGGATTATGCACAAAAATGGAGAGATTTGGCTGGAAGAGTTCAACCCCCTCTGTCTGAAAGAGAATTGGTAGACATGTTCTTAGGCACCTTATCTGGTCCCCTTTTCAACCATTTAATCGGAAGTTCATCTGCAGGCTTTACTGAACTAATACTGACCGGAGAAAGGGTGGAAGCTGGCATAAAAAGTGGAAAGATTCAGAAGGATTCATCTTCTTCTACAGTTGTAAGGAAGCCTTTCATCGGGAAGAAAGAGGTAGCTGTTGTATATCCGCAAAGAAACCAAGAGAGGGACGAACACTGACCAATGGTGGGGGATGTTATGATTCCCAAGCCTACATCTGATCAACAAAGAAGTAATCAACCAAGGGTGGAAAGGCCAGTCAGGAAATTCACCAAAATTAACATGAATCTGTCTCAAGTATTACCGCATCTTCTGAGATCCAATTTGGTAACCTTGAAAGAAGCTCCGAAAAACCCCAATACAACATCCCCTCATTATCATCCCAATGCCCATTGCGCATATCACTCTGAAAGTCTTGGTCACGATAATAATAACTGTTGGGCCTTAAAAAAAATACAAGACCTCATTGAAGCAAAAGAAATTGAGTTTGACGCACCCGAGAAGCCAAATTTCATTTCTACTCCCATGCCCAGACATGGTCATAACACCAATGCTATTGAAGAAGATTTTTTTGTTACCACAATTGATGAACTCATGACTCCACTTCCAACCATTAAGATAAACTTGTTGAAAGTCGGTGTGTTCCCGGGCTGTAATGAAGATTGCCATCTCTGTTTGTCCTCACCAACTGATTGCCCTTTGTTGAAAACATGCATTCAACGCTTGATAGATAACAAAGATATTTTGTTTGAAAGTACTCCTATTTCACCTGTTCCTGTTAAAGATGTCTCAATCATTACCATTTCCTTCAATTCTTCCAGGGCCTCCACAAAAAGACCCGTTAGAATTACATCGGTTCCGAAAGCAACTCCTCTAATAATCACAATGCCTGGGCCAATCCCATATGAATCAGACAAAACTGTGCCGTGGAATTACGGAGGGGACATTTACTACCATGGCATCAAACAAGACTGGCCGGCCACCAAAGAGATAAACTCCGAAGAAGAAGATTCCGACATCAGCAATATTGTCGGAACTAGTAAAATTACCCGAAGCGGTAGGATCTTTTCTCCAGAAATTACTCCCCCGAAAGCAGTTTCTGGACCCGTGATCATCCCCATGGTTGCTCCAAAGGTTACTTCCATATCCATAATCATCTCTGCAAGTGCTCCTATTGATGAAGCCGTCACAACTCCTGTTATCATTCCTACCAACACTCCTGCTGCCGAGACTCGAGGAAAGAGTATTCAAGTGGAACCTGTCCAGACGAAGGCTCAATCACTGACTATCCCTGAGGCTTCTAAGAAATAAATGGAGGAGATCCTAAAAATTATAAAGAGGAGCGACTACGATGTAGTTGAACAGTTGGGGCAAACTCCCTCCAAGATCTCCATGTTGGCATTACTACTGTGTTCTGAGGCACATGCGAAAGCCTTGGTGAAGTTCCTAAAAACAGCCCATGTGCCTCAAGAGACGTCTGCTGATCAATTCCAAGATTGCGTGGCTAGCTTGACAGTGGATAACAACCTAGGCTTCTCGGATGCTGATCTGACACCGAGGGGAAGAAAGCACAACGAGGCATTACATATCTCTGTGGAATATAGGGGCACAACTCTGGCCCATGTTTTGGTGGACACTAGCTCATCTTTGAATGTTTTATCGAAAAAAGCTCTTGACAGACTTGACTGCGAAGGGCTAACGTTAAAGCCAAGCAACATAGTAGTAAGGGCATTTGATGGCTCGAAGAGGATGGTGAACGGGGAAGTGGATATCCCCATAAAGGTTGGAACACAAACTTTCAATTCAACCTTTTATGTAATGGACATCTGCCCTTCGTACTCTTAATTGCTAGGCCGACCATGGATCCACAATGTTGACGCTGTTACCTCTACATTGCACCAGATGCTGAAGTATCCGGTTCAAGGAAATATTATCACGGTCCATGGAGAGGAAGAATACATGATCAACCATCTCAATTCCTTCATATATGTGGAATTGGACGGCGAATTCATTGAAACTCCATTTCAACACTTCGAAGAGGTCCCCCAAGAGGTGGCAGTGACCAAGAATGTGTACCAGGTTCCTAAGATTACAAGGCCTCCACTCCGGATGTCATCTCTGAAGGACACCAAAGCAGTGGTAGAGGAAGGTGGATGCACCATCTGGGGGCAACTTCCAGATATCCCGTATAAGTCTGACAAGTTTGGCCTAAGTTTCACTTCAAATGCTCAAAAGGTTGTACGCCGTGCCCGTGCTGGAGGGCCACCCTTGAAAATTAACAACCGTGAGGTCAACACGGTAGAAGATGGTGAAGATGATTGCAACCTGGAGGATTGGATCTTTCCGACTGTCAATGGAGGACTCAGCAATTGGGAGGCTAGAGACTTCGTCCCAATAACTTTTATCCCATAGTAATTTATCTTTACATTTTGTTGGATTTGTAATATTCAAAAACAATTTGCACTCTTAAAACCTTGTGTATTGCCCAAGGCACAATGGTCCATTTGTAAGGGTTATTATTTCATCTTCATATGACATCAATGAATCATGGACGTTTTTCGCATACAAAATTTTGTGCTCATTGTTTTTCTTTTACATTTTATTTTCTTTTAAAGATAGCTATACCCTTACACACACCCACACTCACAATGCAGGTATTCATCCATTCTGGATCCCATGGGTAACGGTACTGCTATGGCCTTTCATGACTCTGAGAATCTAATCTACCAAGCCGAAGACGAAGGTGAGGAAGATTGTGAAGTACCAGGGGAACTTACTAGACTGCTACAACAAGAAGAAAGAACCATTCAACCCCACGAGGAACCTGTGGATACGATCAACCTGGGTACCGAGGAGGATAAAAAAGAGGTCAAGGTGGATGCCAATCTGGAACCCAGTGTCAAGGAGCGTCATATTCAGTTGTTACACGATTATGTTGAAATTTTTTCCTAGTCATATGAAGACATGCTAGGACTTGATACAGACATCATGGTACATCGTCTTCCTACAAGAGAAGATTGTCCGCCAGTAAAGCAAAAGGTTCGCCGCATGAGACTTGATATGTCAGAAAAGATTAAAGCAGAGGTCATGAAGAAATTCAATGCTGGATTTTTGGCTATCACTTCCTAGCCTCAATGGGTTGCCAACATTGTTCTCGTACCTAAAAAAGACGGCAAAGTGCGAATGTGTGTGGACTACAGATATTTGAATAGGGAAAGCCCTAAAGATGATTTTCCACTCTCCCACATTGATATCCTAGTTGATAATACGGAACAACACAAAGTGTTTTCCTTCATGGACGGATTCTCAGGTTACAACCAAATCAAAATGGCACCTGAGGACATGGAGAAAATAACATTTGTCACAAAGTGGGGCACATTCTGCTACAAGGTAATGCCATTCGGATTGAAGAATGCTGGGGCAACCTATCAGCGCGCCATGGTAGCTCTATTTCATGACATGATACATCATGAAATAGAGGTCTACATAGATGATATGATAGCCAGATCGCAAACAGAAGAAGAGCATCTTGATCACTTACAAAAGCTGTTTGAGAGACTGAAGAAGTACAAGCTGATGTTGAATCCAAACAAGTTCACATTTGGGGTACGGTCCGGTAAACTCCTAGGCTTTGTCATCAGTAACAAAGGTATTGAAGTCGATCCTGCCAAAGTTAAAGCAATACAAGAGATGCATGCTCCCTGTAATGAGAAGGAAGTCAGAGGGTTCTTGGGACGTTTGAACTATATTTCCATATTCATTTCTCACCTGACAGCTACTTGTGAGCCAATCTTCAAACTATTGAAGAAATATCAAGTAGTCAAATGGAATGATGAATGTCAAGTTTCTTTTGACAAAATCAAAGAATACTTACAAGAACCTCCCATATTAATGCCACAAGTCGAGGGAAGACCGTTGATCATGTATCTGACTGTTTTAGAAAATTCAATGGGGTGTGTATTGGGGCAGCATGACGAGTCTGGCCGAAAAGAGCACGCTATTTACTACCTCAGCAAAAAGTTTACCGACTGTGAAACTAGATATTCACTGCTCGAGAAAACTTGTTGCGCTTTGGCATGGGCTGCTCGCCGGCTAAGACAGTATATGCTAACTCATACTACTTTGTTGATATCTAAAATGGATCCGATAAAATACATCTTCGAGAAGCCTGCTATTTCCGGAAGAATAGCGAGATGGCAGATGATCCTGATAGAGTACGACATACAATATACTACCCAGAAAGCTATAAAGGGCAGTGTACTAGCTGATCACCTCGCTCACCAACCTGTAGAAGATTATCAGTCCATGAAGTTTGAATTCCCAGACGAAGACATCATGACATAAGACAACTGTGAAGAATTCAGGCCATATGACAGACCTGAACAAGGATCCCGATGGACCCTGTTCTTTGATGGAGCCTCCAATGCACTCGACAATGGTATCAGTGCTGTACTCATATTTCCTAAAGGGTGTCATACTCCCTTTACCGCAAGACTTTGCTTCAATTATACAAACAACATGGCGGAATACGAAGCATGCATCGTTGGTCTCAAAGCTGCCATAAATTTGGGGATCAAATCATTGGATGTATTCAAAGACTCAGCCTTGGTCATCAGTCAAATCAAAGGGGAATGGGACACCCAACACCCTAACCTTATCCCTTACAAAGAACATGTTTTGACATTGCTACCACATTTTGAGGAGATTACCTTCGAGCACTTACCGCGAGAAGAAAATCAGCTAGCAGACGCTCTAGCCACAATGTCATCTATGTTTAAACTTAATTGGGATAACAAGGCTCCCCAGATCACCATTGAATGAATGGATGAACCAAAACACTGTCACGAGATTAATACTGAAGAGGTACTGGACCAGCCTTGGTTTCATGAAGTCAAGAGGTATCTCGAGGTTCAAGAATATCCAGAAGGAGCTTCAATCAATGATAAGAAATTCTTAAGAAGATTCTCTACTAAATTCTTCCTTAGTAATGGCATCTTGTACAAACGCAATCATGACTCCATTTTGCTTCGGTGCATGGATAAGGTTGAAGCTGAAAGGGTCATGACTGAATTACATGAAGGCACTTTTGGCACTCATTCCAGTGGACATACGATGGCGAAGAAAATCCTACGGGCATGCTATTATTGGTCTACCATGGAAGCAGATTGCTATCAACACTCTCGAACCTGTCATAAGTGTCAAATTTATGCTGACAAGGTGCACTTACCTCCGGTTCCTATGAATGTCTTAACGGCTCCTTGGCCCTTTTCTATGTGGGGAACTGATATGATTGGGGAAATCAAGCCGACAACCTCCAATGGACACCGCTTCATCCTAGTGGCCATTAACTATTTTACAAAGTGGGTTGAAGCGACCTCCTTCGCCTTTGTTACCAAGAACGTTGTTGCCCGCTTCATCAAGCAAAACCTTATTTGCCGGTACGGTATCCCAGAAAGGATCATCACTGACAATGGTACAAATCTCAACAACACTATGATTATCGCATTATGCGAGCAATTAAGGATTCAGCATCACAATTCTTCTCCCTATCGGCCAAAGATGAATGGTGCTGTCGAAGCTGCAAATAAAAACATTAAAAAGATCATACAGAAGACGACAATCACATACAAAGGCTGGCATGAGATGCTACCATTCTCTCTCCACGGGTATCGTACCACAGCTTGCACATCAATCAGAGCAACACCCTATTCTCTAGTTTATGGCATGGAGGCTGTCTTGCCTATCGAGGTCCAGATCCCCTCTCTAAGAAGTATGAAGGATGAAGGGTTGAATAAAGACGATTGGATCCAGACTCGACTTGATCAACTAAATTTGATAGATGAAAAGAGACTTACCGCTATTTGCCATGGGAAAATGTATCAAAAACGGATGATCAAGGCTTTCAACAAGAAAGTCAGACACCAAGTATATCAAGTTGGGGATCTAGTAATAAAGCGCATCATCTTGCCACAAAGTGATCCCAGGGGAAAATGGACCCCTACCTATGAAGGACCATTTGTAATCAAAAACATATTCTCCGATGGGGAAATGATCTTGACCACCATGGATGGTGACGACCTGCCACACCCTGCGAACACAGACATAGTGAAAAGATACTACGCATAAGAGACCCGCTAGGTTAACATACCTAGGCAAAACAAGGGCATCTCGGTGAACCAAAAAGGTTCGGGCAAAAGTTAGGGATAAAACAAAAAAATATGTACACCCGGCAAGTTGAAAACCCGAAAGGGCGACTTGGGCAAAAAAGGGTTTCCCGGTGGACTGAAAACCTGAAAGGACAGTCCAGGCAAAAGTTAGGGAATCAAGGCGTACGACCATGTCTCGTCAGATCACTTTACAAACAACCTTTGAATTCCACTGACAAAATCATAGGTTCTGATCAATTCATTCATCTTCGGACAACGCAAAAATAGACAAGATGCTCAGAGATACGAAGGCTATAGCAGAATGGAAACCCCATGGGATTTTTATACACATAGATATCTTTTCTTTGTATCAAAATTTTCATTTTTTATGACAACATTCTCTTACTAGAATGTTTATCCCCTTGCACAAAAAATACTTATTAAAAGTCAATACAAAACATTCCTTTGAAAGTGCAAAAACTATTTGTCTTTTCTTTTACGCTTGTTTTGTTTACAAAAACACGTCCAATAATTCATTGTTGAACATATGCATTTGAATATAATTACTATTTATGAATGAACAAAATGAAAAGAGGCAATTACTGATGGGTTGAAAAGATAGGAAAATATCTCTAGACCGTTCCATAAGTAATCCCCTGCAGTACGTCATTTAAATCCCCAGTGGAACAAAGTTTTAAATTGTTAATCCCCAGTAGAAGTTGTCAAAATTTCTCAGGACACCAACAGGCTTTACAAGCAGTACTTGGCATTGCCCTTACAAACATAATTTATTTCTCTCGGCAGAAATCCATCAATACTTCAACTTCAAGACGTGAAGACTTCCATATCCTCAGCAGCAGTCAGGGATTTATTTTCCCTAAATCAAACAGCAATGCAGCAGATTAGCTCACATACACATACATTGAATCCATATATCATAAACATTGATAAAGAAAATACATTGCATCATACAACATAACTTTGCATTTTAGCTAACATTTTACCCTTTTCAGGATAAGATTAACAGCTACCGTTAATAATATGCAATCTTGATACAGTTCAGATACGCTTCAGATACAGACGCTATTCTGATACTCATTCAGATTCAACTTTCAGATACAGTACATATACGCTCCAAATACGGATGCCATTCTGATACTCATTCAGATTCAACTTTCAGATACAGTACAAATATTCTCCAGATACAGATGCCATTCTGATACTCATTCAGATTCAACTTTTAGATACAATACATATACGCTCCAAACACGGATGTCATTCTGATACTCATTCAGATACAACTTTCAGATACAGTACAGATACACTCCAGATACGAATTCCATTCGGATACTCATTCAGATTCACCTTTCAGATACAATATAGATACGCTCCAAACACGGATGCCATTCTGATATTCATTCAGATTTAACTTTCAGATACAGCTTAGGTACGCTCCAGACCCGGATGCCTTTCTGATGCTCATTCTTTCAGCTTACAAATTACAATTCAACGAACATTCTGGGATGGCATCTACAAGCCCATCTCCAACAATATTCTATCACCTCTCCAAATGGCATCTTTAATCCCATTCCCTCAACCTTCACATCAGTGAGTGCAAATTTCTAGGCACTCTAGTGTCCAATCATCTTCCACCTTCGAGTCACGAATGACAAAACTCGCCAATCTAACTCTTCAGGTTTAAGAAGATTGAACAGGGGCAGCTGTTGTACCCCAAAATTTTCCCTCTCATTTATCAACAATTTCCATACAAGATCTCTTTGATTCAAGACTGCATTAGGGTTTGATCAGCTCAAGACACCTCCTCATGCACTGATGACCCAAAATTACGATTTGGGATTGCACAAATATTTTTGGAATATCAATGCTTCATATGAATTTAAAGGATCACTATGGTCCCCCAAGATTACTCATGTCAAGTTTCAAGCCCTGAATAACACTTTTGGTCAGCCAATTGGGCAGTTGACCTAAAAATCAACTATATTAGGGAAAAATTCAACCATGGCTAATTTACAGTCAAACTTCATAATTTTGGATCCACATCAACATTTTAGACTCATATGTATCATTTGATCAAGTTTGGACCATAATTCCTCAAGAAATTTGATCAAATCATCAAAAGGGCAAAATGGTCAAAATTAGGGTTTTGACTGAGAAGGGGCAATATCTGATTTTTGACCTAGCAAATGATCAATTGGTTTGAAGCATAATTTCAAGAGTTCAATTGCATCATCTTGACCTAATGACATGGTTCAAAACATTACAAATTCATTGGATTGACAGATGAATTTTTCAGTCAATTGATCAAAAGTCAACTGTATACTGAAAAGTCAAACTTTGACTTTTTGGTCAAAATCAAGGGCCAAGGATCATAATTCATCAAAACATGTCAAAATGTGAAACTTGTTCATCAAGAAATCAAGGATTGAAAATCTTATTTTGAAATTTGAAATTTCTTAACTTAGAAATTTTTCTAAGTATAGAAAATTTCTTATTTTTTTCTACACTTTAAGCCAAATTTTCACCATGATACAAGATGATTCAAAGGAAGTTCCCGACATGAAAGTTGTATATCTCCATGAAATCTACAACTTTGCTTCACAGAATTTCTCCGAAATATGCTTGGATCTCAAGATATAATTTTGTGAATACATGCTCATGAATTAAAATAACTTAGTGAAATTTTGCCCTAGTTAGGCAGGTTTTTGACCTAACTTCATGGCATTTTTTCACATACTTCCAAGAGAAATTTTCAAAAGTATTTCAAATATGAGTTGTAGAGAAAATTACAAGCTTTCCAAAATATCCAAGAACTCCTTGAGATCATTCTTGAGTAGGGAGAATCGAAGAGATGAAGTTGGCAATTTCTCACTTTGATTTCAAGCCATTTCATGAAGAACAAAAATTCAAATACTCAAGCATGCTTTTCAGGCCTCAAACTCGTTTGTCACTCCACCATTAATGGATTGAACAAGATTTCATGCCCTAATGCCAAGCATTCAATGCATTGTACAAGAAAATAACCATTTATGGAAGAAAGGCAACATTACCATTTTGGAAAAGCATGTTTTTTGCACTTTTCCATTTCTTGAGCCTTGGACTTGTTCTTTCTGCACAAACCAAGCCTCTAAACATGAACAAAACATGTTTAAAGCTTCACACCATCCTACAAGATCAGAACCATGCATTAAGAAGTCATTTCTCACACTTGCTTCAAAAACAAGAAATGTAGCAAAACATGTGATCTTGTACTTCTGAGCAAGCATAATTCCTCCAACCTCTTGCTCTATATAAAGCCATCATTATGCAACTAAAACCAGGAATGCCCAAGCTTTGAAACACCCTAGAATCAGAAAATGCATACCAAGCCTCCAAACTTTCCATTTCTGACTTGTGAACTGAATCTTCCATTCCACTCGTGCATTTTCAGGCCTTTTGCTTTCCTGAGCTTCCTTACCTTACAAGTAAACCATCCCACACCCTGAAACATCACTCTAACTTCATCTTCCCCATTGTTGAAGTTAAAAAACAGAGTAACACAAGTGAACTTCTCCAGATCATTCCAGCCATCCTCAAGACCAGCTAAGCATTTTATTAGCTTTCTAGAGGTTCAAGGAAGCTAACTTGATCATCACAACATCCTAAAGCAAGCTCATTTTCAAAAAATGATTTCCATTTTCAAGGTGAGTTTTCTTTTTTATAACTCTTGATACAAGCATAGTTAGCTTTCCATTTGTGAATATAAAATGTAGACATCATTGCTACGAAGCTGTACATATCCATAAGTTGCATTTATTTGGCCTGAGTTTAGAGAATTTTGAGTTTGAAGTTTCTGAAAAAATTAGGTTAAGAATTTGGGCCAACAAAATTCTCTCTTATCTTGGACTTATAGTTTTAGTTATGTACATGGTTAGAATCGTGAAGTAAAATGCTATAATGTTCATGTATCACTTTCCATTTTTGTTGAGATATGAAAGAGTTACAGGAGTTCCGACTGGCTAAAGGTTGGAGATGAAGTACATGGCAAGGCAACATTTTGTGTTATGTATTTGTGTTTTCATTTGAACTAACGGATGTACAGCCACCCCAGTGGCAAGGCAGCACGCAGAAATGCCCTAGGTCACGGGTTCGAGCCTTGGCACTGCCTTTTGCAATTTTCCACATTTTTCCATCTTCTTTTTTGTTTGCAGCGTGGGCTTCTGGGCATTAGGCCCTATGTTTTTGCTAACCACTCACCTTCTATCTACTTGCAGCACCCCTGGCCCATATTAATTTTATTTATTTATTTTACCCTTTCATTTTATTTTATTAAATATATTTCTTAAATATTAAAAATCATAAAAAAATATAAAAATGATAAATATTATATATATTTTTTATTTTATTTTCTCATAAAAAATATTTTTATTTAGTTATAGATATTAATTATTTTTCTTAATAAACTTGTAAATTAAAATAGAATTCGGATAAATATTTGTTTTTTCTTCACACCTATTAAATATTTATTTTTACATATAAAAAGATTAAAATATTTCATAAATACCATTTATTATTTTCAAGACAAAAAATACAAAAATACTTAAAAACTTAAAGAAATTTATTTCCTTTTTAATAATTAGGGTTTAATCAAAATCTTTTCTAAAAAAATAATTTACTTTCTTAATTAATTTAAGTTTAATCTTGATTTATTTATTAGTTTTAGGTTAAAATTTTTTCACATAAAAAACTATACAAAAATCTTCTTTTGCATTTATATATCTTTGCATATTTAAATTGCCTTGTATATTATTTATTCCAATACTTGTATAAATTCAATTTGGTTGTAATAGATTAATTAGGTTTATATTATTGCAATTCCTATTCATAATTTGTATACCCCCTCCCACAAAATGTTGTAGTAGCGTGGTGATCTTTAAATTTCTCAATTTATCGCTTTTATATAATATGCTAATAATTAGGGTTTGTATGACAAGATAAAATCAATCAAATAGAATACCCTAATTCAAGACAAAATCAAGAATGAAAATGACACACTTGCACACAAGCACCCCTAGGGTTACTCCACTTGGTTTCCTTATACAAAATAGCCATATTACGCATGTGAGGTATCTTAGCAAAATAAACCAATATAAGATCATAAGTCCCTCGATGACACTATCCAAAGTTGCCTTACAAAATGATCTTAGTCCCACAAAAACGCTAAGATACTTTGCAACATTGCTAATTATGGTTATACGATGACCCGCGCCCGTCCCGTTTACATCCAAAGATAGGGTTGCTTACCAAATCAATGGTAAGACAATAATATCCAAGGAAAAGAAAATTAACAAGAAAGACATTTGAGTAGGTAGATTACTTTTAGTTACTTGCTTCATTTCAAATAAATATCCTTGCTATTTTCAAAACAAACACACACATTTCCAAACATCTTACAAACATTGAAAACATTTTTGTATACATTCTTACGAACGAGAATCATTACAAAGATTGCCTAAACAATGGCCTCTTTACAAAATACTTTCAAAAACCACACAAAACACAATTTCAAACAAAAGCAAGTGATCTAGCAAGTAACTAAGAGCCCATGGAAAACCATGGATGAAAAGGGTGCTAATACCTTCCTTTTTCATAATCTACCCCCCGAACTTAAGAAACAAATCTCAAAGGTCTTTCCTGTACTTTTTCACCTTTCCTTTTGGATAAAAGAAAAGTCAATGGCGACTGTTGCTAAACCGCAACATTTGCGATCAAACACAAAACCTTCAAGTCAGTTCTCCCACCGTATCACAACCGTCTATCGACGGAGGAAGGTTTCTTCCCTATAAAGCAGAAAGTTCGTCATATGCGTCCTAAGATGTCAGAAAAGATCAAGGCTGAGGTTATGAAGTAGTTCAACGCAAGTTTCTTGGCTGTTATGTCCTATCCTCAGTGGATTGCAAATGTGGTGCCAGTACCTAAGAAAGATGGTAAAGTATGTATGTGTATAGACTATAGGGATTTGAATAGGGAAAACCCCAAATATGATTTTCTGCTTCCATATATTGATGTAGTGGTTGACACGCTAAACATAAAATATTTTCCTTCCTGGATGGTTTTTCCGGGTATAATAAAATCAAGATGGCACCCGAAGACATGGATAAGACTACTTTTGTCACATAGTGGAACACTTTCTGTTACAAAGTAATGCTTTTCGGTTTGAAGAACGCCGGTGCAACACATCAGTGTGCTATGATAGCTCTGTTCCATGATATGATACATCACGAGATAAAAGTTTAAGTTGATGACATGATAGCTAGGTCTCAGACTGGATAAGAACACCTTGACCACCTGCACAAGTTGTTCAAGAGATTGAAGAAATACAAGTGAGGTTGAATCCAAACAAGTGCACCTTCGGGGTAAGATCCGGTAAACTCCTAGGTTTTATCGTTAGTGGTAAAGGTATTGAAGTTGATTCTGCCAAGGTTAAAGCCATTCAAGAAATTCCAACTCCCCGTACTGGGAAGGAAGTTAGAGGTTTCTTGGGATGATTGAACTACATTGCTAGATTTATTTCCAATTTGACCGCTACTTGTGAACCAATCTTCAAGTTACTGAAGAAAGATCAAGTAGTGAAGTGGAAGGATGATTGTCAGATAGCCTTCGACAAAATCAAGGAGTATCTCTAGGAACCTCCGATTCTAATGCCACCGGTTGAAGGAAGACCTTTGATCATGTACCTAACAGTGTTAGAGAACTCAATGGGATGTGTATTGGGGCAACATGATGAGTCTAGTCAAAAAGAGCATGCAATATACTACCTTAGAAAAAAGTTTACCGACTGTGAAACAAGATACTCACTGCTTGAGAAAACTTGCTGCGCTTTGACATGGGCTGCTCGCTGAATAAGACAATATATGTTAACCCATACTACCTTGTTAATCTATAAGGTGGACCCAATAAAATACATATTCGAGAAGCTCGCTCTTTCCAGAAGAATAGCAAGAGGGCAAATGGTCTTGACAGAATACGACATTCAGTACACCACTCAGAAAGCAATCAAAGGAAGTGCACTGGAAGATCATTTGGCTCATCAAGCCGTAGATGACTATCAGTCTATGAATTTTGAGTTCCCAGTTGAGAATATTACGCTAGTTACTGATTATGAAGAACCTGGACTGTATGGAGGACCTGAACTAGAATATCGATGGACTATGGTTTTTGATGGAGTTTCTAACGTGCTTGGTAATGGGATCAATGTTGTGATTGTCTCTCCCAAGGGTTTCCATACGCCCTTCACCGCTAGATTATGTTTTGACTGTACCAACAACATGTCAGAGTACGAGGAATGCATCATGGGTATCAAGGCTGCTATCGATATAAGAATTAAATTCTTGAATGTATATGGGGACTCAGGCCTAGTAATAAGTCAAATTAAGGGAGAATGGGATACAGAGCATCTAAATCTTATTCCTTATCAATAGCATGTGTTAACGTTAATTCCGTACTTCGAAGAAATCACTTTTGAACACATTCTGCGAGAAGAGAATCAATTGGCAGACACATTAGCTACCATGTCATCTATGTTGAAATTCAGATGGGACAATGAAGCTCCTCGAATCATTATTGAGAGATTAGATGAACCGATACATTGCTATGAAATTGATACTAATGGAGTGAAAGAAAAGCCTTGGTATTACGAAGTAAAAAGATACCTAGAGACTCAAGAGTATCCTGAAGGGGAATCTATTAATGATAAGAAATTCCTATGAAGGTTCTCGGCCAAATTCTTTCTGAGTAACGAAATTTTTTACAAGCGCAATCATGATTTGACTTTGCTTCGCTGTGTAGATAAGAAGGAAGCTGAGAAGATTACATAAGATATGCACGGATGGGTCTTTGGTATTCAGTCCAGCAGGCATACGATGGCTAAGAAAATTCTGAGAGTGGGTTATTATTGGTCAACCATGGAAACTGATTGCCATCGTCATTCCAGAAATTGTCACAAGTGCCAGATTTATGCTGACAAAATACATGTGCCTCTGGTTCCCTTGAATGTCTTGACTGCTCCTTGTCCGTTCGCAATGTGGGGAATTGATATGATTGGAGATATTAAGCCTACTACGTCCAATGGGCATCGTTTCATCCTGGTTGCTATTGATTATTTCACGAAGTGGGTTGAAGCAACCTCGTTTGCCTCTGTTACCAAGAATGTGGTAGCCCGATTTATTAAGCATAACCTTATTTTTCGGTATGGAATACCTGAAAGGATCATCAGGGATAATGGTACCAACCTCAACAATACTATGATCACGGAACGCTGCATGTAGTTCAAGATTAAACACCATAATTCTTATCCATAACAACCAAAGATGAATGATGCAGTGGAATCCACTAACAAGAATATCAAGAAGATTTTGCAGAAAATGACGGTGAAGTACAAAGATTGGCACGGGATGTTACCATTTTATCTTCATGGTTATTACACTTCAACACGTACATCAACTAGGGCAACCCCCTTCTCTCTCGTCTACGGTATTGAGGATGTCTTACCTGTCGAGGTCCGGATTCCTTCTATAAGGATTATGAAAGATACAGGTTTGGATGAAGACGAGTGGATTCAAACAAGACTTGACTAGATAAGTTTGATTGATGAGAAAAAGCTTGCCGCTATTTTCCATGGACAGATGTACCTGAAGCGCATGATCAAGGACTTCAATAAGAAAGTCAGACATTAGGTGTACCAGACTGGTAATCTGGTTATAAAATGTATCATCTGACCACAAGGTGATCCCAGGGGAAAATGGACCCCAACATACAAAGGTCCATTTATGATTAAGAAGATTTTTCTGGTGGTGCTATGATACTTACCACCATGAACAGTGAAGATCTTATACACCTTGTAAACGCGGACATATTTAAAAAATACTACGCATAAAAGAGACCCGCTAGGTTGACTGGCCTAGGAAAAAATAAGGGAATCCCGACGAACCAAAAGTGTTCAGGAAAAATTAAGGATATATAAAAAAAATTGTACATCCGACAAGTCGAAAAACTGAAAAGGCGGCTTGGGAAAAAAAGGATATCTCGGTGGACTGAAAACCCGAAAGGGCGGTCTAGGAAAAAGTTAGGGATTGAAGCGTACGACTATGTCCCGTTGGATCGCCCATTTACTTATAGCCAACATAATTACCTACATCAAGTTCAAATGGTACATATCAATTCAATCAACTTCTTCCCACATCGAGGGATGAGATGCTTGAAGACATAAGGGCAATAGCAGAGTTGAAACTCAATGGGATCATTTCAACATAGTTGTTTTTCTTTGTAAACCTTTTCTTTTACGATGATTTCCTCTTACTAGGATTTCTGTCTCTTTGTATAAAACTGTCTGTTTATAGGCAAATTTTCCAAATTAGTAAAATCAATTTCAAACTCAAAAGCTATTTTTTACTTTATGTGTTTTGTTTGCAAAAACGTCCAATGATTATATTGAATGAACATATGCATTTGAATATGATTACCATTTATAAATATATGCATGAAAACTGGATTAGCATTTAGGAAAGATTCCAGGAATTGGGATAAATGTTCGAAGCTGACCATAAATTCCCACAGAGCAATTTCCTCAGATCTTTCCCCATAAGTTAATCCCCATCAAAGATTATTTCCCCAATGAAGTCGCCACAGTCTATAGGGTTTATTGCCCCAATGAATTTTATTTCTCCAACATTGCAAAAATTCCTCGAGAAGATCCCCTTCTGTGACCAGATGACATTCAACATTATCCTCTCCAGAAGAGTCAATATTCATACCCAAAACTCGGTCAAGCGGCAGATAAGAATAATTTCATCTCTTTCATCTCCAGTCATAATACAAATCTTACAAAGAATGACCGACTCACCTTGAATGCTTCTATCCCCAAGCAGAAATCGAAGATCCCCAGCGACGTGTGTAACACCCCACTTTCCTGCAATAGCAATTACATTAACATATATCAGAGTATATAAGCAGGATGTCATATACTTCAAATGTTCATAAGATTCAAAGTCACTTTATTACTTCTTTTATTCAAACATAATCAATTCGGCAGCGGAATAATAATAACCAGTTCAGTTCCATGTCATTACAACTTCAATAATAAATAAAAATCCACAAATCTGTGGTCCAACATAAGTCAAATGGAAGATACGTAACAAATGCAATAAAGAAAAATATAACAAAGATTCCCAATTCTCGTGTTACATATTAGAGAGACTCCTAGGACTCGATTAGGTAACACTCACTCCAAGCACTACTCAAGTACCTGATTATCTGTACTCCCAGGGGGCACAGACACAACAACACAAAAGGGGTGAGAATTTCATTAAATAAATATACGGTGAATATCACATGCTAAGGAATAGTAATCACCCAATTCATACATCACACAACACTTCACAACATAATACATCGTTCACGTAATACAACATCAACTCAAAACAATGCAATGCAATGAGACCGACATCAACTCAATGCATGTGGTACCATCAGGGTATAAGCCCTCGTGACATATGCCAATTTAGGAAATAACAGGGCATAAGTCTTCATCACAACACCATTACAGGACAACAACATGGCACGAGCCCTCATCATTATGCAACATGCGACATCATATACAATAACATAACTATACAACCACAAGGCATGAGCCGTCAACATTCGTCAATACATACCATCACAATTGTCATCACACAACATAAATTACACATAACATTCCAAGTTTTATACTTAGTTTATTATTATTACTAGCCTTCTTATGTCCACCTAAGCCTTACTTATCATTATGGACTGAGAGAATACATTCCACACTCGAAACTGAAATTTTTTACACCCTCACCTGCCCATACGCGTATTGTTGCCTACGATATGCATACAGCTCCTGCGCCAGACCTCATACGCGTACCATACGTGTACGACCATATGCATTTCCCCTTCAAACTTTTCCCAAACTTACCATACGCATATGACCCTCGCATATGCATTTAGCCTCTCTCCCTACGCGTCTCATACGCGTACTGGATGAAGGCCATGCTGGCACTGGGGACATGTCACGTACCATACGTGTACAACCCTCTGGGACGTCCCCCATACACGTATCATACGCGTATGACCAGTCAACTTCATAAATTTTCTACAATCACATCAGTTCGATCCCTACTCGTTTTGAGTACTTCTAATCTCAGATTTTGGGTCCAAAACAGTGTCCTTTCACATATTAACTTCGAGATTTCATTCTACTTCATTATTCTACAATCTTACACCAATTTCTAAATCAATCCTTCCAATTTTCATCACATCCCTAGATCTACAAATTTCAAATTTGGGATGTTTATGAACAACACAACAACAGCAGGATCACAATAACAATTCACAATAATAACATCATTGGGTTCACGAATTTCACATAATAATCATATAAAACAACATAATTCAGACCAAGAAGACATTCATCAATTCATTCATGAAAAACCTAAAGAGGGAAAGGAACCCTCACTATCCTCTCATGTTAATATCACCAATTTAGAGAACCCATTCACCCCTTTACCTTAATTTGCAGCTTGATGCTTTAACAATGGGGAATTTTCCTTTGCCATAATTCTCTCTTCTCTTCACTTCTGTTCTCAGTTTCTACGTGACAATAATTTTTTTCTCCCAATTGGTCTAACCCTATTCTATCGTGTTTTATTATTACTAACCCTCAACTTATAATAATAATAATAATAATAATAATAATAATATTAATAATAATATTAATAACAATATTAATAATTCTTAATAATATCTATCATATTAATAATAATAGTATTATCCATAAAAACTAAGTTTCACCACAGAATGCCAAATCAAAATCAACAAACAATGACTAAGTATTTAAATGGGGCATTACAACTCTCCCCTACTTAAAATATTTTCGTCCTTGAAAATTACCTTATATGAACAATTCTGGATGACACTCCCGCATCTTAGTTTCTAACTCCCATGTCATACTTTCTCCAATTACTCCTCCCCAAACTACTTTCACTAGATGGATTTCCTTGCCTCTCAGCTTCTTCATTTAATGGTCTTCAATCCTAACTGGTAAGGTCTCTACCATAAGATTATCCCTTACTTCTATTTCATCCATCAGAATTACATGAGATGTGTCCATAATATACTTCGGAAGTTGCGACACATGGAACACATCATGCAAGTTCGAAAGATTAGGTGGTAAGGCCACGCTATACGCAACAGTTCCCACTCTATATGAAATTTAATACGGGCAAATAAACCAAGGAGTAAGCTTCTTCGATTTCAACGCTCGACCAACACCGGTCACTGGGTTGACTCTAAAAAAGACATGATCTCCTTCCTGAAATTCAAGGTCCTTCCTTCGCTTGTCATGGTAACTCTTTTGTATACTCTACGAAGCTTTCATCTTTTCTCGAATTAACTTCACTTTTCCATTGTTTCTCGTACAATTTCAGGTCCAAGCATCACACTTTCACTAGATTCGTACATACACAAAGGTGTTATGCACCTCCGACCATACAATGCCTCAAAAGGTGCCATACCAATTCTGGAATGAAAACTATTATTATAAGTGAACTCAATCAGTGGAAGGTAAATATCCCATGTACTTTCTTGCTCAAGAACACAAGCTCTCAACAAATCCTCTAACGACTGAATAATCCTATCTATCTGATCATTTGTTTATGGGTGATATGCATAACTCAATCTAAGTTTAGAACCCAACACATCATGCAGACTCTTCCAAAAATAAGAAGTAAACCTTGGGTGTCTATCAGATACAACACTTGACAGAACACCATGTAGCTTGACAATCACATGAATATAAAATCTCTGCTAACCTTGGCACCAAAAAACTGATACCGATTGGAATAAAATAATTTGACTTCGTTAGCCTATCCAAAATCACCCACATCACATCATGTCCTCTTAGAGTGCTCGACAATCATGTCAAAAAGTCCATAGATATACTGTCCCATTTCCATTCTGGAATATCTAACGGTTCCAACATCCCTGCAGGTTTCTGATGTTCAACTTTTGACTTCTGGAAAATCGAACATGCATACATGAACCACGCCACATCACTTTTCAATCCTGGCCACCAAAACAACTTCTTTAAGTCTTGATACATCTTAGTCTCACCTGGATGAATAATCAATCTACTTATATGACTTTCTTCTAGGATCATCCTTTTCATCTCAGAGTCATCAGGAATACATATTCTATCTCAGAACCTCAGCACACCTTGTGCACCTACCTTGAAATTACTATCTTCAGACTGATTACTTCCAACCATCAAATCTACCAATTTTATATCCAACTTATGAGTTTCTTTAATATCATTCATGAAGTCATTGTTGATCTTCAACATTACCAACATCACACTCTGTGATGTCACTTCACATACTAAGCTCGTGTCTCTAAATTGTTCGATCAATTCTAACGCTCTAACCATCATGGAAGACATATGCAATGACTTCCTACTTAAAGCATCGACCACAAAATTAGCTTTACTAGGGTGATAATTTAAACCAAAGTCATAATCTTTCAACATTTCTAACCACTTGCGCCATCTCATATTTAATTCTTTTTGATCAAACAAATATTTTAAGCTTTTATGATCACTAAACACTTCAAATCGAGAACCATAAAGATAATGCCTCTAAATTTTTAGTACAAATACTACTGCAGCTAATTCCAGATCATGAGTAGGATAATTCCTTTCATGAACTCTCAATTGTCTTAACGCGTATGCCACTACTTTATCATTCTGCATGAGTACACCACCTAAACCAAATTTAGAAGCATCACAATATACAACGAACGACTCTTCAGGATTAGCTAGTATCAAAACCAGAGCCGTCATCAATCTCTTCTTTAACTCAACAAAACTTTCTTCGCATTAAATGTCCCATATAAATGCCTTACCTTTATAAGTCAACTAAGTTAGAGGAAGTGATAACTTAGAAAAACCTTTAATAAACCTCATATAATAGCCAACCAATCCCAAAAAGCTTCTGATCTTTGTAATTGACTTTGGAGTTTCCCACTGTAATATTTCGTCTACCTTGGACGGGTCTACTGCAATTCCACCACCTGAAACAACATGAACAAGAAAACTGACTTTCTCTAACCAAAACTCACACTTAGATAACTTTTCATATAACTTCTTTTCCTTTAACAATTGCAGCATGATTCACAAATGCTCAACATGTTCTATTTCTGATTTGGAATATATTAAGATATCGTTGATGAATACTACGACAAACTAATCTAAATAAGTATGAAAGATACGGTTCATATACTCCATAAACACACCCGGTGCGTTAGTAACACCAAAAGGCATCACTGAATATTCATAGTGTCCATATCGAGTTCGGAAAGCTGTCTTCGGAATATTCTCACCCTTTAGTCGAATTTGGTGATATCCCGACCTCAAGTCAATCTTGCTAAACACTCATGCATCTACCAATTGATCCATCAGATCATCTATTCTCGGAAGTGGATACTTGTTTTTGATCGTCACTTTGTTCAATTGTTGGTAGTCCATACAGAGTCTCATACTACCTGTTCTGGACTGGCCCAAAAGCTTGAATAGGCTCAGTCTAGGACATCTCATAGGTGCCACTTACTGATCATGACCTGGAATGCCCGCACCTGTCGGGCAATATCACCCTCTTTCCCTTCTGGTCCAGCTCCGATCCAAGATGCCCGTGGAGCGTCTTTTCATCTTGCCCGACACCAGCGTCGTGCAGGCCACCAGGGACCGACCAGAGAGATGCCCATAACCAGCCTCCTCCCCAGAACTAACAACTAGTTACGAGCACATCCGCCCGATTTAACCAAATCCTGGCAGTTACCTGATTATCCGGACCCGCATATCTAGGCGGGAAATCAGAAACCAATGGCCATGCACTAGGGGCATTATATAAACCCTCACACCTGTGAGGGCCAAGTATCACATTTTCACTATTCACTACCTGCTATTTGCTAATACCTTCTTGCTCCCACTCTTACTTGATCGTCGGAGTACCTTATAGGTACAACCTCCTCTCTCCTCAGCCCGACTGAAGATCATCCTTCGGCCACTCTTCAGGTTCTGATCAACCGCAAGATCCCTACCATTCTTATTTTTCACCAGCAACACCATAGCTCCCCAAGGTGATACACTTGGTCTAATAAATTTCTTTTCAATCAATTCTTCCAGTTGTTTCTTCAGTTTTGCTAATTCAAATGCTGACATACGATAGGGTTCAATAGAAATAGGTTTGGTACCCAAAACAAGATCAATAGGAAATTTTACTTCCCTTTCTGGCAGCACGTCTCTAATGTCATATGGGAAAAATTCCAGAAACTCATGCACAACTTGCAACTTATCTATAGCATCTTGATTCTCGACAGATAAGGACACCATTAATGAAAATACCATAGCTTCATCTTGTATCAATTAATATGAACCCCACTTCCTCGTCCTCATTAGGAGCAGAAAACTGAACATGTATGTTGTAACAGTTAATATGAACATAATTATACTCTAACCAGTTCATACCAAAAATTACATCTAGACCACTCAGCGGTAAACAAACTAGATCAACAAGGAAGTCTCTGTCATAAATGGACAATGGACACTTTAAGCATACTAGAGAAGTAGTCACCGATCCTTTAGCTGAAGTTTTGATAACCATTTCTCCATTCATAGAGGATAACTCGAGACCTAACTTTTTAGCATAATCAGTAGCAATAAAACAATGCGTAACACCAGTATCAATGATAGTAATTAAAGGAGTACTATTAATGAGGCAAATATATTTAATCAAACGGTCTCCACTGGATGTCTAAGTTCCAGTTAAAGCAAAAGCTTTCCCTCCATTATGAGCTTTCTTCGGTTTCTGGCACTGAGTACTGATGTGTCCTTCCTCACCACAGTTGAAACATATCATTTCCTTGTGTCTACAGTCAGCTACCACATGCCCAACCTTACCACAATGAAAGCACCTATTCACTTCTCTTGTACATGCATTACTTTAGTGATCTGGATTCCCACATCTGTAAGACACAACGTCAGCAGGAGCACCTCCCCCACTGGTTCTTCTACCATCAATAACCCTCTGTATGCCTTTGTCATTTGGAATATTGTAAGGCTTCCCACGATTCTGCTATTGCCTACCTCTTTTCTCAGTTACAGGTTTTTAGTGAGCCTTACTGTCCTCCTCATAAATTCTCCAGCTATTCACTAAATCTAGAAATTTACGGATTCGCTGATACCCAATTGCTTTATTGATCTTAGAACATAAGCCATTCTCAAACTTTACACACTTAGAAAATTCAGTTGTCTCCTCCGTGTAGCGGGGATAAAAGTTTTCCAACTCCATGAATTTGGCAGCATACTCAGTTAACGCTAAATCCCATTTTTTTAGTTATAGATATTCAGTCTCCTTCTTCCCATGGACATCCTCTGGGTAATACCTCACTAGGAATTACTTACGAAACAAAGCACAGGTAATAGCCTCACCTGTGCCCTCCAATCTCTGGCGAGTAGCAACCTATTAGTCATCAGCCTCTCTTGCCAGCATATGTGTACTAAAATGCACTTTCTATGCATCAGGACAGTCCATGAATCGAAAGATCCTTTCAATATCCTTGAGCCCCTCCCGTGCTCCTTCAAGATCATGCTTCCTTTTGAACATAAGTGGATGGTTCCTCTGGAAAGTTTCTAAAGCACGAGTTCCATCGTTCCCACCAACATTAGGCTAATTCTGCATTACCTGAGCCAAAGCCTGCAACGCATTAGCAAGTGCACCATTGCCAGTTCCAGCCATTACTTTGCTTCACATCACAACATTAAACAACTGTTAGGTAGAAAAACATTGACAATATTCCACTGTTACACTACACTAACGACTCAACAACCTGGCCAGAAGGACCGATCTGCTCTGATATCAATTGTAACACCCTACTTTCCCGCAATAGCAATTACATTAACATATATCAGAGTACATAAGAAGGATATCACATACTTCAAATGTTCATAAGATTTAAAGTCACCTTATTAAGAAGGTCATCCCAGGGGCAAATGGACTCCAACATACAAAGGGCCATTTGTGATTAAGAAGATATTTTCTGGAGGTGCTATGATACTTACCACCATGGATGGTGAAGATCTTATACACCATGTAAACACGGACATATTTAAACAATAATACGCATAAAATAGACCCGCTAGGTTGACTGGCCTAGGAAAAAATAAGGGCATCCCGGCGAACCAAAAGGGTTCGGGAAAAATTAGGGATATATAAAAAAAATTGTACATCCCACAAGTCGAAAACCTGAAAAGGCGGCTTGGACAAAAAAGGATATCCCGGTGGATTGAAAACCCAAAAGGGTGGTCCAGGCAAAAGTTAGGGATTGAAGCGTACGACTATGTCCCGTTGGATCACCCATCTACTTATAGCCAACATAATTCCCTACATCAAGTTCAAATGGTACAAATTAATTCAATCAACTTCTTCCGACATCGATGGATAAGATGCATTAAGACATAGGGGAAATAGTAGAGTTGAAACTCGATGGGATCATTTCCACATCGTTGTTTTTCTTTGTTTCTCTTTGTACAACTTTTCTTTTAAGACGATTTCCTCTTATGAGGATTTCTGTCTCTTTGTATAAAACTGTCTGTTTATAAGCAAATTTTCCAAATTAATACAATCAGTTTCAAATTCAAAAGCTACTTTTTTACTTTTTGTGTTTTGTTTGCAAAAACATTCAATGATTATATTGAATGAACATATGCATTTGAATATGATTACCATTTACAAATATATGCATGAAAACGAGATTAGCATTTACAAAAGATTCCAGGAATTGAGATAAACGTTTGAAGCTGTCCATAAACTCCCACAGAGCAATTTCCTCAGATCTTTCCCCATAAGTTAATCCCCATCACAGATTATTTCCCCAGTGAAGTCACCATAGTCTAAAGGGTTTATTTCCCCAACGAAGTTTATTTCTCCAATATTGCAAAATTTCCTCGACAAGATCCCCTTCTCCTACCAGATGAGTTTCAACATTGTCCTCCCTAGAAGAGTCAATATTCATACCCGAAACCCAGTCAAGCGGCAGATACAAATAATTTCATCTCTTTCATCTCCAGTCAGAATACAAATCTTACAAAGAATAACTGACTCACCTTGAATGCTTCTATCCCCAAGCAGAAATCGAAGATCCCCAGCGGCGTGTGTAACACCCCACTTTCCCGCAATAGCAATTACATTAACATGTATCAGAGTACATAAGTAGGATGTCACATACTTCAAATGTTCATAATATTTAAAGTCACTTTATTACTTCTTTTATTCAAGCATAATCAATTCGGAAGTGGAATAATAACAATCATTTCAATTCCATGTCATTACAACTTTAACAATAAATAAAACTCCACAAATGTGTGGTCCAACATAAGTTAAATGGAAGATATGTAACAAATGAAATAAAGAAAAACATAACAAAGATTCCCAATTCCCGTCTTACGTATCAGAGCGACTCATAGTACTCGATCAGCTAAATCTCTTTCCAAGCACTACTCGGGTACCTGATTATCTGTAATCCCAGGGGGCACAAACACAACAACACAAAAGGGGTGAGAATTTCATTCAATAAATATACGGTGAATATCACATGCTAAGGAATAGTAATCACCCAATTCACACATCACATAACACTTCACAACATAATACATCATTCACGTAATACAACATCAACTCAAAACAATGCAATGTAATGAGACCGACATCAACTCAATGCATGTGGTACCATCAGGGCATAAGCCATTGTCACATATGATAATTTGGTCAATAAGAGGGCATAAGCCCTCATCACAACACCATTACATGCCAACAACAGGGCATGAGCCATCATCACTATGCAACATGCGACATCATATACAACAACATAACTATACAACCACAAGGCATAAGCTTTCAACACTCGTCAACATTTGCCATCACCATTGTCATCACACAACATAAATTCCATATAACATTCCATGTTTTAAACTTATTTTATTATTATTACTAGCCTTCTTATGTCCACCTAAGCCTTACTTATCATTATGGGTCAAGAGAATACACTCCACACACAAAAATGGGAACTTTTACACCTTCACCTGCCCATATGCGTATTGCTGCCTACGATATGCGTACGGCTCCTGCGCCCAAACCTTATACGCGTACCATACATGTATGACCAGAAGCATTTTCCCCTTCAAACTTTTCCAAAACTTACCATACACGTATGACCCTCCCATTCGCATTTGGCCTCTCTCCATACGCGTATCATACGCATACTGGCTGAAGGCCGCACTGGCACCGAGGAAATGGCACATGCCATATGCGTACATGCCTCTGGGACGTCCCCCATATGCGTATCATACGCATATGACCAGTCAGCTTCACAAATTTTTCACAATCGCAACAGTTCGATCCTTACTCATATTGAGTAATTCTTATCTCCGATTTTGGGTCTGAAATAGTCTCCTTTCACATATTAACTTAGATATTTCATTCTACTTCATTATTCTACAATCCTACACCAATTTCTACATCAATCCTTCCAATTTTTGTCACATCCCTAGATCTAAAATTTTTCAGATTTGGGATGTTAATGAACAGAACAAAAACAACAGGATCACAATAGTAATTCACAATAATAACATCATTGGGTTCACAAATTTCACATAATAATCATATAAAATAACATAATTCAGACCAAGAAGAAATTCATCAATTCATTCATGAAAAACCTAAAGAGGGAATGGAACCCTCACTACCCTCTCATGTTAATATCACCAATTTAGAGAACCCATTCACCCCTTACCTTAATTTGCAGCTTGATGCTTCAATAATGGGGAATTTTCCTTTTCCCTAGTTCTCTATTCTCTTCTCTTCTCTTCTCTTCTCTTCTCTTCTCTTCTCTTCTCTTCTCTTCTCTTCTCTTCTCTTCTCTTCTCTTCTCTTCTCTTCTCTTCTCTTCTCTTCTCTTCTCTTCTCTTCTCTTCTCTTCTCTTCTCTTCTCTTCTCTTCTTTGTTTCTACGTGACAATAGTGTTTTTCTCCTAATTGGTCTAACCCTATTCTATCGTGTTTTATTATTACTAACCCTCCACTAACAATAATAATAATAATAATAATATTAATAATAATATTAATAACAATATTAATAATTCTTAATAATAACCATATTATTAATAATAATAGTATTATCTCTCAAAATTAAGTTTCACCACAGAATGCCAAAGAAAAATCAAAATCAACAAACATTGACTAAGTATTTAAATGGGGCGTTACAGCGTATCCTTAAACGGAAAACAGAAATATCCAGTAGAGGCATTCTAGACAAATTGAAGAATTATTGTATTCATCCCCAACAACAACCAGGGATTTATTTTCCCTAACCAAACATTGCTATACAAGGCTACTGATACGCTTTAATAACATATTGTATCCATACATCATTTACAAAAATATCATAACATATACATACGAAACATATATACAATTATCATTTATTTGAAGAACATCATTGTGTAATACATTACATACATCATGACATTGCACAAAACTAACTTTGTATATTCAGGTTAAGTTCGCAAACAGAAAGATATTACCAGTAATTTACAAGACAAGTTATGGATCAAATCTTGAAACAAGACAAGGTGACTATCTACACGACCAAGCGATTCCCTTCAGACACTGAATTCTGAAAAGCATATCCTTCAGCACTTCGTTCTGAAAAATATTTCCCCTTTAGATATGGAATCCTGAAAAGCATTTCCCCCAGAGACCGAATCCTGGCGAGCATTTCCTTCAGAGGAGTTCTGAAATGCATTTCCCCTTTGGTACTTCATTCTGAAAAGCATCTCCGTTAGAAGTTTTATTCTGAAAAGCATCTTCTTCAATACTTCGTTCTGAAAAGCATTTCCCCTTCAGATATCAAATCCAGAAAAACACTCCCCCCAGAGACCGAATTCTAGCGAGCATTTCCTTCAAAGGAGTTATGAAACGCATTTCCCCTTCAGTACTTTATTCTGGAAAGCATCTCCTTCGGAAGTTTTTTCTGAAAAGCATCTCCTTCAGCACTTTGTTCTGAAAAGCATTTCCCCTTCAGATATGGAATCCTGAAAAGCATTTCCCTAGAGGCCGAATTCCGGCGAGCATTTCCTTCAGAGGAGTTCTGAAACGCATTTCCCCTGCAGTACTTAATTCTTAAAAGCATCTCCTTCATAAGTTTTATTCTGAAAAGAATCTCCTTCAACGCTTCATTCTGAAAAGCATTTGCCTTTCAGATACAGAATCATGAAAAGTATTTCCCCCAGAGATCGAGTTCTGGCGAGCATTTCCTTCAGAGGAGTTCTGAAATTCATTTCCCCTTTAGCACTTCAGTCTAAAAAGTATCTCCTTCATAAGTTTATTCTGAAAAGAATCTCCTTCAGCACTTCGTTCTGAAAAGAATTTCCCCTTCAGAGAATGAATCCTGAAAAGCATTCTTCAAGATACAATCAAGAGTAAACTCATTTTGATACTCCTATTAACAGTTACTTTGGATGGAATCCGTAAGCCCATCTCCGATGAAAATCTATCACTTCTCCGAATGGCATCTTTAAGCCCATTCAAGCAATACAATCAAATAACAAGCGTTACTGCATGCACATGCGAGTACAAATTTATGGGCACTTGGGTGTTCAATCCTCTTCCACCTTCAGATCCTGACTGACGTGTATTCCAATCTAACTCTTCAGGTTTAAGAAGATTGAACAGGGGAAGCTGTTGTACCCCAAAATTTGGCCTCTCATTTCAAAATACTTTCTCATGCTCCTAGGGTTATCAAGTGTTCAAGACTACTCAAGAATGATCAAATGAGTCCTCCTCCTAAGCACTGGCCTATAATTAGGGTTTTGGTTCTCTCAAAGGAAAATGGGACTTCTAATGCCTCAAGTGATTTTTATGGTTCTTCATATGCTTCAAAATATCCTCATACGAAGTTTCAAGACTTACATCACAAATTTGCTCAGTCAATTGCTCAGATGAGTGAAAATCAACTGTATTGGGTAAAAAGTCAACTGTGGTCAACATACAATCAAACTTCAATATTTTTGGTCAACATCAATATTTTTAAGTTACATTCACCATTTTATCAAGGGTTGATCGTAACTCATCAAGAAAACTTAAGATTCACCAAAAGTCAAAAGTTACTAAATTAGGGTTTTATTTAGGAGAAGTCAACTGAACTTTGACCAGGCATAACTTTCACATACTTCATCATAAAATTCTCAACCAAAGCTCATTTTGATGTAATTTCAATTCTCTACAACTTTGTCTCTCTAAGCCCAAGGCCCAAAAATGATTCATTTAAGAGATATGAGCCAAAATATTACAGGTCATTTTAAAAACCAACAAAAAGACACTTTTTATCAAAGCAATTTACATCAAGATTAAGTATTCAAATAGAAAAATGATCAACATGAGAGTTGTAGGGGACATCTTGAGCTTTCCAAAACGTCTAAGATTACCTTCATATGACAAAAATTAAGCAAGTTATGAGTTACACAAGTTGGGTAATTTTGTGAAATTGCATGAAACCTCAATTGAACAATTTTGGGCTTTTGGAATAATGGGCCTAATTTTTAAAGGTCAAACATGCTCATGACATGTTAGAGGACCCCCAAAACCATTCTTATATTTTTTATGATTTTTATTTCTTTTATTTGAATTTTTATTCATTTAAATGCAAACTAAATCAAATAAATAGCAAGGGGAGGGATAAGGCTTATAAGGCTTTTGTTTCAAATCTTTTGGAGGTCCAAGATTGTACAGGAAACCGTGTGAGATTATTTACAAAACCAATCTTCATGTTTGTCTTATTCCAACTTATCTTTCAAGCAAATAAAATTTGTTTCATATAAGGTCCAAGCTCATTCTCCCTGACCTAATCTTCATCTATATATATCCTTCATATTCAGACAACCAGGGGACACGAAAAACCTTGAAAGAATACTCTCACAAAAACCTCAAAATTTCTAAAAGTAGGGAAAACTTGAAACTTTATTTTCAGCCCTTCCCAAAGCAAGCCAACCATCCCAATCGACTCCTAAGGTGATATAGAGTAAGTATTGATCGTCCTTGATGATCAAAGAGGCCTGAAACACGCATGCACGCATCACTGGTTTCCATACTTTTTGTGAATTTCATATTTTTATTTTTGTCATGCTTTGATATGAACTAATGCTTTCATTGTGTTCCTGAGATGTAATTGGACAGGTTTGGACCATCACATGAATCTCATGATGCCAGAATCATGCATCACCATGATTGCATCGATCAACTTTATCTTGCTTCTGTATATTTGTACAAGACAATTTCAGCAAAAACTAAGACCACCACTGAATTTGCAGCCCTCATATTAAGGGTATGGTCCTATTGAATCACTAACACTTGTTGTTTTTCGAGATAAGTAAACGTGCTCACCGGAGAAGACGACCGTGGCTAGGGCTCCAACGCTTCTCCTGTCCCTCTAATTTGGTTTATATTATATTTGTTTTGTTTGATTTTACTAACAGATGAAACAGCCACCCAGTGGCAAGGACGCGCATGATAAGGCATTGGTACACAAGGGCGTGGGTTCGATCCATGTCTTTTGAAATTTTTTATTGTTATTTTCCAATTTCAGCAGGTTTAATATATTATGTATTGCTCCTATGCTTCTAATTCCAACCAGCGCTTGGCCTGGTGGCAAGCCATGCATGGAGGATGCTGAAGGGCGTGGGTTCAACACTCACCCCATACATTATTTTTCTTCATATTTTCCACTAACCCTATTTTCTTTCTTTTCAAATCATTAACCCTAATTTTCTTATTAACCCTAATTATTTTCCCTAATTAACATTTAACCTAAATTAATTCTTTTTTTAAAAAGCCCTAAATAAATTAGGTATAATTTGTTTTTTAATAATTTAATTTTGACCCTTTTTAAAATTAATTAGGTTAATTAGTATTTTTTAAAATTAATTAAATTCTAGGTTTTATTAACTAAAATTAATTAGACTTAGTTTTTTAATCAACATCAAATTAGCATTCAAACATTTAAAAAAACATTTTTATTTTTTATTTCGCATTTAAATTCTTAGAGGAATTGTATAGGTAGCACGATTTTCTCTTGTAATAGTTTAGTTTATCTTTCGCGTTTTTTTCCTATTATGTAACTGCTTACATGATGTAATAGTCTAGGGTTTTAATTTTCGAACTTTATTTTCCACATTATTTTTATGTAACTTCCCCAAAGCCCTGTAATAGCTTAGGACTTACTTTCCGCACATTTATATTTCTGCTATATTTTATGCTGTTAGTAATTAGGCGTGTATGGCAAGATTTAAAAAAAATCGATAGCAAACCATAATCTCAAGATAAAATAACTGAATTGAACATGACATTCACACTCGCACCTCTAGGGTAACCTCTCTTATTGCCTTATGATACTTGGTCACGTCCCTCGAAAGTGGGGGTACTGTAGCAAAAGATCCTCGATCGAATCATCATAGTCCCTTACGAATAAAGATCATAATCCCTTGACGACCCTTCGAGTTGCCTACAAAATGATCTAGTCCCTTCGAGTTGCCTACGAGCAAATGATGATAGTCCCTTCGATACAATTGCTAAAGTATCCTTACATGTTGCCTTCGATGACTATTCGATGATCCTACGCCAGTCTCTTCACATCTAATGGATAGTGCTACCTACCAACTAATGGTATGGATAACACTACCTCTAAAGGAGAAGGAAAAGAATAAGAAATATTTTAGTGGGTAAGAAACTCTTAATTGCTTGCTCACAATTTTTCTCACAAACATTTTTCACACGTCACTTTTAAACAAATATTTTCAAAACACTTTGTATGCATTCTTAAGGACTGATACAAGAATCATTACAAAGTCGACCTTACATTGGCATCTTAAAATATTTCAAACAAATCACACACACACACACACACACACACACACACACACACACACACACACACACACACACACACACACACACACACACACACACACACACACACACACACACACACACACACACACACACACACAAAAGCAAGTTTTTCAAAGTGAGCTAAGCAATTAAGAGCCCATAGATAACTACGGATGAAAAGGATGCTAACACCTTCCTTTTTCATAACTTACCCCCCAAACTCAAAATCTTCAAGGTCTTTCCTATTCTTTTCACCTTTCCTAAATATTGGATAAAAGAAAAGTCAGTGGCGACTCTAGCTATCCGCACATTTTGGATAAAACCAAAAAAGTCAGTTCTCCCACTGTATTAGACATGGATAAGTGGAGAAGTGGCTACTATCTCTCTCTTGAGATTAACTAGCTATTATCCGCAACACAAAAAACACCAACCATTGCAAACTCTTTTTCACCTTCGGGCCCTTTCTTTCAAAACTTTCAAAACAACATGTTAATTCACTTTTGTGCTGACGCATGAATCTCGGAAGGTTGAGTTACGGCAGAAGGCAAAATTAATATTATTCATTAAAAAAATACAAAACAAACGGAAACTTTTGAGTCGAACTACGACGCTCTGATTCATTAAAAGGTATACATAGGTATCTAGTCATGGGGCTCAGCCGAGCGAACTTTGTAATATTTCCTTCTTTTCCCCGTGTTTTCTCTTTTGCATCCACTCCCCCTTTGCATATTTTCTTTTTTTGCTCTTAAGCTTTAGACATAGATTTTACACACTTTTATATTAGAATGAACAAAAGTGGATCCTTTGGAGTACCACAGACGTGTGGGGTGTAATACCTTCCCCTTGCGTAACCGACTTCCTTACCCGATCTCTACGTTCATAAGACCATGATTTCACCCCTTCAAGTCTAATCAAAGTTTACCTTTCCCTTTCTGTGGGATAAAAGACGTTCGATGGTGATTTCATTGAGTTTTATTTTCAATGATTTTTTCAGTTGTTTTAGCTGGCGACTTCACTGGGGAAAGGTTGACCAAATGCTGGTCTATCCTTGTGAAAGTCACTCTTATCTTGTGTTTGTTGGCGTTTCTATTGAGTGTTTATTTGTTTATTTATTTCTAGTTTCGTTTGTTTATATGCTTTGATTATATGCTTTCATGCATTGCATTTTATGTTATTACTTCCTATACTCTGGATACTGCTGTTGTGATGTTTTTCTGTGGGGTTGTGATATTACTTCTTGAGGTAAAAGGCTCAGTACCCAGGCTAGAGTTGTGAACTAGAGTGGGGACATGACGGCTATAGGACGTGATCCAATTAGTGCAGTCATGTCATACACCACTCTCGGATGAGGTCCAAATTAAGGTATTTTCATCATGCACGTCTGTGTTGTGATGATTTTACTTTCAGGCGGATCCGTGATTTTTGACTTACTCTTGCCTTACCCTGAACTAGTATTCGCCCATGAGTGAGAGGGTTAATTCTTATAGGTACAAATGGTGACTTTGGTTCTGTTGGTGACTACTATTGGTGACTGTCCCAAACCTTTGAACCTATGAATCTATACAACAGTGCAACATTGTCCAGTTTATTGGAAACCTTAGTCCTATCATGATTCATCATAGCATATTTACTTTTCAAAAAAATGAAAGATGTACAAAAAATGATTAACCTGCATATGCATTGTCATTTCCAAGATTTTTCAGAGTTTTCTTTTCCTCTAAGAATGGAAGACAACACTGATATCATCATGAAGACTAAGAGGGATAACTTCAGCTACCAATTTCATCCAAGTGTTTGGCCTTTTCTTGAAGAGCTCAAAGATCTCATGAATTGTCAGCATATTGGTTTTTTTGGGGAAAGATATAGGAATCTACTATCTATGTTGGATGCCCGGGTTGATGATAAGGATGTTCAGACTTTGCTACGGTTTTATGATCCAGAGTTGCATTGTTTCACATTTTAGGATTATCAGTTTGCGCCCACTCTTGAGGAGTATTCTCATCTTCTCCACATCAAAATTACTAATCACATAACATTTATCCAGGTCCCTGTTGAGCCTGACTATGAAGCTATTGCTAAGGTTCTTTATTTGAGCCTTAGTGATGTGAAAGGAAAGTGGAGGCGTAATAAAGTCACTTGTGGTCTTTTAGTAGATTTCTTGGTAGGAAAGGTTAAAAAAATGGAAAGCAAGGGACTTTGGGATGCTTATTATGCATTATTGGCTTCTACCAATTATGGGGTTGTCCTCTTCCCTGAGATCAAGAAGATAGTGGAGTTGGCTGCTTTGTGTGTTTTCATGAATAAGAATCTGATACCTACCTTATTAGCTGATACTTACCATGCCATTCACTCCAGGTATGGGAAGAAGGGATTCGTGGTATTTTGTGTGCCAATGCTTTACAAATGGTTCATGGCACAATTGCCTATAAAGGGACCATTCAAGGAAAATCCTCATTCTTGGGCTTCCAAAGTAATGACACTCACCTCTTTTGATATTCAGTGGTACAAAATCAAGGTTGATAGTGTTGAGATAATCTCTAGCTGTGCAAGTTTCTCTAGTGTTCCACTCATAGTAACAAAAGTGATTATCAATTACAATCTGGTACTTGCTCTTCACCAGTTAGACTATGCTATGAGGCGTCCACCCAAAGCTAAAGAAGTTGAAGCTGTGTATTTAAAAAAGGGGTAAGACCTTAAATTGTTGAAAAAAAATCAGAAGTTGCTTGAGCCCACATTGGTAGGAAAGGAAAATAGTTCTTTGGATTGAATGAGGTGTTAGCTTTTGATCCTTATGTGGATTGGGTGAAAGAAAGGGTGAAAAATATTATGTTACCTTTTGAGAGGGAGGTATCCTCATATCCTTAACCCACTGAGCTACAACACAATGTACCTAAAGAAAGCTTTTATCAAGTGCAGTTATAAAATAGGGATCTTCGTCAGAGCCTTGAAGACAAAAAAATAGAAATATATTTCTTCATAGAAAGGAAAAGAGAATTAGCCCGTCATCTAAAAGATTATGGAGGTAGTTTTAGAGGTAGGAAGACCAAAAGAAGACCTAGGTTAGAAGCCTATTATAGATCTACAGAGAAGTATCAGATTCCCCTTGCTGATGCAGAGAAAAATCGTCAAGAGACCTTGAGGTTCCAAATGGCCAACAATAGAAACAAGGAAAAAGCTAAAGAGTTGGGGAAGCAACTCAAAGATGATATGTTGGATCTAGAAACAATGGAAGATCAGATGATTAAGGTAACGAAAGAAAATGCCAGACTCCGAGATAAGATAAAGGAGATGGATGATGTGCCCGTGCCTATACCTTTTCCAGAGTTTAAAGAGTGTGATCGCTTCCTGAAGCAATATGTGTATTTGGAAAGACAACTATTCCAGAAAGATGTGGTGATTGATAGCTCTGCTCGTGGATGTGATTGCATGCACTCCAATAAAAGTGTTTTGATGAAGACCACCATATATAAAATCAAAGAAATATCAAGTCTGTGGAAAAGAAGATATTCAATATCATATAATATTTTAAGATCTCTCTTTGAAGTCTTCTACATGTGTACAACCAACATTCAAGATGAAGATTTATGAAGATTCATCAGCAAGTTAGGTACAAGTTTTAATTTGAGGGATGATATAGTGCTCAAAATATACTCTAAACATTTTACATAAGTGTCATGATCATTTAAGAGTAAAACATTGCATGTCCATCACTTAGAAATTAAATTTTTATCACTTTCACTCAGTGGTAATCAGTTACAGGGTTACAGTAACCGGTTACAGGGCTTTGCAAAAATAAAATAAAATTTCTGGTTTAGTGGTAACTGGTTACAGCTTTTGGGTAACTGGTTACAGACATGCAAATTTGAAAATATACACGTTATCACACATGTGTAACTGGTTACAGCCATACGGTAACCGGTTACCGCTGAAGAAAAATTCAAAAATTTCTATTTTACTTGGCTGTTGGATGATACCTCTTGGGGGTCCAACCATTGTATCTTTTTACTCATTTTGGATGTAACGAAAGGGTACATTTCATATATAAAATTCGTTTGCACTCTGATCATAACATAACACAAATTATTCAAAATTTAAAAAATTCTTAAGTGTTGTAAAACTTTGAGAATATACATATTGCATGAAACATTGTTTAGAACTTTCATACTCATCATTGTTTCAGCAAATATTGAGCACTAGATCTGACTATAAACTTCCTATTAAATCTTGTCTTAGTATCCTGATAACCATAGTATTATTTAAGAATTGATCGTACTTTGTAAAAATCATATTTTGTATAAGATTAACCTTGTATTCCAAGATTGTTGGAGCAAGTGTGTGCATTGAAGAGGATTGTTATTCTTGCACTTAATGTTGAAGATCTTAAAGGTTTTAAGAGCCTTTGATCTTGCTATAGATTAGATAGTAAGGAACCACCTTTGGTATGATTAGTCTTGTGCAATCATTTTAAACTATAGTGAAATATCTCCCATGTTGGCAAGAGGACTGGAGTACTCTCGATCTGTGAGGGGAACTAGTATACATTTGGTGTTCATTTAATTTCCGCACTTTATTTCTTTAATCAGCATACTCAAAAATAAGAACCTTAAAAAGAAGGAAAAAATTAACCATCACCTAATTCACCCCCTCTTTGGCACATTATTAACTTACATTTGGTATCACAGCAAGTTAAGGTAACTTGTTCCTATTCGATCCAGAATGGCTTATGCACAACCAACTTTCAAAGATGGTGGTAGTAATAACATGCCTCCTGTGAATACTTTGACTTTTAGAAAATTCGCATGAAGGCTCATCTAGAAGCACAAGAAGAAGAAATATGGGATGCTGTCCAAAATGGCCCGTTTACTCCGGTATGTGTTACCAATGGTGTTGGAACATCAAAGCCTAAAACATCTGGGATGACAATGATAAGAAAAAGGTCCTTTATGATAAGAAAGCAATCAGTCTTCTTCAAGGTGCACTTTGAATGGATGAATTCTTTCGTGTTTTGGCATGTACAATGACAAAGGAAATTTGGGATACTTTGGTTGAAACACACGAAGGAACAATCAAAGTCAAAAGATCAAGATTGAATACGTTAATCAAGAGTTCGAGATGTTTAGAATGGAACCTGGGGAATCTATTCTCAATATGCAGAAAAGATTTGTTCATTTGACGAATAATTTAAAAGCTCTTGGTAAAACTCTCACCAATGACGAACTCAACCTAAAGGTGCTTCGATCTTTAACTAAAGAGTGGAAACCAAAAGTAACGGCTAGTTCGGAGAAGAAAAATGTATCCAATATGTGATCCGCAACTCTATTTGGTAAACTTCAAGAGTACGAGATGGAAATGGGAAGACTTGCTAAGCATGAAAATCAAGAAAACAAATCAAAAGGCATTGCTTTGAAGGTGGAATACAAGGAAGTCACTATTGAAGAAAATCCAGAAGAAGATGAAAATTTCATGCTTCTTGTAAAAAGTGTAAAATCAAGCTTCTCAAATGCACTTTTGTTTTGATAAAGACAAACCATTTTGACAAGAAGGAAAAGATTATTGATCAAGCTAAAAAACATCTGTGGATAAAGTCTTTGGTTCAAGCACTTAGCAAATTTCAAGGTATAATGATAATACTTACTTTCAACTTAAGACATAGATGCTCAATGGCCAAAAGAAATATTTTATCTTGTCCAAACTATTACTCAAGTTTTCTAAGCAAAAATTCAATTTTTACATGGGTGCGATCGATTTGCATATTGGTGCAATCAATTGCATGCTTCATGTTTTTGAAGCATTAGCTACTGTTTATAAGTGCAATCGATTTGCATGTTTGTTTAATCAATTGCTCTCAATCAATTTTTTCTACTGACTTCAAGTGCAATCGATTTACACACTTGTGCAATTGATTGCTCACTCAAAATATTTCAGTTTCTAGCTGTTGAAACCCCGTGCAATCGATTTACACATGGATGCAATCGATTGTATGCTGAACGATTTTGAAAAACACCAGCTTTACTCATGCCTGTTCATAACACCATTTCATGGAAAACTTTCACTCAATCTTGGAAATTGTTCATGATTCATTTGAAGAATTATATGTTGTTTCAAAAGGGTGCTATGAACATATAAATGCTTATTTTCAAAATCATTTTAAGTACCTCTTCCAATAATATTTTCTGAATTTTCAAAAATCAAACTCAAGCTTTTATACACTTTCATACACAAGTTTTCTGCATACTTTCAGATATTGTCAACCAGAAAACTTTGAGAACTATATATCTTGAGCCATTGTATACTATTTTCATTGGAAGAGAAGATCAATTCATTGATAAAATAACTCAAAGTGATCATTGCTACACAAACTCACTCAAATCAAATATTGCTATATACTTGGTTATTTTTCAGGATTGTTGAAAATAAGTTCAAGTGGTTTTGTAATCTTGTTTTTCCAGGATTGTTGGATACAAGTAAAGTCACTTTGAGAGGATTATTCTCATTGTTGACATAGTCAAAATCCAATAGGATTGTTCTTTGTCCAAGAGGATTGTTCTTGATTTTAGGTAGTTCTTGTTTAAGGTTGCCACAATAAGGAAATCTCTTTCATGTTGAAAGGGGTCTGGAGTACTCTCGGACTGTGAGAGGAACCAGGATATATCGCTTGTGTCTCTTTATTTTTATGCACTTTACTCTTTCATAAACTCACCATAAACCAGAAAAAATATCCATCATCACTAAAAACCAGAAAAATTTTAAAGTACCTAATTCACCCCCCTCTTAGGTGCACTTCGTACTTACAAAAAGGATAGGAAAATTATTTGGTCCTAAAAATAATTCTCGTAACTCTAACATTGTCAAAAGGAAGAAATTCTCAAAGAGCGAAGATAAAAAAGCCTCCACATCAAATGTTACATGCTATGAATGTGGAAAGCAATGCCATATCAAACCAGATTGTCTAAACCTTTTCAAGAATAATGGAAACAAAGGAAATAAAGACTTAAAATAAAAGAAAACCTACATCACTTGGGATGACATTGAAGTTAGTACATCATCCAAATCGGAGAATGACGAATATGCAAATTTAGCATTGATGGCTACTCATGAATCCGACAATGAAGAAAATGAAGAGGTTAGTACAAATTTTACACTTTATGATGAAAATGCTCAAGGTGCAATTGATGAACTTCTAAATGAATGCAAATTCATGTATAAAAAGATATCAACACAAGAAAAAGAATTTATTTATTTTCAAGAAAAGATTGATACTATGAACAAGGATCTTGAATGTCAAAAACAAGTTTTTCTTAAAGAAAAAAAACATTTTGTATGCAAAAAATGTGAATCATATACTTTTCAAATTGTTTAACTAAAAAGAGTTATTAAACAATATGAAAAAGGTCAAATTGGTTTGGAAGGATTTCTTGGCCAACAAAGATATCCTAATTATAAAAGTGGACTTGGTTATTCAAAAGAAAATAAGTCAAGTTCCAACAAAATCATTTTTGTAAAGGTTAGTAATCAATCCGAAACCAAGAAACCCAACAATGTGCAATTTAAGCATATTCATCAAAAGAAAAAGAAAAGAGTTGTTAAGAAAAAACAAGTTTCAAGATACAAGAGCGAATTTATTACAAATTGTTTTTTATTGTGGTATTCTTGGCTATACACCTAATGCTTGCTATGTTAGAAACTTTAGTATGGCAAGTGGACACTATGTATGAGTTAAGAAAGGAACTAACTGTTGCAATTGGTTTTAACTTCATAGTCGCCACCCTTAATTTTTACCTAAAGGAAGGGAGTATAAAGGAATAACCCTAAAAGTCAGCGATTCTAGATTTGGACTCGGTTCTAGATGAGGGGAGGTGTTAGGCACCCATTATCTACCTTGTTCGCAAGGATACTAGGTTTAGAAGCGCGATGTTTAGGAAATAGGGTTTTTATTTTTTTATTAGGGAAAAGGGTTTGAATTTTAAATAGAGGAACTCTCCACGATTTTAATCGTATGCCTACGTATCCTCTTACGAGGAATCAGAGTCCCATTTCATAGTTCGTAGGGTTGTTTGTATTTTTTATGGATTACGAAATATATTTGAATTTCCCGCATACGTAGTATAAGAGTGTGAATGACAGAGTTTTTTAGACCAAGTGCGTAGTTAATTTAAATATATTAGTATTCCTTTTCGAAAATCAATTTCTTGAATTAATTTAATTTGCGAAAAAAATTTGGTGTTTGGTTGAATATCTTTTACATGTAGAGCAAGGGAGTTTGATATAGTCTCCTCGTCACGTGGCCAAATATTGGCCACATGTTGCTTGCGGATATAGTAATTTAATGTATTGTGCGGGTTTTAACATTTTCATGTAAAGTATTAAATTAACTCATACAGTGAAAAAATGTTTTTCTAACGTACATGATTAAAAAGATACAATTTATAACAAATAACAAATATCATATTTTAAGTGAGTTTAAAAATAATTAATTATTTATAATAACAAATAATAATATAATGTTACAAAAATATACATATATAAATATATACAAATATATAAATATAAGAAAAAATCTCAATGAATTTATAAAAGAAAATAAAAAATAAAAATAAATTAGTTGTGGGGAGGGGGGGGGGGGGGTGAAAATTATATTATAGTAGTAAGATTGTGGGAGTGTTATTAGGAAGGGCTTGAATTCAGATATTGAATTCAGGTCCAAGAGGCAGGGGGCGTTTCAGCATGCCAGCGAAACAAGAATGATGGGTGAGTAGTAAATTTGTACTGGCCTTTGGAAAGGGGAAACAACAATGGCCCAAAGAAAGAAAGAAAAAAAATAGAGCAACATATATATGTAAAGAATATAAGAAACATGGCTTAAGGAAATAAAGCCCAAAAAAGAATTACTTATCAGCTGAAAATAAAAAAAAAGGGTGGTGTATAAGCGATTCATACTGGGATTTGGAATTTTAAATGGGGCCCAATTGGGATTAAAACCCAACTCTTTTCTCAATCTAAACTCCACGCTATACTATTTCTCAGCTTCATTTCATCTTTCATTCCACTTCTCTTCGCGCTTGTGTTCTTCTTCACCCAACAACACCAAACAACAGCAACAACCCTTACCTGAAAAACTCAGCGGCGATGCTCTTTGCTCCCGCATATTTTTTTAAGGGTTCATGGTGGTGGCTTGGTGGAAGGTCGATGCAAACGTCGACCTGAGGCGGTGTTGATATGAGGTTACATCGGAACGAGGAGTGGTAACAACGGTAGTGGTGTTAGAACAAGAACAGAGGAGGATATGAATGATGAAGGGTAGCGCGGAGGTGGTAGTAGTGTTGAAGACGAAGGTGGAGTGGGTCCAGCAGCGGCGAGGGTTGTAACGATTTCCTTTCTTTTTTCGTTACTGTTCTGATTTTCCTCCTATTGTTATCCTCTTCACCTCCTCCCTCTCTGTAATTTTTATTGCTTAGCTTTTATGGTTGATTTTATTGTAATTGGTATTGATGTTTACTGAACAATATTGATAAAAATTAAATTGTTTCTGCATTTGTGCCAATTTGTTTTTGTATTCACTTGATTTTGTTCCCTGAAAGTATATAAAATTTGATGTAGTTTTTGTATTTAGAACCACGTTTATTTCCCAACGATCTGAACAATACTGGTTTATTTCTTACAGCAAATCATTGTTTGTTTCAAATGGCACATCACTTGTTTCTTCTTTGGGCCACAACATTTACTTTTGGGCCTGCAAATAGGCCATGAGAAAGAAAAGAGCTTTTGTTAAAACATTTTCAAATATAGCAAACTTTAATAATAATTTAAATAATGTAATACTTGATACAAAAAAGTCTTTGAAACAAATAACAAAATTGGACGGGCCTCGCTATTGGGCAAAAAAAAAAAACAAACCGTTTTTGCACACCCTTTCAACCTTATACGAAACCTAAGTGGGCTTTTCTTTTAAAAAAATGATTTGCTCATATCATTTAGTTTTAAAACAATAAACCTCCCCTTTTACTTGAAATAGAATTTTATTAGAGCTTAATGGGCCATCAGATATTGATGGTCCATTTAGATTGATACACCCCTCTCTGATATTTTACACCGCCTTAGAAATAAAAATTATATGATATGATCTATTTAAAAAGAAAACCATAATATAAGAGGTAGGGAAAATTTGGGGTATGACAACTGCCCTTATTTATTTATCTTTCGATTGAGTAGTGCGAGAATATGCAATTCTCGCACGTTTGCTCGAAAGTTTATTAAATATTGGAAGACCCCAAAATTTTCCCGAAAGATTCTAATGATACGCTCTACAACGTTCCCATGAGTGTGAAGGATAGGCATATATGATGATGTATCATGTTACCAGCGTTTGAACGAAAGTTTTGATTTAACTTAGACACGACAACACAAATAACTCATCAGTATCTAAGAGAGTTTGTAGATTTTTTGCATATTTACAAAAATACAAGTTCTGAAAAAGTTAACTTACTAATGCTTGGAGACTAATATTGTAAGTTTTGATTTGATTTGATTTTGTCTATTCATCGCAACCTAGGGGATGAATAAAATAAAGTCTGATAACACATTGTTGCATGGGGACTGATGCAATGGATTATGCAGATTTATTCGCATATCTACCGCAAACTAGGGGATAAATATTTGAAAATCTTGATAACTACATTGCTACATGGAGCCTGACGCAATGAGTTATATTGCCTACTTCATCATGTTTACTACAACTGAGAGAGAAAATAATTCGAGGATGAATTCGCGTATTCTTTGCAACCTAGAGATTGAATAATATGAACCGGTAATTCGCACATCTACCACAACCTAGGGGGTAGATGATTGAAAAATATTGATAAGAACATCGCTGCATGGAGACTGACGCAATGAGTTATATCGCATATTTCCCACATCACTGCATGGAGACTGACGCAATGGGTTATATCGCAAAGGAGGAAACTGTGTATTTATCACAATCTAGGGGATAAATTAAACACCATTTGATAATACATTGCTGCATGGAGACTGATGCAATGGATTATGCGAATTTATTCGCATATCTATCGCAACCTAGGGGATAGATAATCGAAAAAAGCTTGATAACTACATCACTACAAGGAGACTGAGTTGATGAGTTATATTACAGATTTCGCACATTACTGCATGATGCCTGACACAATGAGCTATAACACAGGGGAGGAAATTGTGTATTTATCACAACCTATGGGATAAATAAAACACCATTTGATAATACATTGTTGCATGGAGATCGATGCAATGGATTACCCAAATTTATTCGCATATCTATCTCAACCTAGGGGGTAGATAATTGAAAAAAACTTGATAACTACATCGCTGCATGGAGACTGAGGTGATGAGTTATATTGCAGATTTTTCACATTGCTGCATGGAGCCTGGCGTAGTGAGCTATATCGTAGATTTCCCACACAGCTGCATAGCGACTGACGCAATGGGTTATATCGCAAAGGAAGCTATTTTTGATGATCAAATCTTTGATAACTAGATCCAAGATGCAATCTGATTTTTTTATTGGTTGTGTCTGTTCTCAACCAAGGTAATTGTTTAGCATAAATATGCTAGGTTTGAAGATTGAAATCGAAGTTTCGCTGATTATGCCAGTTGTGTCTGTTCTCAACCAAGGCTATCAACATGACAAAATGAACCCCAAAATTCAGTGATAATGTCGGTTGTGTATACTCTCAACCAAGACTATCAACATGAAGAAAATAAATATCAAATTCACAATGATGTCGGTTGTGTCGCCCTCAACCATAACTATCAACGTGAAGAACTCAAAATTCATGATGAAGTCTGTTGTGTCGTACTCAACCACAACTATCAATATGAAGAACACCAAATTCATGATGGAGTCGGTTGTGTCATCCTCAACCATAACTATCAACGTGAAAAACACCAAATTCATGATGAAGTTGGTTGTGTCATCCTCAACCACAACTATCAACATGAAGAAAATAAACACCAAATTCACAACGATGTCGGTTGTGTCACCCTCAACCATAACTATCAATGTGAAGAACACCAAATTCATGATGAAGTCGATTGTGTCGCCCTCAACCATAACTATTAACATGAGAAAAAATAAGCACCAAATTCACGACGAAGTCGGTTGTGTCACCCTCAACAACAACATTCAAACTGAAGAACACCAAATTCATGATGGAGTCAGTTGTGTCATCCTCAACCACAACTATTAACATGCAGAACACCAAATTTATGATGATGTCGATTTTGTCATCCTCAACCACAACTATCAACATGAAGAAAATAAACACCAAATTTGCTTAGAGCTTGAACTATAAAGTTTGTACTGGTAAGCTTGCTAATGATGAACTCCAAGAAAATTTGAAATTAGAAATATGTGATTCATGATGTACTTGCATAATATGAGGCTCTTAACAGGAAATCTGCTGACGAGATTTCCAAGGAATCTAATGCCGAGATTCAATTGGAATACCTTCTGCCGAGGTCTTCTGGATAATCAACTGCCGTGATCAACCATGGGAATCTACTGCTTAGATTTAATTTGTGAGCTACCTTCTGCCGAGGTCTTCTGGATAATCAACTGCCGTGACCAACCGGGAAAATCTACTGCCGAGATTGCATTTGAGTTACCTTCTGCCGAGGTCTTATGGATAATCAATTTCCATGATCAACCAAGGGAATCTACTGCCGAGATTCGATTGTGAATTTACCTTCTGCCGAGGTCTTACAGATAATCATCTATCGTGACCAACCGGGGTAATCTACTACCGAGATTCAATTTGAATTACCTTCTGCCGAGGTCTTCCAGATAATTAACTGTCGTGATCAACCAGGAAAATCTACTGCCGAGAATCAATTTGAATTACCTTCTACCGAGGTCTTCTAGATAATCAACTGTCGTGATAAACCAGGAGAATCTACTACCGAGATTCAATTTGAATTACCTTCTGCCGAGGTGTTCCCGATAATCAACTCGTGATCAATCAAGAGAATCTACTGCCGAGATTCAATTTTAATAACCTTCTGGCAAGGTCTTCCAGATAATCAACTGTTGTGATCAACCAGGAGAATCTACTATCAAGATTCAATTTGAAATACCTTCTACCGAGGTCTTCCGGATAACCAACTGCCGTGATCAACCAGGAGAATATACTGTCGAGATTCAATTTGAATTACCTTCTGCCGAGGTCTTCTGGATAATCAACTGCCATGATTAACCAGGAGAATCTATTGTCGAGATTCAATTTGAAATACCTTATGCCGAGGTCTTCCGGATTATCATCTGCCATGATCAACTAGGAGAATCTATTGCCGAGATTCAATTTGAATTAACTTCTGCCAAGGTCATCCAGATAATCAACTACCGTGATCAACCAGGAGAATCTATTGCCGAGATTCAACGTAGAATTTTTAACTTGATTGATAATGATGATTGTCTTCACATAAAAAATGAGGTTTTATGCTATGCGTGCAAATTTTATTGATGCATGAAATGTGATGATTGATTGATGTATGTGATGAATGACTTGGATATATGTGAATGGATGTTGGATTTTAAAATGCAAATGCGTAATTGGGATTTTTGGGATATGCTCGACCCATGTTATGGGACTTCGTCAGATTGATGAGATGATAAGTATAACTTGGTTTTGGATCAAGGAACCCTAATGCATGATTTATGCAGCCTCGTGCTTTATGATTATAACTTGAATGCTCTTTTTTGATTGGTGCCCATGTGATGGGTCGTGGATGATTAAAGCGTGGAGGTTTTCCTATGCGACAAGGTTGCTTGTCACATGGTGGTTGATGTTGTGCTATCATGATTTCCCGATACTCAATTTGAACTCAAAGATTGCTGTTGTAGGAGGAGGATCCATTGGTGATTGTGAAAGTATGCAGGGAGCTTTCCTTTTGTAGCTTGTCTTTCCCTAATTTATTGGTAGGGTCTTAGAGGAGATTCTCATTGATATGAGCCTGGAAATAGTTTGATCATAATATGAACGACCCCACTATTTTGCACCATGCCCCTGATTAAAAGACTCTTGAAAATGTTTGGCTTTGATGAACCATTTTGAATCAACTCCTTTTGGTCGAGCCTCACAGTGGTTTGCCCCAATATTCAAATTTTAAAAGACATGCCCCTTAATCTCCAAGATCTGGAGGGAGCACCTTCAGAAAAAACTTTGACCTCACCATGAACTTGACATAGATTTCCTCAAGTATTCTAAGCTTGAAAAGTTAGTACTTGAAGTTGCTTGAAGGATTTGGACCCTATGTGCAGTAGGATGAACCTGATACATATTGCCCCTACATTTGGATCTTGGGAGGTTGCCCCTGCTTCCAGGCCTTGAGAAGTTTGTTAAAATGAGGAAACCGAGTCATACCCTGTTATGGTATGACTTGATTAAGGAACGCCCCTTCAAAAGATATGCTCCTTGTTGAACAGTGCTCTGAAATTTGACCCAAGTTAATTAAATCTTATAATGATCACCCCTTGTCAACAATATCTTCGTGTGATATACCCCTATGATCATTAGTCTTTTCCCATGTTTATAAAGGCCCTCTTAGATGCTTTGGCCCTAGTTAGAAGCTTCTTGAAAATGTTGCCTTTAATTAGACCTTTTTGAAATCTCCTTGATGCCAAGTATTGATTCGTAGATAAGATTGTACATTTTGAAAAAGTAATTCTGTTAGATGCACATGCAAGTTCTTGAAATCTAACTTTGATTATTGAAAAGAAATGGATGATTAGGAATAGATATTCGAAGAAGCAAAGTGATTAATAATTTAATAAACATAGGAGCCAGTTTTAACACAAATCTTGCTAAGTATTCTTTTATAGTGAACCTAGCTTCAATTAGGACTTTTAAAGGTTGTAACGTGGCCATGGTTCATGGTTTAAGAAACAAAAGATATAAAGCTCAAAATTTATTTATCCCACCCCATTCTCATTGATGTTCTTCAATACTAAGTTCAATTAGTCCAACAGATACATTTAATCCCCAAGAGAAATTTCGTAGTTGCAAAGATGATGAAAAGCGTTGATAAGATTCAAACACCGATGAAAAAGCATTGATAAGATCTAAGCATTGATGGGAAGCCTTGATGATTCTTGAGGTGGCAGTCACAAAATTGTTCTCCAATTTATTGTTTTCAATCCCTTATTTTTGCATGGACCAATTTTTTTTTTGAATTTTTTTTATTCATCAGAATGCCCTAATTTTTGCCTAAGTCAAGTTTTGATTTGCTTTGACTTATCGGGCTTTCTCTATATTTTTGAATTTCTTCTTTTTTTTGCTTTTTGATTTTGAAAATTTGTGACTGCCACGCTGGTTGTTGTAAGCTTCATCTTCATCGTTTCCTTTGATTGATGTACTTGAGGAGGAAGACGTCATGGACTTTGTCTTTGTTGATTCCTTAATATTGGATGATGAACACGGGGAAGATGATGTGCTCGAATCTTTGCTTAGATTGTTCTCTCAATGATGTATCGAGGAAAGAGATATACTTGAACCTTTTCTTAGATCGTTTTGATTCTCCCGGGATTTGAATGCATCTTCGAATGAATTGAAATCTACCCTGCCCCTGGTTAAGATTAATGTTTTTTTTAGAAAATAGAAAGAACTCTGACTTGTGGCTCGAGGGGGTTAACTACAAATTAACTCCTTATATCTCCACTATTTAGGAATTAAAACTATGCCTTACATCGTCAGCTAAGCCTTACTATTAAAAAACATACATCGGCAAAATTTGATTATTTAGTATTTTCATCATTCTCCATCGAAGTTTGTTAATTTGAAAATGGAAAAGAAGATTGGAAATGGAAAATTGTTAATTACTTGTGGAATGAATCGATAAAAAAATGCATGCATATTTTATTATAATTACTTGATGAAAGAGTACAAAGTTTATAACAACCAACACTTAGCAAGAAAGAAATTACAATTTGAAATGATAAAGCCTAACTATCCTGGAGATGATCTTCTGTAGTGATCCACCGATCAAGGTGAGGGATTTTCCATCATATGTTGGCCATTTTCTTCAAAGGTTAATTTCTCATTATCAATCATCTCTTGTACTGCTTCTTTGAATGAGTTGCATTCTTCAATCTAATTCCCCGCTACTCCACTATGAAACTCACATTGAACATCCGAGTTGTACCAAGGAGGAAATGGAGACTTCATGAATATGATTTTTCTAGGGGTCATTGATGAATTTTGGACCAAATATGACCATAGTTGACTGTATGTCATAGGGATCGGGTCGAACTAGCGATTTCCCCCTTCTTGGTTGTTTGGACGCCTATGCTAATTAGGGCATTGATGGTGATTACTTCAATTGCGAACCTGTTGATTCTATCATTGATGTTGAGATGAAATCTTAGCATGCTGGTTCGGTGGTATAGGCCATGGCTGCTGGTGTTGAATACCAAAGGGTGGTTGTTGGTATTGAACATCTACTGCATATGAATATTGATGATAGGGTGCAGGAGACGAAGTTTCTAGAGCTTGGTAAGTTCCCTAAATAGAGTTTGTTTCATTTTCTTCTTCCTTTTGGAAGTCTCTAAGGGATTCACTAGTCGAGTTACTCGAGACGCTTCAGATTTTTCCAGTTTTGATGCTGTTCTCGATGCGTTCCCCAACTATTACTAGGTCAGAGAAGTGTGAAGGTATACTTCCCAACATTTTTTCATAGTACTAACCTTGTAGGGTGCTCATGAACACGTCTACCAAATCCTTATCCAATAATGGCAGTTGTACTCGAGCAACCAACTCTCTCCATCTCTTCGCGTATTCTTTGAAAAATTCGTTACTCCTATGAGACAAATCTTACAATTGCATGCGACTTAGAGACATGTCGATGTTGTATTGATAATGTCTCTGAAATGCCAAAGCCAAGTCTTTCCAGGTAGGGACGTGGTTTCTTTCCAATTGCGTATACCATTCTTATGATGCTCCACTAAGACTGTCTTAAAAATGGTGAATAAGAAATTTGTTGTCGCGTGGGTATGCTGCCATCTTCCTAACATATATCTTCAGATGGGTCTTAGGGAAACTAGACTCTCTATACTTCGAAATATGGCATCTTGAATTTCAGAGGAAATACCACGTCTTCAACCAAACATAAAGCAAAAACATCAAAGTTATGAGTGTCCTGTCCTTTTATGGCGCTAAGCCTCTTTTCCAGCATGCAGTATCTTTTGGTATCCTCATGATTTTGGGATTATTTAGTATTCATTTAAAGGCTTTCCCCTTGAGGTTTCCGTGTAGGGAATCCAAATTGATGATACTCAATAGATTCATGAGATGGAGTATATCCGTCTCAGAAAATGGCGTGTTCTTGCACCTCAAGGTTCTCAATTGTATCTTTTATAGGTCGGGGTCGAGCTAGGTGTTTTGTTGAGTTGTAATTATGTCTTCAGTTGCGGCTCGTTGGCCTTCTTCCATTATTGTAGCTAACTTTACACTTGCTTCGTGAGCTATCTCGAGTTTGTTCTGAGTATCTGGGAATCACCTTATTGGGTTATGGTTGAATTTTCTCTGTGAGTGGAGGAGATATGAGCTTTATGAGATGGACGAAAATGAAAATGTATGAAGATGCTTGGGTATGGAATAGTATAAAAATCCAAGGATATGCGATGCGATGTAGACGTAGTATGAGGGTTGCAGTAGGAGTACTCTATTCAGGTTTGATATGGTGATACCCTACACTGACTTAGAAATTGAGACATACAAGAATTCCTTGAGGATTATTGCCAATGAAAGAATATGTGGAGTCCCTACAGGATATGGATGATGATATATACGGAAGCCTTACGGGTTAGAGAGAGTAGTGGATGAAGGGATAACCCTTGCGGGTTTGCAGATTGTAGCGGGATTTGTGAAAGGTATCCTTAGAAGGTAGGTTCTTAGTATTGGCCTATTGATATTCTACCCTCCCTATAAGGTGGTTTCCATAAGGGTATCATGAATAAAACTAGAGGTAAAGGCACAAGGTCCTCCCTTAAGCAAAGTCTCTTTACAAATCGAAACTTTCATCTCTAGGTCCTGAAAGGTCTCATCATGAGTTTTTGGTTTAAAGGTGGTACAAAGAGCCGTAGGTGTCATCCCAAAGTCCTACTTCCCAAGAGGACGTCTCTTGAAAGGTATTACTTTATGGAATTCCACTGACTCTAGGCGAAGTCATTACATAAGCTCATAGGATTGATGTAACCCCTTGGCTAATAGACGAACCTTCTTTCTAAGGGTTTTGAGAATAATTTTTGCAGAATTATAAATCCCACCACATATATATAAATATAATGAATAATAAAAATAAGCAAGAAAGTAAATAAATAATTAAATAAGAATTAATAAAACCCAAAAGAAATAAGAAAAACCCCAAAAACCCTAAAATCAAAAGATAAGGCTTCTAAACCTAGGGTTGAGTCCCCAGCAGAGTCGCTAGCTGTTGCAACTGGTTTTAAATTCAGAGTCGCCACCCTTAATTTTTATCCAAAAGAAAGGGAGTGTAAAGGAATAACCCTAAAAGTCAGAGATTCTAGATTTGGACTCGGTTCTAGATGAGGGGAAGGTGTTAGGCACCCCTTATCTACCTTGTTCGCAAGGATGCTAGGTTTAGAAGCGCGACATTTAGGAAATAGGGTTTTTATTGTTTTATTAGGGAAAAGGGATTGAATTTCAAATAGGGGAACTCTCCACGATTTTAATCTTATGTCTACGTATCCTCTTACGAGGAATCAGAGTCCCATTTCGTAGTTCGTGGGGTTGTTTGTATTTTTTATAGATTGCGAAATATATTTGAATTTCCCGCATACATAGTCTAAGAGTGTGAATGGTGGAGTTTTTTAGACGAAGTGAACAGTTGATTTAAATATATTCGTATTTATTTTCGAAAATCAATTGCTTGAATTAATTTTATTTGCGAAAAAAAGATTTGGTGTTTGGTCGAATATCTTTTACACGTAGAGCGATGGAGTCTGATATAGTCTCCTCGTCACATGGCCAGATATTGACCACGTGTCGCTTGCGGATATAGTAATTTGATGAGCGCTGGTTTTAATATTTTGATGTAAAATATTAAATTAATTCATACGGTGAAAAAATATTTTTTTTACGCACATGATTAAAAAGATACGATTTATTACAAATAAACAATATCATATTTTAAGTGAGTTTAAAAATAATTAATTATTTATAATAACAAATATTAGTATAATGTTACAAAAATATAAATATACAAATATATACAAATATATAAATATAATAGAAAAATAAATATATAAATGAATTTATAAAAGAAAATAATAAATAAAAATAAATTAGTTTGGGGGGGGGGGGGGTTGAAAATTATATTATAGTAGTAAGATTGTGGGGGTGCTATTAGGAAGGGTCTGGATTCAGATATTGAATTCAGGCCCAAGAGGCAAGAGGGTGTTTCAGGATGCCAGCAAAACAAGAATGGGGGGTGAGTAGTAAACCTGTACTGGGCTTTGGAAAGAGAAACAACAATGGCCCAAAAAATGAAATAACAAAAAATGGAGCAACATATAAGGCCTCAATAAGAATTACTTATCATCTGAAAAAAAAAAAAGGGTGGTGTATAAGCGATTCATACTGGGTTTTGGAATTTTAAATGAGGCCCAGTTGGGATTAAAACCCAACTCTTTTCTCAATCTAAACTCCATGCTATAATGTTTCTCAGCTTCATTTCATCTTTCTTTCCACTTCTCTTCGCGCCTATGTTCTTCTTCACCCAACAACACCAAACAACAACAACAACCCTTACCTGAAAAACTCAGCCGCAACGCTCTTTTCTCCCTCTGATTCCGTTAAGGGTGCATGGTGGTGGCTTGGTGGAAGGTCGACGCAAACGTCGATCTGAGGCGGTGTTGATCTAAGGTTACAGCGGAAGGAGGAGTGATAACAGCGGCGGTGGTGTTAGAACGAGAACGACAGAGGATATGAATGAGGGAGGATAATGCAGAGGTGGTAGCGGTGATGAAGACGAAGGTGGAGTGGGTTGCATATTTTGGCAGCAGCGAGGGTTGTACCGATTTCCTTTCTTTTTTTTCTTTACTGTTCTGATTTTCCTCCTACTGTTATCCTCTTCCCCTCCTCCCTCTCTGTACTGTTCTCTAGGTTTTTATAGCTTTTAAGGTTGGTAAATTTTTAGGAAACAAATTAATTGGTGTTTATTGCTTAGCAGATTTAGGAAATTTTTATCAAGTAATTGATTTTGTTGTAATCGGTATTAATGTTTACTGAACAATGTTGATAAAAATTAAATTTTTTCTGCATTTGTGCCGATTTGTTTATGTATTCACTTGATTCTGTTCCCTGAAGTATATAAACTTTGATGTATTTTCTTTATTTAGAACCGCGTTTATTTCCTAACAATCTGAGCAGTATTGGTTTTTTTCTTACAGCAAACCATTGTTCGTTTCAAATGGCACATCACTGTTTCTTCTTTGGGCCATAACATTTACTTTTGGGCCTGCAAATAGGCCATGAGAAAGAAAAAAACCTTTTGTTAAAACTTTTTCAAATATAGAAAATTTTAATAATAATTTTAATAATGTAATTCTTGATACAAAAAAGTTTTTGAAACAAATCCGAAAATTGGACGGACCTCGCTATTGGGCCAAAAAGAACAGACTGTTTTTGCACACCCTTTCAACCTTATACGAAACCTAAGTGAGCTTTTCTTTTTAAAAAAATGATTTGTTCATATCCTTTAGTTTTAAAACAATAAACCTCCACATTTACTTAAATTAAATTTTTATTAAAGCTTAATGGGCCATCAGATATTGATGGTCCATTTTGGATTGATACACCCCTCTCTGATATTTTGCACCCCCCTTAGAAATAAAAATTATATGATATGATCTATTTAAAAAGAAAACCATAGTATAAGGGGTAGGGCAAATTTGGGGTATAACACTAACTATGAAGGACCCAAGGCAACTTGGGTACCTAACAAGAAATAATTTCTTTTGTTTTTGTAGGTATGCTTGAAATCCACTCAAAATCTATGGTATCTCGATAGTGGATGTTCGAATCATATGATGGGAGATGTTAATTTTTTTCCAGATCTAACATTAAACGCCAAGGGGTATGCCACCTATGGAGATAATACCAAAGGAAAAATTCTTGGCATTGGCAAAGTTGGTGCACCACCTTTCACATCTCATGAAGATGTACTTTATGTTGAAGGACTCAAGTATAATCTTCTAAGTATTAGCCAATTTGGTGACAAAGGGTTCAAGATCAAAATCAATAAAGATGAATATTTGATCATGGACGAAACAACCAATGAGGTAAAACTCAAAGGTAAAAGAGTTAACAATATTTTAAGATTTCTTTAGATGAGCTGTCTTTGAAAGTAAAATGCATTATGGTAAACAATAATGAATCATGGTTATGGCATAAAATAGAAGCCCACATATATATGGAACATTTAAATAAATTAATCAAACATGATCTTGTCATTGGCATACCAAAGATAAAATTTGTCAAAGATAAATTATGTGATGCTTGTCAAAAGGGAAAACAAACTAGATAAACTTTAAAATCTAAGTATATGGTGTCTATTACAAGGCCACTACAATTGTTGCATATGGACTTATTTGGTCCATCAAGAACAATAAGCTTCATAGGTAATGTATATGCTTTAGTTATTGTTGATGATTTTTCTAGATATTCTTGGACTTTGTTTCTTGTGCAGAAAAGTGGTGCTTTTAAGGCATTAAGAAGTATGAAAAGCAAATTCAAAACAAAAAATCATTAAAGATTGTATCTGTGATACGGTGGGAGAACTGACTTGAGGTTTTACGTTTCGTCGCAAATGTCACAGTTTAGCAAGAGTCGCCACCGACTTTTCTTTTATCCAAAAGGAATGGTAAAAAAGCACAGGAAAGACCTTTGAGATGTTTTCTTGGGTTCAGGGGGTAGATTATGAAAAGGGAAGGTGCTAGCACCCTTTTCATCCATGGTTTTCCATGGGCTCTTAGTTACTTGCTTAGATCACTTGCTTTGCTTTGCTTTGTTTGAAATGGTGTTTGGTGTGATTTTGAAAGTATTTTGAAAAGAGGCCATTCGTTTAGGCAATCTTTGTAATGATTCTCGTTCGTAAGAATGTATACAAAGATGTTTGTCTTTTGAAAAATGTCTCAATGTTTTGTAAGATGTTTTGAAATGTTTTGAAATGTGTGTGTGCTTGTTTTTGAAAATAGCAAGGATTGTTTTTGAAATGGAGCAAGTAACTTAGAATCTATCTACCTACTCAAATGTCTTTCTTGTGTATTTTTGTTCCTTTGACATTGTAGACTTACCATTGATTTGGTAAGCAACCCTATCTTTGGATGTAAACGGGACGGGCGTGGGTCATCGTATGACCATGATAGCAATTTTGCCAAGTATCTTAGCATTTTTGAGGGACCAAGATCATTTTGTTTAGGCAACCTTTTGAATAGCATCATCGAGGGACTATGATCTTATTTTTGTTTTGTTTTGCCAAGATACTTTGCATGCGTAACATGGCCATTTTATTTTAGGCAACCAAGTGGGAGAAACCCTAAGGGTGCTTGTGTTCAAAGTGTGTCATTTTTCATGCTTTTGTCTTGCATTAGGTTTTTTTCAATTTGTTTGGTTTTTTGGTTCTTGTCATGCAAACCCTAATTACTAAGCATAATATATAAAGCGATAAATTGCGTAAAATAAACTAAACTATTATAAAAATTCTTACGGGAGGGGGGATACAAGTTTTAAATGGGGATATTGCACAAATATAAACCTAAAAATATTATTACAACCCAATCAAATATTGTGCAAATTAAATAAATATACAAGTATTTAAAATGCAATGCAATGTATTTATGTAAAAAATGTTTTGTATTTGGTTTTTTGTATGAGAAAATAAATTAAATTAAACCCTAGAAAAAAGGAAAAAATAAATATTATTTTTGGAGGGGTGAAACCCTAATTTTTATTTCCAAGAATAAATAATGTTTCATATTAATATTTTGTCCATTTTTGTATAAGAAAAATAATAAATAATATTATGTGCAAATATTAAAAATTAAATATGTATAGAAAATAAATATTTTATGTGTATAAATAATATAATAAAAATATGTAGTATTTTTAATTATATTTACAAACTATTTAAGAAAATAAGTTCTATTTTAATCAAATAAATTAATTTCTATGGAAATTTTTTTTTAAAAAAAATGTAAAAAAAATAAAGAAATTATTTTTAGGATTTTCAATATTCATAAAAAATAATCAAAAGTAATAAATATGAAAATATGAAGGAAAATATGAAAAATATAAAAATTAGCCAGGGGGTGCAAATATCAAGTCAGGAGGTGCAAATAGTGAAAACAAAAAGGCCCAAGGTGCCAAAAAGCCCACGGCTTCATCCCTGTCCTCCAGCCAGTCTCCCTTGCGCGCGTTTTTCCATTCAAACTGTAACTTTCACATGCTTGCACAAAAATAAAATCTCATAACATGAAACATGTAGCATTTGAAATCACGATTCCAACAATATAAATTTTGTAACCTAACTCTCAAAGATCAAAGAGAATTTTGGAACCCCTAATTCGTGACCTAAAAATTTCAGCATGTTCAACCTTCAAATTCTCTCAGCATGGTTAATATAAATGAAAAGTATGCATATGTACAACTTTATCATGATAAGGACTATATTTTTTCTTCACAAATCGTGGCTTGAGGATGTCTATTTAGAGAGATAGAGTTCAAGAAAATACCTCCTTCAGTTGGATTTGAGTAGAGCAATGTATGGACTTTAATGGAGGCATGAGGATTATGTGAGCTTCCTTGAACTTCCTTCAAGCTATTCCAATGCCTAGTTTGCTTTGTGGATGGCTAGAACTTCCTGCACAAGTCAAGCTGCAAGCTTCAAGGTTGAAAATGGAAATGGCTGAAACAGGGGTTACAAAACCAGGGTGAGGGCTTGGCTTGCTTTGGTATGATGTATATGAGGTGTTCCAAGTGTTAAGACAGAAAACGCACGAGCCAAAAATGAGTTGGCTATGGTTTTGCAGCAACTGTGTATTTTGGCAGAATTTTTGTGTTTTTGAGTTTGAGTGAGTTCTGGATGTCAAGTAAGTGTGCTAAGCCTTGCCAAAACTTTGTATATTTGTAAAGAAATGATACAAAGTCCACTCCTTACTAGCTGTACAAGTTCTGACCTTTTGGCAACCTTTCTTGTATTTTAAGCAAAGTGAAGTGACCAATGCTACATGCTTGTACTGGCTAGCTTGAGGGCTGCAAAGAGCTTTTACAAATTGCTTAAGACCTGTGTGAATTGCTTGGACCAAAGGGACAGGTCCAAGGCTCAAGATTGACAAAGTTGCAAAAGTTGCACTTTATGAAAATGGCATTGTGAACTTTTTGCCAAAAATGGAATTATGTCTTGTACAAAGCTCCAAAAGCAAAGATAATGCCTTTAGCTTCTGAGTTTGCATTTAATTATGGAGTGTAAAGTGAGTTTAGGACCAGTAAATAAAGATTCAAACAACATAGATGTGATTTGCAACTTGATGCTTTGTGAAAATGGCATGAACAAAAGTGAGAAAATGCTAACTTCCCTTCTTCGATTCTCCCTAACCAAAAATGATCTTGGAGGGTTCTTTGACATTTTGGAAAGCTTGCAATATGCTCTATAATCCATCTTTGAAATTTATTTTGAGATACCTCTTGGAACTAGGTGAAAAATACCCATGAAGTTGGGTCCCAAACCTGTCTAAATTAGGGCAAAATTTCACTAAGTTATTTAGTTCATGGACCTATATTCACAAATTCATAACTTGAGATCCAAGCATCTTTTGAGAAAAGTTTGTGAAGCAAAGTTGTAGATTTCATGGAGGAATACAACTTTCATGTTGTAAGTTTTCTTTGAATCAAAATGCATCATTGTGAAAAATTGGTGAAAATTTGGAAAAAAAGAAGAAAATTTCCATACTTAGAAAAATTCTAAGTTATGAAAATTTTCAAATTCAAAACACTAGTTTTCAAAATTGGTTTTCTTGGTGAAAAAGTTTCATATTTTGACATATCTTGATGAATTATGACCCTTGGCACTTGATTTTGACCAAAAAGTCAAAGTTTGACTTTTCAGTGTACAGTTGACTTTTGATCAGTTGACTGCAAAATTCATCTGTCAATCCAATGAACTTGAGATCTTTTAAACCATGTAATTAGGTAAAGATGATTCCATTGAATCCTTGAAACCATGCTTGAACTCAGTTGGTCATTGGCTAGGTTAAAAATCAAAAATTGCCCTTTCTCAGTCAAAAATCCTAATTTTAACCATTTTGCCCTTTTGATGATTTGATCAAATTTCTTGAGGAGTTGTGATCCAAACTTGATCAAATGATACATATGAGTCTAAAATGTTGAAGTGGATAAAAAATTATGAAGTTTGACATTAAATTGGACATGGTTGACTTTTTCCCCAATACAACTGATTTTTAGGTCAACTGTCCAATTGATTGATCAAAAATGTGGTTCAAGGCTTGAAACTTAACATGAGCAATCTTAGGGGTGCAAGATGGTGTATGAAAGTCAAATGAAGCATAGATGGTCCAAAAGTCCTTGTGCAAACTCAAACCCTAATTTTGGGTTATCAGTGCAAGGTGATGCCTTGAGCTGACCAAACCCTAATCTTGTCTTGAGTCCAAGAAGTCTTGTGAGAAAAGTCTTGATAAATGAGAGGGAAAATTTTGGGGGTACAACAACTGCTCCTGTTCAACATTCTTGAACCTGAAGAGTTAGATTGGCGAGTTTTGTCGTTCGTGACTCGAAGGTAAAAGATGATTGGACACTAGAGTGCCTATAAATTTGCACTCGACAAAGTGTAGTTAGGGAATGGGATTAAAGATGCCATTTGGAGAAGTGGTAGAATCTTGTTGGAGATGGGCTTGTAGATGCCATCCAAGAATGTTTGTTGAATTGTAAGTTGTAAGTCAAAAGGATGAGTATCAGAATGGTGTCCGTATCTGGAACGTATCTGAACTATATCTGGAGATTGAATCTGTATGAGCAATGGAATAGCGTCCGTGTCTGGAGCGTATCCGAGCTGTGTCTATACTTGAATCTGAATGAGTAACAGAATGAATTCCGTGTTTGGAGTGTATCTGTACTGTATCTTGAAGTTGAATCTGAATAAGTGACATAATGATTACCATGTCTGGAGCGTATCTGGATTAGAATCTGAATTAGCGACATAATGGCCACTGTTTCTGGAGCGTATCTGGACTGTATCTTGAAATTAAAGTCTGAATGAGTATCAGAATGGCATCCTTGTCTGGAGCGTATCTGAATTGTATATGAAGTTGAGATCTGAATGAGTAACAAAATGACTTCCGCGTCTGGAGTGTATCGGTATCGTATCTGAAGGGTGAATCTGAATGAGTAACAGAATGACTTCCATGTCTGGAGTGTATCTATACTGTATCTTGAAGTTGAATTTGAATAAGCAACAAAATGGAAATCGTGTCTGGAGCGTATCCGCACTGTATCTGAACTAGAATCTGAATAAGTAATAGAATGACTTCCGTGTCTGGAGTGTATCCGAACTGTATCTGAAGTTCAGATTTGAATAAGTGATAGAATGGCTTCCGTGTCTGGAGCGTATCTGTACTGTACCTGAAATCTTTGAACATTGTTAATGATAACTGTTAATCTTATCCTGAAAAGGGTAAAATGTTAGCTGAAACATAAAGTTATGTTGCATGAAATGTATGATGCAATATATGTACTTTTTCAATGTTTATGATATATGGATGTAATGTATGCGCATGTAAGCTGATTTGCTGTATTGATGAGTGTAATACCCCAAATTTGTCCTACCCTTTTACTTCCTATCTGGCTTACGCATTTTTGCATTTTTCTCACATATATAATTTCCATTAGGTCATCTAACACATCATGCATCATTAATCAATAAATTGGCATAAGATCATGGATTTTGAGGAATAAGGGTTGGTGTATGGCTTTAAGGCTCTCATCTTCGCACAAGCTTGTTTCGGTTGATTTCTCCATTAATAATTTGTTTGAAGCTAGGGTTTTATTTTCTGGACTTCTTTATCATTAAATTACAGGGGTATTCTTTCTTCTCGACATCAAGTTGCGATCTTTCTTCAAGGATTAAGAATTAGGATTTTTCGTCCATTATGCTTCAACTGGGGGTCATTAGATTAAGGCTCGATCTTGTGGTTATCTTGAGCCTCTCTTTCTCTAACACTGTGGACTTCTTTTAGTGATACAATTTTTGGTTCTCATCAAATACTTGCCGTTTCAATTGTGAGTCATCCCAAGGCTATCTCGAAAGGCTGCAAGATTGAGCAGTGAGGAACATCATCTTATACTTATCACCTCCACATGAATGATGATTTATTTCCATAATCATGTAGACTTCAAGAGGGATTCCATGTGTATTTGTTCTTCAATAAATTTCAAAGGGGTTCTATAATTACTTAAAGTGCAAATGGTTGAAGATTTTGATATATCCATGGCCATTAAGATCTTGTTCAAGGATGCTTCAATACGTCATACAAAAAGGTTATCATATAAGAAAATCGTATCTTTTACAAGTTAGTATTTCAAACGGTCCTTTCTTCATCAAAGGAGGTTTAGCTATTCCTTGTATGTTCACGGGCTCTAGGAAAGAGAAGAAGATTCAATGGGATACTATTTGCAAATTGGAGTTTGTATACTTTATGATGCAAAGCTCTTCGTCGGGTCTATCCGCTTACTTGTGATATAATATGCTTTGGGGGACTTCATTTCAAATACATTAAGATCAAAATCTAAAGCTTCTTCAATTATGGTTTTGAAGTGAGGATTAAGAAAGATGCAAGGCTCGCTCATTCATTTGAAGATGTTTAGGCATGCTTTCGTTCAAAAGTAAAGAAACTCGACACTACAAGATTGTTGTTGGCAAAGGCTCTTATCAAATTCATATCACAACCATGAAGTTATATGTGACATAAAATTAAAAGATCTTGGATATACAAAAGGAAATTTGGAAGAAAAGACTACTTGGAATATTTGGGCTTCATCATTAAAATTCAAGGGTTCACATTCATTCAATGATATGATCTTTACAAGTTCTAAAGCATTACTCATGATTTGTCAAAGGGTTATCCAAATTCATTCTCGTTCATTCGAAGTCATAACCATGCAATTTACAAGCGGTGTCATTAGAACATTACAAGAGAAGATTTCAAAAGGCCGTTTACATCCAAGATTACTAAATACACATCAGAATTCACATTAAAATACTCATAGTCTACATATACTAAAACCTAAGGCTCTAAGCTTTACATTTTTCTAATCTTCGTAACCATTCGCGTGTCCTTCATAATCAATCTTCATGCCTCATCCAGATTCGCGACTAACCACCTCAGCATTACTCCAGCTAGTTCATTCCTGCCATAACCAATCCATAACCTGTAACAGAAAACCAAGAAAACTTCAAACAGAAAACCGAACTAACTCAACAAACTTCAAACAAAACTAGTAACTAACTTCAACAGAATTTAACAAAAACTGTCATAACATCTAACAAATTTCCAAACCAACTAACAGTCCAACCAACCACCTAAACCAATTCATAACAGCCTTTAACCAACCTCTAACAGTTTTCAAAACCGCATCTAACTGTCAAATAGCACATAACAGAACTCTCAACTGAAACTAACTGCTAACTGATTTCTTCATTAACCAACCAAAACTAACAGTTCATAACTAACTTAACAAACCTATAACTAACTGCATAACAGAATTTTTGATAACTACCTCCTAACTAACAAATAACCAGCTTCTAACAGAATGTCACGACAAAAACCTTTAACCAATCTTCCAGCATAACATAATCAGATTCAGAACAGAAGATATATAACAGATGGCAGAAAAATTCATTAGATAGATAAGATTCAACAACCCAAAAAAGTCATAGAAAAATCTCAAAAGAAAAAGTTCATCTCACCTTCTTTTGCATCGTTCCTCAATCCACCATTCCTTTTACATCTTCATCCAACCGCAACAATTTGCTGCAACCTCAATCATTATCTGAAACTCGTCTCCTATATTCATCTTTCTCGGTAACTTCAATTACCATCATCTTCATCACTTATTGGCAAACAAAATTACAGCATCTCAGAAAACCTCTTCGCTTCTCCTTTCTGAATCTTGAACCACAAGAGTGATTCATCATCGTTCAGCATCACCATCAACAACGATTCATGATTCTTTCATCATCACCATCAACAATTCTTCGGCTTCAACGCACAACAATAACAAATGTTCAATACATTCAGCTCCTCACAATCAGAACAACGACGAAGATTCACCAATAAAATTCAGAAGGAAATAGGATCAAGAACTCACCACTTCCTCTGCGCTATCTCTCGGTCACCTTCCACTATTCGTTGAGCTTCATCTTCATCGACAAAAATTCCGAAATCTGCATCTTCATTCAACAACGACATCACAAAATTAAAGCAGAAAACAGAAGAGAGAATTCGAGAAAGAGGAAAACAGAATCGTTTGAAACGATAGAGTAGAAAACGCATACCAGAGCAGTGAGCGTTCTCTGGTTTCTCATCCTCGCCACTGAAGAAGTCATCATATCACTTCCAATAGGTGAGTAAATTATTCCTTCAACTGTATCTTTTTGCTTTCTACTCCAAATCGTAGCACAACGTGTATCCAGCTGAGGACCGAGAGTGTCTCGAATCATCCTCCTCCTTTTGCTTGAATCAAGAACCGTGGCCTTCTTGATGAGGGTTGATAATGATGATTGAATCTGCAACATTAATGAGATAAGAAGGAACAGAGGTTGCTCGAAGCGAGGTTGAGAGGTAAACGACGGAAGAAGAGGAGGAGAACAGTGAGGAAGCCGCCGCGGCGTGTTGCGAGGTGGAGATGTGGAGTTCCATCGAAGCGGAGATACAAGTTGATCGGAGATGGAGGAAGAAGAAGGTTATACGGCGGAAGGAGGTGTGCGCCGCGAGAGAGGAGAGGGAACAAGGAGCTCCGCCGTCGCAATCCCTAACCCTATTCCCATTTTCATTTTTTTTCATTTTTATTTTTTCTAATAATTAAATATAAATTGTTATAATAATGATTCTAATTTTTCTTGGCTGAATTGGATTGGGTTTTGGGCAAAAGAATCTATTGGACCTCACTTCTACAATGGGTCTAACATCAGCATGCTAAATACACTCCTTGTTCTGATCCGAATCCCCTAGGACTTCTCTAATTTTTTCATTTTGTTCTTAATTTTGTGCAATTAATTTTGATGTTTTATTGCATGATTTCTTGCTTAAATTTGGTGTGGATATTAATACAGTGATTCCCGACTTGTTGATATTTTTAATAAATTTTTTATTAGCGTATGAATTAATTAAATTAGTGTTTAGTACATGGCTATAATTAATATTTTTACGCGTTCTTGTCGATTTTGTATCCTTGATTCAATTTCCTCGGCACGAGGAGTGGTTTGGAGGCGAGTTTTGATCCTTAAATAATGCCACGTTATTTTTGACACGTTTTTCCATTGTGCGAGGAATTTCTGATTACGCTTTGCATTCGCAACATGCATTTACCTTTATCTTAGTCGAATATTGTTTCTGACTCTGTTTGTTTCTTGGTGAAGTTTGCTCGACGCGTACTCCTTGCTTTTTCAGTGCTTTCGTTCGCTCTTGACGATTTGTTCACTTTGGTAGCCTCCGTTACTACTCTTACACTTCTTTTCACGTTATTACATTTCATTATCGCTTTATAGAAATCATGAGAAACAGGGTTGTATCACAAATAACATGCGTGCTAACATTAGGTAGCATCCCTCAAATTTCTAACTTTAGGTCTAATAATGCACGATAACATTAGGTTTAGAAATAGGCTAATTCCCCTTAAACTTTTCTTTCTCCTTTTGCATTCGCACCTAAAACTATAACTTCTTTTCTTTCAAAATTCAAAACACTTTAAAACTATTGATGAGAATCATGCTTTTGCTTAGTACGACAAATGATAAGCGGGTCTCTTCTCGATCTTATTGTTCTTCATCTCAAGCATAGGTGTGGTTCAATTCTCAAAGACTCCTTTCATGACTAAGTAGAAAAATGGCTAATATCTCTCTCTTGAGGTCAATCAGTCATCATCTACAACAAAATACAAACTAACTCAAACCATTTTGTGCGCTCGAGCACTTTTCTAAAAACCTTTTCAGGTAAGGACACGATTAATTTATTTCTGTGCCAACGCATAAGTCTCCAAAGGTCGAGCTGCGGCAGAAGGCGGAATTAACTTCGTCCACAAAAAACACAAACAAACAAAAACATATGAGCCGAACTACGGTAGCTCTGATTCCTCAAAACGGATACGTAGGCATTGGGGTAGGGCCCAAGCAAGCACAATTTTATTTTCCCTACATTTTCCCCCTTTTCTTTTGCATGCATTCTCCTTCCAGTAGTATAGTAAACAATAAGCATAGATTAAACACACCCATAAGATAGATAACAAGAGTGGATACCGTAGAATACTATGGGCGTGTGGGGTGCTAATACCTTCCCCTCGCGTAACAGACTCCCTTACCCGATCTCTCGGTCGCAAGACTGTGACTTCTCCCTTCTCAGGTTTTCTCGATGTTTACCTTTCCCTACATGTGGGATAAAAGACGTTCGATGGCGACTTCATTGTTTGATGATTTTCAGCCGGTTGTTTCAGCTGGCGACTTCACTGGGGAATCAGGTCGACCAAATGCTGGTCCATCCCGAAGTCGCTCCTATCTCTTCTTTTCTTTTCCTTGGGTGTTTATCTTTACGCTTTCAGTCTATTCATTCATTTTGTATATACTTGAGCATACATATGCATTGTATTTTACTGTCTTCCATATACTACTGCTGTACTGGATTTGCTTCTTGTTTGGGTTGGGATGCTACTATTGAGGTAAAAGGCCCAGTACCCAGGCCAGAGTGCACTAGGACACTTAGGAATAGAGTGGGGGCATGACGACTATAGGATGTGGTCCGATTAGTGCAGTCAAGTCATATACATCGCTCGAATGAGGTTCAAATAAATTACTATCGGCACCCACGTTTGTGGGTAAGCCCATAGCACTTTCAGGCGGACCCGTGATTTTCGAGTTACCATTATCTTACCCTGACCTAGTTTTCACCCGTGAGTGGGGAGGGAATTTCTATCACAGGTACAGATGGTGACTATGTGCAGATGGTTACTCGTGTTCAGATGGTAACTATGCTCAGACAATGACTACTGGTTCTGATGGCTATATTCTGGATTTCTGTTATGACTTTATGCAGATGCTATACTCTGTTGGTGACCGTATGGTTCTCAGATTTATTTTCTGAGTTTCTGACTTGTTTACCTGGAGGTTCATTCAAGCCTTCAATCTTGGTATTCCCAGCATGTTTAGAAATTCTCAACAGTATCCGATGTTCCAGAAGCCTTGGTCCCATACAATGGGAGATCTACATGGTACTTGGTTCTTATATATGCAGAAGTTGTGCCAGACCTTTGATCTGATGATACTCACATAATTCAGAGCAGTGCAGCAATCATATTCAGGAATGATGAAACCTTGATCCTCTTTGATCTCATGCCTTTGCATACATAACATGGCTAACCACATGCGTAACATACATGTTCTATTATTTCCAAGGAATCGCATTTGCAAGTCTTGTACTAAACTCTTCCATCCCTTGCTTGCGCAAAAACAAAATCAAAACACAAAAATTCCTTGGAAATGAGAGAACATGACATGGCATTCATTCATACACCCCATGCATATTCATGCATTCATGACAGGTACCCGAAGATTGGGGATTCTTATTCAGACCTGGAGTTCTCTTCAAAGGTTCAACCTGATTTCTCACCGCACATGCTCAGAGATCAGTTATGGAATAACTCCGAGTGGTACATGCAAGCTCTGGCTCATAGTCAGAAATTTTTTCAAGCAGGAAGATGATTGATTGAAGACTCAGATAAGCCAGTTCATGGAAACTCTGATGATGATGTCTATTATTTCTTTAAGGCACAATATGCTTGGTGATGCAGTTTATACCGATTCATTGGGTAAGCATTCATTCGTTCTCCTGAAAGGATCTTCTATGCATATTATACTGGGGCACCTGGCCAATCGATTGAAGAAGGTATGTCATCCAGAGACCAAGTCCAAGACTGGATCAATTTAGAGACTGTTGTGTTCACATCAAATCTGAAAGGGGATTCTCTCGCACACTCGAGCATCAAGACTACAGAAAGTCGTCAGAATCAGCAAGTCCATACGGAGTCAAGTCTCCTCAACAATGGCGATCATTGGTTTCTTTACTGCATTTTCATTTGCATTCTTGCTTGTTTGTTTAAACATCGCTTGTATATAGAAACTTGTCTATTTTTGAACGAAAATCTTAATGCAATAAGTATGCTTGTCTTGAGGTGTTCCTTTCATTTTTACTCATCCATTCGTTATCACTCTTTAAATGTTTTACTTGGATATTGATGCCAGATTTCCTAGTCTTATGCTTAGGTAAAGATTCAAAGGAGGATGATGACAATCTGAAAACGCAAAAAAATCTCTGGTTGGTACGCTTTTGAGTAAGACCCTATTGATGATGTACATGCCTTGTTTCAAATCCCTAAACACTGGAGATATAAGGGAGATAGACCCTCGTTAACCCCTCTGAGATTTCGAAGTAGGAGTTTCCTTTCTGTTCATAAAAAACCCTCATTTCAACCCTGGGGCGGGTAGTGTTCAACCGATCTAATCAAGCATTCAGAACTCATCAAGAGTGTGCATCCAAGGATTCAACAATGTTTATCCATCAAAAGATTGAGAAAAGTCAAAACCACAATGGTTCACCCTCATCTAACAACAACGTGCGTCTATTTGACTATATCCCAATGGGTATCTCTCGCACATCAGGAGGTCAACAAATGACGATACTAAAGACTCAGGCAGTCACGATCACTTCCGATAAATCAAAAACAACACAAAGATCAATGACTTGTTCAAAATGGAAAATACGAATAAGAAAGAAATAAAAATCCCTGCTAAGTCGAAACTTGAAATCAAGTCACTTAGGCAAAAATTGGGGCATCCCGTTGGACTTCCAAATCACAATTCAAAAGAATTTGTCCAGGCAAAAAATAGGGAAAGCAAGAAAGAAGTTGAAAAGCCTAAAAGGCGAAAAAGGATTACCAACGAAAATCCTCATCAAAGAACAAAGTCGTCTGATCAGACACCAAAGACAAAGAAGTAAGTGACTGTCGTGTCCAAGAAACCACAGTGGTTCCTCAATCATCGCAAACTCTTCTCGAGAGGTGAACGCTTGTATCGGGTCAACTGAACGTAGGAGTGAAGAACATCATGGAGAATGGGTGGGCACCAAATAATTTTGAGCCTTAAATCCTTTTTCTAAAAACCGTGAACCAGGCCACGTTATAACCCATAAAAGTCCTAACTGAAGCATGGGTCAATTCGAAAGCGTGCTACAACGAGATAGCGTTTAACTGACTCCTAAGAAGTATGTTTGAATATTTGTGTTGGCATCATATGCTGGAATTATCTTTCATAAAAAGGAATTTGCAAATGTTTCTCTCTATCTAGTGACTCGTTCACAACAGAGTTGTGACGTTATTTCATTCAAGGTTTTTTCAAACTTCAAGACTTACATATGTGTTGTATTAGAATTATCATTCTCATAATAAACATTCTTCTGCATACAAAACAACTAATCGACATCAAGTAAGTTTGCACAATGAACAATCGGTGAAGAGCTCAATCTTGTCAGAAAAGAGAGGCTTGAATACCCTGTTGAAGCAAGAGTCAGCTGCTACAAGAGAAATGACTAATCCAGAGGCATGTTAAACCAGAGATTCTGTCAAGAGAAATCATCTTGGTGCTTCACAGCTTGAGTACCCTTCAGGGATAAAGCTAGCAGATTCCATCAATCTGGGGAATTCCCTTAAAACTGCCAATCTGGGGCAATCAAGTCGAGAATCGATCTCTCCAAGCTCAGCCAAATCTGGGGCATTCCCTCAAAGTTATCAATCAGAGGTTATCACGTTGATAAATATCTTCAAGCTCGATCAATCAGAGGCTATCACGTCAATAAATCTCTTAAAGCTCGATCAATCAGAGGCTATCACGTTGAGAGATCTATCCAAAGTCATTCAACATGGGGCTGTTACGTCGAGATTCGACAAATCTCTCTAAGAAAGCTGTAATCATGAGCTGTTTATTTCGTAGCTCAAGACATTGGGGCAGGCCACCTCATATCGTTTTGTGGCATGAATATTCTGGTCAACTATTTAACATAGATCTTCTCAAAGACCCTCCAGACAGGGGCATTCCTCATCCATACTTGCAAAGTTGCTCAAGTCAATTACGGTGTGCAAGACTATGATCAAGCTAAAAGCACCATAACGGTCACCCTGACCTAGGCAGCACACCAAGCTGCCTTCATCTGCTACACACAATTTCAAATCTGATTCCCCAAGTGAATTCAGAAAGTCTAGAATCGTATTCTGACTCAGCACGCGTAAGTGCATCCTCAATGGAGTTAATCAAGAACATCCCCAATGGAGCTAAATCGGGGCATTCACAGAGCTAAACTGGGGCATTCGCGAAGCTAAACCGGGGCATTTGCAGAGTTCAACCGGGGCACTCGTAGGTGTCCATGCCCATCTCTTATCCCCAAGTGATTCAAGAGATAATTCCCCAGTGTGCGTAAACTTGGGACATGTATTCAGATAGATCCACATGGTGTTCAGTATCCATTCTTCGACATATTCACTTCTATCACCCCCTCAACAGTTCAGGATGTTTGGAAGTCTGGCCAGGTTATCTCTTCCCAACAGTATGATTCAGAATCCGGCATCGTACCTGAAGACTCGTTTCGTCGGCAATTCAATCTCCAACAGAGTCATCAACAATCTTCGGTATCATGGTCTCCCCAGGGAAAATTTTTACCAGTATCCCCAACAACCTTTGATACTACAGGCTTCCAATGTCGATATATATTGACATCCCCAATGATGAGCAGCGGTCTCCTATAGGCCTATTTTTATCCCCATGAAGTTTATTTCTTCGCATTGCATATAGTTATCATTACATAATATTGCATCCTCAAAAGCGCGTAGCAGATCCACCAGAATGGATCTTTGCGGCAAAAGAAATTCAAACATGCATACAAAGCATAAGCCAGATCAGGTACCTTACACAAATATCTGAATTATTCAAGGACAACAATACATCCCTACAGGAGGGTATCATGCCCAAAATCCCCAGTCGAGGACCTTCACCTTTTCAATGCCAAGCAAAATCAATACACTTTGTCGTTCTAAACCCAACTCTTGTCTGGTAGTCAGTTCCCTAAACACTCGTCTGTGTCCATTCCTAAGCACTCGTATGTGTCAAGTTTCCTAAACACCCACCCGGGTCAGTTATTCAAACACTCGTCCGTGTTTATACTTTTGATACTCGTCCGTATCTCCTTTCAGTACTCGTCCGTGTTTAACCTTTGATACTCGTCCGTATCTTCTTTCAATACTCGTCCGTATTGATTCAAACACTCGTCCGTGTTTAAACTTTTGATACTCGCCTGTATCTTCTTTCAATACTCGTCCGTATTGATTCAAAAACTCGTCCGTGTTTAACCTTTTTGACACTCGCCTGTATCTCCTTTCAATACTCGTCCGTATTGATTCAAACACTCGTCCGTGTTTAAACTTTTGATACTCGTCCGTATCTCCTTTCAATACTCGTCCGTATTGAATCAAACACTCGTCCGTGTTTAACCTTTGATACTCGTCCATATCTCCTTTCAATACTCGTCCGTATTGATTCAAACACTCGTCCGTGTTTAACGTTGGATACTCGTCCGTATCTTCTTTCAATACTCGTCCGTATTGATTCAAACACTCGTCCATGTTTAAACTTTCTTGATGCTCATCCGTGTCGCTTATCTAAACAATCATCATGTCATAACCCATGTTCCCTTCTTCGAACCTGAGATCTCCTCTCGGCTAGGTTCTTCCTTCAAATCATCGTCGAACCTGAGATTGCCTCTTGGCTAGGTTCTTCCTACAAATCATCGTCGAACCTGAGATCGCCTCTTGGCTAGGTTCTTCCTTCAAATCATCGTTGAACCTGAGATCGCCTCTTGGCTAGGTTCTTCCTTCAAATCATCGTCGAACCTGAGATCGCCTCTTGGCTAGGTTCTTCCTTCAAATCATCGTTGAACCTGAGATCTCCCTTTGGCTAGGTTCTCTGTCAAATCACTCTCATGTGTCACCTTAGGATCGTAGGTCGACCGTAGACCTCGTCCACTGTCTTTTCATACCAACCATTTGTCTTGTATTGGCATCAAGCCACGTTACAAGTCCAATCTCTGTCTCTTCATTGAAAAAAAAACAAATTTCTTCCCCCCAGCAGATAACACAAAAATATAAAGAAAACACTTACTCTTTCTCCCTCAGGACAAATTTTTTGGCATTGATATTTAATCATCTTCAACCTTGAACTTCCGAAAGGCATGTGCCAATCGTACTTTCAGGTTTAAGACGATTAAATAGGGGCAGCTGTAATACCCCAAATTTGTCCTACCCTTTTACTTCCTATCTGGCTTACGCATTTTTGCATTTTTCTCACATATAATTTCCATTAGGTCATCTAACACATCATGCATCATTAATCAATAAATTGACATAAGATCATGGATTTTGAGGAATAAGGGTTGGTGTATGGCTTTAAGGCTCTCATCATCGCACAAGCTTGTTTCGGTCGATTTCTCCATTATTAATTTGTTTGAAGCTAGGGTTTTATTTTCTGGACTTCTTTATCATTAAACTACATGGTTATTCTTTCTTCTCGACATCAAGTTGTGATATTTCTTCAAGGATTAAGAATTAGGATTTTTCGTCCATTATGCTTCAACTGGGGGTCATTAGATTAAGGCTCGATCTTGTGGTTATCTTGAGCCTCTCTTTCTCTAACACTGTGGACTTCTTTTTAGTGATACAATTTTTGGTTCTCGTCAAATACTTGCCGCTTCAATTGTGAGTCATCCTAAGGCTATCTCGAAAGGTTACAAGCTTAAGCAGTGAGGAACATCGTCTTATACTTATCAGCTCCACATGAATGATGATTTATTTCCATAATCATATAGACTTCAAGAGGGGTTCCATGTGTATTTGTTCTTCAATAAATTTCAAAGGGGTTCTATAATTACTTAAAGTGCAAATGGTTGAAGATTTTGATATATCCATGGCCATTAAAATCTTGTTCAAGGATGCTTCAATATGTCATACAAAAAGGTTATCATATAAGAAAATCGTATCTTTTACGAGTTAGTATTTCAAATGGGCCTTTCTTCATCAAATGAGGTTTAGCTATTCCTTGTATGTTCACGAGCTCTAGGCAAGAGAAGAAGATTCAATGGGATACTATTTGCAAATCGGAAGTTTGTGCACTTTATGATGCAAAGCTTTTCATCGGGTCTATTCGCTTACTTGTGATATAATATGCTTTGGGGGACTTCATTTTAGAATACATCAAGATCAAAATCTAAAGCTTCTTCAATTATGGTTTTGAAGTGAGGATTAAGAAAGAGGCGAGGCTCGTTCATTCATTTGAAGATGTTTAGGCATGCTTTCGTTCAAAAGCAAAGAAACTCGACACTACAAGTTTGTTCTTGGAAGAGGCTCTTATTAAATTCATATCACAACCATGGAGTTATATGTAACATAAAATTAAAAGATCTTGGAGATACAAAAGGCAATTTGGAAGAAAAGACTACTTGGAGTATTTGAGCTTCATCATTAGAATTCGAGGTTTCACAAGAAGCTTGCATTACCAATATAATTACAAAATAACACATTACATTAAAACCTATGACTTAATCCTCATCTATAACCCCCCTTGCCAAAAACTCCATGAGGCCCATATTTTAAGCCCTTCTTCAAGCTTCTAAATCATGACCATGATCAACTCTCCAGCTATGCCAAAACCTGCAGCCCCGTATCAAAGTACCAAACCAGCTGCTGCCTGAAGAATATAAAACCATTAAACCAATCCACACTAAAATCAGTCCAATAATTGCACTTGAAACCAGTCCAGAAAAATCAATACCAAATGACCAAAACCAGTGTAATACACATAAATCCAGGACCCTGTAGAAAAATCAGACCAAGAAAACAATTCAATTCATAAAACAAAACCAATTCCATAACCAGAAAATAGAAACAACCCTGTAACTAACTTAACCAACCCAAAACAGTTACCACAAACTAACATTCAGTAACCAACTGCATAACAGAATAACAAACAACATAACTAACATTCAGTAACCAACTGCATAACAGAATAACAAACAGCCTAACTAACAGTCCAACCAACCCCTGACCAATTTTCCCAACAAACTCTATAGAAAATATATAATAGATTTCACAGCATACATAAGAAGATACACAGAATACAGGGAGATTTTCGATTGAAAGAAACCAAAAAAGGTCAGAATATTTATCCCTGGAAAACTCACCAGAAATGCATTCATACTTCAACCTTGGAGAATTACCAAAAACCAAAAAACTCTTCAATCTTTCTCTCTGAAAAAATCATGAAATCTACATCACCTTGCTTCACTTTCTCTTCTACACACAACCTTCAACCGTTATCACTCCAATCTTCAACTAAATCGTCCCTTCAATGCCCAACACGTTGAGTCCTCACATCAACGTGCTTCCATCTTCAACCTTTATCACTTTCACACCTTCGTATCTTCCTCTGCAACTGCTTCAACAACCTTGATCATTTTCTGCAACTAAGCCTTATACACCTTCTCTCTACAATTATCACGATCACCAATCCGTAAGGTCCAATATTATGCAGCCGGAACAAACGCCTTGATGAAATCGCACAATTTTCCTCAAAGATCTTCATTGCTTCCTGCAATAAAAATACAGTATCAAGTTAACACACAAGAAAAACTACGGAAACACATAAGCAGACACGCGAAGAAGGTAGAAGGAGAAGATCGGAATCGAAAGTTTTATCACAATCATCAAGATACAAGGTTCGCCAGAACTACTCCGGTCGGTAAGACGTTATGCTCATACTTTTATGATTTTTGTTCTTCTTTGTTTGAATCTGTGAACATATTGGCGGTACTGTGAATGTCTGAACTTGAGCAAGTCCTTGAATTGAAACTTCAAAGTGGAAGGTGGAATCGAGCTTGATACCGCCACAACAAAGTTGAATGACGATGTTGATGTAAAATGAGATCACGATGATGTTGAGGTGATGATGTAGCCGCGTCGAAGATGATTAGCGAAACCGTGAAGGAGATCAAAGCTTTGACGACGAAGTGGATCGTGTAGGAGATCAGAACAAAAAGGAAGAAGAAGGTTGTACGGCGGAAGGAGGTGTGCGCAGCGAGAGAGGAGAGGAAACAAGAAGCTGAATCGTCACAGTATAAAACCCTACTCCTAATTCAAATTCATTTTTTTATTTATTTTATTTTCTTTTTATTTTCTTTTAATTGTAATAAAATAAAATCCTGGATCCAAGTAACTTCGTTGGGCCGAAGTGCACCATCCTAGGCCTGTTCTCAATTTGTTTGAAATCCAATTGAACAAAACAAAAAAATCTATTGGACGGAGGGCAAGACAATCCTTGGGCCATGGATCTACTACTCTGCTACCCCCTGAATTCAGCTCATACCCCCTGACTCTTCTAATTTTTTTCTTTTCTTTTATTATTTTAGTTTATCTTTTAGTTTAATTTTTTCCCCTCAATTGAAAAATAAAATGATACAAAACAATAGAATATTTTAGAATTCTTTGGAATTTCTTTTAGAATTTTAATTAGAGTTTCTTTACTATTTTATTTTTCATATTTGGTAATCATTTTTACTGCCATTTTTTGTCAAGATTTTTGTGATAGCATCAATATAACTCTTGCAATGTGGAATGCTCGGGGTTAATTCTTCAATCACTCGTTCAAGGAAACTTTGGTAGAATTTTCTTATCACTTGCGTGGCGTCGAAGAGGCAACGGACCTTCTCCGTTCGATATCGCTGCAACTCTATTTTATTCTTACTTTACCGCAATCCATATGCATGCTAACATTAGGTAGAATTCCCTCAAAATTCTAACTTTAGGTCTAACCACGCATGATAACATCAGGTTTAGAAATAGGCTAATTCCCCTTTAACTTTTCTTCTCCTTTTGCATACGCATCTAAAACTAAAACTTATTTTATTTCAAAATTCAAAACACTTTAAAATTACTGATGAGAATCATGCTTTTGCTTAGTACGGGAAATGATAAGCGGGTCTCTTCTCGATCTTATTGTTCTTCATCTCAAGCATAGGTGTGGTTCAATTCTCAAAGACTCCTTTCATGACTAAGTAGAAAAATGACTAATATCTCTCTCTTGAGGTCAACTAGTCATCATCTATAACAAAATATAAATCAACTCAAACCATTTGTGCGCTCGAGCACTTTTCTAAAAAACCCTTTTCAGGTAAGGACACGATTGATTTACTTTTGTGCCAACGCATAAGTCCCCAAAGGTCGAGCTGCGGCAGAAGGCGGAATTAACTTCGTCCATAAAAAACACAAACAAACAAAAAACGTATGAGCCGAACTACGGTAGCTCTGATTCCTCAAAACGGATACGTAGGCATTGGGGTAGGGCCCAAGCGAGCACAATTTTATTTTCTCTACATTCTTTTCTCCTTTATTTTGCATGCATTCTCCCTTCAGTAGTATAGTAAACAGTAAGCATAGATTAAACACACCCATAAGATAGATAACAAGAGTGGATACCGTAGAGTACTACGGGCATGTGGGGTGCTAATACCTTCCCCTCGCGTAACAGACTCCCTTACCCTATCTCTCGGTCGCAAGACCGTGACTTCTCCCTTCCTTTGGTTTTCTCGATGTTTACCTTTCCCTACATGTGGGATATAAGACGTTCGATGGGGACATCATTGTTTGATGATTTTCAGCCGGTTGTTTCACTGAGGAAAATAAATCCTTGATTGCTGAGGATAAGAAATCCCTGGCGACTTCTCTGGGGATACAGGGATCCTTCATGTCTTGAAGTTGGAGTATTGACAAAAATTCCGTTGTGAGAGTAATGCCATATATTGCTTGAGTAATCTGCTTGGGGAATCCAGAGAACTTTGATGACTTCTGCTGGGAATTAAGAATGAGAATCTTCATTCTGTTGGGGAGTAATGAAAACTCTGTAGGGATAAAGCTCATTCCTGTTCAGAAAAAGTTCAGGAGTTTCGGCCGTCTGCCACTCTACTGGGGAGTTGTCCTAAGTTGAGGAGAAACAGAAGTTAACTGTTATCCGGTTGGTTTTCAGGCTTCAAGATAACTTGCTGGGGAATTTGAAGAAACTGGATGGTTTCGACTGGGGATTAATAGTTTGAAGTTTCAGTTCCGCTGGGGATCTTAATGATGTACTGTAGGGATTGCTCATGGAATAGCCTAAAGACTTTTTCCTATTCTTTCAACCTGTCAGTAATTGTTCTTTTCAATTTCGTTTATTTGTAAACAATAATTATGTTCAAATGCATATGTTCATTAATGAATCATTGGACGTTTTTGCAAATAAAACACAAGTGTAAAAAGAAAAAGGACAAATGGTTTTCTGCACTTTAAAGAGATATCTTTGTATTTACTTGAATAAGTATTTTGTACAATGGAGACAGACATCCTAGTAAGAGGATGGTGTCATAAAAATAGGAAAAATTTATACAAAGAAAGATAGCTATGTGTAAAAAATCCATGGGGTTCCCATTCTGCTATAGCCTCTGTATCTCTGAATATCTTGTCCATTTGTTGCTTCGTCCAAAGATGATTGGAATGATCAGAATCTCTGAGTTTGTCTGTGAAGAGATTGTCCTTAAAGTGATCCGACGAGACATAGTCATACGCTTTAATTCCCTAAATTTTGCCTGGACCGCCCTTTCGGGTTTTCGATCCACCGGGAAACCCTTTTTTGCCCAAGTCGCCCTTTCGGGTTTTCAACTTGCCGGGTGTACAAATTTTTTTAATTTTATCCCTAATTTTTTCCCAAACCTTTTGGTTCGCCGGGATGCCCTTGTTTTTCTTAGGTGTATCAACCTAGCAGGTCTCTTATGCGTAGTATATTTTGACTATGTCTACATTTGCAGGGTGCGACAGGTCGTCACCGTCCATGGTGGTTAAGATCATTGCCCCACCAGAAAAGATGTTCTTGATTACAAATGGTCCTTCGTAGGTAGGAGTCCATTTGCCCCTGGGATCACTTTGTGGCAAGATGATGCGTTTGATCACTAGATCTCCAACTTGATATACTTGGCGTCTGACTTTCTTGTTGAAATCCTTGATCATCTGCTTTTGATACGTCTGACCATGGCAAACAGCAATAAGTCTCTTCTCATCAATTAAGTTCAACTGATCAAGTCGGGTCTGGATCCAATCGTCTTCACTCAGACCTGCATCCTTCGTGATTCTTAAAGAGGGGATCTGAACCTCAATAGGTAAAACAACCTCCATGCCATAAACCAAAGAATATGGTGTTGCCCCAGTTAATGTGCGAGCCGTGGTACGATACCCGTGGAGAGCAAACAATAGCATCTCATGCCAGTCTTTGTAGGTGACTGTCATTTTCTGTATGATCTTTTTAATGTTTTTGTTTGCAGCCTCTATTGCACCATTCATCTTTGGCCGATAGGGGGATGAATTGTGATGTTGAATCTTGAACTTCTCGCACAAGGCAGTGATCATAGTATTTTTAAGGTTTGTACCGTTATCAGAGATGATCCTTTTTGGGATACCGTATTGGAAAATGAGATTTTGTTTGATGAAGCGGGCAACAACATTCTTAGTAACAAAAGCGAAGGAAGCTGCTTCAACCCACTTTGTGAAATAATAAATGGCCACTAGAATGAAGCGGTGTGCATTGGAGGCTGTAGGCTTGATCTCCCTATTCATATCGATTCCCCACATGGCGAAAGGCCAAGGAGCTGTTAAGACATTTAGAGTAACTGGAGGTATATGCACCTTGTCTGCATAGATTTGACACTTATGACAGGTCCGGGAGTGCTGATAACAATCTACTTCCATGGTAGACCAATAATAGCCTGCCCGTAGGATTTTCTCCGCCATCGTATACCCACTAGAGTGAGTGTCAAAGGTACCTTCATGCAATTCAGCCATAATTCTTTCAGCTTCAATTTTGTCCACACAACGGAGCAGAATAGAATCATGATTGCGTTTGTATAGGATGCCATTACTTAGGAAGAACTTAGCTGAGAATCTCCTTAAGAATTTTGTCATTGACTGAAGCTCCTTCTAGATATTCTTGTGCCTTGAGATACCTTTTGACTTCATGAAACCAAGGCTGGTTCACTACTTCTTCGGTATTAATCTCGTGACAGTGTGCTGGTTCGTCCATTCGTTCAATGGTGATCTGGGTAGCGTCGTTATCCCAATTAAGTTTAAACATGGATGACATTGTAGCTAGAGCATCTGCTAGCTGATTTTCTTCTCGCGGGAAGTGCTCGAAGGTAATCTGCTCGAAATGTGGTAGCAACATCAAAACATGTTCTTTGTAAGGGATACGATTTGGATGCTTAGTTTCACATTCTCCTTTGATCTGACTGATAACCAAAGCTGAATCTCCAAACACAACTAAAGATTTGATTCCCAAGTCTATGGCAGCCTTGAGTCCAAAGATGCATGCTTCGTACTCTGCCATGTTGTTCGTACAGTTGAAGCAAAGTCTGGAAGTAAAAGGAGTATGGCATCCTTCCGGAGATATAAGCACATCACCGATACCGTTACCAAGTGCATTGGATACCCCATCAAAGAACAGGGTCCATCGGGATCCTTGTTCAGGTCCGTCATATGGTCTGATTCCTTCACAGTTGTCTACTGTCATGATGTCTTCATCAGGGAATTCAAACTTCATGGATTGATAATCTTCTACAGCTTGATGAGCAAGATGATCAGCTATCACATTGCCCTTTATAGCTTTTTGGGTCGTGTACTATATGTCATATTCTGTTAGGATCATCTGCCATCTAGCTATCCTCCCAGACAAAGCAGGCTTCTCGAAGATGTACTTTATCGGATCCATCTTAGATATCAGTAAAGTGGTATGGTTCAACATATACTATCTCAACCGGCGAGCAACCCATACCAGAGCGCATCAAGTTTTCTCGAGCAGTGAATATCTGGTTTCACAGTCGGTAAACTTTTTGCTCAGGTAATAAATGGCATGCTCTTTTCGGCCAGACTCGTCATGCTGCCCCAATACGCACCCCATTGAATTTTCTAAAACGGTCAGATACATGATTAGTGGTCTTCCTTCGACTGGCGACATCAAGATAGGAGGCTCTTGTAAATACTCCTTGATTTTTTCGAAAGCAATCTGACAGTCATCATTCCATCTAACTACTTGATCTTTCTTCAGCAGTTTGAAGATTGGTTGACAAGTAGATGTTAGGTGAGAAATGAACCTAGCACTATAGTTCAGGCGTCCCAAGAACCCTCTGACTTCCTTCTCAGTACAAGGAGTAGGAATTTCCTGTATTGCTTTAACCTTGGCAGGATCAACCTCGATGCCTTTGTTGCTTACAATGAAACCCAAGAGTTTACTGGACCGGACTCCGAATGTGCATTTGTTCAGGTTCAACCTTAGTTTGTACTCCTTCAACCTGACAAACAGCTTTTGCAAGTGACTAAGGTGTTCTTCTTCAGTTTGTGATCGGGCTATCATGTCGTCTATGTAGACCTCTATGTCATGATGTATCATATCATGAAACAAAGCTACCATGGCGCGTTGATAGGTTGCCCCGACATTCTTCAATCCAAATGGCATCACTTTGTAGCAGAACTTACCCCATTGTGTGACAAATGTAGTTTTCTCCATGTCCTCAGGAGCCATTGTGATCTGGTTATAGCCTGAGAATCCGTCCATGAAAGAAAATACTTTGTGCTGAGCTGTATTGTCAACCAGGATGTCGATGTGCGAAAGTGGAAAATCATCTTTAGGGCTGGCCCTGTTTAAATCTCTATAGTCCATGCACATTCTTACTTTGCCGTCCTTTTTAGGCACGGGAAAAATGTTAGCAACCCATTGTGGATTGGAAGTAACAACCAGAAATCCAACATTGAACTGTTTCATAACTTCTGCTTTGATCTTCTCTGACATGTCAGGTCTCATGCGGCAAACTTTTTGCTTCACTGGTGGACAATCTTCTCTTGTGGGTAGACGGTGTACCACAATGTCTGTATCGAGTCCCGACATGTCTTTTTATGACCAGGCAAATATCTCAATATAATTATGCAACAGCTGAATTAGGCGCTCCTTGACACTCGGCTCTAGATTGGCACCCACTCTGATTTCCTTTTTATCTTCCTCAGTACCCAAATTGATTGTATCCAACAGCTCCTCATGAGGTTGAATAACTCTTTCCTCTTGTTGTAGTAATCTGGCCAATTCCCCTGGCACCTCACAATCTTCCTCACCTTCGTATTCGGCTTGGTAGATCAGATCTTCAGAGTCACTGAAGGCTATAGAAGTATCGTTACCCATGGGATCCGGAATGGAAGGGTACCTGCATTTGTGAGTGTGGGTGTGTGTAAGCGTATAGCCATCTTAAAACAATAAAATGTAAAAGAAACACAATGAGCACAAAAGGTTTTTATATGAAAAAGCATCCATGATTCATTAAATGACATATGAAAATGAAATAAAATCCCTTACAAATGGACCATTATGCCCCGGGTAAGACACAAGGTTGAAAATGTACGAATTGTTTGTGAATTATTACAAGTCCAACAGAAATGTAAACAGATAAATTACTGAGATATGAAAGTAATTGGGATGAAGTCTTTGGCTTCCCAGTTGCGAAGTCCTCTGCTGACAGTAGGAAATATCCAATCTTCTAAGCTGCCCTCTTCTTCACTGTCCTCTACTGCATTGACCCCTTGGTTGGTGATCTTCACAGGTGGTCCTCTGGCACGGGCGCGTCGCACAGCCTTCTGAGCAGTTTAAGTAAACCCCAAGCCAAACTTGTCTGACTTGTACGAAATGTCTGGAAGCTGCCCCCAGATGGTGGATCCCCCTTCTTCCACTACTGCCTTTGCATCCTTTAGAGATGACATCCGAGGTGGAGGTCTTGTGATCATAGGAGTTGAGGATACCGCCTTGGTCGCCGCTATTTCCTGAGAGACTTCTTCAAAATGTTGGAAAGGGGTTTCAATGAACTCGCCATCTAATTCCACATATCGGAAAGAATTCAGATGACTAATCATGTATTCCTCTTCCCCATGGACAGTTATGACCTTCCCTTGGACAGGGTACTTCAGCATCTGATGCAAAGTGGAGGTGACATCACCAGCATTATAAATCCAGGGGCGTCCCAACAGACAAGAGTAAGAAGGACGGATGTTCATCACATAGAATGTTGAATTGAACGTCTAAGTTCCCACCTTTATCGGGATGTCCAACTCCCCATGGACCATCCTCTTAGAGCCGTCAAATGCTCTCACAATTATATTGCTGGGTTTTAATGTCAGCTCCTCGCAATCCAATCTATCAAGGGCTTTCTTTGGTAAGACGTTTAGAGATGAACCAGTATCTACCAAGACATGGGCTAGGGTCGTCCCTCTACACTCCACTGAGACATGTAATGCCTCGTTGTGTTTTCTCCCTTTGGGCGTCAAGTTAGCATCAGAAAAACCCAGGCCATTGTCAGCTGTCAGACTGGCCACACACTCTTGGAATTGATCCGCAGACGTCTCTTACGGCACATGAGCTGTCTTCAGAAATTTTACCAAAGCTTTAGCATGTGCCTCAGAGCACAGCAGCAATGCTAACATAGAGATTTTGGAGGGGGTCTGCCCCAGTTGTTCAACCACATCATAATCACTCTTCTTAATTATCCTCAGGATTTCTTCCATCTCCTTCTTGGATGTTTCAGGGACAACTAGTGATTGAGCCTTCGTCAGGACAGGCTCTTCTTAAACGTTCTTTCCTTTATTCTCAGCAGTGGAAGTAGATATAGGAATTGTATTGTCTTTGTCGGTAGGTACACTTACAGGTATAATCACTGGTGTAGAGGTAATCTTCGGAACGGCCACGGGTCCAAAGACTGCCTTTGGAGGGGCAATCTCTGGAGAAAAAATTCTTCCACTACAGGTAATTTTGCTTGTTCCGACAATGTTACGGATGTCGGAATTGTCCTCTTCGGAGCATTCTTCTTTGGCAGTCAATTCAATCTGTTTGACACCATGGTAGTAGATTTATCCACCATAATTCCATGGTACCGTTTTATCTGATTTGTATGGGGTTGGCCCGAGCATTGTTATCTTAAGCGGAGTAGTCATAGGAGCAGATGTAATCCTAACGGGTATTTTAGGGACCCTGGAAGGATTGGCGTAGATGGTTATTATAGAAACTTCTTTAACTGGAACGGGTCAAATGGGAGCTTTCTCAAACAAAATTTCTTGGTTATCAATTAGTTGTTGGATACCTTTCTACAACAGAGGGCATTCAAATGATGAGGATAGGCAAATATGGTAATTTTTGTCACATCCTGGGAATATACCAGCCTTCAATAAATTCAGCTTGATGATCGGGAGCGGACTTATCAGTTCATCCACAGTGGCAACAAATAAGTCTTCCTTAACAGCATTGGCATTGTGTCCATGCCTTGGCATCGGGGCAGAAATAACATTCGGTTTCTCAGGGCTTCAAATTCAACTTCCTTTGCGTCTATCAGGTCTTGAATTTTGTTCTACAGAGCCCAACAGTTGTTGGTGTCGTGCCCTGGACTTTCAGAATGGTATGCGCACCTGGCATTCGGATGGTAGTGGGGAGATGCAGTATTGGGATTTTGAGGGGCCTCTTTTAACATGGCCAGATTCAACTTCAGAATATGTGGTAAGACCTAGGCTGGAGTCATGTTAATCTTGGTGAATTTCCGTACTGGCCTTTCCATCCTTGGCTGATTATTTCTTGGCTGGTCTGATGCCGGCTTTTGAATCATAACGGCCCCCACCGTTGGTCGGTGCTCATTTCTTCCCTGATTCCTCTTTGAATAGACAGTAGACACTTCCTTCTTTCCAGTGAAGGGCTTTTTCACAGCAGCAAAGGCAGATGCGTTTTTTCTGAATTTTCCCACTTCTTATACCGGCTTCCACCCTCTCGCCAGTTAAAATCAATTCGGTAAACCCTGCAGAGGAGCTTCCAATCAGATGATTAAAGAAAGGGCCTGATATATTTCCTAGGAACATGTCCACTAACTCCCTTTCAGATAAAGGTGGTTGCACCCTTCCGGCTAGATCCCTCCACTTTTGGGCGTAGTCTTTGAAGCCCTCATTGGATACCATGGCCATACTCTAGAGTTGAGTACGGGTTGGTGCCAAATCAGCGTTGTATTGATACTGTTTATAGAGGCTGCTGCCAAGTCTTCCAAATTATGGACATCAGCCCTTTCCAACTGGTAGAACCAATCAAGTTGCGTTCCTGATAAACTATCCTTGAAAAAGTGGACCCACAAGTCTTTGTCAGCAGAATGCGGCTGAATCTTCCTGACATAAGATCGAAGGTGGATTTTGGGACAAGACACCCCATCATACTTGGCAAATAAAGGCACTTTAACCTTGGGCGGGATTACAATTCCTGACACCAGCCCTAACTCCTCAAAATCTAGACCCGGTACTCTCTGTATCTCCATAGCAGTTAGACGCTCTTCCAAGTGTTTGTATTTGTCATCGGCCGGAGGGTATTGTTATTCAGAGTAGTCCTCTTCTTCCTCTTCTTCTGCTTCAGAATCTGATGGCACTTCCATTTCTTTTCCTTTTCTTTCCCCCTCATCAAATGTTGTTGGAAATTCTAAGGTCCTTCTGGCTTGTCCCTGAAACCTTCTGCCCATGATAACCACACCAGCTGGCTTCTTCTTCTTTTTCTCTTTCTCTTTCTCTAGAAGAGTCTTTAGCTCCTCCTGACCCTTGGCTAAGGTCAAGAGTAACTGTTGAAATTGTGTATTCTGAGCTTGCAAATCTTTGAATGTTTGTTCAAGATCCATCTTGCTGAAATAAATAGTAGAAGAATGAGGAAACTTGTTGCAAAGACCTGTTTATGCTTATGATGAATGGTATGTATTCACGCAATGTTTTAAAGGATTTAGAAATTCAAATTTGTGTTAAACAAAAAGGAACACACGTTATATTAATAAAATAGAATTTGAGTACATCAATGCCCGTAGGTAAAAATAATACAAAATTCTAAGAAAAAAAGATATTGCGCATCCTCTTTGGTGCAATGTAGGTGTTGAGAGTCTTCTCTTCATGAAGTAACCGAGTGAGTTCCAAAACCTTCTTCTCACTTGCGTAGAATTGGGCTTCGAAAGTATCGCGTTCTTCTTTGAGCTGTATCCAACTCCTTTGTAGGTCTTCGAGTGATGTCGGCATGTCAGGATGTAGGATAGTGTATGGAACCTCTCCTTCCTTAACAGGCTCTATAATCATTGGGAGAATAGAGGGGTAAGGCATCATAAGACTTTGAGCGTGGGTTCGTACCCACTTGAGGTAAGGCTCAAGAGGGATGAAATTATTGTCTCCCAAAGTCTTGCTATCTACCTTGTTTGGCATCCTCCAAGCTCGGATGAACCTTTGACAAAGTCCTTGATTGTTGTTGTCGAAGTCGAAAACCAAGCCTTGAATCAGCATATCATGTGGGCCATCCCTTCGGGCATAACCAAACTATCTTAGAGCCAAGCACGGATTTTAGGTGATGCCTCCCCTAATGCCAAGTAGAGGGACATTAGGGAATTCCCCACAATGGTCGACAATGATAACATTCTCTTTGGTTCGAGAACACCAATGAATATTTGAATGTGTAAGTGTCATCAACCTTTGTGACCACCTCAAACCTTGCTCATTCCTCAAGATTGATGGGGGAAGATGAGAAATAAACCATCTTTCCAGGAGAGGAGTGCAACACATGAGAACACCTCTTTTCCTCATTGTACGAGTGTGAAAAAAGTGTAAGATATCTCCCAGCAATGTAGGCACCGGGTTGCGTGACATGAAGATTTTGACAATACTCACATCTATGAGTTGGTCAGGATTAGGGAACAAGACCATCCCATAGATAAGAAGGGCCACAATCTCCTCAAAAGCTTACAAGGTCAAGGAGTTCTAACAGTTTTGGGCTTTCTCAAATAAGAACTTTGCCAAGAAGCCTTTGACACCACTTCTAGTTTCCCAATGGGTTGTGACATCAGATGAGTGCAAGTGCAGGGCTTGAGCAATCTCTTCTGGCTTTGGATCTCTTTCCGTACCGTTGAAAGGTAGTTGATTGAGAATAGGAATCCTCAAGAGTTGAGAGAATTCTTCCAAAGTAGGCACAGGCTGGTAGTCAGGAAATATGAAGCAGTGATGCAAAGGATCAAAGAATTGGAAGAGAACTTTCATCATGTCTTCCTCTGTGTTGGAAGTGACTAGGTTGAGTAGACGACCACGTCTCTCGGTGAATGGAGAGTTCTCAGGAATCCTTGAAGCTAGCTCCTTGATTTGTGGAGGAATTCTTACAAGGTTGACTTGGATAGTTTTCCTGCGAAGTGAATCCATAACCTACAAAACAAGAACAAAGATGAATTTCCAAAATCCTTGAAATGGTTAGTGGATGCATATGATGCTTCATGATGTCCATGATTTTATGCACAAGTATATATGTACAAGAAAATCACACAAGTTCCTAGTTTAGGATTGCATGGGGTTTCATAGGTAAGTACCCTCTTGAAGTTTAGTTGGCTCAACCTGTCCTAGAAATAGTAACCGAGTTCTAAGGAGCTCAATATCACTGGATTGTTTCCTTGTTCATTGTTTCAATTCAAGCCTCTTTACTGGAGACCGAAATATTCGAAGGAACCAACCCTCAATGAGTGTAGTATCGAGTATCTACCAACTTCGGACTGCACCAAAGCCGGTCATCTCACTACATCCTAAAAGGCCAAGTAGGTTAAGTAAAGGTTCTAGAAGTTCGTTAGTGCTTCATGACATCACTCAGCGGCCCTGTATTCTCTTTGATTGACTCAAAGGCTACCAGTACCCACAAATATGTCACACTAACATAGCTATTGCTTATACCGTGTCGGTATACCCCGCACAGTTTCCACAACGTATTGCTATTTACCTATAATGTTTCCCAAATCCGGGTGGAGGATTCAAACCCAAACAATAGAACCTAAATGTAAAGCAAACAAGTCACACAAGGTAAGAAAATAAAGGTGATCTAAACCCTAAGGTAACCTCACTTTTATAATTATCCCCAGCAGAGTCGTAAGTTGTGTGATACGGTGGGATAACTGACTTGAGGTTTTGCGTTTCGTCGCAAATGTCGCGGTTTAGCAAGAGTCGCCAACGAATTTTATTTTATCCAAAAGGAAAGGTAAAAAAGCACAGGAAAGACCTTTGAGATTTTTTCTTGGGTTCAGGGGGTAGATTATAAAAAGGGAAGGTGCTAGCACCCTTTTCATCCATGGTTTTCCATGGTCTCTTAGTTACTTTCTTAGATCACTTGCTTTGCTTTGCTTTGCTTGAAATGGTGTTTGGTGTGATTTTGAAAGTATTTTGAAAAGAGGCCATTCGTTTAGGCAATCTTTGTAATGATTCTCGTTCGTAAGAATGTATGCAAAGATGTTTGTCTTTTGAAAAATGTTTCAATGTTTTGTAATATGTTTTGAAATGTTTTGAAATGTGTGTGTGCTTGTTTTTGAAAATACCAAGGATTGTTTTTGAAATGGAGCAAGTAACTTAGAAGCTATCTACCTACTCAAATGTCTTTCTTGTGTATTTTTGTTCCTTTGACATTGTTGACTTACCATTGATTTGGTAAGCAACCCTATCTTTGGATGTAAATGGGACGGGTGTGGGTCATCGTATGACCATGATAGCAATGTTGCCAAGTATCTTAGCATTTTTGAGGGACCAAGATCATTTTGTTTAGGAAACCTTTTGAATAGCGTCATCGAGGGACTATGATCTTATTTTTGTTTTGTTTTGCCAAGATACTTCGCATGCGTAACATGGCCATTTTATTTTAGGCAACCAAGTGGGAGAAACCCTAAGGGTGCTTGTGTGCAAAGTGTGTCATTTTTCATGCTTTTGTCTTGCATTAGGTTTTTTTTTTCTATTTGTATGGTTTTTTGGTTCTTGTCATGCAAACCCTAATTACTAAGCATAGTATATAAAGCGATAAATTGCGTAAAATAAACTAAACTATTACAACAATTATTATGGGAGGGGGGATACAAGTTTTAGATGGGGATATTGCACAAATATAAACCTAAAAATATTATTACAACCCAATCGAATATTGTGCGAATTAAATAAATATACAAGTATTTAAAATGCAATGCAATGTATTTATGTAAAAAATGTTTTGAATTTGGATTTTTGTATGAGAAAATAAATTAAATTAAACCCTAGAAAAAAGGAAAAAATAAATATTATTTTTGGAGGGGTGAAACCCTAATTTTTATTTCCAAGAAAAAATAATGTTTCATATTAATATTTTGTCCATTTTTGTATAAGAAAAATAATAAATAATATTATGTGCAAATATTAAAAATTAAATATGTATAGAAAATAAATATTTTATGTGTATAAATAATATAATAAAAATATGTAGTATTTTTAATTATATTTACAAACTATTTAAGAAAATAAGTTCTATTTTAATCAAATAAATTAATTTCTATGTAAAAAAAATAAAAATAAAAAATAAAGTTGTAAAAAAAATAAAGAAATTATTTTTAGGATTTTCAATATTTAGAAAAAATAATCAAAAGTAATAAATATGAAAATATGAAGGAAAATATGAAAAATATAAAAATTAGCCAGGGGGATGCAAATATCAAGTCAAGAGGTGCAAATAGTGAAAACAAAAAGGCCCAAGGCGCCAAAAAGCCCAAGGCTTCATCCCTGTCCTCCAGCCAGTCTCCCTTGCGCGCGTTTTTCCATTCAAACTGTAACTTTCACATGCTTGCACAAAAACAAAATCTCATAACATGAAACATGTAGCATTTGAGATCACGATTCCAATAATATAAATTTTGTAACCTAACTCTCAAAGATTAGAGAGAATTTTGGAACCCCTAATTCGTGACCTAAAAATGTCAGCATGTTCAACCTTCAAATTCTCTCAGCATGGTTAATATAAATGAAAAGTATGCATATGTACAACTTTATCATGATAAGGACTACATTTTTTCTTCACAAATTGTGGCTTGAGGATGTCTATTTAGAGAGATAGAGTTCAAGAAAAAACCTTCTTCAGTTGGATTTGAGTAGAGCAATGTAGGGACTTTAATGGAGGCATGGGGATTGTGTGAGCTTCCTTAAACTTCCTTCAAGCTATTCCAATGCCTAGTTTGCTTTGTGGATGGCTAAAACTTTCTGCACAAGTCAAGCTGCAAGCTTCAAGGTTGAAAATGGAAATGGCCGAAATAGGGGTTACAGAACCAGGGTGAGGGCTTGGCTTGCTTTGGTATGATGTATATGAGGTGTTCCAAGTGTTAAGACACAAAACGCACGAGCCAAAAATGAGTTGGCTATGGTTTTGTAGCAACTGTGTGTTTTGGCAGAATTTTTGTGTTTTTGAGTTTGAGTGAGTTCTGGATGTCAAGTAAGCGTGCTAAGCCTTGCCAAAACTTTGTATATTTGTAAAGAAATGATACAAAGTCCACTCCTTACTAGCTGTTCAAGTTCTGACCTTTTGGCAACCTTTCTTGTATTTTAAGCAAAGTGAAGTGACCAATGCTACATGCTTGTACTGGATTGCTTGAGGGCTGGAAAGAGCTTGTACAAATTGCTTAAGACCTGTGTGAATTGCTTTCACCAAAGGGACAGGTCCAAGGCTCAAGATTGACAAAGTTGCAAAAGTTGCACTTTATGAAAATGACATTGTGAACTTTTGGCCAAAAATAGAATTATCTCTTATACAAAGCTCCAAAAGCAAAGATAATGCTTTTAGCTTCTGAGTTTGCATTTAATTATGGAGTGTAAAGTGAGTTTAGTACCTGTAAAGCAAGATTCAAACAGCATATATGTGATTTGCAACTTGATGCTTTGTAAAAATGGCGTGAACAAAAGTGAGAAAATGCTAACTTCCCTTCTTCGATTCTCCCTAACCAAAAATGATCTTGGAAAGTTCTTGGACATTTTGGAAATCTTGCAATGTGTTCTATAATACATATTTGAAATGCATTTTGAGATACCTCTTGGAACTAGGTGAAAAATGTCCATGAAGTTGGGTTCAAAACCTGCCTAAATTAGGGCAAAATTTCACTAAGTTATTTAGTTCATGGACCTATATTCACAAATTCATAACTTGAGATACAAGCATATTTTGGGAAAAGTTTGTGAAGTAAAGTTGTAGATTTCATGGAGGACTACAACTTTCATGTTGGAAGTTTTCTTTGAATCAAAATTCATCATGGTGAAAAATTGGTGAAAAGTTGGGAAAAAATAAGAAAATTTCCATACTTAGAAAAATTCTAAGTTATGAAAATTTTCAAATTCAAAACCCTAATTTTCAAAATTTGTTTTCTTGGTGAACAAGTTTCATATTTTGACATATCTTGATGAATTATGACCCTTGGCACTTGATTTTGACCAAAAAGTCAAAGTTTGACTTTTCAGTGTACAGTTGACTACAAAATTCATCTGTCAATCCAATGAACTTGAGATCTTTTGAACCATGTAATTAGGTCAAGATGATGCCATTGAACCCTTGAAACCATGCTTGAACTCAATTGGTCATTGGCTAGGTTAAAAATCAGAAATTGCCCTTTCTTAGTCAAAAACCCTAATTTTGACCATTTTTCCCTTTTGATGATTTGATCAAATTTCTTGAGGAGTTGTGATCCAAACTTGATCAAATGGTACATATGAGTCTAAAATGTTGACGTGGATAAAAAATTATGAAGTTTGACTGTAAATTGGCCGTGGTTGACTTTTTCTCCAATACAACTGATTTTTAGGTCAATTGTCCAATTGACTGATCAAAAATGTGGTTCAAGGCTTGAAACTTAACATGAGAAATTTAGGGGTCCAAGATGGTGTATGAAAGTCAAATGAAGCATAGATGGTCCAAAAGTCCTTGTGCAAACTCAAACCCTAATTTTGGGTTATCAGTGCAAGGTGATGCCTTGAGCTGACCAAACCCTAATCTTGTCTTGAGTCCAAGAAGTCTTATGAGAAAAGTCTTGATAAATGAGAGGGAAAATTTTGGGGTACAATAATATCCATAAGAAGTGATCACGGTGGAGAGTTCCAAAATGCATCTTTTGAATAATTTTGTGAAGAACATGGAATCTCTCACAATGTTTTAGCACCAAGGACTCCACAACAAAATTGAGTAGTTGAAAGAAAGAACCAATTTCTAGTGTAACTTACAATAACAATTCTTAGTGATGCAAATCTACCAAAATATTTTTGGGTGGATGCGGTTAATACGACATGTTATGTTGGAAATCGAGTTATTATTAGACCTATATTGAAAAAGACTCCATATGAACTCTTCAAAGGAAGAAAGCCAAACATTGCTCATTTTCATATTTTTGGATGCAAGTGCTTTGTCCTCAACAATAACAAAGAAAATCTCGGTAAGTTCAACGAGAAATCTGATGAAGGTATATTCCTTAGTTACTCTCTTTCAAGTAAAGCTTATGGAATATACAACAAAAGAACTTTAACTATAGAAGAATCTATGCATGTTTCTTTCGATGAAACTAACCCCTCAAAAGAGGATATAGTCTCTTGTGATGATGATGATATTTTAGATATGCCAATAGAAGATGTTTCCAAGGCTAATCAAAATAAAAATCAAGATTCTTTCATAAAATAAACTTCTTAACAAGATCTACCCAAAGAATGGAGAACTCATCGAGATCACCTAATTAACAATATTATCAGTGATATTAGTAAAGGAGTATCAACAAGACTCAATCTTCAAGATGCATGTCTACACATGGCATTTGTATCTCAAATTGAACCTTCCAAAATAGATGAAGCTTTGTTGGATGATCATTGGATTGTTGCGATACAAGAAGAATTAAACCAATTTGAAAGAAGTCAAGTTTGAAAGCTAGTACCAAGACCAAACGGAAAACATACCATTGGAACTAGTTGAATATTCAAAAACAAACTCAATGAAAATGGGATAATTATTCGGAACAAAGAAAGATTGGTGGCACAAGGATACAATCAAGAAGAAGGAATTAATTTTGAATAAGCCTTCGCTCTGATTGCAAGGTTATAAGAAATTATATTATTATTGGATTACGCCTATTCTATGAATTTTTAGCTTTTCCAAATGGATGTCAAAAGTGAATTCTTGAATGGATACATCAATGAAGAAGTATATGTTAAATAACCTCTTAGTTTTGAAGACTTCAAGAATCCTTCACATGTCTTCATGTTGAAAAAGGCACTTTATGGCTTAAAACAAGAACCAAGGGCATGGTACGATTGACTTAGCAATTTTCTATGTGAAAAGGGCTTTGAAAAGGTAACTACAGACGTCGGCTTATGGTATGCTAAAGGTAGTATGTGTTCGCTACTTGGTTATTCTGATGCAGATTATGCAGGATGTAAAACAGATAGAAAAAGCACTAGTGGCACGTGTCATATTCTTGAGAATACTCTAGTATCATGGTCATGCAAGAAGCAAGCATGTGTGTATCTTAGCACGGCTGAAGCGGAATACATTGCGGTTGGAAGTTGTTGCGCTCAAATTATATGGCTAAAACAACAACTACGTGACTATGGAATTAATCTTGGATGCATCCCGCTAAAATATGACAATACAAGTGCAATCAACATCACGAAGAATCCAGTCATGCACTCTCGAACGAAGCATATCGATATACAACATCATTTTCATCTAGATCATGTGTAAAATGGTGACGTAGAAATCTCATTTATTGATACACACAACTAACTAGCAGACATCTTTACAAATCCTCTAGCAAAAGATTCATTCTTCAAGATTCGACGAGAACTTGGTGTATTAGATGACCATGACCTATGATTTATATCTCTGAAACATAAAAGGTGCATATATTCTTTTCATTAAATTTTATATTATTCTTACCAAGTACATCTCTCTTCATCCTACATTCACTTTGAATGATTCTATATAATGTTTATCTATATGCTTTAATGTCATATATACCTGTTAATATGTTTTTATACACTCTCTCTTACATAAATCTCTCCATATCAAACCCTTTCTCTTCAAGAAAAACTCCAACCTTTGTCATGGGACCAACAAGAAAGGAGAAAGGCAAGTCAAAGGAAATTGAAGGAGAATCCCAAAACCAAGAGGAACATGATCCAATCTTGGCATTTCAATTCCGCCTTCTCACTCCGGTAAAATATGGTAATCTCTCATCCTTCCCTTCAACGAGTTTTAGTTTTCCATCAATGTTAGCTAGGAAAGGAGTAGGTGAACTCGTCACTGAATATGGAGTTTACTACCCGAATTTGGTTCGTGAATTCTATGCAACTATGCAAATTGGTGCCGACGGTGTTCTTTCTTCACGGGTAAAATGGAAGCACATCTTAATGTCAACCACTAAATTTGGAAAAAGCTTGGGTGTTCCTAGTGAAGGCTTACTCATCAAGCATGTGTATATTATTGATGTTGATGCTTACAATCGTACTCGCTACTACTATAACATTACTCGTCTCTCCGAAAAAGAAATCTTGGACAAGAAAAAGGAAGCCAGTTCTATAACAAGTCGGTTAACTTTGTATTCCTCCAACCTCACTGTAAGTGACCGTATGCTACATTACTTTATTGCTTACATTTTGCTCCCTAAGAACTCAAATCACTCTCAAATAAGTGATGTTAAGATGTAAGTCTTGTTTGAAATAAAAAATAATCTTCAAATAAATTGGGCATACTCAATCATGAACTATACGGAGCATCCCAAAAATCTATCATGTGGACTTCCATATGCTCATTGGATAAGCAAGATTCTCAAGTTTGGAAAATTTAGCTTTCGAGGAGAAACCGAAAGAAAAATGACTTCAAGAGATTGTGAAATTTCGATTGCGGCGGTAAACAGAAATATGGGCATTTTCAAAGTTGACGATGGATTATTCAAGCATAGAGAAAAAGGAACTTCCTCCAATCAATATGAACATCCTCCACCACCCACATATGATGGTGAAATATCAAATGTGATGATTTATCATAAAATTTACTGAATGGAAAATTTCACGATTTCTGAATTTTGAGACATCCGTCAAGAATTGACAGCCCTTCAAAGACCAATTTAAGAGGATTCAGTGGTTGAGAGTGATAACAAATAATTCTAAATTCCTTAGTACCTTTGTTTTTTTTTATGTTCTTCCTATGTAATGTTTTTATCTTTTGCATTTTTTATCGTATTTACTTCTGTATCATTTATGTCTTCAAAAACCTAGTGTCCAATGTGTTTCTAAGTATGCGTTTCTTATGACTAGTTTTTAAATACAGAGTCGCCACCACTAGTTTTTATCCTAAGGAAGGGAATCTAATAGGAAACCCTAATTTTCAGAGACAGAGATTCTAAGTTTGGACTTCATTAGATGAAAGGAAGGTGTTAGGCACCTTTCATCTACCTTATTCTTAAGGATATTAGGTTTTAGGTTTAAGTTTCAAGTAAAATAGGGTTTTAAGTTTTAATAGGGGAACTCGCCATGATTTTTGATCGTATGCCTACGTATCCTCTTATGAGGAATCAGAGTTCCAATTCGTAGTTCGTATGGGGTTTATGTTTTTTTAGGGGTTGAAAATGTATTTTGAATCACCTCGCATTTTGACCGGTTGTAGAGATTGAGGAATTATGGACTAAACGCGCGATTAGTCAAAATACAATTGGAACCCTTTAGCGAAAATTGATGGTTTAGATTAGTTGATTGCAAAAAAGAATTTTACATTTGTTAAATATTTTTTAATCATATAAATTGCAAAAATCTTAATTAATGCATGACTAAAAATATTTTAATGCAATGTATAGAAAATAATATATGATTTTTTGAATGAAAAAAAGTTAGTTACATGTGATAACTAATAATATGATAATAAATAATAATAAAATAAAAAAATAATTATTATATAAATTAAAGAAAAGAATAAAGTAATAAGAAAAATGTAATAATTATAAAATATATATAGAAAATATAAGAAAAAGAAATTATAAGAATTAAAAAGAAAAATAGAAAATATAAGAATATTGAATTAATTAAAGAGGGGGTACGTTTTTTAGCGAAGAAGTAAAAGAGTTGGGTGCAAAGAGTCAGATCCTGAATTCAACTCAGGCCCAACAAGCCTGGGGGGTGAGTTGTAGGTTTTGTTTTAGCAATTGGGCAAAAGGGAGGTGTGAAAAGTGATTGGACCGGTCTATTATGCAAATTTAGAGGGGTCTGGTTGATTTTGTGTGTGAGGGAGCGTGGCGTTACAGTGGAGACTTGGCCTATGGTTGTCTGATGATAATCTAATGGACAAAATAAAGGGTGCAGGCTAAGTTTCTATAGGCGCACGCGTACTGGAATTGTTACAGCATATACTAATCACTTGTTTTATTCATTTTTTACAAATCATTTTGGTTTTTTTAATTTACAGTAAACAACCTTTCTCTTCCTCGTTCACCCTTTTCCCTTTCTCTAACCTAATATCTCTCACAACGGTTCCTCATACCCTGTCCTCCTTCATCGTGACCCAAAACCCCAATCAATAATAGAATAAAAGCTGCATTATCTTATCCTTTCGCGATTTCCGATTCCGACTTTTAGATTTTGGCCCAATTCGGTACTAATCTCCTTTTCTTCTTCTTGATTTGCAGGCTCATACGAAGGTTGAAGATGGTGGTGGATGGTGGAAGCAGAGTCCACTAGGCTAGAGATTAGGGTTTCAGATACTGAAACCCTAATCGCTCCTCTCTTCTTCTTCGACAACAACAAGGTCTCCGTTCGTTCTCCTTCAACATTTCGTGATTCGGTTCTTCAGGTGTCTTAATCGTTCACCCTGACTTCAAGCCTCACCGCTTTTGTTCTGTATCGTCTCCCCCTTCTTTCTATATATAAGTCTGATATTTATAGGGTTAGGATTTAGAGCTTTGCTATTACAATTTGTTAGCACAAATTTGTGATTAGAGATCAATTAGGGATTATGATTTATTGTTGTAATTGGTTCAATAATTCTATAATTGATTTAGAATTCATTTGTAATTAATTTGTACTGCACTGTAATTCAGATTAGATTTGATTTAGTTGTTTTTTAGATTTTATGGATTTTATTTTGTAGATTTGATTGGGTATAGTTGATTTCTACAATATTCGTTAGCGGCGAAAAACATGCGCAAATTTTCTACCTAATTGATACAGTAATAGTTATTGATAAAAACATGCGTATTTTTGGTTCTAATTGATACAATAGTTTTTTTTTTTGCGTTTTTGGGCCTTAACCTTGCTGCCAACATTTCTTTTATTTTAGTTTGGGCCTAGTACTGGTTAAATCGAATTGGGCGTTTTAAACTGTAATGCAAAACATTATCTGTCTATCAATTTATTTCTATTGCAACAAATATTTTTAGAATGAACTGGGCTAACTGGCCTTTGCAATTTGACCCAACCTATCCTTTGCATAGAGGTTTGACTATGTAACACGGTTGCTTGTCACATGATGGTTGAATGTTGTGCTTGCATGATTTCCTAATACTCGCTTTGAACTCGGAAGATTGATGATATAGAAGAAGGAACCACTGGAGATTACGATAGTACGCGAGGAGCTTGCCTCCATGTGGACTTCCTTTCCCTAATTTTTGGTAGGGTGTTGGAGGAGATTCTCGTGGATATGAGTTTGGAAATAGTTTGATCATAATGTGAATGACCCTATTATTTTGCATTATGCCCCTAATCAAACGACTCTTGAAAATGCTTGGCTTTGATGAACCATTTTGAATCAATTTATTATGATCGAGCCTTGCAGTGGCTTGCCCCACCATTCAAATTTTGAAAGAGGTGCCCCTCCATTCCCTGGACCTGGAGGAAGTACCCTCAGAAAGAACTTATACTTCACCATGAAATTTGATATAGATTTCCCCAAGATTTAAATTTCTGAAAAGTTTGTACTTGAAGTCACTTGAAGAGGAACTTGGACCCTACGGGCGATAGGATGAACCTTATATGTATTTCCCCAACATTTGAATCTTGGAATATTGCTCCTTGAATCAAAGCCTTGAGAGATTTATTAAAACGAGGGAACCAAGTCATACCCTGTTATGATATGAATTGATTAAGGAATGTTCCTTCGGAAAGTATGTCCCTGATTGAATCAATGCTTTGAAATTTGATCCGGGTTGATTGAATTTCAGAATCATCACCCCTTGTCAATAGTATCTTCATGTGATATGACCCTATGATCATTAATCTTTGCCCAAGTTTATAGGAGTCCTCTTAGATGCTTTTATCCCAATTAGAAGCTTCTTGTAAATGTTGCCTTTGATCAGACCTTTTTGAAATATCCTTGAGGCTAAGTATTAATTCGTAGATAAAATTGTACATTTTGAAAAAATAATTCTTAGTGATGTACATGCAAGTTTTGAAATCGAAGTTTGAATAAAAATGGATGATTAGAGATGGAGATTCAAAGAGGCGAATATATTAGCAATAATTTTAACAAACATAGGAGTCAGTTTAACACGAATTTTACCGAGTATGCTTTCATAGTTAACCTTGCTTCAATTAGGACATTTGAGGGTTGTAACGTGGCCATGGTTCGTGCTTTGAGAAACAAAATATATAAGGCTCAAAATTTATTTAGCCACCCCATTCTCCTTGATGTTCTTCAATCCTAAGTTCAATTAATCCAACAGATGTGTTCAATCCCCAAGAGAAGTTTCGTAGTCGCGCAGATGATAAGAAGCATTGATAAGATCCAAGAATTGATGATAAGCCTTTGATATGATCCAAGCACCGATGAAAAGTATTGATAAGATCTAAGCATTGATGATAAGCCTTGATGTTTCTTGAGGTGGCAGTCACAATATTGTTTCCAATTTATTTCTTTTTAATCCCTTATTTTTGCATGGACAAATTCTTTTGGATTTCTGGTCCATCGGGATGCCCTAATTTTTGCCTAAGTCAAAATTTTTGCCTTTTGTTTTTGACTTAGCAGGATCTCTCTTTTTATTTTTTAAAATTTTCTTTTGAGATTCTTTTTGTTTTTCGATTTTGAAGATTCGTGACTGCCACACCGGTTGTTGTAAGCTTCATCTTCATCGTTTTTCTCGATTTTGAATGATGTATTGAGGAAGAAGATATTGAGAGTTTTTTATTTATTGATTGCTTCCTCAATCTTTGTTGATGTGCACGAGAAAGATGATGTGCTTGAACCTTTGCTTAGATTTTTTCCTCAATGATTTATCGAGGAAGGAGATATGCTTGAACCTTTGCTTAGATCGCTTGATTCTCTTGATATTTGAATGCACTACTGAATTAATTGAAAGACTAGCCCACCCCTGGTTGAAATTAAGGTTTTTTTGTTGTTGTAGAAAATAGAAAGAACTCTAACTCTTGGCTTGATGGGGTTGACTATGGATTATCTCCTTATTTCTCCACTGTTTAGGAATGGAAACAATGCCTTACATCGTCAGCTCAGTCTTACATTGAAAGCATAGCTTAGAAAATTCTTGTTATTTAATTTTCATCATCCTCCTTCGAAGTTTGTTAAAGTTGTGAAATGGAAAAGAGTGAAAATATAAAATTGTTGATTTTTTTGGATTGGATCGATTTCAAAAACATGTATGCTTATTTTATTAGAATTACTAATCAAAAGATAGAAGTTTACAATAATCACAACTTAGACACAATTAAATTACAAAATGAATTATAAAGACCTATTGCTCCTAGAGAAAAACTTCTTTGTTAATCCCTTTGACTTTTGGAGAGATTATTGATTTTGGACTTGTCAGAGCATGAGGATGACCCTTGGCTTTCCTTGGGCATACCTATTTGTTGATAAGGTAGTTGTTCTTGATGTCGAGTAATCACCAGTGGTAGTTGCATTTGAGGCGCTGCCTAGACCCGTTGTTGACCTTATGAAGGGTTGACTTCTTTCTTTGATAAGACTTGTGTCTCATGAATTTCTCCATAGCTCTTTTAGTTCACTTTTCAGTATTGGGAAACCTACTAGCAGATGATAGTTGGATAATGGCGAAGGTGGAAATGTATGAGATGCAAATGTATGAATATATGTGAATGCACGGGTATGCAAAAATGTTTTTGGCTTTAGGGTGTGATGCAAAAAGGTTTCATGGATATGCAATGTGATGCAGATGTAGTATGAGGGTAGACACAGGGGTACCCTATACAGGTTTGATGGTAGATATGAAAATGATAATATCTTACACTGTCTCAGAGGTTGAAAGAGATATGAATTCCTTAAGGACAAAGATAATTTGATGTGGATTTGGAGGTACCTTACACTGACTCAGATATTGAGATAGATATGTATTCCTTAAGGGTGAAGATAATGATAGACATGGAAATGGGGATACCATACACTGACTCAGATATTGAGACAGATAGGAACTTCTTAGGGATTAAGGACCATAGAAGATGAAGGGGAATCTATACAAGCTAGAGATGGTAATTGAGGGACAAGAATTCCTACAAGCTAGGGATTGTAATAGACTAATGGACGGTTGAAGAATCCTTACATGTTATGGGTTGTGACTTATGAAAGATAAACCCTAAAGGCTGGGGATTGTAGTATACCGGAAGTAACCCTTGGGGGTTTAGAGATAGTGGAAATGAGATTATATGAATGATATCCTTAGAAGGTAAGCTCCTAGTTTTGGCCTACAAATATTCTACCCTCCCCATAAGGTGGTTTCCTTAAGGGTATCATGAATAACACCAGAGGGAGAAGGCACAAGGGCCTCCCTTAGGTGGAGCCTCTTTACGGACCGAGACATTCATCTCAAAGTCGTGAAAGATCTCGTCATGAGATTTTGGTTAAGGTCGTTTCAAAGTATCATGGGTGGCATTCCAAAGTCCTACTTGTCAAGAGGATATCTCTCGATAAGTATTCCTGTTTCATAATAGCACCGGCTCTAGACGAAGTCGCCACATAAACTCGCAGGGATGATGTATCCCCTAAGCTAATAGACGAACCTTCTTGCTAAGGGTTATTTGAGAATACTTTTTGAAATAAAATCCCACCACGCAACAAATATATAAATGATAAAAAAATAGACAAGAAATAAATAAATGCAATAAATAAATAAAGCAAATAAATAAATAAAAACCTAAAATAAAACTTAAAACCTAAGGTTTAGGCCCCCAACAGAGTCGCCAGCTGTTGCGACTGGTTTTTAAATACAGAGTTGCCACTACTAGTTTTTATCCTATGGAACAAAATCTAATAGGAAACCTTAATTCGCAGAGGCAGAGATTCTAAGTTCGGACTTCATTAGACGAAAGGAAGGTGTTAAGAACCTTTCTTCTACCTTATTCTTAAGGATATTAGGTTTTAGGTTTAAGTTTAGGGTAAAATACGGTTTTAAGTTTTAATAGGGGAACTCACCACAATTTTTGATCGTATGCCTATGTATCCTCTTATGAGGAATCAGAGTCCCAATTCGTAGTTCGTATGGGGTTTGTGTTTTTTAGGGGTTGCAAATGTATTTTGAATCGCCTCTCATTTTGGCCGGTTGTAGAGATTGCGGAATTATGGACTAAACGCGCGATTAGTCAAAATACGTTTGGAACCCTTTAGCGAAAATTGATTATTTAGATTAGTTGATTGCGAACAAGAATTTGACATTTGTTGAATGTTTTTTAATTAAATAAATTGCAAAAATCTTAATTAATGCATGACTAAAAATATTTTAATGCAATGTATAGAAAATAATATATGAATTTTTAAATGAAAATAAGTTATTTACACGTGATAACTAATAATATGATAATAAATAATAATAAAATAAAAATAAAAATAATTATATAAAATAAAGAAAAGAATAAAATAATAAGAAAAATGTAATAATTATAAAATATAAATATAAAATATAAGAAAAAGAAATTATAAGAATTAAAAAGAAAAATAGAAAATATAAGAATATTGAATTTATTAAAGGGGGGGTATGTTTTTTAGCGAAGCAGTAAAAGAGTGGGGTGCAAAGAGTCAGAGCCTGAATTAAATTCAGGCCCAGCAAGCCTGGGGGGTGAGTTGTAGGTTTTGTTTTAGCAATTGGCCGAAAGGGAGGTGTGAAAAGTTATTGGACCGACCCATTATGCAAATTGAAAGGGGTCTGGTTGATTTTGTGTGTGAGGGAGCGTGGCGTTACAATGGAGACTTGGCCTATGGCCGTCTGATGATAATATAATGGACAAAATAAAGGGTGCATGCTAAGTTGCTATAGGCGCACGCGTACTGGAATCATTACGGCATATACTAATTACTTGTTTTATTCATTTTTTACAAATCATTTTGTTTTTTTGCTTTACAGTAAACAACCTTTATCTTCCTTGTTCACCCTTTACCTTTATCTAACCAAATATCCCTCACAACGGCGCCTCATACCTAGTCCTCCTTCACTGTGACCCAAAACCCAATCAATAATAGAATAAAAGCTGTGTTATCTTACCCCTTCGCGATTTCCGATTCTAACTTTGAGCTTTTGGCCCGATTCGGTACTAATCTCCTTTTGTTCTTCTTGATTTGCAGGATCCTACGAAGGTTGAAGATGGTGGTGGGTGGTGGAAGGGGTGGCCACTGGGCTAGCGATTAGGGTTTCAGATATTAAAACCCTAATCGCTCCTCTCTTCTTCTTCGACAACGGGGAGGTCTTCGTTTGTTCTCCTTCAACTTTTTGCGATTCAGTTTTTCCGGTCTCTTAATCGTTCCCCCTGTCTTCAAGCGTCGCCATTTTTGTTCTGTACCGTTGAAACAACCGGCTGAAAATCATCAAAAAATGAAGTCGCCATCGAACGTCTTTTATCCCACATGTAGGGAAAGATAAACATCGAGAAAACCTGAGAAGGGTGAAATCACAGTCTTACGACCGAGAGATCAGGTAAGAGAGTCTGTTATGCGAGGGGAAGGTATTAGCACCCCACACGCTCATAGTACTCTACGGTATCCACTCTTGTTATCTAACTTATGGGTGTTTTTAATCTATGCTTATTGTTTACTATACTGCTAAGGGAGAATGCATGCAAAAGAAAAGGGAAAAGAATGTAGGGACAATAAAATTATGCTCGCTTGGGCCCTACCCCAATGCCTACGTATCCTTTTTGAGGAATCAGAGCTACCGTAGTTCGGCTCATATGTTTTTATTTGTTTTGTGTTTTTTATAGACAATGTTAATTCCGCCTTCTGCTGCAGCTCGGCCTTTGGAGACTTATGCGTTGGCACATAAGTAAATTAATCATGTCCTTATCTGAAAAGGGTTTTAGAGAAAAGAAGGTGCTCGAGCGCACAAAATGGTTTGAATTTGTTTTGTATTTTTGTTACCTTGAAAAAGGGTTTAGGTATGATTAGCATGTTTTCGATTCGCTAAGAAAAGAAGTTTTTGTTTTGAATGCAAGGATGCAAAGAGGGGAAGAAAAGAGTCTAAGGGAGACTAGCCTATTTCTAAACCTAATGTTATCACACAATAGTAGTCCTACGTCAAGGATGAAAGGGGAAGTTTCTACCTAATATCAGCATGCATGGTTTACAACCTAAGGTCTAACTTGCGTCCGAACGGAGCAAGCGTATCCTAAGGGGACATGGTATGTACAAGGATAAAGCAAGCAAGCCAGAAAAAAGCACACCTAAAGAGATCCTGCCTAGGTTAGCATGTCGAAGAAATTCTAACAAAACCATCCTATAGGGAACATGCAATGAGAGCGAAGTCGTGATCTCAATTTCTAAATTGAGTGACTCATCGATCAACAAGAAAGAATGGAAAGCGATAAAATCCTATAGGGAGCATGCACTGAGAGCTAAGTCGTGATCTCAATTGCTAAATTGAGTGACTCATCGATCGACAAGAAAGTAAACAAACACAAGCACAACACATATAGCAAATGAAGTGCGGAATGCCTGCTACAGGTCTTTAAACAGCGACTTCGAGCGCACGCTCTTTATTTCCTACTTCTCATGATATCTAGAAAGCAATGAAGTGCGAAAATGAGGAATAAAATGAGGTTGCGATGATACCGAATGGAGAAGGTCCGTTGCCTCTTCGAAGCCGCACAAGCAAAAAGAAAAATCTACATACGCCTCCTTTAATTCCTTGATGAAAATTATGCTCTTAGCTAGCTTTGAAACTTCATGAAACTCCTCACTCAAGTCTCTATTTATTTCAAAATCCCACACAAAATTGGCATTAATTTTTACCAAATCATGGATAGAATAACAAAAAAAAATTAATAAAAGAAATAAAATTCTATTCTAATATTTTTTGATTTTTTATCATGTAAACAATTAAGAAGGAAAAAAATCATGTAGAAATATCACACAAAATTATTAAGAAAAAAATTAATAGAAAATACTCAGGGGGTATAAGCTGAATTCAGGATGCTGTAGAAATCAGGTGTTAAGCCCAAAAACTAATCCATCAGCATTTTTTTATGCATAAGCCATTTAGCTCCAAAACAATTATCATGGGCCCAACTCAGAGGATGGCATGGTCCATTAGATGAAGTCCAAATAGCAGCTTTTTGTGCCAGGAAACAAGCTACCAAAAATGTGCCAACGAGCTTAAGCAATGCACCAAAAACCCGGCCCAAGTCCAAGCATCATCTAATCATTACCTTCTTTCCTCTCTCACGCGGCGCCGACAACCTCAACCTCTCCTCTTCTTCAGACAACTCGGCGGCGGCGGAAGACTCAATTCCTCGATCTTCCACGTCTCCGATCGCTAGCATCCATGGCTCTCGCGTTCAACATCAACAACGAAACATCTCCCTCAAATTTCAGCGGGGGCGCTCAACCTTCGCCCTTGCAACTTTGCTGACTTCTTCGTTTGACCTCACCTTTGCTTTGAACAAAACTCCATCTCCGGCCTCATCTCTTTGAATACGTGCCTCTTATCTTCTTCGATGAACTCCAATTTGTCGTCGTTGTTATCCTCTGGTGTTCTTCATCGAGGTTTTCGAACAAACAACATACATCATATGCTAACCAAGGAGATAGAAGAAGATTGTCTACCGGATACGAGTTCAGAGATTTTTCAACAGAGATGCCGACGACGACGGGAAATATCGAAGTAGATTCTTCACCGTATTCCTCTTCTCCGAATCATCTGCGGAGGATTCAAGCCATGGCTTGTTAGGGCTTTAGTTCCTCTTATACTACTCTACGATCTCACATCCAGAGCATAATGAGAACACCAACGGAATCGCATCTTCGATTATGAAGATGAACAAAACGGAGCCGCGAACATAGGTACGTTCTTGAGATATTTTCTTTTTTGTTTCTTCTTCTGAACGTGAATTGCTGTGTGTTTATGAGATGGTTGTTGTTGATAGTTCTGAATTTTTTTTGGTGATATTGTGTGAATTCAGAGCGATGAAGAATTTGAGAGGTATCAAGAATGAAGATGTATGAAGAAGGTTGAATTTGCAGAAGATCTTGCAATGATGAAGATGTTATCGTTTGTTGCAGATGAAGGTTGACGAATCAATGAAGCGATTCTGGGAGATTGATGATTGGTGATGATGAAGACCCGGTTATGGAGAGTGGGATGGAGAGGATTGCAGAGAGAAGTTTGGAGAATTTCAGTCAGAGAGTTTTTTGGTGATTCTTCAGGATTGTTAAAGAATGAAAATCTCAGGTACTTTTTTTTATTCTTTGTAACTGTTAGAAGTTATTTTTTAATCAGCTTTGTTCAGAAGTTCTGTTATGAACTGAATGGTGCAGTTAGAACCTTTTAATCTGTTAGCTGTTAGTTTGAAAGTTAGTTAGGGTTGAAACAAATCTAAGCCCTTGATTTTAGTAGTTAGTTAGAAGAAAAGATGGTTAGGATGAAAGATCTGAATATGCTAATAACTGTCATGAATTCTATTAGAAGCTGCTGAGCTGGGATTTTAACATGGGCCTTTATTCTGTTATGGTTTAATTTCATTCCTGATTTTCTGATATTTTCATTGTTTCCTGATTTATTGGGTATGAACAAAATGCAGGGCTGAACTGGTGGATAATTGATGCAGGCTGAATTATGTATTATGGTTAGCTTAACGTGATTTTGAAGCTTGGGCATGGAAAGAATGAAGGAAGGGTGGAGGCGTATCATGAGGTTTTGCACACGAGGCAGGATTCGAAGATTGGAGGAAACATGAAGGTGTATGGAGAAATGAGATTTGAAAATGTAATTTGATGTCATGAGGTTGTAGTTTCATTGTAATTATCACTTAGAGTTCCGCTTGTAAAAGTATGAATGATGTAGAATTTGATGACATAAATTTGTAGAATTTGAATGATGAACGATGAATGATGTTTTTGAATTTTAAAGCCTTGAATAATTAATTTTTGGCCTTGGATAAGTGGACTTGAAACTTGCACGGCGTATTCCTTTGCAACATTGTAACTAGTTCCAAAGAAAACATTGATCCAATCTAGAACTTGAATGAATACCTCAAATTAATCTTCCATTCTCCATGAAGCCGTATATTAAATTCAATTTTCCAATCTTAACCAAAATTTCATGACAAACAATCCATCCTCATCTCTTGCGCCATAGCTCACATTTTGCAATTCAATTCCACTATACCTCAACTTGATGAGTAACAAGATAGCCAATGCCTTGAATCCTTTAATAAGGGTAGGACTTGGATCATAGTAGGATACCTTGACATGAGACTCAATGAATCTCAGTCGTTGAACATCAACAAGCTCAGATATGATGAGTAACAAACCCTAGTTCACTTGCCTTTGATAAAATCTGATAATCAAGGTAGCTCGAGATGATGGGGGGAACCAAAACCTTAGCTTACAATTGAATTCTTGATGGAGAATAACAAGTTGAAAACCCTAGCATCCTTCCCAGAACAAGTTAAAACCCTAGCATCTTTCCTTGCCTATTGAAGAAGCAGCTTGAATCTCTTGGATGAGGTTAAGAGCCTCAGAGCCTTAAAGAAACCCTAATTCTTTGAAATCTTTGATCACGTGCCAAATTAGGTTGTTAGCGAATGTGTGCAATGTTAAATGACCTAATGGAGATATGTACATGAGAAAAGTGCGACAATGCGTAAACCAGATAAAAGTAGAAGGGTAGGACAAATTTGGGGTATTACAACCGTCTCCCCCTTCTTTCTATATATTAGTCCGGTATTTATAGGGTTAGGATTTGGAGCTTTGCTGTTACAATTTGTTAGCACAGATTTTTGATTTGAGATCCATTAGGGATTATGATTTATTGCTGTAATTGATTCAATAATTCTATAATTGATTTATAATTCATTTGTAATTGATTTGTTATGCACTGTAATTCAGATTGAATTTGGTTTAGTTGTTTTTTAGGTTTTCTGGATTTGATTTTGTAGATTTGATTGGAAATAGTAAATTTCTATAGTATTCGTTAGCAGCAAAAAACTTGCGCAAATTTTCTTCCTAATTGATACAGTAATAATTATTGATAAAAACATGCGTATTTTTGGTTCTAATTGATACAATAGTTGTTCTTTTTGCGTTTTTGGGCCTTAACCATGCTGCCAGCATTTCTTTTATTTGAGTATGGGCCTTGTACTGGTTAAATCGAATTTGGACTTTTAAACTGTAATGCAAAACATTATCTACCTATCAATTTATTTCTATTGCAACAAATCTTTTTAGAATGAACTAGGCCTAAATGGCCTTTGCAATTTAACCCAACCTATCTTTTCCCCAAAAACTCTTAATAAAAAAACGGTTTAATAACAATAACGTTTTTTGAACTAAAACAGTAAGTGACGAAAAATCGTCCAATGGGCTTGGCTTAAAAAAAACTCAATGGCCCTGTAATCTATAACCATACCCCCCCTTTTTCTATTTAATTACCCAAAACGAAATGGACCAAATTCTAATGGGCTTTAAATGGAAATTTCATCCCCTATTCTTACTAAAACAACAATTCTTAAATGGGCTTTATTACAATTACGAACTTAATAATTTTTCTAAAATAATTTTACATATTCGAATCTCATGGGCCATTGGCCAACATGCTTTGCAAACGGGCCTATGAGAAAATGGGTCTTTCTAATTTAAAAATCCACACTCATCTGAATTCGAATACACCCCTGGTTGTATTGGATTTAAGAATGGACCATCAAATACTGTTGAACCATCCCTAATTAAAATATCTCTCTGTATTTTTAATCTTGAAAAATATGATCGTAGAGGTAGGGAAAATTTGGGGTACAACAACTACCCCTATTCAATTATCTTCCAATTGATTAACGTGAGAATACATAAGTCTTATGCATTTTGATTGGGAGTTTATTAAATACTTGGAATACCCCAAAATTTATCCGACAAACATAAGGTTATGTTGATATAGCATACCCTTACGAGTCTTGAGGAAGTAGGAAAAGTTGATGATATATCACTTACCGGGGTTTGATGACGAGGCATATGGTCTTGAGCTTGAGAGAGTAATCTTGTATGTCTTGGTTTGATTTTGCTTTTCTTATTCATACATTAGGGGGATGAATAAAGCACTTGATAACGCACAACTGCTTAGAGACTGAGGCAATGAGTTATGTTTACGAATCGCTGCATGGAGTCTATGGTGATAGGCTAGATTTTGGTTTTCGAGCATCGCTTCATGGAGTCTTAGGCAATGGTCTATATTATGGAATAATAAAATGCACTGCTGCATGGAGTATTAGGAAATGGGTTAAGTTCACGAATCACTGCATGGAGTCTTAGGCAATGATCTAAGTCTGGATTTCGAACACTGCTGCATGGAGTCTTAGGAAATGATCTAAGTTTCATGCATTACGGCCTGGGGTCTTAGGTAATGGGTGAAAAGAGGGGAACACATTGTTGCATGGAGTCTTAGACAATGGGTCATGTTACACTGCTGCATGGAGTCTTAGGCAATGAACTAAATTTTGCGCATTACGGCCTGGGGTCTTAGGTAATGGATAAGGAGAGGAGAATGCATTGCTGCATGGAGTCTTACGTGATGGGTTGAACGCCTCACTGCATGGAGTCTTAGGTGGCAGATCTTATTTAGCTTTCGAACATTACGACGTGGTGTCTTAGGCAATGTATTAGGTTTCGTACATTACTGCATGGAGACATAGGTGATGTACTGGGTTTTGTACATTATTGCATGGAGACTTATGTAATGAACTGGGTTTTGAACATTACTGCATGGAGACTTGGGTGATGCTACGTTGTAAGGAGCACACCACTGCATGGAGTCTTAGGTGATGGGTTGGATTGTAGAAGAAGTGTGCTTTGCTGATTGACCCTTAGATGGCTAAATCGAGGGTGAGATTGTTTATTTGCTGTATGACGCATGCGTATGACGTCTGATATTGATATGGAACCCTGAGTGCATGTGTGTTGATGTATGCTATTAATATGGAACCCTGAGTGTATGTGTATTGAAAGTATGATATGCAAAATGTGTGTAAAGCGTGTGCATTCTTTAGAATGTTATGAAGATGCTTCTGACATTCTCTCCTTTAAATTATTGGTTTTGAATTACTAATTCCCTGGCGTTGTATGTTGCATTGTCGTAGTATCTTTAAATTGATTTGAACGTGATGAAAAGTGTTAGCAAGATTTTGATTGATTTTTTTGTATTGTAAGCGCCAATAGAGGTGTAGACGTATGTATTGGATGTATACCTTTAGGTTGTAATTGCTGGCGTAGACACGGACGTAGGTGTAGGTGTGGTCTTGAATCATAGGTAAGCTGTATAGTGAGATTTTGATAGTGGCACCTTTGACGATTGTGTCAGTGGTCAACCAAGGTCGCTATAGCAAGTTGAATGGATAATGCCGAGCTTGGATTTGAATTTTAGTTTGTCTTAGATGGTGAATGGATAATGGATATTCAAGATCATATAGTATTCCAAGATCTCTCTTTGAAGTCTTCTACATGTGTACAACCAACTTTCAAGATGAAGATTTATGAAGATTCATCTACAAGTTACGTACAAGTTTTAATTTAAGGTTTTAAGATGATATAGTGCTCAAAATATACTCTAAACATTTTACATAAGTGTCATGATCATTTAAGAGTAAAACATTGCATGTCCATCACTTAGAAATTAATTTTTTGTCACTTTCACTCAGTGGTAATCGGTTACAGAGTTACAGTAACCGGTTACAGGGCTTTGCAAAAATAAAATAAAATTTATGGTTCAGTGGTAACTGGTTACAGCTTTAGGGTAACTGATTACATGCATGCAAATTTGAAAATATACACGTTATCGTGCATGTGTAAATGGTCACAGCCCTAAGGTAACAAGTTACCGCTGAAGAAAAATTAAAAAAATTTCTATTTTACTTGACTGTTGGATGATACCTCTTGGGATCCAACCATTACATATTTTTACTCATTTGGGGTGTAATGAAAGGGTGCATTTCATATATAAATTTTGTTTGCACTATGATCATAGCATAACACATGTTATTCAAAATTTCAAAAATTCTTTAGTGTTGTAAAACTTTGAGAATTTACATATTGCATGAAACATTGTTTAGAACTTTCATACTCATCATTGTTTCAACAAATATTTAGCACTAGATCTGACTATAAACTTCCTATTAAATCTTATCTTAGTATCTTGATAACCATAATGTTATTCAAGAATTGATCATACTTTGTAAAAATCAGATTTTGTATAAGATTAACCTTGCATTCCAAGATTGTTAGAGCAAGTGTGTGCATTGAAGATGATTGTTCTTCTTGCACTTAGTGTTGAAGATCTTAAAGGTTTTAGGAGCCTTTGATATCCCTATGGATTAGATAGTAAGGCATCACCTTTGGTGTGATTAGACTTGTGCAATCATTCTAAACTATAGTGAAATCTCTTCCGTGTTGGCAAGAGGACTGGAGTACTCTCGATCTGTGAGGGGAGCCAGTATATATATTTGGTGTTCATTTACTTTCCGAACTTTATTGCTTTCATCACCATAATCATAAAAATAAAAATTTAAAAAGAAGGCAAAAGTTGACCATCACCTAATTCACCCCCTCTTAGGCGCATTATTAACTTACAGTGGACGAGATCATGAAAGGATGAAGAAATTATTCAAGGAAACCATAGAATGGAGTGAAGAGTACTTCCGACAGGGGGACCATTGTATTACCCAGAGATCAGAGATCCACTACATTGATTGCTGCTTTCTTTGATGTCGTTTGATCACCACCCGTCTTGTTGGATGGGATCGTTTATATTTTATTTTGTACTTTGGTTCATTCTTGTACGAATTCACTTTGACCCTGAGGATCATTTTATTATGAATGAAGTCAATTTTCATTGTTATATCTCTTGTCGTTATCCGATTTTCTCTCTTGTCGTGTTTGTTTAATATTACTAGGGGTTGACAAAACTTTTGGATACCTTGGAAATGACTAACATATCATGCATGTTATGCATTTCATACATTACAGGTTTTCTCAAGACCGACATTCTTATATCTTGATTATGCTTTTATTGCCAGAATGCAAGACGACTACTCATCGTTATTCTACCAGAAACAATCTACCGAGACAAATGGTACAGGTTCAAGCTGAACTCCCTAAAATGAGGGCCCAGATGGCAACCATATTACTCAATTCATGGAGGTCATCACTAATATGAACATGAGACAAGATGAGTTGAGGTATCTTATGGAAAACCATAGGAGGAATCAGAAAGGAAATGGTAACCAAGGTGTTTTTGAAGATATCTCTGTTGGCCTTAGGGATGGGAATGGAAATAATCTTGAGGTCATGCCACGTACTTATAACCCATTCAATAACAATCAGGGACACTTTACACCATCCCCTAGATCTATTTTTCTTAGAGAAATACGTCAAAACAGAAGGAACAATTAGTTGCCCGATTATGAGTATGATAATGAGGATCAGTTCTCTGTTCAGAATTCTGACCAAGGTGTTCCTGCTGAAGATCGGAAGTATCAAATGCTCGAGGAACATTTGAAGGCTATAGAAGGTCAAGGTGTGCTAGGAATGGATACTAATAATGACTTGGGTCTGGTTCCTGGGGTGAGGGTTCCCCAGAAATTCAAGCCTCCTGTATTTGAGAAGTATAATGGGCTTACTTTCCCAAAGACTCATGCCATAGCTTATTGTTGTAAGATTGTGCATACTGAGGAAGAAGGGTTGTTGATCCACTACTTTCAAGATAGTTTGTCAAGTGCCTCTTTGGAATGGTACATGAATTTAGAGAGGTCACGTATTAGAAGATGGAGGGATTTGGTTAAGGTTTTTGTTAGGTACTATCAGTATAATGTCGACGTGGCTCCAAATCACACTCAATTGTAGAGCTTGGCTCAAAGACCAAATGAGTATTTTAAGGAATATGCTCAAAAATGGTGTGAACTAGCTGCTAGGGTTCAACCTCATTTAATGGAAAGAGAACTCATTGATATGCTCATGATCACTTTGAAAGAGCTTTATTATGACCATATGATTGGAAGTACCTCTGTAGGTTTTGGGGAACTAGTTATGGCTGGTGAGAGAATAGAAGTTGGTCTGAAATTAGGAAGGATCCAAGTTAGTAACTTCGGTGGTTCCTCATGTAGAGGAAATAAAAACACATTTGTTGCTTATCCCAAGAAAAAGGAAGGAGAAACAAGTGTTGTTCACGCTGACCTAGGAAGAGAAAGAAATCCTTAACATGTCACTGTTGTGACTATTCCGGTGAATTCTCCTCAGCAACAACGCCTGCAGCAACAGAGACATCAAAAGGCATCTCTTCATAACAATCAATAGCCAAGGTAACCCAAAAGATTTGATCCTCTACCTATGAGTTATTCTGAGGCTCTTCAACACCTACTCAAGGCAAATTTGGTCACTATGAGACATCTGCCGGTTAATCCTGATAGGCTCGCAGCGAACTATGATGCTAATGCTAGATGTGAATTTCATTCTGGTGGCGTGGGTTATACTGTTAAGAATTTTTGTGCTCTACAGCACAAGATCCAATATTTACTTGATGCTAAAGCTATCTAATTTTATGTTGTTCATGGGCCTAATGTTTCAACGCCCAATGCCACTACATGATAGTACAACTGCTAATGCTCTCATTGATGACAGTGAAGTTCTGAATTTGGTTACGGATGTAAATCAGGTGAGCACATCTCTTCCTTTAGTCAAGAGATACTTGAGTGATAAATGTATTTTCCTTGGTTGTATTCTGGATTGTTGCAAGTGTGTAGAACAACCAAAAGGTTGTGTTGATTTGAGAGCTCGTATTCAAGAGTTGATTAATGACGGTTCCCTATAATTTGATAGGATTAGAAGTATATGAAAGTTACTACAGAAGATATTGTAGTGGTTTATATCCCGTACACTCGAAGGAGTATTCCTGTTACTGCTAATACAATTCCTTTGATAATCACTTTACCCGGTCTGATACTGTATAAAAGTGAGAAAGATGTCCCATGGCATTATGGTGCTGACATGTATTACCATGGAGTGAAACAAGAAGTTGGTCCTTCTGAGAAAAATTCTATTAAATTTTTTAATGCCGATGTTATAATTTTGCTGGCAAGGGTCGTCTAACAAGAAGCAGAAGGGTGTTTTGCCCCCCCCCCCCTCCCCCCATGTTCAAGAAGCTGCCGATGCATTGGCTAAGGCCAAAGGAAAACAAGTAATAACTGGTAGTCAAGAGCCCGTGCAAGCTAGTGCGCCCAAACCAATTGCTGTGCCTGGGACTTCTTCATCTCCCAATAACGAGGTTGAAGAGCTAATGAGAATAATAAGAAAGAGCGATTACAACATCATAGAGCAATTGCACCAAATGCCCTCTAAGATGTCTATTTTATCTCTGTTGATATATTATGAAGCTCATAGGAATTCTTTGATGAAAATCTTGAAGAATACGTTTGTGCCATAAGAAATAACAGTAGGCCAGTTTGAAACGGTTTGTGGCAACATATCCGCTGGAAATGGTTTGGGTTTTACCGATTTTGATCTCTGTCTCCTGAGGGCCGCAACCATAATAAGGCATTGCACATCTCCATGGAGTGCTAGGGAACAACTTTTTCAAGGGTATTGGTAGACACTGGGTCTTCATTGAATGTATTGCCGAAAACTGCATTAATGAAAATTAACTATTTTGGGGTGGAGTTGCGTCCCAGTGATTTGGTTGTGAAAGCTTTTGATGGGTCCAGGAGAACAATATTTAGAGAAGTAGATTTTCCTATCAAGGTTGGTCTTCGAGTTTTTATGGTTACTTTCTATATGATGGATATACAGCCAGCATATTGTTGTTTGTTGGGGCGCCCATGGATTCATATAACTGGGGAAATTCCTTCTACTCTTCACCAAAAGCTCAAGTATCCTTTATAGGGAAATACCATCACTATTTGTGGCGAGGAAGAATATATTGTGAGCCATCTGACTTCGTTTCGATATGTGGAGATTGAGGGAGAAGTTCATGAGATGCCTTTTTCAGGCTTTTGAGATAGTCCAGATGATCAAGACTCCTTGTTCTGAAGACATAAATAAACCTGAGACTTCTTTGTCGTCATTCAAAGATGCTCAAGCACTAGTCGAGGTTGGACACCCCGAAGGCTGGGGACAGGTTATGGATGCCATTCCAAAGTTTGAGAAATTCAGTTTGGGTTTCAACCCCAAGAAGCGGAGTGCAGCTCCTAAAGCTTCGAATTTGTCTACTCCACTGAAGTTTTCAAGATATGGTTTCGCCCAAGATATATGTGCCAATGAAACTAGTAATGATGAAGACACTGATTACAACACAGATGATTGGATTCGCCCAAGTATTCTTAGTCAGGAGTTGAACAATTTGACTTCTGTGGATACCATCCTAGTTACAACTATTGAGGAGTAATTTTCTTGTTTTTTATTATGTCATAATTCCTACACTTTTGCCCAAAGCATAATGGATCATTGTGTAGGGCCACCATGTTTTGCTTTTTCAAAAGTTTATCATTAAATAGAGGACGTTTTTGCATGCAAACATTAAATAGAGGACGTTTTTGCATGCAAATTTTGAGTTCCTTTTCATTCTATTTTTACTTTACTTTTGGCAATGTTTTCTTTTTCACACACAATCACTAAAACATAAAAATATTGCTCATACAGATACCCATCCACCCCAGATTCCATTAGTAATGATTCTTCTATCACCCACTATAACTCTGATAATACGATCAACCAAGCCGAAGAAGAGGGTGAAGAAGATTGTGAACTCCCTGAAGAGTTAGCTAGATTTTTAGAGCAAGAGGAAAAGGTTATCCAGCCGCATCAGGAATCTCTGGAAGTGATCAACTCGGGCACCGAGGAGGCAAAGAAAGAGGTCAGAATAAGGGCTGATTTAGAATAAAGTGTGAAGGCAAGACTGATTGAAATGATCAATGATTATGTTGATATCTTTGCGTGGTCCTATGAAGACATGGTTGGTCTGGACACTGATATTGTTGTACATAAGTTACCTCTTCAAGAGGATTGTCCTTTGATTAAGAAGAAGCTTAGAATAACTCATCCTGATATGTCTAAGAAGATTAAAGAGGAAGTCAAAAAGAAGTTGGATGAAGGTTTTTTGAAAGTCATTTCATATCCACCAGGGTTTTCAATATTGTGCCGGGGCCAAAGAAGGACGACAAAGTTAGAATGTGTGTTGACTATAGGGAATCTAACATAGAAAGACCTAAGGATGATATCCCGCTTCCCTATGTTGATATTTTGGTGGATAATACATCTCAATCAAAAGTGTTTTCCTTCATGGATGGTTTCTCTGGTTACAATCAGATAAAGATGGTGCTATAAGACATGGGGAAGACAACTTTTATTACACCATGGGGAACCTTCTGCTATAAAGTGATGCCCTTTGGGTTGAAGAATGCAGGGGCAATGTACCAACATGCTATGATTACTCTATTTCATGACATGATGCATAAAGAGATTGAAGTCTATGTTGATGATATGATTTCCAAATCTCAGACAGAGGAAGAACATCTGGTTAATTTACAGAAATTGTTTGAAAGACTGAGGAAATTTAGACTGAGGTTGAATCCAAACAAGTGCACCTTCGGGGTGAGATCTGGAAAGATGTTGGGCTTTATTGTAAGCGAGAAAGGTATCAAGGTAGATCATACTAAAGTAAAAGCAATTCAAGAAATCCCTGAACCGAAAAAAAAGTTTGTGGTTTCTTGGGGAGGTTAAACTACATTTCTAGATTTATCTATCATCTCACAGTCACGTGTGAACCATTGTTTAAATTTCTAAAGAAAGATCAAGCAATCAAGTGGAATGATAATTGTCAAAAAGCATTTGACAAAATAAAATAATATTTGCATGAACCTCCAATCCTCATGCCTCCAATGGACGGAAAGCCATTGATCACACATCTAACAGTCATAGAAAATTCCATGGGTTGCATGCTCGGTCAACACGATGAGAGATGAGAAAAAGAACAAGCCATTTATTACTTGAGAAACAAGTTTACACAGTACGAGGCGAGGTACTCTTTGCTTGAAAAGCCGTGTTGTGCACTTGCATGAGCCGCCAAGCGTTTAAGGCAATATATGCTAACGCATACCACTTACTTGATATCCAAGATAGATCCTATCAAGTATATCTTTGAGAAGTCAACTCTCACAGGCAGGATGGCCTGTTGGCATATGATTTTGACGGAATATGACATCTAGTATACAACTCAGAAAGCTATCAAGGGTAGTGTATTGCAGGCTATCTTGCTCTTAAGCCCGTGGAAGATTACCAACCAATGAAGTTTGAATCCCACACAAAGATATCATGTATATCAGGGATTGTAACATTCCTGGCCTAGAGGAAGGACCCAAACCAGGATTGCGATGGAAGATGGTATTCGATAGTGCCTCAAATGCTATGGGTAATAGTGTCAGAGCTGTTATTACTTCTCCTAAAGGTTTTCATATCACTTTTACATCCAGAATTTGTTTTAATTGTACCAACAACATGGAAGAATATGAAGCCTTTGTTTATGGGATTGAAGCCACAATTGATTTGTGAATCAAGTTTTTAAAAGTTTACGGAGACTCATCTCTTGTGATTAGCCAGGTTAATGTAGAATGGGAGACTCGTCACCCAAATCTAATTCCCTAGAGAGAATATGTTATGAAGTTGATTCCTTACTTTTAGGAAATCACGTTTGAACACAACTCGAGAGAAGAAGATAATATTGCAGATGCTTTGGCTACACTGTCATCCATGTTTAAAGTAAAGTGGGCTAATGAAGCACCTTCGATCACTATTATGAGATTGGATGAGCCATCATTTTGATTTTAAGATGAAGAGGAATTGGATGGAAATCCATGGTTTCATGATATCAAGAAGTACCTAGAGACTCAAGATTATCCAGAAGAGGCGTCATTTACAGACAAGAAGTTTTTGAGAAAGATGTCAGCGAAGTTCTTTCTCAGTTATGGTACATTGTACAAAAGAAATCATGATGGTATGTTGCTCAGATGTGTGGACAAGAATGAATCAATAAAAATTATTGAAGAGGTACATGAGTATGCTTTCGGGACATTCCACTGGATATACCATGGCCAAAAATATTTTGAGAGCTGGCTACTATTGGTCCACCTTAGAAAACGATTGCTATAACCATGTCTAAATTTGTTACAAGTTCCAAGTGTATGCTAACAAGGTGCATGTTCCTCCCGGTCCTATGAATGTCTTGACTTCTCTGTGGCCCTTTGCAATGTGGGGCATTGATATGAACGGAAAGATTGAACCAACTGCTTCCAATGGACATCGTTTCATTCTGGTTGCCATAAATTACTTCACCAAGTGGGTCGAAGCTGCATCTTATGCAAATGTTACCAAGCATGTGGTAGCTCGTTTTATCAAGCACAACATAATTTGTCGTTATGGGATTCCAGAAAAGATCATTACTGACAATGGATCTAATCTCAATAACAAAATGATGAAAGAGATTTTTAAAACTTACAAGATCAAGCATCATAATTCTTCCCTGTATGGCCAAAGATGAATGGCGCTATTGAAGCGGCCAGTAAGAACATCAAGAAGATTGTTCAAAAGATGGTGGTAACCTATAAGGATTGGCATGAGATGTTGCCTTTTTATTTGCATGGATATCATACCTCAGTATGTACTTCTACTGGGGCAACCCCATTCTCTCTTGTATATGGAATGGAAGAAGTTTTGCCTGTGGAAGTAGAGATTCCTTCTCTAAGACTTATGAAAGATGTTGAGCTTGATGAATCAGAATGGGTGCAAATTCTGTTGGATCAGTTGGACCTCATTGATGAGAAAAGATTAACGACTATATTTCATGGTCAGGTTTACCATAAGAGGATGAGAAACGCATTTGACAAGAGGGTGCATCCTCAGTATTATCAAGTAGGTGACCTTGTCCTGAAAAGAATCATTCTTCCTAAAGGAGATCCCAGGGGCAAGTGGACCCCAACTTACAAAGGACAGTTTGTTGTTAAGAAAATATTCTCTGGCGAGGCCATGATGCTGACAACTATGGATGGTGAAGACTTCTCACTCCTTGTGAACACAGACGTAGTCAAAAAAATACTTTGCATAAATAGACCCGCTGAGTTGATTGGCTCATGCAAAAAAGGGAATCTCGGTGGACCAAAAAATGAATGAATAAAAGGTTCAGGAAAAAATTAGGGATACAAAAAAGAAGGAGTAAAAGAATGAAAAATAAAATAAGTACACCCGCTAAGTTGAAAACTCGAAAGGGAGACTTAGGCAAAAAAGGGCATCCTAGTGGATTGAAAATCCAAAAGGACAACCCAGGTAAAAGTTAGGGATTTAAAGTGAATGACTACGTCTAGCATCAGATCTTCAATTACTACAGTTGGTCATCCTTAAGGGTAGGAATCAATCCAATTATCTTCTTCATAAAGCAAAATGATGAGATCTTCGAGGTTATAAGAGATACAGTAGAGTCAGAACCTGATGGATATCCGTTTTCACATTGCCATTTTTTTGTAAATACTCTTTCGTTGCTTTCGCAATTACCTCTTTCTGGGATTTTCTTCCTAATGTAAAATTCCTATTCACATGCCAATATCAATCAATAAAAGACTTATTTTTATCCAAAAATTTTGCTTTGTTTTTCTTTTACTATTTTGCTTGCAAAAACTTCAATATAATTTTGATTATCATTTGCATTTGGAAACTTGGTGGTTTTTCACAAGCATGATAAATAACATACATAAATTATTTTTAAGTTGTTTGTAGCCCGGTTGGTAGGCTAAATCATCACGTTATACTTGGGGAACATTTGGGTTATTTTGTTTTGCAGGAATCATCATCCTTATACTTTTACACGATTTACCAATACTAGCATAGCATTTCTTTCAAGAATGACTATCGTATCCCGAGCTTGGGCTGTGTGATACGGTGGGAGAACTGACTTGAGGTTTTGCATTTCGTTGCAAATGTTTCGGTTTAGCAAGAGTCGTCACCGACTTTTATTTTATCCAAAAGGAAAGGTAAAAAAGCACAGGAAAGACCTTTGAGATGTTTTCTTGGGTTTGGGGGGTAGATTATGAAAAGGGAAGGTGCTAGCACCCTTTTCATCCATGGTTTTCCATGGGCTTTTAGTTACTTGCTTAGATCACTTGCTTTGCTTTTACAATTGTTTGAAATGGTGCTTTGTATGGTTTTGAAAGTATTTTGAAAAGAGGCCATTCGTTTAGGCAATCTTTGTAATGATTCTCGTTCGTAAGAATGTATACAAAGATGTTTGTCTTTTGAAAAATGTTTCAATGTTTTGAAAGTTAATTGGAAATGTTTTGAAATGTGTGTGATTGTTTTTGAAAATAGCAAGGATTTGTTTTGAATAGAGCAAGTAACTAGGAACTATCTACCCTACTCAAATGTCTTTCCTATGCATCTTTATTCCTTTGACATTATTGATTTACCATTGCATTAGTAAGCAACCCTATCTTTGGATGTTAAACAGGACGGGCGTGGGTCATCGTATGACCATGATAGAAATGTTGCCAAGTATCTTAGCATGTTTGAGGGACCAAGATCATTTTGTTTCAGGCAACCTTTTGATAGCGTCATCGAGGGACTATGATCTTTTGTTTTGTTTTGTTTTGCCAAGATACTTTGCATGCATACCATGGCCATTTATTTTAAGGCAACCAAGTGGGTGAAACCCTAGGGGTGCTTGTGTGCAATGTGTGTCATATTACATGTTTTTGTTTGTCTTGAATTAGGTCATTCTATTTGTTTGATTTTTGTCTTATCATACAAACCCTAATTTTACTAAACATGTATATAATGCGATAAATTGCGTAAAATAAATCTAAGCTATTACAATAATTATTATGGGAGGGGGGATACAAGTTTTTTAATGGGGATATTTGCACAAAATAAAACCCTAAAATACTATTACAACCCAATTGAATTATTGTGCAAATAAATAAATAAACAAGTATTTAAATATGCAAATAAAATGTAATTATGCAAAAAATATTTTGTATTTGTTTTATGTATGAGAAAATAAACTTATTTAAGTCCTAAAAATAAGAAAAAATAACATTATTATTTTTGAAAGGGGAAACCCTAATTTTTTATTAAAGAAAATAAATGTTTCCTATTATTTATTTTATCCATTTTTTGTACAAGAAGTAATAAATAATATTATTAACAAATATTAAAAATTAAAATGTGTATGAAAATAATTATTTTTATGTGTTAAATAATAAAATAAAAATATATAGTATTTTTAAATTGTATTTACAAATTTATAAAAAAATAAGTTCTATAAACCTAATAAACTATTTTTTTATGCCAAAAAAAATAATAAAAAAAAATACAATGCAAAAAATAAAGAAATTATTTTTACAATTTTTTATTGATCAGAAAAAGAATAAAAAACAATAAATATAAAAAATATAAAAAGAAAAGTGGAAAATAAAACAAATATGCAAAGGGGGTGTGGATATCAAGTCAGGGGGTATGGGAAGCAAAAACAAAAGCCCAAGGCGCGCCAGGCCCAGAACAGCTTCGTCCCTGTCCTCCGTCCACTTCCTTGCGCGAGTTTTTTCAAAACCTGCAACTTTCTATTCTTTGCACAAAAACAAAAACTTGCACCATGAAACATATAGCACTTTTGATCACGATTCCAATGATATAAGATTCATAATCTAACTCTCAAAGATCAGAGAGATTTTCTATAGCCCTAATTTCTGACCTAATTTTTTCATGAACTTCAAGCTTCAAATTCTTACTACTCAGTTAATATAAATGACAACTATGCATATGTACAACTTCACCATGTTAAGGACTACATCTTTGCTTCACAAATCAAAGCTTGAGGATTCCTAAGTAGAGAGATAGCGTTTTGAAAAATACCTTGTTCTGCTGAGTTTGGATATGGAAATGTAGGGACTTTGAGGGAGGCCTGAAGATCGTGCGATCTTCCTTGAAGTTCCCTCAAGCTATTCCAATGCTTAGCTTGCCTTATGGATGGCTGAAACTTCCTGCACGAGTCAACCTACAACCTTCAAGTTTGAAAATGGTGATGTCTGAAATAGAGGTTACAGCAACATGACAAGGGCTTGGATGGTTTGGATATGATGTATGGAAAGTGTTTGAAGTGTTACAAGGCAAAACGCACGAGCAAATATTGAATTGGCAAGAATTTTGCAGAAGCTGCCGTGTTTGGGCTGAAATTTGTGTTTTTGACTTTGGAATGTTTCAGAGCATAAGCCTTCATGTTCTAGCTTGAGATAAGTTTGTGAAGTTGTTTAGAATGAAGCCAAGTTCACCCTTTATCAGATGTCCAAGTTCTCTACCTTTTGGCCATTTTTCTTGTTTTTGAAGAAAGGTTGAAGTGACTATGCCAAAGGCCTGTACAGGCTAGCTTGTGAGCTGCAAGGGTTGGTATACTTTGCCTGATATATGTGGACATTGCTTGTGACAAAAGAACAGGTCCATGGCTCAAGAATTGCAATGTTGCAAAAAGCTTGCTTTATCAAAATGGCATTGTGAACTTTTGGCCATTTATGGAATTATTCTTTGTACAATGCTCTAAAGGTCAAAACAAAGCCATTATCCCATGAGTTTTCATTTAATTATGGAGTGTAGAAGGCATTTAGGACCTGTAATGCAAGGTAAAAGCATGCTAGGATCTGATTTTCAACTTGAAGCATTGTAAAAATGGCTTGCACAAAAGTGACAAAATGCCATTTTCTCTTCTTCGATTCTCCCTAACCACAAATGATCTTGGAGAGTTCTTGGACATTTTGGAAAGCTTGCAACATGATCTACAATCCATTTTTTAAAAAGAATTTTGATATACCTCTTGGAACTAGGTGAAAAATGTCCATGAAGTTGGGTCAAAAACCTACCTAAATTAGGGCAAATTTTCACTAACTCATTTAGTTCATGGACCCCTATTCACAAAATCATAACTTGAGATCCAAGCATCTTTTAGGAAAACTTTGTGAAGCAAAGTTGTAGATTTCATTGAGGAATACAACTTTCATGTTGGAAGTTTCCTTTGAATCCAATTGCATCATGGTGAAAAAGTTGTGGAAAGTTGGGAAAAAATAAGAAATTTTCCATACTTAGAAAAATTCTAAGTTATGAAAAATTTCAAATTAAAACCCTAATTTCCAATTTTAGGTTTCTTGGTCAAAATGTTTCACATTTTGACATATCTTGATGAATTATGACCCTTGGCACTTGGTTTTGACCAAAAAGTCAAAGTTTGACTTTTCAATGTATAGTTGACTTTTGATCAGTTGACTGCAAAATTCATTTGTCAATCCTATGCATTTGAGATCTTTTGAACTATGTGATTAGGTCAAGATGATGCTATTGAGTCCTTGAAATCATGCTTGAACCCAATTTGTCATTGGCTAGGTTAAAAATCAGAAATTGCCCTTTCCCAGTCAAAACCCTAATTTTGACCATTTTGCCCTTTTGATGATTTGATCAAATTTCTTGAGGAGTTGTGATCCAAACTTGATCAAATGGTACATATGAGTTTGAAATGTGATTGTGGATAAAAAATTATGAAGTTTGACTGTAAATTGGCCATGGTTGACTTTTCCCCCAACACAGCTGATTTGTAGGTCAACTGTCCAATTGACTGTGCAAAAAGGTGATTCAAGGCTTGAAACTTGGTATGAGCAATCTTAGGGGTCCAAGATGGTGTATGAAAGTCACATGAAGCATTGATGGTCCAAAAACCCTTGTGCAAACTCAAACCCTAATTTCAGGTTATCAGTGCAAGGAGATGTCTTGAGCTGAGCAAACCCTAATCTTGGTCTTGAGTCCAAGAAGTCTTGTGAGGAAAATCTTGATAAAATGAGAGGGAAAATTTTGGGGTACAACAGCTGCCCCTGTTCAATCTTCTTGAACCTGAAGAGTTAGATTGGCGAGTTTTGCTGTTCGTGACTCGAAAGTAAAAGATGTTTGGACACTAGAGTGCCCGTAAATTTGCACTCGTCAAAGTGTAGTTGAGGGAATGGGCTTAAAGATGCCATTTGGAGAGGTGATAGGATCTTGTTGGAGATGGTCTTGTAGATGCCATCCAAGAATGCTTGTTGAATTGCAAAAGAATGAGCGTCAGAATGGTGTCCGTATCTGGAACGTATCTGAGTTGTATTTGAACTTTGTATCTGAATAGGTGATAGAATGGAAACTGTGTCTGGAGCGTATCTAAGCCGGGGAAAATCAAAATAAGTGACAGAATGGCAACCATGTCTGGAGCGTATCTGGACTGGAATCCGAATAAGTAGCAAAATGACTTCCGTGTCTGGAGTGTATCTGAACTAAGGGAAATCAGAATAAGTGACAGAATGGCAACCGTGTCTGGAGCGTATCTGGACTAGAAACTGAATAAGTAACAGAATGACTTCCATGTCTGGAGTGTATCTGTACTTGAAAATCTAAATGAGTGATAGAATGACATCCGTGTCTGGAGTGTATCCATACTGTATCTGCACTTTGAATTCTGAATGAGTAATAAAATGACTTCCGGGTCTGGAGTGTATCTTTCTTGTATCTGAAGTTGAAATCTGAATGAGTATCAGAATGGCATCCGTATCTGGAGCGTATCTGAAATCTTTGAACATTGTTAATGGTAGCGATTAATCTTATCCAGAAAAGGGTAAAATGTTAGCTGAAACATAAAGTTATGTTGCATGCAAATGTATGATGTAACAAATGTGCTTTATCAATGTTTATGATATATAAATGTAATGTATGTGCATATAAGTTGATTAGCTGTTTTGCTAAGGAAAATAAATCCTTGACAGCTGGGGATAAAATCTTTGACTGCTTCTGGGGAAAATAAATCCTTGATTGATGAGAAATCCTTGGCGACTGTTGGGGATTAAAAATCCTTGACTTCTATGGGGATATAGGGATCCTTCATATCTTGAGATTGGAGTATTGACAAAAATTCTGGTGAGAAAATAATGCCAAATGCTGCTTGAGTAATCTGCTTGGGGAAATCCAGAGAACTTTGTTGACATCTACTGGGGATTACACAAAGGGAATCCTTGTTCTGCTAGGGAATAGAGAAAACTCTGATGACTTCTGCGGGGAGTTAAGAATGAGAATCTTTATTCTGGCGACTTCACTGGGGAATAATAAAACTCTGTGGGGAAGAAGGCTTACTGCTGGGGAGTAGGTTCAGGAGTTTGGGTTATATTCCACTCTACTGGGGAATCATCCTAGGTTGGGGAGAAACAAAAGTTAACTTTTATCTGGTTGCTTTTCCGATTTCAAGATAACTTGTTGGGGAATTTGGAGAAACTGAATGGTCTCCACTGGGGATCGGTAGTTGGAAATCTTGACTCGACTGGGGAAGAAGGTTTCATCTCTGTTGGGGATCTGTAATTCAAAGTTTTGGCTCCGCTGAGGATTGGGAGTTTGAAGTTTTAACTCTGATGGGGATTAAGGGTTTGAAATTTAGCTCCGCTGGGGATCTGGATGATGTACTGTAGGGATTGCTCATAGAATAGCCTAAAGACGTTTTCCTATCCTTTCAACCTGTCAGTAATTGTTCTTTTTCATTCCTGTTTATTTGTAAACAGTAATTATGTTCAAATGCATATGTTCATTAATGAATCATTGGACGTTTTTGAAAATAAAACACAAATGTAAAAAAGAAAAAGGCAAATAGTTTTCTGCACTTTAAAGATATATCTTTGTATTTACTTTGAATCAGTATTTCTGTACAAAGGAGACAGTCATCCTAGTAAGAGGATGGTGTCGTAAAAATTGAGAAAATTTTTATACAAAGAAAGATAGCTATGTGTAAAAAATCCCATGGGGTTCCCATTCCTCTATAGCCTTCACATCTCCTAATATCTTATCCATTCGTTGCTTCGTCCGAAGATGATTGGATTGATCAGAAGCTCCAGGTTTGTCAGTGAAGAGATTGTCCTTAAAGTGATCCGATGAGACATAGCCATACGCTTTAATTCCCTAACTTTTTCCTGGACCTCCCTTTCGGGTTTTCGATCCACCGAGAAACCCTTTTTTGCCCAAGTCTCCCTTTCGGGTTTTCAACTTGCCGGGTATACTGATTTTTTTATTTATCCCTAATTTTTTCCTGAACCTCCCTTTCGGGTTTTCGATTCACCGGGATGCCCTTGTTTTTCCTAGGTGTGTCAACCTAGCGGGTTTTTTATGCGTAGTGTCTTTTGACTATGTCTGCGTTCGCAGGGTGCGGCAGGTCATCACCGTCCATGGTGGTTAATATCATTGCCCCACCAGAAAAGTTGTTCTTGATTACAAATGGTCCTTCATAGGTAGGAGTCCACTTTCCCATGGGATCCCTTTGTGGAAAAATGATGCGCTTGATCACAAGATCTCCAACTTGATATATCTGGCGTCTGACTTTCTTGTTTAAAGCCTTGATCATCCGTTTTTGATACGTTTGACCATGGCAAACATCAGTAAGTCTCTTTTCGTCAATTAAGTTTAACTGATCAAGTCGGGTTTGAATCCAATCATCTTCACTCAAACCGACATCCTTCATGATTCTCAAAGAGGGGATCTGAACCTCAATAGGTAAAATAGCCTCCATGCCATAAACTAAAGAATAGGGTGTTGCCCCAGTTGATGTGCGAGCCGTGGTACGGTACCCGTGGAGAGCAAATGGCAGCATCTCATGCCAGTCCTTGTAGGTGACTGTCATCTTCTGTATGATCTTTTTGATATTTTTGTTCGTAGCTTCAACTGCACCATTCATCTTTGGCCGATAGGGAGATGAATTATGGTGTTGAATCTTGAATTGTTCGCCCAAGGCGGTGATCATAGTATTGTTAAGGTTTGTACCATTATCAATGATGATCCTTTCGGGGATACTGTACCGGCAATTAAGATTCTGCTTGATGAAGCGGGCAACAACATTCTTAGTAACGGATGCGAAGGAGGATGCTTCGACCCGCTTTCTAAAATAATCAATGGCCACTAGAATAAAGAGGTTTTCATTGGAGGCTGTAGGCTTGATCTCTCCAATCATGTCGATTCCCCACATAGCGAACGACCAAGGAGGTGTTAAGACATTTAGAGGAATTGGGGGCACGTTGAACCAACCGGCTGAAAATCATCAAAATAATGAAGTCTCCATCGAACGTCTTTCATCCCACAGGAAGGGAAAGGTAAACATCGAGAAAACCCGAGAAGGATGAAATCAAGGTCGAACGACCGAGAGATAAGGGTAAGGGAGTCTGTTACGCGAGGGGAAGGTATTAGCACCCCACACGCCCGTAGTACTCTACGGTATCCACTCTTGTTGTCTATCTTATGGGTGTGTTTATCTATGCTTACTGTCTATTACTGCTAAAGGGAAAGTGCATGCAAAAGAAAGGGGAAAAGAATGTACGGAAAATAAAATTGTGCTCGCTCGGGCCCTACCCCAATGCCTACGTATCCCTTTTAAGGAATCAGAGAAGCTGTAGTTCGGCTTACATGTTTTTGTTTGTTTGTATTTTTCTACTGAACAATATTAATTTCGCCTTCTGCCGCAACTCGACCTTTGGAGACTTACGCGTCAGCACAGAAGTGAATTAACATGCTCTCTTGAAAAGTTTGGAAAGAAATGTGCCTGGACGCACGAAAGTTTGAATTTGTTTGTTTTTGATGAACAACATTAATTTCGCCTTCTGCCGCAACTTGACCTTTGGAGATTTACGCGTCAGCAAAGAAGTGCATTAACATGTTCTTTTGAAAAAGGTTTGAAAGGAAGGGCCCGAAGGCAACAAGAGTTTGTATTGCTTGGTATTTTTGCTTGTAGATAATAGCTAGTTAATCTCAAGAGAGAGATTTTATCCATGTCTCTACTTATTCATGAAATGATTCTTTGAGACTTGAATCATACCAAAGCTTAGAACAAGAGAATAATAAGGTCGAGAAGAAACCCGCTTATCATCTCACATACTTAACGAAGATATGATTCTAGTCAGTAAATTTAAAGTGTTTTGAATTTTGAAAGAGAAAGAAGTTTTTTTTTTGTTTTAGATGCGTATGCGAAAAGAGAAAGAAAAGTCAAAGGGGGACTAGCCTATTTCTAAACCTAATGTTATTGTGTATTAGACCTAAAGTTAGAATTTTGAAGGAATTCTACCTAATGTTAGCATGCATATGGTTTGCAATAAAGAAATGCAATAAAGTGCGAAACGAGGGATAAAATAAGGTTGTGATGATACCGAACGGAGAAGGTTCGTTGTCTCTTCAAAGTCCCGCAAGTGGTAAGAAAACTCTATAGAAGTTACTCCGCATGAGTGATCGAAAATTAATATCCAAGCATTTCCCATTGCGAAAGTTACATCAATATCCGAACAAAATCTTAACTAAGGATGAAAACGAAAATGGTTACTAAACATAAATGCTAATAGAAAATTCTAATTAAAATTTTAAAAAGAAATTCTAGAAAAATTCTATTATATACTACCTCTTTTTTATTATTATTATTTTTTTATAGAGAAAATTATAACAAACAAACGAGAATTAATTCCTAGATAAAAAAAACTAACAAGTTTTTATGGATTTTATGACATGTGCAAAAAAAAAACAATAAAAATGGGCCCAGGACAAGCAATCCGGCCCAAAATCCATCAACAACAATCCAAGCTTATTTTTTGTTTCTTTATTATTTTACTAAAAATAAATAACTAATAAAATAAAGAAAGAAAGAAAAAAAACAAAAAGAAAATTGAAAGGGGATGAAAACATGAGATTAGGTTTCGAGGAGTTGTCTTCTTCATTCATCAACGGCAGCGCGATACCCTTTCTCTTCGCCGCTGCATGTCAATCCCTGCCGTGCCCTCCAATAATTCTCTCCGTTCTCGCTCAATCTGTCATCCGCCGTTTACTTCTTCACTGTGACACTACCTCACCGTCACGCCTCAGATCTCTGATGACGCCTCCTCATCCACCTCATGTCGCTGTAAGCACGACATCGCCACGATCTCCTCATGGTCTTGACTCCATCTTTCTTTCATTCTTCATCTCAGATCCGCAGTCACCTCCTTCAAAGTTACGCCTCGTTCATGTTTCACCTTCTGTTACAACATATGCTTGAGAACCTCAACTAATCTTGAGACCATGTCTCATAACCTTTACATTTACTTATACCTTGCATTACAGGAAATACTTATGACATTTGAACCTTAAGAAACTTGAAAGGATACTTCCCTAATCAAATCATCAATTCCCCACGAACCTTTAACTTGTATTACAAATAGCCACTCGAGAGAACAATAATCCCTTGAGGAATCCTTTGAAGATGAATATTGAACTTGAGACATGGGAGGAATAACCACCAAGATAGCCTTGAGGAAGATATCCTCGTAACTTGATAAGGAAGCGATCCACAATAACCAATCAAAACCCTAAATTCACAATTCAATGTACGAAGAAGAACCAGAAGAACCAGTCTTGTTTGATAAACACCTCGAACTGAAAGAAAACCATAACTTCACGATCAATGGTCCTCTGAACCATGATGCAACAAAACCTGAGTTGGTTAATTGAAGAGTGGATGAATGCCATGTAAAAGTCATTAAGCCTGATCAAATGATAGGCACACTTATATGAAGAGACGTCTTGATTCAAAGACCCTGTATGCTAAGTCACGCCCTTGAGTTCTTGACAAGAAAAACCTGTGACCTGTTGTTTATCAGAAGATAATAGCCTTGCTGCTTGAGGGAGAAGAAGTCCAAAAATGAGAATGAACCAGAACCCTAAATCCACAGCTTGCTGCTTGAATAAGAAATCATCCTTTATTGGATATGAGCGCCTTAACCACCATGAAACCCTAGTATCGCACAACCACTGAACTTTGAACCTTAGAGCTATATTGAATGAAATGTATGCCATGTTAGTGACCTAATGAAATAGATGCAGATGAATGCAAAAAGTATGAGCCAAAATAAAGGAAATTAGGAGGGCAAATTTTGGGGTGCAATAGCTGCCCCTATTTAATCGCCTTAGACCTGAAGGTGAGATTGGCGCTCGCCTTTCGAACCTTCAAGGTAAAATAAGATTAAATACTAAAAGAACCCAAAAATTTGCGCTCCGAAGCCAGTCAGGTATTATTATTTTTGGTTTGCTGTATTAAAGGCGTTATCAGGGTTAGATGTATGTTTAACCAGAGTTTGACACACCGAAGGATAACTTGGTTATCGAGGAACTTCTGTTGGGATTTAGTAACAAACACCTGTAAGAAAGATATCAAAAGATATATGCCTAAAGTCTGTAGCAGACATACGAAAAGAAGTATCAGAGACACATATCCGGGGTTGGTAGCGGATATACAAGAAAGAGACATCAAAAATACATATCCGTGGTCGGTATTGGACACGTAAGAAAGAGATAGAAAAGATACATATCCGCGGTCGGTATCGGATACGCACAAAAGATGTAGAAAAGATTCATATCCGTGGTCGGTATCGGATACGTATGAAAGAGACAGACCGAAGAAAGCTCTTACAAAGATATCAAGAACACATGTCTGGGGTTGGTAGCAGACATATGAAGCAAGTATCAAAAATACATATCCGTGGTCGGTATCAGATACGTAAGAAAGAGATATCAAAGATACATATCCGTGGTCGGTATCGGATACATATGAAAGAGACAGACCGAAGAAAGCTCTTACAAAGATATCAAGAACACATGTCTGGGGTTGGTAACAGACATATGAAACAAGTATCAAAAATACATATCCGTGGTCGGTATCGGATACGTAAGAAAGAGATATCAAAGATACATATCCGTGGTCGGTATCGGATACGCGCAAAAGATGTAGAAAAGATACATATCCGTGGTCGGTATCGGATACGTACGAAAGAGACAGACCGAAGAAAGCTCTTACAAAGATATCAAGAACACATGTTGGGGTTGGTAGCAGACATATGAAGCAAGTATCAAAAATACATATCCGTGGTCGGTATCAGATACGTACGAAAGAGATAGACCGAAGAAAGCTCTTACAAAGATATCAAGAACACATGTCTGGGGTTGGTAACAGACATATGAAACAAGTATCAAAAATACATATCCGTGGTCGGTATCGGATACGTAAGAAAGATATATCAAAGATACATATCTGTGGTCGGTATCGGATACGTACGAAAGAGATAGACCGAAGAAAGCTCTTACAAAGATATCAAGAACACGTGTCTGGGGTTGGTAGCAGACATATGAAGCAAGTATCAAAAATACATATCTGTGGTCAGTATCGAATACGTAAGAAAGAGATATCAAACATACATATCCATGGTCGGTATCGGATACGCACAAAAGAGACAGGCCGAAGAAAGCTCTTACAAAGAAAACACCAATCGAAGGTGAACTTACTGAGGGAAGAGACCAAAAAAATGGGACTCCTAAAATATGATACCAGTCGACGATGGATTTTAACAAATGATACCAGCCGAAGCGGGGTTTTGAAAGATACCTGCCGGAGCGGGATTTTAACAAATGATACTGGCCGAAGCGGGGTTTTGAAAGATACCAGCCGAAGCGGGATTTTAAAAAATGATACCGGCCGAAGCGGGGTTTTGAAAGATACCAGTCGAAGCGGGATTTTTGAGAAATACCAGCCGAAGCGAGATTTTGAAAGATACCAGCCGAAGCGGGATTTTAACAAATGATACCGGCCGAAGCGGGGTTTTGAAAGATACCAGCCGAAGCGGGATTTTGAAAGATACCAGCCGAAGCGAGATTTTAAAGGATGCCAGCCGAAGGTGGACTTTAAAGGGTGCCAGCCGAAGGTGGACTTTAAAGGGTGCCAGCCGAATGTGGACTTTAAAGGGTGCCAGCCGAAGGTGGACTTTAAAGGATGCCATCCGAAGGTGGACTTTAAAGGGTGCCAGCCGAAGGTGGACTTTAGGATAAAGAAACCAGCCGAAGGGGAATCTTCATCTAGGAATACTATGCCGAAGGTAGATTCCTAAGAAAAGAACGCCGGTCGAAGGCGGACTTACAACTGCAAAGAGACCAGCCGAAGGGGACTCTCAACAAATGGTACCAGCCGAAGGTGGATTTTAAAGGATGCCAGCCGAAGGTGGACTTTAGGATAAAGAAACCAGCCGAAGGGGAATCTTCATCTAGGAATACTATGTCGAAGGTAGATACCTAATAAGAGAACGCCGGTCGAAGGCGAACTTACTACTGCAAAGAGACCAGCCGAAGGGGACTCTCAACAAATGATAAAGGTATGCATATCTGGTCAGAGTTAGATATGCAGGAGTGAAATTGATCATCAAGGAACAAATGTTTAGAATTGCTAGCGAACACAGGAACGAAACTAACCGAAGAAAGCCCCAATAAAAAAGGACGCATTCGTCTAAATAAGGACGCCAGACAACTGGACTTTGAAGAGACATTGAAAGACTCTTAATCATAAAAAGTTAGCTAGGCTATCGAAAGGAGGACCCGACTAATGCGGATAAACCAAAATAAGGAACCGACTAAGCAGGACCTTCAAAGAGCACTAATAGAAGGTGAACTTTACAAGAGAAAGAGATTGGTCAAAGCAGACTCTGACAAAGATTGCCAAAACACACTGGGCTTTTGATAAGTTGCAAATACGCAAGGACTATAAAAAATCCCTCAGGCCAAAGGCGGGGTGTTAATTATTCAAGAGTGGCAATTATCAGAATTACCACACACCAAGTATGGATACTCAAACACTTGAGAAGCAAGAAAGGTTATAAGCAAACTCTTACTCAAGACAAAGCAAATGCGGGTAAAATAACCAAAGGCTTACAAAGGTAAGTGCAAACCACATACTTAGTGGGGAAATGGAGAAATACCAAAGACCCGACTGGTGGTGAATCCAAACAAACTCTGCTGGGGAAACATAATAGAATTACCCTAGGCTTCTTGTGGAGGTAAATCAAATCTGAGCGCATAACAATCTGGTTGCCACAAGTGGACACAATTGGCTTACTCATGCATGTTTGAATTTTTTTTAGCGTAATGCTCCATACAATAGAAATGCTACGCGTTTTAGTAGATGCAATATAATGATGCAAGTTTAGTAATGCATTATGAAAACATATCAATAATCGCCTGCTGAGAAGTCAGTGAACTTTCGAATGATTGTTCTTGCACATCTGATCTTTTGTAGAGAAAAAGCAATTTATACTTCAATGGGGAACCGAGATTTGAAATCATCAATGTTTAAACGATTGATCTCACTGGGGAAGTAACTTATTGGGGAGAATACTACAAAAATGAAATTGTAGTTCAGAGAAAAACTTGAAATCTGATCAAACTCCCTACTTCACGGGGAATGAATTTCTTATCCTCTGTTGGAAAAAGGAAAGCTTTACTAGGAACGGAAATTTCTGGCATAGAAATTCTTGACGAAGATAACTTCTGTTGGGGAGTATATAAATTCTTAAATAAAAAGAAATCTACTCAGACCGCACTGGGGATAACATTGCTGGGAGGTAAGAGATCCTCACTTGGGGAAGAAGTGAACATTCAGGGCTAAAAACTCCATCGGGGATATCCCAACCAAATCTTCTACCACTGGTAACGAAAGGGTTATGGCTGCAATTCTCATGTACACCTCACCAGAGAGATAAGACACTTGCTCCATTAGGGAAAGAAGAATAATTCCACTGGGGAAATTGGGTCTCATTATACGAACATCTTCATGTTAGTCATATACAGACCCTTCTTGATTCATTTGCTGGTATGCATTTTGTCATGTAAGACCAACAGTTCTTGCAAAACCGAAATTAGGCAACATGCCCCTGTTTGGAATGGAAAACCTTACTGAAGAATATACAACTTGAACGATCAATCACTGGGTAAAAAAAAAACCGCGATGCAAGATTACAACTTCAACATGCCGACTCTGATGCCACTAAAAACAATGGACTTTAGAGGAGATGCTGCAAAAATAAATTGCAGTCCAATGAAAAGGGGTCAACCAGAGTTTAAACAACTTCTATATTTCCAGGGAGAAAGGACATTCTCCTACTGCAGAGAAACGAGGATGCTTCACTGGGGAGAAAAAAAATCTCAAAAGAGGAACCCCTTGGTAGATAGGTCTATGTCAAGTAGCAACAAGTCTTTTACTAGGAGGAGGCATCCTCCTAGGAAGCAATATTTCCATCGCATCTTGTACGTGTAAACAAACTTCAAATAATCTTTGTGTTACAGCTCATATCTTGCTGAGGATAACAATCCAAACTTCAACTGGGGGTAATAACCTTGACTTAGGACAAAGGACACCAGTAAATGGACTTGAGTCCTTGATAAGTCGAAGATAACAATCCTGACTTCTCGACATGATTTTCAAATTAATAGGTCGTTTAGCCCGCGTATGGACTTGATCTGATTAACTACTCAAGAAGAGAAAGCTCTTATATGAATTCTTGCCCCAGTCTGTAAGGCTTTTGCAGAAAAATTGCCTCGAGACGACTTTTTTTTGAGATTTATACCACCAAGATAAATTGCCCCAGTGTTATGAACTTCAGAATACTGTCCCTGGCTGACCAAAGTTGGAAATAACTTCAACAATGCTTGATTGAATTCTCGTGCATCTCTGAATTCTGAAAAGATTCTCCCCTAATCAACAAATTATTAGAGAGATTTATCAAATCTTGACATAACTACCGCAGTGCTATGAACTTTGGAACATGATGTTCAGATAACCGAAATTGGAGAGGATTCCAACTATGCTTGAGCGAGTGCTCATACACCTTCAAATTCTGGGAAGATTCTCCTCTGATCAATGCATTCTTAGAGAGATTTGTTAAATCTCGACATAACTGCCCCAGTTTGACTGCCCTTTGAGGGATGAAATCCCGACTTGAATGCCTCAGATTGGTTGAATACCTACTTGATGGAGTACTTGACATGCTTTCCCATGCTCAACAGAGTCTTGACAAATCTTTTCCTTGTCCCATGCTCACGGAGAGATGAAGGCTTGAGGATTTTTTTTTTGAAGACAACATAACCTTAGGGTAGTTGGATCATATCTTGAAAGTACGTTATTTCATAACCATACTTCTCGACTTGAACTGCTTCTTTCTCGAGAATATACTTGAAGCAATACGTCCCTTGGGACCAACTGAAAGTAATGCACCACTGCTTGTCAGAAACTTTGGGCGACCAACTTTTGCAATCTACTTCAGATCATTTCTCAAACCGGTATTCTTTTACTCAGCGGAGTCAATAGAAGATTTGCCCCAGATTATTGCCATTCTCACAAATGATTTACCTTTAAACGGTAACCTGAAGCAATTTGTTCTTTGAGATAATCAAATTCTCATCTGATTCTCATTATGTAAGCTTACTCGATGTTTAAGCACTTGCTCATATGCAAAGAATGTTTATTATAAGAATGATAATTATAATGCAAAACTCATGTTTGTTTTGAAGTTCAAAAACTTGTATTAAAAAATACATTGAAATATCAAAAAATTTGTACAAAAGATAGTAAAAAGATGGAGTGATACCAACTCAAAAGTTTTTGCAAGCCTCCTAGGAGTCAGGTTACCGTATTCTTGTTACAGTGTGCTTTCAAATTAACCCTTGCTTCAGTTAGGACTTTTCAGGGTTGTAACGTGGCCTGGTTCACGGTTTTTAGAAAGAAAGATTTAAGGCTCAAAATATTTGGTGCCCACCCATTCTCCGAGACATTCTCCAGTCCTAAATTCAGTTAAACCAATACGAGCACTCATCCCTCAAAAGGAGTTTACCATGGTTGAGGAGGATATGGCAGTCACTCATCTCTTTCATTTTTGGTTTTTGATCACACGACTTTATTCTTTGTAGAGGACCTTTATTTGGTAATCCCCTTTCTTTTCGCACTTTTTGCTTTCTTTTTGTATTCCCTAACTTTTGCCTGGACAAATTTCTTTTGAATTTAACTTTGAAGTCCAGCGGGATGCCCTGACTTTTGCCTAAGCGACTTGTTTTCCAAGTTTTGACTTAGCAAGGCTTTTTGTCTCTTTCTTTTATCATTTCTTTTGAACTAGTCGTGTGATTTCGAGTCATTATTTGGTTTGCTTAAAAAGGTGTGACTGCCTTGCTGTTTGGTTGACAAGGAATAACCATTATGGTATTGTCATCTTTTGACCTTTTGATGTGCGAGAGATATCCATTGTGGTATAGTTCTCTTTGATGCACACTACTGATATATGAGAGTTAACCATTGCTACTTTGACTTTCCTTAGCCTTTTGATGGATAACCATTATTGTATCCTTAGGTGCGCACTCTTGGTGAGTTTTGAATGCTCGATTAGATCAACTGAAATCTACCCTGCCCCGGGTTAAATGTGAGGGTTTTTCTGAAAAGAAAAGAAACTCCTACTTCAAGGCTCAAAGGGGTTGATGAGGGTCTATCTCCCTTATATCTCCGGTGTTTGGGAATTTGAAACAAGGCATGTACATCGTCAGCAGGGTCTTATTCAAAAGCACACCGTTCAATATTTTGGCATATTACTCATCATCCTCCATCCGGAGGTTATTTGCTTTATTTAACACGAGTTAAGTATCAAAAAGTCAAAGAAAAACATTCATGAGTGAATACGAATGGATTAATTCAAAACAAACATACTCAATGCCTTATGATTAATATTCAATAATAAGCAAGTTTCACATATAAGAAAGTAATGAACCAAGACAAGAAAGATTACGAATGAGAATGCAAATGTAATTTGAAAATGCCATGTTGAGGAGACTAGTCTCCGTATGGACTTGTTGCTTCAGACGATTATCCGGTAGTCTTGATATCTACTGAGTCAATGGAGACTTCAAATCTGTCTGGCTAGCCTGAAATTAATAGCCTTTGCATCCAGAAAGTCTTGCATATTTTCTTTGAAAGCCCAACAATCTTCAATGGAATAGCCTATTGCCCCAGTATAGTAATCACATCAAGTTCCTTCACCATGTGCGATGAGGACCTTATCAAGTGAACTTGCATAAATTGCATCACAAAGTATCTTCTATCATAGAGAAGAAATGCCAACCATCTTCTATCACACAGAAGAGAAATCCAGCCGCTGAATTCCGGAGTGTCTCCCACTACACAAAAGAGTCTCTGTCTTCTACTACACAAGCAAAATTCAGAAACTGTAACAAAGAATCTTCTACTACACAGAAGAAAGTAAACTTCATCCTTTACTTCACAAGAGAGAAGTTTCCTATTGCCCGGAGGCAAAAATTCAGAAACTGTAACAAAGAATCTTCTACTACACAGAAGAAAGTAAACTTCATCTCCTACTTCATAAGAGAGAAGCTTTAGCAACTGAATTATGGAGAATCCCATGCTTCACAAAAGATTCTCCGTCTTCTACTACACAGAAGAGAAATCCATAAACTGTAACAAAGAATCTTCTACTACACAGAAGAAACTAAACTCTGGATATAGCATTCGACTTTTGAGGTATTTTTCTTCTACACAACAACATATATCTAAGAACTCTTATACTTCTTCATCATAGAAGCATCACCCCATCTTATACTTACACATAAGAAGCATCCAGCTGAGGGAAAAAAAGCCTGAAATGGTTCTCCAAACATGGACTGAACCCTGGAATAGAATCCAAACAAGTACCAAACTTCATAATTCAACCCCTTCCAGTATTCAATATCCTAACTAAGTGCCCCAGAGTGGGAGACACATCTAGCATTTGTATCGAAATCAGGAGAGAAATTTTTTTGGAGGGTGGCCCAAAGCACGAAGCTTAAACCACTGAGCTTCTAACATACGAGGAAGTAACTGGATACAAGGCATTGAGATTGTATCAACCTGCTTCACAAGCTTTCTATGTCTTTGCTGGTAAGTTTTACCCCATGGGTTCGTTTGGAAACCAGAAACTAGATGCTAGCACGAAAATCCGAGAATATGAATCTATGGGTGAGACCCACATAATATCTCATGATTTGAAAAAAAGAAAGTCCCATAGGCTGGGGGTGAATGACAGCTTCTGTAGCAACACCATATACAAGGCCACTTTCCCTTGCTGATACTACCTTTATAAATTCCATACCCGACTCAACTAAGTCTTCAACTGTCTATTTTTCTCCTTGGGGATTTCTGACTACAGGTCATTGCTTTCATATCCCCAATAAACAGCCCCCATCTGGTTCTTTTCATCGAATCTGATTCCTCACAAAGTTGTTTCATAACTTGGATCTGATCACGAAGCGGCAAGAAGTCAAGATTGGCATCTCTGAGAAGAAAATACTGAGTCTGAATAAGGATTCCCCATTCTGAGTGCCTTCTGAGTACCTTCTATGGATGCCCGAAGATGCATGAGGTGAGTGAGAAAATTCTCCCTCTGATATGATTTGGACACCACAGTCCCTGGATTGATCTTGTTTTGGACCTTGTCTCTGGATGACGTACCATCTTCAATCGAATGATCAATTGCCCCAGAATAATATGCCTAGAAGATTCTTTCAGGAGAACAACTGAATGCTTTTTCAAGTGAAAACTGCATCATCAAGCATACTACGCCATAAAAAACTAATACAGTCTGTCTTCTATCAAAACAAAAGAGACATCCACCTGGTGAAAGAGAGTTTTGGAAGAGACGCCAAACAGGTGTTGGGCTTTTATAACCCCTTTGTAGTCTTCAATATCAAAACCGGGTACCCCAGAATAGGAGATGTATCTAGCATACATATCGTAATCAAAAGAGATGTTTGTGGGAGGAAGTTCTCAAAGATCAGAGCTAGGAAGAACTGGGAATAATAGGATGTCATGTATTGGGCTCGCATCAACATGCTCATCAGGACTCTCCTATCTTGTCTTAAAAGCTTTGCCCCATGAATTCACTTGGGGAATAAAGACTGGCTCTTGTTGAACAAATTAGGGAACACAAAGTTATGGAGGATTCCCCTGATTAAAAGTCTGATGCCCCCGGTGTGGTAATCACATATGACATTGGTCAAAAAGAACGAAGCATTGATATAAGATCACATAGTAAATGGGAACCATCTCCTTCTAAGATGTTCTAAGAACTCAGGATTGCGTAGCACTCCATGGTTAGAAGCAATTCCCAAAAGATGAGGGGAAGAGAGAAACTTTACTGTAGGTTTAATATTGTTGACATCATCATCAGAGCCTTCATGACCTATCTCATCTGAGTCTTCAATCAATTATCTTCCTGCTTGAAGATATTTTTTACTACGGGCCAAAGCTTGCATGTATACCACACAGGGTTATTCCCTAACTGATCCCTGAACAAGTGCAGTAAGAAGTCAAAGCTAAACCTCCAAGGAGAACCATGTCCGAAAAAGAATCCCCAATCTTTGAGTACCTGTTATGGATGCATGAATATACATGGGATGCATGAACGGATGCCATGTCATGTTCCGTCATTCCCAACGAATTTACGTGCCTTGTTTTTGATTTTACGTAAGTAAGGATTGAAAATTTTGTCACAAGGCTTACAAATACGATTCCTTGGAAATTACAGAACATGTATGTTAAGTATGTGGTTAACCATGTTATGTATGCACATATATGAGATCAAATTGGATCAAGGTTCCATCATTTCCAAATATGATTGCTGCGTTATTCTGAACCATATGAATATCATCAAATCAAAGGTCCGACATAGCTTTCGCACATATAAAAGCCGAGTACTATGTAGATCTAAGTAGCATGAGATCAAGGCTTCAGGAACACAGGTACTGTTTGAGCATTTCTGAGTATGCTAGGAATGCTAAGATCAAAGGCTTGAATGAACTTCCAAGTAATCAAGTCAGGAGCTCAGAAAATAAATCTGAGAACCAAATAGTCACCAACAGAATATCATATGCATAAGTCATTGACAGAAGTCCAGAACATGATCATTAGAACCAATAGTCGCTGTCTGATCACAGTCTCTATCTGATCATGAGTCACCACCTGAGCATAGTCACCATCTAAGCACGAGTAACCATTTGAACATAGTCACCAACTGTACCTGTAATGACAAATCCCTCCCCACTCACGGGTAAAGACTAGGTTAGGGTAAGGTAATGGTAACTCAAAAATCATGGGTCCGCCTGAAAGTACTATGGGCTTACCCACAGACGTGGGTGCCGATAGTAATTCATTTGAACCTCATCCGAGCGTGGTATATGACAAGACTGCACTAATTGGACCACGTCCTATAGCCGTCATGCCCCCACTATATTCCTAGTGTCCAAGTGCACTCTGGCCTGGGTACTGGGCCTTTTACCTCAATAGTGACATCCCCACCCAACATGGAAAACAAAGTCCAGCATAATAGATAACAAATAGGGAAAGCAATAAAATGCAATGCAAACTTATGCTCAGGCAAACATGTACAAATGAGTAAACTGAAAGCATAAAAATAAACACCCAAAGAAAAGAAAGCAAGAGCTAGGAGCGACTCCGGGATGGACCAGCATTTGGTCGACCTGTCCCCAGTGAAGTCGCCAGCTGAAACAACCGGCTGAAAATCATCAAAACAATGAAGTCGTCATCGAACGTCTTTCATCCCACAGGAAGGGAAAGGTAAACATCGAGAAAACCCGAGAAGGATGAAATCAAGGTCGAACGACCAAGAGATAAGGGTAAGGGAGTCTGTTACGCGAGGGGAAGGTATTAGCACCTCACACGCCCGTAGTACTCTACGGTATCCACTCTTGTTGTCTATCTTATGGGTGTGTTTAATCTATGCTTACTGTCTATTACTGCTAAAGGGAAAGTGCATGCAAAAGAAAGGGGAAAAGAATGTAGGGAAAATAAAATTGTGCTCGCTCGGGCCCTACCCCAATGCCTACGTATCCCTTTTAAGGAATCAGAGCAGCCGTAGTTCGGCTTACATGTTTTTGTTTTTTTGTATTTTTCTACTGAACAATATTAATTTCGTCTTCTGCCGCAACTCGACCTTTGGAGACTTACGCGTCAGCACAAAAGTGAATTAACATGCTCTCTTGAAAAGTTTGGAAAGAAATGTGCCTGGACGCACAAAAGTTTGAATTTGTTTGTTTTTGATGAACAACATTAATTTCGCCTTCTGCCGCAACTCGACCTTTGGAGATTTACGCGTCAGCACAGAAGTGCATTAACATGTTCTTTTGAAAAAGTTTTGAAAGGAAGGGCCCGAAGGCAACAAGAGTTTGTATTGCTTGGTATTTTTGCTTGTAGATAATAGCTAGTTAATCTCAAGAGAGAGATTTTATCCATGTCTCTACTTATTCATGAAATGATTCTTTGAGACTTGAATCACACCAAAGCTTAGAACAAGAGAATAATAAGGTCGAGAAGAAACCCGCTTATCATCTCACATACTTAACGAAGATATGATTCTAGTCAGTAAATTTAAAGTGTTTTGAATTTTGAAAGAGAAAGAAGTTTTTTTTTGTTTTAGATGCGTATGCGAAAAGAGAAAGAAAAGTCAAAGGTGGACTAGCTTATTTCTAAACGTAATGTTATTGTGTATTAGACCTAAAGTTAGAATTTTGAAGGAATTCTACCTAATGTTAGCATGCATATGGTTTGCGATAAAGAAATGCAATAAAGTGCGAAATGAGGGATAAAATAAGGTTGTGACGATACCGAACGGAGAAGGTTCGTTGCCTCTTCAAAGTCCCGCAAGTGGTAAGAAAACTCTATAGAAGTTACTCCGCATGAGTGATCGAAAATTAATATCCAAGCATTTCCCATTGCGAAAGTTAATATCCAAGCATTTCCCATTGCGAAAGTCCCATTGCTTTCGTTCTTCATCTCAGATCTGCAGTCACCTCCTTCAAAGTTACGCCTCGTTCATGTTTCACCTCCTGTTACAACATATGCTTGAGAACCTCAACTAATCTTAAGACCATGTCTCATAACCCTTGCATTTACTTATACCTTGCATTACAGGAAATACTTATGACATTTGCACCTTAAGAAACTTGAATGGATACTTCCCTAATCAAATCATCAATTTCCCATGAACCTTTAACTTGTATTACAAATAGCCACTCGAGAGAACAATAATCCCTTGAGGAATCCTTTGAAGATGAATATTGAACTTGAGACATGGGAGGAATAACCACCAAGATAGCCTTGAGGAAGATATCCTCGTAGCTTGATAAGGAAGCGATCCACAATAACCAATCAAAACCCTAAATTCACAATTCAATGTATGAAGAAGAACCAGAAGAACCAGTCTTGTTTGATAAACACCTCGAACTGAAAGAAAACCATAACTTCACGATCAATGGTCCTCTGAACCATGATGCAACAAAACCTGAGTTGGTTAATTGAAGAGTGGATGAATGCCATGTAAAAGTCATTAAGCCTGATCAAATGATAGGCACACTTATATGAAGAGACGTCTTGATTCAAAGACCCTGTATGTTAAGTCACGCCCTTGAGTTCTTGACAAGAAAAACCTGTGACCTGTTGTTTATCAGAAGATAATAGCCTTGCTGCTTGAGGGAGAAGAAGTCCAAAAATGAGAATGAACCAGAACCCTAAATCCACAGCTTGCTGCCTGAATAAGAAATCATTCTTTATTGGATATGAGCGCCTTAACCACCATGAAACCCTAGTATCGCACAACCACTGAACTTTGAACCTTAGAGCTATATTGAATGAAATGTATGCCATGTTAGTGACCTAATGAAATAGATGCAGATGAATGCAAAAAGTCTGAGCCAAAATAAAAGAAATTAGGAGGGAAAATTTTGGGGTGCAACACACGTGTACCTTGTTTGCATAGATTTGACATTTATGACAAGTCCGGGAGTGTTGATAGCAGTCAGCTTTCATGGTAGACCAGTAATAGCCTGCCCTTAGAATCTTCTTAGCCATCGTATGCCCGCTAGAGTGAGTTCCAAAGGTACCTTCATGCAATTCAGCCATAATCCTTTCAGCTTCAATCTTGTCCGCACAACGGAGCAAAATAGAGTCATGATTGCGTTTGTACAGGATGCCATTACTTAGGAAGAACTTAGCTGATAATCTCCTTAAGAAATTTTTGTCGTTGACTGAAGCTCCTTCAGGGTACTCTTGAGCCCCGAGATACCTTTTGACTTCATGAAACCAAGGCTGGTCCACTACTTCCTCGGTGTTAATCTCGTGACAGTGTACATGTTCGTCCATCCATTCAATGGTGATCTGGGGAGCCTCATTATCCCAATTAAGTTTAAACATGGATGACAGTGTATCTAGAGCATCCACTAGCTGATTTTCTTCTCGCCGGAAGTGCTCGAAGGTAATCTGCTCGAAATGTGGTAGCAATGTCAAGACATATTCTTTGTAAGGGATGAGGTTTGGATGCTTAGTATCCCACTCTCCTTTGATCTGACTGATGACCAAAGTTGACTCCCTAAACACAATTAAAGATTTGACTCCCAAGTCTATTGCAGCCTTGAGTCCAAAGATGCATGCTTCATACTCTGCCATGTTGTTCGTACAGTTGAAGCAAAGTCTGACCGTGAAAGGAGTATGGCAACCTTCTGGAGATATAAGCACATCGCCGATACCGTTAACAAGTGCATTGGAGGCCCCATCAAAGTACAGGGTCCATCGGGATCCTTGTTCAGGTCCGTCATATGGTCTGAAATTTTCAATGTTGTCGAATGTCATGATGTCTTCGTCAGGGAAGTCAAACTTTATGGATTGATAATCTTCCACAGCTTGATGGGCCAGATGATCAGCTAGCACACTCCCTTTTATAGCTTTTTGGGTCATGTACTGTATATCGTATTCTGTCGGGATCATCTGCCATCTGGCTATTCTTCCGGACAAAGCAGTCTTCTCGAAGATGTATTTTATAGGATCCATCTTAGATATCAGTAGAGTGGTATGAGTCAACATATACTGTCTTAGCCAGCGAGCAACCCATATCAAGCGCAGCAAGTTTTCTCGAGCAGTGAATATCTGGTTTCACAGTCGGTAAACTTTTTGCTAAGGTAATAAATGGCATGCTCTTTTCGGCCAGACTCGTCATGCTGCCCTAATACGCACCCCATTGAATTCTCTAGGACGGTCAGATACATGATTAGCGGTTTTCCCTCGACGGGTGGCATCAAGATAGGATGCTCTAGCAAATACTCCTTGATTTTATCGAAAGCAATTTGACAGTCATCATTCCATCTAACTACCTGATCTTTCTTCAACAGTTTTAAGATTGGTTCACAAGTAGATGTTAGGTGAGAAATGAACCTAGCAATGTAGTTTAGGCGTCCCAAGAAACCTCTGACCTCATTCTCAGTGCGAGGAGCAGGCATTTCTTGTATAACTTTGACTTTGGCAGGATCAACCTCGATGCCTTTGTTGCCGACAATGAAACTCAAGAGTTTACCGAATCGGACTCCGAATGTGCACTTGTTAGGGTTTAACCTTAGCTTGTACTCCTTCAACCTGAAAAACAGCTTTTGCAAATGATCAAGGTGTTATTCTTCCGTTCGTGATCGGGCTATCATGTCATCTACGTAGACCTCTATCTCATGATGTATCATATCATGAAACAAAGCTACCATGGCACATTGATAGGTGGCCCCGACATTCTTCAGTCCGAATGGCATCACTTTGTAGCAGAACGTACCCCATTGTGTAACAAATGTAGTTTTCTCCATGTCCTCAGGTGCCATTTTGATCTGGTTATAGCCTGAGAATCCGTCCATGAAAGAAAATACTTTGTGCTGAGCTGTGTTGTCAACCAGGATGTCGATGTGCGGAAGTGGAAAGTCATCTTTAGGGCTGGCCCTGTTTAAGTCTCTGTAATCCATGCACATTCTCACTTTGCCGTCCTTTTTAGGTACGCGATTAATGTTAGCAACCCATTATGGATAGGAAGTAACAGCAAGAAATCCAGCATTGAACTGCTTCATAACTTCGGCTTTGATCTTCTCTGACATGTTGGGCCTCATGCGGCGGACTTTTTGCTTAACTGGTGGATAGTCTTCTCTTGTGGGTAGACGGTGTACCACAATGTCTGTATCAAGTCCCGATATGTCTTCGTATGACCAGGCGAAGATCTCAACATATTCATGCAACAATTGAATTAAGTGCTCCTTGACACTTGGCTCTAGGTTGGCACCTACTCTGATTTCCTTCTTGTCTTCCTCAGTACCCAAGTTTATTGTATCCAATAGCTCCTCATGAGGCAGAATAGCTCTTTCCTCTTGTTGTAGAAGTCTGGCCAATTCCCCTGGCACCTCACAATCTTCCTCACCTTCGTATTCGGCTTGGTAGACTAGATTTTCATAGTCACTGAAGGCTATAGCAGTATCGTTACCCATGGGTTCCGGAGTGGAAGGGTACCTGCATTTGTGAGTGTGGGTGTGTGTAACGGTATAGCCATCTTTAAACAAAAAAATGTAAAATAAAGACAATGAGCACAAAAGTTTTAAATATGAAAAGCGTCCATGATTCATTAAAATGACATATGAAAATGAAATAAAGACCCTTACAAATGGACCTATGTGCCTCGGGTAAGACACAAGGTTGAAAAAGTACGAATTGTTTGTGAATTATTACAGATCCAACAGAAATGGAAAAGATAAATTATTGCGGTATGAAAGTAATGGGAACAAAGTCTTTTGCTTCCCAGTTGCACAGTCCTTCGTCGACAGTAGGGAAAATCCAGTCTTCCAAGTTGCCCACTTCTTCACTGTCCTCTAGTGCATTAACCCCTTGGTGGCTGATCTTTACAGGTGGCCCTCTGGCACGGGCGTGACGCACGACCTTCTGAGCAGTCGAGGTAAATCCCAAGCCGAATTTGTCTGATTTGAAAGGAAATTCGGGAAGCTGCCCCCAGATGGTGGATCCGCCTTCTTCCACCACTGCCTTTGCATCTTTTAGAGAAGACATCCGAGGTACAGGTCTTGTGATCATAGGAGTTGAGGATATCGCTTTAGTCGCTGCTATTTCCTGAGAAACTTCTTCAAAATGCTGGAAAGGGGTCTCAATGAATTCGCCATCCAATTCTACATAGCGGAAAGAATTTAGATGACTAATCATGTATTCCTCTTCCCCATGGACAATTATGATTTTCCCTTGGACATGGTACTTCAGCATCTGATGCAAAGTCGAGGTGACAGCACCGGCGTTGTGAATCCAGGGACGTCCCAACAGGCAAGAATAGGAGGGACGAATGTCCATCACGTAAAATGTTGAATTGAATGTCTGGGTACCCACCTTGATTGGGATGTCCACCTCTCCATGGACCATCCTTTTAGAGCCGTCAAATGCTCTCACAATGATGTTGCTAGGTTTTAAAGTTAGCCCCTCACAATCCAATCTATCCAGGGCTTTCTTCGGCAAGACATTTAAAGACGATCCGGTATCAACTAAGACATGATCTAGGGTGGTTCCTCTACACTCCACTGAGACATTTAGTGCATCGTTATGTTTTCTCCCCTTGGAGGTAAAGTCAGCATCGGAGAAACCCAGGCCATTGTCGGCTGTCAAACTGGCCACACACTCGTGGAATTGATCCGCAGACGTCTCTTGCGGGACATGAGCCATCTTCAGGAACTTTACCAAAGCTTTAGCATGTGCTTCGGAGCACAGCAGCAGAGCTTACATAGAGATTTTGGAGGGGGTCTGCTCCAGTTGTTCTACCATATCATAATCACTTTTCTTAATGATCCTCAGGATTTCTTCCATCTCCTTCTTGGATGTCTCAGGAATTGCTAGTGACTGAGCCTTCATCAAGACAGGCTCCTCTTGAACATTCTTTCCTTTATTCTCAGCAGCAGAAGTAGGGATAGGAATTGCATTGTCATTGTTGGCGGGTACACTTGCAGGTGTAATCACTGGTACATCTGTAATCTTCAGAATGGCCACGGGTCCAGAGACTGCCTTTGGAGGCACAATCTCTGGAGAGAAAATTCTCCCACTGCGGGTAATTTCGCTTGTTTCGACAATATTATTGATGTCGGGATTGTCCTCTTTATAACTCTCTTCATCGGCAGTCTGTTCAATCTGTTTGACACCATGGTAGTACTTTTCTCCACCATAGTTCCATGGTACCATTTTATCTAATTTGTATGGGGCTGGCCCGGGCATTGTTATCTTCAATGGAGTAGTCATAGGAGCTGATGTAATCCTAACGGGTTTTTTAGGAACCCTGGAAGGATTGGCATATATGGTTATTATTGAAACTTCTGGAACTAGAATGGGTGAAACAGGAGCTTTCTCAAACAAAATTTCCTGGTTATCAATCAATTATTGGATACCTTTCTTCAACAGAGGACAGTCAAATGATGAGGACAGGCAAGTACGACAATCTTGGTCACAACCTGGGAACACCCCAACTTTCGGCAAATTTAACTTGATGGTTAGGAGAGGAGTTAACAGTTCATCCACAGTAGAAACAAACAGATCTTCTTCCACAACATTGGCATTGTGTCCATGCCTAGGCATTGGAGCGGAGATAACATTTGGTTTTTCAGGAGCTTCAAATTCAACTTCCTTTGCATCAATCAGATCTTGAATCTTGTTCTTCAGAGCCCAACAATTGTTGGTGTCGTGCCCTGGACTTTCTGAATGGTAAGCGCACCTGGCGTTCGGATGGTAGTGTGGAGATGAAGTATTAGGATTTTTAGGGGCCTCTTTTAGCATGGTCAGGTTCAACTTCAGGAGATGTGTTAGGACTTGAGCAGGAGTCATGTTTATCTTGGTGAATTTCCTTACTGGCCTTTCCACCCTTTGCTGATTGTTTCTCGGCTGATCATTTCTCGGTTGATTGTTTCTTGGCTGGTCTGATGCAAACTTTTGAATCATAACAACCCCCACTGTTGGTCGTTGTTCGGTTCTTCCCTAATTTCTCTATGCATAGACAACATACACTTCCTTCTTTCCAGTGAAGGGCTTTTTTGTAGCAGCAGAGGCAGACACATCTTTCTGAATTTTCCCGCTTCTAATACCGGCTTCAACCCTCTTGCCAGTAAGAATCAACTCAGTGAAACCTGCATAGGAGCTTCCAATCAGGTGATTAAAGAAAGGACCTGACATAGTCCCTAAGAACATGACCACTAGCTCCCTTTTAGATAAAGGTGGTTGCACCCTTCCGGCTAAATCCCTCCATTTTTGGGCGTAGTCTTTGAAACCCTCATTGGACACCATGGCCATACTCTGGAGTTGAGTACGGGTTGGTGCCAAGTCGACATTGTATTAATACTGTTTATAGAAGGCGGCTGCCAAGTCTTCCTAATTATGTACGTTAGACCTCTCCAACTGGTAGAACCAATCAAGCCGTGTTCCTGACAAACTGTCCTGGAAAAAGTGGACCCACAAATCTTTGTCAGTAGAATGTGGCTGAATTTTCCTGACATAAGATCGTAGGTGCATCTTGGGACAAGACAACCCATCATACTTGGAAAATAGTGGTACTTTAAATTTAGGAGGGATTACAATTCCAGATACCAACCCTAACTCTTCAATGTCCAGCCCCGGTACTCTCTGTATCTCCATAGCAGCTAGACGCTCTTCCAGATATTTGTATTTGTCATCAGCCAGAGGGTATTGTTGTTCTGAGTAGTTCTCATCTTCCTCTTCTTCTGCCTCAGAATCAGATGGCACTGCAATCTCTTTACCTTTTCTCTCTCCTTCCTCAGAGGTTGATGGAAATTCCAAGGTCCGTCTGGCTTGTCCTTCAAACCTTTTGCCCATGATAACTACATCGGCTCGCTTCTTCTTCTTTTTCTCCTTTTCCTTCTCTAGTAGAGTCTTGAGCTCCTCCTGCCCCTTGGCCAAGGTCAAGAGTAGCTGTTGAAATTGTGAATTCTGAGCTTGCAAGTCTTTAACCGTTTGTTCAATATCCATTATGCTGAAATAAACAACAGAGGGATGAGGAAACTTCTTGCAAAGACCTGTTTATGCATATGATGAATGATTTGTATTCATGTAATGCTTTCAAGGATTTGAAAATCAAATTTGTTTCAAACAAAAAGGAACAAATGTTATATTAATAAAATAGAATTCGTTTACATCAATGCCCCTAGGGCAAAATAGTACAAAATTCTAAGATAAAAAGACGTTGTGCATCCTCTTTGGTGCAATGTAGGTGTTGAGAGTCTGCTCTTCGTGAAGTAACCGAGTGAGTTCTAAAACCTTCTTCTCGCTAGCGTAGAATTGGGCTTCAAAAGTATCGCGTTCTCCCTTGAGCTGTATCCAACTCCTTTGCAGATCTTCGAGTGATGTCGGCATGTCAGGATGTAGGAGGGTGTATGGAAGCTCTCCTTCCATAACAGGCTCTATAATCACTGGGAGAATAGAGGAGTAAGGCATCATAAGATTTTGGTCGCGGGTTCGTACCCACTTGAGGTAAAGCTTAAGGGGGATGGAATTCTTGTGTCCTAAGGTCTTACTGTCTACTTTGTTGGGTATCCTCCAAGCTCGGATGAACCTTTGTCGAAGTCCTTGATTGTCGTTGTCGAAGTTGAAAACCAAGCCTTGAACTAGAATGTCATGTGGGCCATCCCTTCGGGCATAACCAAACTGTCTTAGAGTCAAGCAAGGGTTATAGGTGATGCCTCTCCTAATGCCAAGTAGAGGGACATTAGGGAATTCCCCACAACGGTCGATGATGATAACATTCTCTTTGGATCGAGAACACCAATGAATATCTGAATATGTAAGAGTCATCAATCGTTGTGACCACCTCAAGCCTTGCTCATTCTTTAAGACTGATTAGGGAAGATGAGAAATAAACCATCTTGCCAGTAGAGGAGTGCAACACATGACAACACCTCTTTTCCTCATTGTACGAGTGTGAAAAGAGTGTAAGATATCTCCAAGCAACGTAGGCACCGGGTTGCGAGACATGAAGATTTTGACAGAACTCATGTCTATGAGTTAGTCAGGATTTAGGAACAAGACCATCCCATAGATGAGAAGGGCTAAAATCTCCTCAAAAGCTTGTAAGTCCAAATAATTTCAGCAACTTTGGGCTTTCTCAAACAAGAACTTTGCCAGGAAGCCTTTGACACCACTTCTAGTTTCCCAATGGGTTGTGACATCAGATGAGTGCAAGTGCAGGGCATGAGCAATCTCTTCTGGCTTTGGATCTCTTTATGTACCGTTGAAAGGTAGTTGATTGAGAATAGGAATCCTCAATAATTGAGAAAATTCCTCCAAAGTAGGCACAAGCTGGTAGTCAGGAAATGTGAAGCATGATACAAAGGGTCAAAGAACTGGAAAAGAACTTTCATCATGTCTTCCTCTGTGTTGGAAGTGACTAGGTTGAGTAGACGACCATGCCTCTCAGTGAATGGAGAATTCTCAGGAATCGTTGAAGCTAGCTCCTTGAGTTGCGGAGGAATTCTTACAAGGTTGACTTGGATGGTTTTCCTGCGAAGTGAATCCATAACATACAAAACAGGAACAAAGATGAATTTCCAAAATCCTTGAAATGGTTAGTGGATTCATATGATGCTTCATGATGTCCATGATGTTATGCACAAGTACATATGTACAAGAAAATCACACAAGTTCCTAGTTTAGGCTTGCATGGGGTTTCATAGGTAAGTACCCTCTTGAAGTTTAGTTGGCTCAACCTGTCCTAGAAATAGTAATTGGGTTCTAAGGAGCTCAATATCATTGGATTGTTTCCTTGTTCATTGTTTCAATTCAGCCTCTTTACTGGCGACCGAAATATTCCAAGGAACCAACCCTCAATGAGTGTAGTATCGAGTATCTACCAACTTCGGACTGTACCAAAGCCGGTCATCTCACTACATCCTAAAAGGCCAAGTTGGTCAAGTAAAGGTTCTAGAAGTTCGTTAGTGCTTCATGACATCACTCAGCAGCCCCGTATTCTCTTTAATTGACTCAAAGGCTACCGGTACCCACAAATATGTCACACTAACATAGCTATTGCTTAGACCGTGTCGGTATACCCCGTACAGTTTCCACAATGTATTGCTATTTACCTATGAATGTTTCCCAAATCCAGGTGGAGGATTCAAACCCAAACAATAGAACCAAAGTGTAAAGAAAACAAGTCACGCAATTGTAACCAAATAAAGGTGATCTAAACCCTAAGGTAACCCCACCTTTATTTCTAGATCCCCAGCAGAGTCGCCAGTTCTGTGATACGATGGGAGAACTGACTTGAGGTTTTGCATTTTGTTGCAAATGTTTCGGTTTAGCAAGAGTCGTCACCTACTTTTATTTTATCCAAAAGGAAAGGTAAAAAAGCACAGGAAAGACCTTTGAGATGTTTTCTTGGGTTTGGTGGGTAGATTATGAAAAGGGAAGGTGCTAGCACCCTTTTCATCCATGGTTTTCCATGGGCTCTTAGTTACTTGCTTAGATCACTTGCTTTGCTTTTACAATTTTTTGAAATGGTGCTTTTGTGTGTGGTTTTGAAAGTATTTTAAAAAGAGGCCATTCGTTTAGGAAATCTTTGTAATGATTCTCGTTCCTAAGAATGTATACAAAGATGTTTGTCTTCTGAAAAATGTTTCAACATTTTGAAAATTGTTTGGAAATGTTTTGAAATGTGTGTGATTGTTTTTGAAAATAGCAAGGATTTGTTTTGAAGAGAGCAAGTAACTAGGAACTATCTACCCTACTCAAATGTCTTTCATATGCATCTTTATTCCTTTGACATTGTTGATTTACCATTGCATTGGTAAACAACCCTATCTTTGGATGTTAAACGGGACGGGCGTGGGTCATCGTATGACTATGATAGAAATGTTGTCAAGTATCTTAGCATGTTTGAGGGACCAAGATCATTTTGTTTTAGGCAACCTTTTGATAGCGTCATCGAGGGACTATGATCTTTTGTTTTGTTTTGTTTTGCCAAGATACTTTGCATGCATACCATGGCCATTTATTTTAAGGCAACCAAGTGGGTGAAACCCTAGGGGTGCTTGTATGCAATGTGTGTCATATTACATGCTTTTGTTTGTCTTGAATTAGGTCATTCTATTTGTTTGATTTTTGTCTTATCATACAAACCCTAATTTTACTAAACATGTATATAATGCGATAAATTGCATAAAATAAATCTAAGCTATTACAACAATTATTATGGGAGGGGGGATACCAGTTTTTGAATGGGGATATTTGCACAAAATAAAACCCTAAAATACTATTACAACCCAATTGAATTATTGTGCAAATAAATAAATAAACAAGTATTTAAATATGCAAATAAAATGTAATTATGGAAAAAATATTTTGTATTTGTTTATGTATGAGAAAATAAAATTATTTAAGTCCTAAAAATAAGAAAAAATAACATTATTATTTTTGAAAGGGGAAACCCTAATTTTTGATTAAAGAAAATAAATGTTTCCTATTATTTATTTTATCCAGTTTTTTGTACAAGAAGTAATAAATAATATTATTAACAAATATTAAAAATTAAAATATGTATTAAAATAATTATTTTTATGTGTTAAATAATAAAATAAAAATATATAGTATTTTTAAATTGTATTTACAAATTTATAAAAAAATAAATTCTATAAACTTAATAAACTATTTTTTATGCCAAAAAAATAATAAAAAAAATAAAATAAAATGAAAAAAATAAAGAAATTATTTTTATGATTTTTTATTATTCAGTAAAAGAATAAAAAACAATAAATATAAAAAATATAAAAATATAAATGGAAAATAAAACAAATATGCAAAAGGGGTGTGGATATCAAGTCAGGGGGTATGGGAAGTAAAAACAGAAGCCCAAGGCGCGCCTGGCCCGAACAACTTCGTCCCTGTCCTCCATCCACTTCCTTGCGCGCGTTTTTTCAAAACCTGCAACTTGCTATTCTTTGCACAAAAATAAAAACTTATAACATGAAACATATAACATTTTTGATCACGATTCAAATGATATCAGATTCATAATCTAACTCTCAAAGATCAGGGAGAATTTCTGTAGCCCTAATTTCTGACCTAATTTTTTCATGAACTTCAAGCTTCAAATTCTCACTACTCAGTTAATATAAATGACAATTATGCATATGTACAGCTTCACCATGTTAAGGACTACATCTTTTCTTCACAAATCAAAGCTTGATGATTTCTAAATAGAGAGGTAGAGTTTTGAAAAATACATTGTTCAACTGAGTTTGGATATGACAATGTAAGGACTTTGAGGGAGGCCTGAAGGTCGTGTGAGCTTCCTTAAAGTCCCCTCAAGCTATTCCAATGCTTAGCTTGCCTTGTGGATGGCTGAAACTTCCTACACGAGTCAACCTGCAACCTTCAAGTTTGAAAATGGTGAAGTCTGAAATAGAGGTTACAGCAACAGGACAAGGGCTTGGATGGTTTGGATATGATGTATGGAAAGTGTTTGAAGTGTTACAAGGCAAAATTCACGAGCAAATATTGAATTGGCAAGAGTTTTGCAGAAGCTGCCCTGTTTGGGCAGAAATTTGTGTTTTTGAGTTTGGAATGTTTCAGAGCATAAGCCTTCGTGTTCTAGCTTGAGATAAGTTTTTGAAGTTGTTTAGAATGAAGCCAAGTTGACCCTTTATCAGATTTCAAAGTTCTCTACCTTTTGACCACTTTTCTTGTTTTTGAAGAAAGGTTGAAGTGACTATGCCAAAGGCCTGTACAGGCTAGCTTGTGAGCTGCAAGGGTTGGTATACTTTGCCTGATATATGTGGACATTGCTTGTGACAAAAGAACATGTCCATGGCTCAAGAATTGCAAAGTTGCAAAAAGCTTGCTTTATCAAAATGGCATTGTGAACTTTTGGCCATTTATGGAATTATTCTTTGTACAATGCTCTAAAGGTCAAAACACATCCATTATCCCAATAGTTTGCATTTAATTATGGAGTGTAGAAGGGATTTAGGACCTGTAATGCAAGGTACAAGCATGCTAGTATCTGATTTGCAACTTGAAGCATTGTAGAAATGGCTTGCACAAAAGTGACAAAATGCCATTTTCTCTTCTTCGATTCTCCCTAATAACAAATTATCTTGGAGAGTTCTTGGACATTTTAGAAAGCTTGAAACATTCTCTACAATCCATCTTTGAAATTAATTTTGAGATATCTCTTGGAACTAGGTGAAAAATGTCCATGAAGTTGGGTCAAAAACCTGCCTAAATTAGGGCAAATTTTCACTAAGTCATTTAGTTCTTGGACCCCTATTCACAAAATCATAACTTGAGATCCAAGCATATTTTGGGAAAACTTTGTGAAGGAAAGTTGTATATTTCATGGAGGATTACAACTTTCATGTTGGAAGTTTCCTTTGAATCCAATTGCATCATGGTGAAAAAGTTGTGGAAAGTTGGGAAAAAATAAGAAGTTTTCCATACTTAGAAAAAATCTAAGTTATGAAAAATTTCAAATTAAAACCCTAATTTGCAATTTTAGGTTTCTTGGTCAACAAGTTTCACATTTTGACATATCTTGATGAATTATGACCCTTGGCACTTGATTTTGACAAAAAAGTCAAAGTTTGACTTTTCAGTGTATAGTTGACTTTTGATTAGTTGACTACAAAATTCATCTGTCAATCCTATGCATTTGAGATCTTTTGAACTATGTGATTAGGTAAAGATGATGATATTGATTAATTTAAATCATGCTTGAACCCAATTTGTCATTGGCTAGGTTAAAAATCAGAAATTGCCCTTTCCCAGTCAAAACCCTAATTTTGACCATTTTGCCCTTTTGATGATCTGATCAAATTTCTTGAGGAGTTGGGATCCAAACTTGATCAAATGGTACATATGAGTCTAAAATGTGATTATGGATAAAAAATTATGAAGTTTGACTGTTAATTGGCCATGGTTTACTTTTTCCCCAATACAACTTATTTTTAGGTCAACTGTCCAATTGACTGGGCAAAAATGTGATTCAAGGCTTGAAACATGGTATGAGCAATATTAGGGGTCCAAGATGGTGTATGAAAGTCACATGAAGCATTGATGGTCCAAAAATCCTTGTGCAAACTCAAACTCTAATTTCAGGATATCAGTGCAATGAGATGTCTTGAGCTGAGCAAACCCTTATCTTGGTCTTGAGTCCAAGAAGTCTTGTGAGGAAAATCTTGATAAAATGAGAGGGAAAATTTTGGGGTACAACAGGCCGTTTCCCCAACAACATTGAAGTTTCTACTTCTCAGTTATTATTCCTAAAGCAAAGGATTTATGGTTAAAAAATTTGACTGATATGGAGATTCTTAGATAATTCCCCAGTGTTACTTGAAGCTTTTCGCCCAGCATTGCCAAGCAGAAGATCTTCCCTCGAAATATTATGAATAATAAGATTTATTGATATAGAATCTCTATTCCCCAGGATTTTCAGTCTTGACTTGATCTTCTCCAGTGGAGTATTACAATTTATTTTTGTAACTCCATTGAGAGCGTGTAGCCCGTAGACACCGGTTACTCAGTTTTTTTACTTGCCATAGAGTTTCAACCTTTCAAGGATCCTTTCCAACAGTTCCTTACATCTCCTTTGTTCCAGCTAGGAAAAACACAGCTCTTGAGGTTCTTACCAGCGTGAAGTTCTTGATAGGACAATTTGTTTCCCAAATAGATGGTTCTTCCCCAGTGTGGTCAGCACTTTAGTTCAATATAAGTTCAACGGTTAAGGTTGTTTGGAGTAGAATACTCTCCCTAGTGAAGTGTGTAAGAGCCCGCTTCTCCTTAGTGTATTCTACGCTAGAGTTTTCTTCACTTTGATGTCATTCAATAAGTGGTCCCTGATAGGACGTACTCCCCAGTAGTCTCCTTAATCCAATTGGCTCTACTCCCAAGGGAAGCGAAATGTGTGTTGGCAGGTTCGATGCAACGGTTTACCTACCCGGTGTGACTAGCATTTTTTTAGAGTTCTCTTAAGAATTCTCATATCCCCATAAAGATCTCTTGATGCATCCTCGTGACGGTCGTTACTTTGCAATGAATTATGCATATTTTCCTTATTCCCCATGAAGTCTACACCTGTCTGGCTTTCAGAAAATGGCCCCTTCCCAATGAGGTTATATATCTGCAGTTGCGTTGTGAGGACTACTTTTCCAGCACAATCTACATCAATGAGTTGTCTTCTATGATTTCACTCACTCCCCAACAATCAGAGATTTTGTATCTGTCCTCGATGGAAGTCAAAGTTTAAAAGTACTTTTTTGTTCAAAAAGTCTTTTCTCCCCAAATGAATATTTATTCCTCAATGAAGTTTTCTTCTCCTTAGCGAATGGTTTGGTGAAGCATGACAAAGATTCATAAAACCCCTGTGAATTTTCACGAGGATGAGCTTATTGGTGAGTAGTCACTCATAAAGCAAAAGTTTTCTCTAGTAGAGAAATTTTACTCTTTCCTCCAATCAAGTCGTGTTGGAATATTTTTCTCCCTAATAAGGGCTTTCTTTATGATATTTCCTCTCCTTCACTAGTGGAGTTGCTGTACTCAAATGGGCCAAAGCGTATGGATGTATTTGTTCTGGTATTTTCCTTCTCCCCCATCGAAGAAGTCAACATTTTTCTTTCCATAAATCCAATGGTTATTGGTACTCACGACAATGTTTAAACCCATGTGACATCCTCGTTCAGAATGTGCAACATGTTTACTTCTCCCTGATAAAGTCGGCAATTTATTTTTGCAAATCCTATCAGGTCTCGACCTATTGGTTGTTGGCTTCTTGATTGTCCATTCCCCGATGAAACATTTAAATCATGCATCATCACATTGCATCCTCAAGCATATTGTTTCCATTTTATTTTGGAACATTATTCCACTGAAAGAAAATAATAATTCAAACATGCATTGAAACATAAGTCATTATTGTTTTTGTTTTTCCCAGTGGATTTGCTAAACTTAGGATAATGTTTCCATTGAATTCTCTATCCTCAGTATCCCTCTTTTTGGTTGAGTGGTTACTCGCTTACTTGGTTGCGATCTAGTTCTTCCATAGCATAACATTTCTTAAAACTAGTGGTTTCTAGTATTGTTGGTCTAGTGTTTACTATTTCTTCCCCAAAATCTTAAGAGCCTAGTGGTTACTAGTATTCTTAAGTCGAGTAGTTACTCATTTGCCTTGTTATGATCCAGTTCTTCCCCGGCACAACGAATATTAAGAGCCTAGTGGTTACTAGTCTTCTTAAGTTGAGTGGTTACTCATTTTCCTTATGTCTGATGGTTATCAAATCCTGTCAAGGTCAAGTTCAATACTTGTCACCTAATTTTGACTGCAATGTTTTGGTATTCGTCAGTGTCTAGTGGTTACCAGATACTCCGAGATCAAGTGGTTACTTGTTTCTCTGTCTCTTTAGTTCCTTGGTCAGTTTCAGTGGTTATTGATTCTCCTCGATTTGAGGATATCTGGTGTTTGCCCTGTTTTGGGTCCAATGGTTATTGGTATCCTATTGATTACTCCAAGGTCTAATGGTTACTAGTCCTTGTTAAGCTAAGTGGTTACTCTTTGCTTAGTTTGTGATCCAGTTCTTCCCTGACACATCCTCTATAGTACTCTTAAGGTTAAGTGGTTACTCGTTACCTTCACTCGACCCCCAGCATTTGGTTAAACATTCTAATGGTTTTGATTTAGAAGGCACTGTTCCAGTTTGGTTGAGACCAGCTGATACTGGTATCTTACTTATGGATCCAATGGTTATTGATATCCTGTTGAGTACTCTTAGGTATAGTGGTTACTAGTCCATTTTAAGATGAGTGGTTACTCTTTACTTAGTTTGTGATCCAGTTCTTCCCTGACACATCCTCTGTAGTATTCTTAAGGCCGAGCGGTTACTCGTTACCTTCACTCGACCCCTAGCATTTGGCTAAACATTCTAATGGTTTTGGTTCAGAAAGGCACTATTCCGGTTTGGTCGAGACCAGTTAATACTAGTATCCTTCTTGTAGATCCAATGGTCATTGGTATCTTCTCGAGTCTAGTGGTTACTAGACCTTCATCAAAATCTTAAGAACCCAATGTTATTAATCTTCTTAAGTCGAATGGTTACTCATTTACCTCGTTTGCACACCAGTTCCGTCCTGGTGCGTTTTTTTGGAATCTATTCTTGTCTAGTTTTCTAGGGTAGAGTTTTATCTCATCTTTATGGTCTGTGCTCCAGCTTCATCTTGACACATCTTATTTAGGGATTAATATCCAATTTTTCTCTTGGGTTTTCTTGGTGTCATCCTTACAAAATACAGTTATCAATGTTTTTGCGCTTTGTTTTATTCAGAGCGCAAATTTTTTAGTTCTTTTAGTATTCAATCCTCTTCCACCTTGAACGTTCAAAAGCTGTCGCTTTTTCTCACTTATCAGGTTTAAGATGATTGAATAGGGGAAGCTATTGCATCCCAAAATTTCCCCTCTTCATTTACCTTACATGGCTTGTGTTCATCATACATACTCATGCATTATCATGATAGGATCAAGGTATCTAGATTCCCAAGTTCTTCTGTAAGCTATTGAAAGTTGATTGTATTGAAAGTTAGGACAAGAAAGGTCTTATACCCTCAATCTTTGAGTATATCAAGCTACAAGAGTTTATCATACCTAAGACATATCAATTGTCTCTTTGACTCATTAGAAGTTTGAAATTGCAAGTATGAATTATTGAAGTATCATATTCTCATCATCATATGAAGCATCCTTTTTCAAAGAGTTTCTCAATTAGTCTAGAAGAATGAGGGTTTTGAAGATTGATCACCATCTCCTAGCATAGAGGGTTAAAACTAGGGTTTCGAATTTAATCATGAAACCTTTGAATTTTTGGGCAAAACTTAATTCCATGAATCTCTACATGTTCATGAGCATATATGATTGGAGGATTGATCATCAATTTTGATTAGAAAAGGTTCAATTGATCAAAAGGGGGAAATGATCATTTTGTCAAAATTCAACCAAAGCCAAAGTTGACCAAGTGTACTTTTGGTTAACTATCAATTCAATATCCCTATTTTAACTTTTCATGAGAAATGGTGGCATAGAACCAAGAGAAAGGGTTGATTTCAAGATAACTTGTGTAATAAGTTACTTGAGGATTTAAATTTTTCTAAGTGTTCATAGTACTGAATCTTGAACCATCACAACTTTTTCAGTTTTTATTGAAAATATGCAAAACCTACCTACATGCTTGGTAAACTTGAGAAAAGTCTTACAAGATTTTCAATGTGTGTCAAAGTCCCCAAAATGAAGTATTTGTGAGTTATTGAACTTAGAAGTTTAGGGCATAAAAATGTTAAATCACAAGTCATGATGCATGCTCCTACAGTCATTTCCATAAACACATGGCGTTCCCCTGTTCATGATGCTTTATCTCTTGATTCAAGCGTTAATTGAAAAAGTGATTCAAAAAGAAGTTGTAATTAGGTATCTAAGCTACAATTTGATCTTTGAACCACTCCATTTAGATCCCTATTAGATGAGATATTAGGGTTTGCATGTTGGCTCTTGAAGTTTCCTTGTCATGCATGCCTGCCTGTGACATGCGCGCGCGCAAGGCTGGCCAGGCCAAGTTTTTCTCAATTTTGTGCTAATATTCCACCAACTTGCAAGCATCATTTTGAATTTCTATCAACTACAACTTTGATCTTCAGTGTCTCAGCTTTCCATAAGACCCAATTTCAGGTAAAACGCACGAATGAAATGATATATCCATGAGCTTTTTCCTAGGTTGTCACAGTGCTCATCTTCTAGCCAGAGTTAATGCTTCTTGCTTGCGTTTCATAATGTTTCTTGCACCAAAGCCTTTTACTGCCACCTCATCCCTTCAGACCTTCCTCACTATGTCACAAACTAATCAAAACGCAACCATTGAAAGCTCAAAATGTAGTAAGCTTCAAAACTGTCTCAAACGGATCCAAACTATAAATGACCACCATACCCTTATCAAAGATTCCTCAACACTCTTTCCCACTCTATATAACCTCCTCTTCATTTTTATTTCGAAGAGAGCTTCATTTGCATTCACACCAAACCTCTGAAATTTCTTATCGAAGCTCAAACCTCTCTCTCAAAACATAATTTTCTTCTTCAAAATTCTTTCTCAAGTTCTTAGCTCAAGCATCAATTTCTACACAATTATACTACATTGAAGTTGAAATAAAAAGTTCATCGAGTTTCTTTCAAGTTCAGAGGCATATAAGGAATTTATTTTTCACTCACTTGAGGTAGGTTTTCTTGATCTTCAATTTGAATTTTTTTGCTTACATTCATGATGTAGATCTTGTATGATAATGTAGTTGGCCAGATCTTAGATATGATGTGTGTTCATGTGTGGTTTGAAGTTAAATTCGTGCTCTGTAAGTTGTGTGAAATTTTCATGTTGAAGTGATTTCGTGCTCACATTTCTATTGGATCTTGCATCATCTTGAAAAATCATAAGCATCATCATGTTCTTTGTAATTCGGTGAATAATTTTGGTGTTTGGATCAAACTATTTGGTTGAGAAACGAAGGAGAAACTCAGATCTAAAAATCATATGATAATTTTGTTTTATACATGTTCATGATTTCATTGATTTTTGTGATCTTCGCATCGTTTTTTCTCCATGTTTCTTGCATCATATTGAGAAATCTTTGATCCTACGTTAATTTAATCTATGAGATCTTGAATTTTGGTTTTTATTTTAAGGGTTAATACCTATTTTCACCCCTGACATATGGGGTGTATTTGAAAAACCCCCCTGCCAAAAAAAAAGTTCCAATTGTTACCTTGACAAATTTTAAAAGTTTCAGTTTTTACCCTGAGGATGCCACATCACCTAAAAGGCTGATGTGGCTTATATTTTTGTTACATTTGTAAGTTTTTGTTATGCCATGTCACACAATACCAAATAAAATGTCCAGAATGCCCTTTTCTTAAAATCCCAAATTATTTGGCAAATGTTATGTTTCAATTCAGACCCTCCAAATTAGGACGCAGCAATCCATCTTCATTTGTTTGCAAAATTATTTTACAAAAAAAGCCAGTTTCAATTCAGACCCTGCGATTAGGGTTCTTCATCCTTTCAAATGGGTGTGTTTAATTTAGTGTTTCATCATGGGGGAAGTTTCGTGCAAGACGGCCATACGTATTATAGAGGAGGTAGTGAGACTACTGTTGAAGGTCAGGACGAAGATAAATGGAGCTTTTTTGAAGCTGTTAGTCTGGTTAAAGATTGGGGTTATGAAGGTTTTAGGCTATGGAGAAAGATTTCGCAAACGGATGAAGGGTTTACAAATGTTGTTGATGATGCAGGAGCTGTAGAAGTTGCTAAGCATTGTATGTCTTGTAGGGTTCACGGCGATCTTTGGGTAGAGCACGGTGTAGAAGACATGATGACCAAGGTTCTGGTACCTAATGTTGATGACTTCAGCACCTCTAGTGGAGATGATAGTACTGGTGACTATGTTGATGCAAGCCAATGTTTCAATGACAGTGAAGAGGAAAGAGTAATTGACGTAGAAGAAGAGCAATTTGAACAAGTGGAGGTAGTTGTTCCAGTTAGTGGGAATAGGGTGGAGATCGAAGGGAAATTATTGAGATTCAAGCGTTGTGCATCCAAGGATCCCAAAAAGATGAAAGAAAAGAGCAAAAGGGACAAGGTCAGTGTTTTGGTGCCCAAAAGTGTCTTAGGATCTTGTTCAAAGAGGGCTACAAGGAAATGTGAAGATGTGGATTATGCTAATTTTATTTTCTAGGATTTTATTTTCTAATTTTTAATAACCTAAAAAATCCACAAAAAAATTCTGAGTTTCCTTGTGAATCTACTTCATAAAAACAATTTTTGTTTGATTTTATAAAATTTTGTGACAAGTTAATTAAACAAATCAATTAGTTACATAATTTTCTTTACTTTTTTTTGTTACATTGTGCAAATAATTTTTGTTTGACATTTTCCTCTAGTGATAAAATTACAGAAAAATATACTTACTAACTCTTAGGTATTAAACTAATTTTTCATGATTTTCAATTTAATTTACATTTCAGTTTGCCTATTGTTCCAAATTCTAGAAGCTAATATTAGTTTTTGGTCTTCCTTCTTGCTTAAGCCTAAAGAAAAATTTGAAAATATAACATCCTTTACTTCCAAAAATAAAAGAAATATGTTTGAATTTCTTGGAATAATTAAGATCATAAGAATAATTTTTTTTAATTTTAACTTTTTATCTTACATTTTTTACAATTTTTTTGCTAAAAACTCTCAAGTTTGACCCTTTTGTAAACTAGTCTTGTTGATTTCCAATCATTTCTACCTTTTCAAGTTAATTCAAAGACTTTAATTCATGTTTCTGACTTTTACAAGTCTTTAGCAAGTTAGGATTTAATTGAATTAATTTTACAAGCCTTTTCCTATTTTTTAACCTAATTTTGATTTAGGGGCATGTTTAGGGTTTTGCCTTGACCAAAAGGTTTGTATATGAAAACTTGTGTGCATAGTAAAGGGCCAATTTTTGGCATAGCATATCATACTGACTTTGTGATATTGTGTTCCATTTCTACTATTTTTATAAAACTCCTAACACCTTCTTCTCCTATTAAACCTTGAATATTTCTTATCCACATCTCTTGGTGTGTTTAAGAGTTTCATCTATTGCTTATGTTTTGTCACAAAAATGTTGAGTGTACTTGATGCTTGATCATTCCTTGAGTGATGTTATATCATCCCTTCTCCTATATTTGCTTGATTCTCTTCTTTCCATGCTACCCATAGGATATTCAATTCACTCTTTTCTAAGTTTGAATTAAATAGACCTTAGTCTTGTATCCATGTATGCCAACATTAAGTAGATGTTTCTCCCCTCTTATCCTCAACAATAGGATCAACAATGAATGACAACTTTAGGTCTATTTTGCTAGTCTCCCCTTAAACTTTTCTTTCTTATTTTGCATCTCATTAAAACAAAAAACTTCTTTTTCTTTCAAACTTTAAAACACTTAAAAATTACTGATAAGAATCATACCTTTGTTGAGTACGGGAGATGATAAGCGAGTTTCTTCTCAATCTTATTGTTCTTCCATTCTAGGCTTTGGTGTGGTTCAAGTCTCAAAGACTCCTTTCATGGATAAGTGGAGAAGTGGATAATCTCTCTCTCTTGAGATCAACTAGCTATTATCCGCAACAAAGAAAACACCAACCAATGTAAACTCTTTTTCGCCTTTGAGCCCTTTCTTTCAAAACTTTCAAAAGAACATGTTAATTCACTTTTGTGCTTACGCGTGAATTTCTGAAGGTCGAGTTACGACAAAAGGCGAAATTAATATTGTTCATTAAAACATACAAAACAAATGAAAACTTTTGAGCCAAACTACGGTGCTCTGATTCCTTAAAAGAGATACGTAACCATCTGGTCACGGGGCTCAACCGAGCGACCTTTGTAATATTTCCTTCTTTTATCCATGTTTTCTCTTTTGCATTCATTCCCCCTTTGCATCTTTTCCTTTTAGATTTTAAGCTTTAGACTTAGATTTTTCACACCCTTATATTAGAACAAACATAAGTGGATCATGTGGAGTACCACAGACGTGTGGGGTGCTAATACCTTCCCTTCGCGTAACCGACTTCCTTACCCGATCTTTATTGTTGCAAGACTGTGATTTCACCCCTTCAGGTTTATTCGATGTTTACCTTTACCTTTCGACATGATAAAAGATGTTCAATGGCGACTTCATTGATTTTTATCTTCGATGATTTTTCCAGTTGTTTCAAAGTGTACCACTTGTCGTTATGCGAAAAACAGAGTCACCATCGAAATTTATTTATCCAAAAAGGAAGGGGAAATATCGAGAAAACCCTAAAAGCAAAGGATAAGATGGTCTTGCATCCAAGATACGGGTTCGGGAGCCAGTTATGCAAGGGGAAAGCATTAACACCCCTCACATCCATTGTACTCAATAAGAACTATTTCACTTGTCTTATGTGTAAGTATGTTGCTAATGGTTTATGCTTGCTATGAATGCTTTATTAGGGGAAAACATTTAAAATTAGTTAGTCAGCCTCGATTGTGAGACTTCTTGCCTACGTACCTCCATTGTGCAATGGAGAAATCAGGACTTCGAAGTTTGACTAGAAAATAATTATGGGTTTGTATTTGTCATACCCTAAAATTTCCCCTATCCTTTTTCATCTAGTCTAATTATTATGATTGATTCATTTTCATCATACATATGCATTTCCTTATGAATCTTCAACTGCATTGTTTTCTTTAATTTGGCACAAGTTAGGTCTGGACAAGAATCAAGGATTTTAGTGAAGCTGTACCAATCCAGAGGCATTATCAAGGAAAGGGTTCTTAAGTAAAATGAGTTTCATCTAAGATCATTTGCCTCAACACTTAAGAGTTTATTTTTGTATTACTTGTAGAAAAAACTATTGAGTTTTAATGGACTTTTGGTCAGAACTTTTAAAGGATTGACTCTTGCTGACCAAGGCACATGGATTTCATTCATGATAATGAATTTCTACATTTCCAAGTGGTTAACATGATGCAAGATTTCAAATTTAAATCAAAATGGAGGGAAAATAAGTTTTTCATTTGTTTGGAATTTTATTGAGGATTCAATACATCCTTTTGATTCAAGTTGTTTGAATTTCATCTCAAGATAAAAATCCAAGTCTCATTAATGACTATTCTTCGAAAATCTTATAACACTATTGTTTCACCCCAAAACATTCCCTTTAATTCTCAATCACAGTTAACCTAAATCTAACATTCATTCATCTCCACATACATATTCATCTGCATTACAATCATTCACAACATGTATTCTCAAAGCATGGGATCAAATTCTTCCTCAAGATTAGGGTTTTGAATAATATACGCTCATATCTCAAGATTTGGTGTCATCATGATCACAATTTTCAAATCATCACCATTTATTTGGTCTCATCACTATGGATTGGGAAAATTAGGCTTTTGACCCTCATCAGTGAAAAAGGCAGGAATTGGGGTGTTTATGGTTTGAAGTTCAAGGTTGAATGCTTCAAATTATCATCAACAATATCATTTCATGGTCATTACATCATCTCAACTTGCATCATGCTCAAAAGATCTCATTGGTTATAGAGGAGTTGATTTCATTTGAAGAAAGTCAACTTTTATAAAAAGTCAAACTTTGACCTTTTTGGTCAACATTGAAGTTCAAAGTCAAGTATCCTCAACATATTCAAAATCATCAAACTTTATTATCAAGAATCAATAAGATCAAGAAAGTCAAGAAAATTCAAAGTTGAAAGATTTTCAAATACTTAGAGAAATTCAAGTGTTTTGTGCCTAAAAGAAACCTAACTTCACAAGTAAGTTTTCCCAAGATACAAGTTGATTCAATGAAAACTTCTAACATGAAAGTTGTAGGAAATAATTAATTCTACAACTTTTTCATAGTTTGATGATCCTCAAAAAATTCTTGGATTAGGAGATAGGAGCCCATGAAGTTTGGATACTTTTTATCCAACACTTTGAAATATTTTTTATCAGTTTTTCATCTCAACTTCTTAGCCAATTTTCACCAAGTTCCCTTTTTATTTATCCAAAGTGGTAAACATGAAAGTTGAAGATCATGTTCTAAGCTTACCAAAATGTCTAAGAGCGTAAAAATATCATGCTTGAGCTAAGAGATTCGAGGAGACAAAGTTGACCATTTTCACTTGGATTAGAGGTCATTTCTTTGATGAACATATAACCAAATCACACAACCTTGCTACACAATCTGAATTTTCAGATCTATTACCTTTCAAATATCTCCATAATCAAAAGATTACACACTCTTTGTAACCATTATCCAAGTGATTGAAGCTTTAACCAAGACATTTTGTTATTTTGAGAAGAAAGGCAAGACTTCCATTATTAGAAAGCATGCTTTTTGAACAATTTCAATGCATTGAGCTTTGTAATGTTTCTCTCTGGTCACAAAAAAGCTCAAAAGCATTGAGGAAACCCTCTGCGCCCAACAACTCCAAAACATGCTTGTACTTGAGCATTGAAACCATGGAAACTCATCCAACTTGATTTTTCATTTCCAACCAAATCATAACTTGTTATCTTGCAAATATGGTTGTTTCAACTTTTCTAACCTCTCGCCTATAAATAGAGAGGCCAGTTGCAAGCTAAAACACCAATTCACAAACCCTCACATACTCTTAAAAACCAGAACTGGCCACAAATCCTCCATTCTTGAGCTTTAAAGTCCAAAACTTCAAAACTCATAGCTCTTGTAATATCTTTGCAAACCAACCACAAAATCATCATCAATACACCATATAGAAGTTTCACAAACACTTGTTTTACTTTAGTAACTCCATTATCATCAATGACCATTTTCAAATTCCACCCTTGCAACTTTACTTGGACAGAGCATTCCAGCCACTCTCAAAGCAAAGTAAGAATTGAAATACATTCATCAAGGTTCCAACAAGCTAAAGCAATCATCATTTTGCTTCTGGAATTTCTTGAAGAAGCATTGGACTTTCTCTAACTTAGTATAAATTTCAAACTTATAATTCTTTATTTAAGCATCATTTGCATATACGTTCTGAAGGAAAAATGTAGGTATCATGTCTATGAAGCTAACCATGTCCTTAAATCTCATTTTAATTGACTGTGTGATGAGAATTTCAAAATTGGAAATTTCTAGGGTTTATTCGGTACTGAAAAAATTCGCACTCATCGCTGATTTATAGCTTAAATAGTTTACATGGTTGGATTCCTTGTTAAAAATTAAGCATGTTTGGTGTTTGAAGTTATTAAAATGGTTGAGAAACGAGATTTTTTGAAAATCAACAATGGTGGTGTGGGGGTCTGTTCACGGGAGGAAGATGAAGATGGCATTTTCAAATTTTCAAAACTGAGTTCATATTATATTGAATGGGTGACATTTCATAACTAGATGAAACTACTACCCTAGTGATAAACAACGCGCCCCTGTAACCTTAGGGACCTGGGTTCGAGGCCCAGTGGTACCCTTGTGTACATTTTCCTCATTTTAAACTTCTTTTTTCCACTTAATTTTCATCATTTTTAATCATTAATTTTTGCAACCAAATTTAACTCTTTTGAGCTGATTTTTTGCACACTACTAATTCACTACCTCTATTTTATGGAGATAAAAAATATCACAAAAATATTTTTTATTTCATTATTTTAAAATTAAATCAAAGTCATCACCTTTTTAGGGTTTTTAAAGAGACTTCTGACGATTCTTTGATTAATTTATCAACTTTGCTCATAAATCTTGATCTTACAATGATAGGTCTTGGTCCTCATGAGATATCTTGACACTTGGGTAAGCTTTTAATGATAGCTTGAACCCTTTTAGAACTTTTCTCATCCAAAATTCATAGTAAATCATGAAACATGTTCAAAATCAAACACTATGCTCAATGACTTTCATCTTGATTGTGATGCATACACGTGTTTCAAACATCCAATTCATACATGCTTTCACAAGTTTGTATTATTTTTGAATATATTTCCTTCATAAATTTTTTTAAAAGCATAAACCATAAAACATCAAAAACATGCTTTCAACTTCCACTCTTTTGTCACAATCTTTACCAAATAAACCCATGGATTCTCATATACTTGTGTGATCATTGCTTGTTGAATAACATGTACACTTAAGATTAATTGGTTCATCTTAAACCCTTGATGAAATTTGAACCAAGGTAGACATTAGTACTTTAATCCAAGAATGACAACAATTTGGTAGAATTTCCCCCACAATTCAAAACCTAAGTCCAACCTTTGTATGACAACTTTAGGATCAATAAGTCTCCCCCATTATACTTTTCTTTTCTTCTTGCATTGCATCATTAAGACTAAAATATTTTCTCAATCAAAAATCCAAAAACACTTAACAATATTCAAAACCCTTTCAAAACTAAAGGTGTAAAGGTGATGGGTGCCTCCTTGGATGAGAGTCCACTTAACACTCTCTTTCTAACAAAAACACAAACCAAACCCAAATTATTTTTTCCTTAGGGATTTTTCATTTTAAAACATTTTCAAAAAGGATATGTTAACTGTATTCTATACAAAACAACAATGTGTAGTCTCCAACGGTCGAGTGACAATGTTAACTGTTAGAATGCGAATTTATTATTATTCATATAAAACACACGATAATTTTTTTTAAGAAGAACTACGGTGTTTTGGTTCCCTTTAGGATACATAGGCATGGAGTTTCAATGCTCACACGAATGCTCTAATATAAAACTTTTATTTTTCCCAATGTGTTTATGCATACATTTCCCTTTAGCAAATAAAATTTTAGATAAACACACACATTGAATAGAATAATGTGATACGGTGGGAGAACTAACTTGAGGTTTTTTTCTTTTTATGGCAAATGTTGCGGTTTGAAAGAATCGCCATCGACTTTTCTTTTATCCAAAAGGAAAGGTGAAAAAGCACAAGAAAGACCTTTGAGATTATTTCTTGAGTTCGGGAGGTAGATTATAAAAAGGGAAGGTAGTAGCACCCTTTTCATCCATGGTTTTCCCTAGGCTCTTAGTTACTTGCTAGATCACTTGCTTTTTGTTTTGAAATTATGCTTTGTGTGGTTTTGAAAGTATTTTGTAAAAGAGGCCATTGTTTAGGCAATCTTTGTAATGATTCTCGTTTGTAAGAATGTATACAAAGATATTTGTATTTTTGAAAATGTTTTCAATGTTTGTAAGATGTTTTTGAAATGTGCGTGTTTGTTTTGGAAAATAGCAAGTATGTTGTTTTGAAACGGAGTAAGTAACTAGAAGTAATCTACCTACTCAAATGTCTTTCTTGTTTATTTTCTTTTCCTTTGACATTGTTGTCTTACCATTGATTTGGTAAGCAACCCTATCTTTGGATGTAAACGGGACGAGCGTGGGTCATCGTATAACCATGATTAGCAATGTTGCAAAGTATCTTAGCATTTTTGAGGGACCAAGATCATTTTGTAAGGCAACTTAGGATAGCGTCATCGAGGGACTATGATCTTATATTTGTTTGTTTTGCCAAGATACTTCGTATGTGTAATATGGCTATTTTTTGTATAAGGCAACCAAGTGGACAAACCCTAAGGATGCTTGTGTGCAAGTGTGTTATTTACATGCTTGATTTTGTCTTGAATTAGTGTTTTCTATTTGATTTGTTTTCATCTTACCATACAAACCCTAATTACTAGCATGTTATATAAAAGCGTTAAATTGCGTAGCTTTAAAGATTACTACGCTATTACAATATTGTATGGGAGGGAGGAATACAAATTGTGAATGGGGATTTGCAATAATATAAACCTAATTTAAACTATTACAACCAACTCAAATTTGTACAAGTATTTGAATAAACAATATACCATATAATTTAAATATGCAATGATATATATATATATATATATATATATATATATATATATATATATATATATATATATATATATATATATATATATATATATATATATATATATATATATATATATATGCAAGAAAAAGGTTTTTGCTTTGTTTTTCATATGCAAAAGAGTTTTGACCTAATCCTAATAATTTAAGAAAAGGAAAATATTTCTTGAAAATGTGGTTGACCCTAATTCCTAATTTAAAATAAAATAAAGTTCTTTAAGTTTTATTTTTTGTGTATTTTTTGTGTTAAAATAATAAATAATATTCATGAAAATATTTGGTCTTTTTATATGTCAAAATGAATATTTATAAGTATGACAAAAAAAGGATAAAAATATATCTAAATTTAATTTATTTTTACAAGTTTATTTAAGAAAGATAGTTAGTATATAATAAAATGAAAATATATTTTTTTATGTAAAAATAAAATAAGATAAACAAAAATGCAATATTTATCATATTTTATATTTTTTATGTTAGAGAAAATATTTAATAAAATAAAAAATTAAAATGAAAACAAATAATAAAAGATTGGGCCAGGGGTACTGTAAGGAGAAAGGGAGGTAAATGTTAGAGAAAAAAATGGAAAGCCCAGAAGCTGAGCCCACGCTGCCAAAAATACCAAAAATGAAGCTGAAAAATGAGAAAAATGCAAAAGGTAGGGCCAAGGTTCGAACCCATGACCTATGTATTTCCAGCGCGCTACCTTGCCACTGGGATGGCTGTACATCCGTTAGTTCATATGAAATAAAATATACATAACACAAAACAACACCTAACCCAGTACTTCACCTTCTTCCTCAAGCTAGCCAGAACCTCTCTATCTTTCTCATTTCTCCATGAAAATGGAAACTTCCAACATGAAAATGATAGTACTCTTTCCCATGATTTCAACCATGTAACTCATCTAAACTAACAATCAAAGATCAATGCGAATTTTAATGGCCCTAATTTCAACCCTAATTTTTACAGAAATTTGAAATCTAAAATTCTCTATACATAATGAACAGAAATGAAATCTATGCACATGGTTGGCTTCAGCACTATAATATCTACATTTTCCTTTCACAAATCGTGGCCAATGGATGCCTGCATGAACAGATAAAAGTTGGAGTTCTTACCTCTTTCAGCTTTGATCGTGAATGGAGTTTGAGTGAGATTTATCAAGGCCTGAAGTTTCCTTTAGCTTTCCTGAGCCTCCCTGAGTGTGTTCCAATCCTTACCTTGCTTTGGAAGTGCCTGAATCTCTCTATCCAAGTCAACCCGCAAGCTTGAAAAACAAAAATGGAAGATGGAGAAGAAGGGGTTACAGTACAGGGATGGTGGTCTGGAACACTTAGATATGAGGTAGGTAAAGTGTTTGAGTGATTAAAACTTGAAACGCACGAGTCAATTTGTGGATTGCTATGCTTGGCCACAAACTGCGAGTTTTGACAGGTTTTTGGTGATAGGGAGTTTTGGAGTGTTTCTGGCCTTGAGCAATCGTGTTCTCAGTTGTAACGTGTTTATGTATAAGTATAAAGAAGGTTTCAAGTAAGCTCTACAACAGATTTTTGAGTTCTAGCCTTTTTGCACTCTTACTTGCTTTTGAAGCAAAGTGAGGGGACAAGTCTTCATATGCTTGTACAGGCCTTCTTGGAGTTGGAACTAGTTCTAGACGATGTGATTTTGGTTTATAGGACTTGTGTGTGTAGAGAAAACAGGTCTAATGCTCAAGAAGTGAAAAGTGGCAAAAGTTATGCTTTTCCAAAATGGCAATGCCAACTTTGTGCCATTTATGGAATTAAAGCTTGGACAAAGACTCTTGTGCTTGGATTAAGGCTTTATCATCTGTGTACGCATTAAATTATGAAGTGATAAACAAGTTTGAGACCTGTAAAGCAAAGATTAGGCAGCATAGGTTCATATTTGAATTTTGTTCTTCATGAAATGGCTTGATATCAAAGTGAGAAATTGCCAACTTCATCTCTTCGATTCTCCCTACTCAAAAATGATCTCAAGGAGTTATGTGACATTTTGGAAAGCTTGCAATGTGCTATATAACTCATCTTTGAGATTAATTTCAAGATTCCTCTTAGAACTAGGTGAAAAATTGCCATGAAGTTAGGTCAAAAACCTGCCTAAATTAGGGCAAAATTTCACTAAGTTATTTTAGTTCATGAGCATGTAATCACAAAATAATATCTTGATATCCAAGCATCTTTAGGAAAACATTTGTGAAGCAAAGTTGTATATTTCATGGAGGTCTACAACTTTCATGTTGGGAACTTTCTTTTAATCATCTTGCATCATGAAGGAAATTTGTCTTAAAGTTGAGAAAAAATAAGAAATTTTCTATACTTAGAAATATTTCTAAGTTAAAAATTTTCAAATTTTAAAACCAAATCCTCAATCTTTGATTTCTTGATGAACAAGTTTCACATTTTGACATGTTTTGATGAATTGTGATCCTTGGCACTTGATTTTGACCAAAAAGTCAAAGTTTGACTTTTCAATATATAGTTGACTTTTGATCAGTTGACTACAAATTTCATCTGTCAATCCAATGAAAATGAAATGTTTTGAACCATGTCATTAGGTGAAGATGATACAAGTGAACCCTTGAAATCATGCTTCAAACCAATTGGTCATTTGATAGGTCAAAAAGCAGAAATTGCCTGTTCTCAATCAAAACCCTAATTTTGACCATTTTGACCTTTTGATGATTTGATCAAATTTCTTGAGGAATTATGGTCTAAAATTGATTAAATAATACAAATGAGTCCAAAATGTTGATGTGGATCAAAAATTATGAAGTTTGACTATAAATTGGCCATGATTGACTTTTTCCCCAATTCAATTGATTTTTAGTTCAATTGTTCAATTGACTGATAAAAAATGTGATTCAAAGCTTGAAACTTGACATGAGTATTCTTATGGGTCTATAATGATGCTTGAAAGTCATATGAAGCATTGATAGTCTAAAAATCCTTCTGCAAACTCAAACCCTAATTTTGGGTCATCAATGCAAGATGAGATGTCTTGAGTTGATCAAACCCTAATCCAGTCTTGAGTCAAAGAGATCTTGTGAGAAAATTCTTGATAAATGAGAGGGAAAATTTTGGGGTACAACAGCTGCCCCTGTTGAATCTTCTTAAGCCTGAAGGGTTAGATTGGCGAGCTTTGCCATTCGTGACTCGAAGGAGAAAATGATTGGACACTAAAGTGCCCAGAAATTTGCACCCGACGGTGTGTAGTTGAAGGAATGGGCTTAAAGATGCCATTTGGAGAAGTGATAGAATCTTGTTGGAGATGGGCTTGTAGATGCCATCCAAGAATGTTTGTTGAATTGTAAGTTGTAAGCGAAAAAAATGAATATCATAATGGCGTCCGTGTCTGGAGCGTATCTGAACTGTATCTAAAAGATTGTATCGGAATGAGTATCAGAATGGCATCCGTGTCTGGAGCGTATCCGTACTGTATCTGAAAGCTGAATTTGAATGGTTATCAGAAAGGTATCCGTGTCTGGAGCGTATCTGTACTATATTTGAAAGCTGAATCTGAATGAGTATCAGAATGGCTTCCGTGTATGGAGCGTATCCGTACTGTATCTGAAAGCTGAATTTGAATGTGTATCAGAATGGCATCCGTGTCTAGAGCGTATCTGTATTGTATCTGAAAGTTGAATCTGAATGAGCATCCGAATGGCATCCGTGTCTGAAGCATATCTAAATGAGCATCAGAATGGCATCCGTGTCTGGAGCGTATCTGAACTGTATCATGATTGCATATTGTCAATGGTAACTTTTTAATCTTATCCTGAAAAGGGTAAAATGTTAGATAAAATACAAGGTCATGTTGCATGAAATGTATGATGCAATGTATTGGCTTTATTTATGATATATGGATGCAATGTATGCGCATGTGAGCTGATTTGTTGTATTGATGTCTGCTTGAGGAAGATAAATCTCTGAATGCCGCTGAGGATATGTTGAATTTTTATGTCTTGAAGTTGAAGTACTGATAAACTTTTGTTGAGAGAAATAAGTTTTGTTGTGAGGGCAATGCCATGCACTACTTTTAAGATCTGCTCGAGGAATCCTGAGAATTTTGACGACTTCTACTGGGGATTAATAATTTGAAACTTTGTTCCGCTGGGGATTTAAATGACGTATTGTAGGGGATTTCTCATGGAACAGCCTAGAGACATTTCTCCACTCTTTCAACCTATCAACAATTATCTTTTCATTTTGTTTATTTGTAAACAGTAATTAAGTTCAAATGCATATGTTCATTAATGAATCAATGGACGTTTTTGTAAACAAAACATTAGTGTAAAGAAAAAGATAAATAGTTTTTTTCAATTTCAAAGGGGCATCTTTGTATTGACTTTGAATAAATATTTTGTACAAAGGAGATAAACATTCTAGTAAGAGAATGCCGTCGTAAAAAAAAATATAATACAAAGAAAGATAGCTATGTGTAATAATCCCATGGGGTTCCCATTCTGCTATAGCCTTCATATCTTCGAGTATCTTGTCTATTTGCCTTGTCCGAAGATGATTGAATTGATTAGAAACTCTGAGTTTGTCAGCGGAAGCCAAAGGTTGTCTGTCAAATGATCCGATGGGACATAGTCATACGCTTTAATTCCCTAACTTTTTCCTGGACCTCCCTTTCGGGTTTTCAATCCACCGGGAAACCCTTTTTTGCCCAAGTCTCCTTTTTGGGTTTTCAACTTGCCGGGTGTACAAATATTTTTTTATTTTAACCCTAATTTTTGCCCGAACCTTTTGGTTCACCGAGATGCCCCTTGTTTTGCCTAGGTGTGTCAACCTAGCGGGTTTCTTATGCGTAGTATCTTTTGACTATGTCCGCGTTCGCAGGGTGTGGCAGGTCGTCGACATCCATGGTGGTCAAGATCATTGCCCCACCGGAGAATATGTTTTTGATTACAAATGGTCCTTCATAAGTAGGAGTCCATTTTCCCCTGGGATAACTTTGTGGCAAGATGATACGTTTGATCACTAAATCCCCAACTTGATATACTTGGCGTCTGACTTTCTTGTTGAAAGCCTTGATCATCCGTTTTTGATACATTTGACCATGGAAAATAGCAGCAAGTCTCTTCTCATCAATTAAATTTAGTTGATCAAGTCGAGTCTGGATCCAATCGTCTTTGTTCAAGCCTGCATCCTTCATAATCCTCAGAGAGGGGATCTGAACCTCAATAGGTAAGACAACCTCCATGACATAAACCAAAGAATAGGGTGTTGCCCCGGTTGACGTGTGAGTCGTTGTACGATAACCGCGGAGAACGAATGGTAGCATCTCATGCCAGTCTTTGTATGTAACTGTCATTTTTTGTATGATCTTCTTAATGTTTTTATTTGCAACTTCGACAACACCATTCATCTTTGGCCGATAGGGAGAAGAATTGTGATTCTCAATTTTGAATTGCTCGCACAAGGCAATGATCATAGTGTTGCTGAGATTTGTACCATTGTCAGTGATGATCCTTTCCGGGATACTGTACCAGCAAATAAGGTTTTGTTTGATGAAGCAAGCAACAACATTCTTGGTAACGGATGCGAAGGAAGTTGCTTCGACCCATTTGGTGAAATAGTCAATGGCCACTAGAATGAAGAGATGCCCATTGGAGGCTGTAAGCTTGATTTCTCCAATCATATCAATTCCCCACATAGCAAAGGGCCAAGGAGCCGTCAAGACATTCAGAGGAATCAGAGGTACATGCACCTTGTCAGCATAAATTTGACACTTATGGCAGGTCCGAGAGTGTTGATAGCAATCTTCTTCCATGGTAGACCAATAATATCCCGCCCGTAGGATTTTCTTCGCCATCGTATGCCCACTGGAGTGGGTTCCAAAAGTACCTTCATGTAATTCAGCCATGATCTTTTCAGCTTCAACCTTATCCACACACCGAAGTAAAATGGATTCGTGATTGCGTTTTTACAGGATGCCATTACTAAGGAAGAATTTAGCAGATAATCTCCTTAAGAACTTCTTATCATTGATTGAAGCTCCTTCTGGATATTCTTGATCCTCGAGATACCTCTTGACTTCGTGAAACCAAGGCTGGTCCACTACTTCTTCAGTATTAACCTCGTGACAGTGTGCTAGTTTGTCCATTCGTTCAATGATGATCTGGGGAGCCTCGTTATCCCAATTAAGTTTAAACATAGATGACATTGTGGCTAGAGCATCTACTAGCTGATTTTCTTCTCGCAGGAAATGCTCGAAGGTAATCTTCTCAAAATGTGGTAGCAATGTCAAAACATGTTCTTTGTAAGGGATAAGGTTTAGGTGTTTGGTGTCCCATTCTACTTTGATCTGACTGATTACCAAAGCTGAATTTCTAAACACGTCTAAGGATTTGATCCCCAAGTCTATGGCAGCTCTGAGATCAAAGATGCATGCTTCGTATTCCGCCATGTTATTTGTACAGATGAAGCAAAGTCTGGCAGTAAAGGGAGTATGACACCCCTCTAGAGATATGAGTACGGCGCCGATACCATTACCGAGTGCATTAGAGGCTCCATCAAAGAACAGGGTCCATCGGGATCTTTGTTCAGGTCCGTCATATGGTCTAATTTCTTCACAGTTGTCTAATGTCATGATGTCTTCATTTGGGAATTCAAACTTCATGGACTGATAGTCTTCTACTGCTTGGTGAGCAAGATGATCAGCCAATACACAGCCCTTTATAGCTTTTTGGGTAGTATACTGTATGTCGTACTCCATTAGGATCATCTGCCATCTAGCTACTCTCCTAGAAAGAGAAGGCTTCTCAAAGATATATTTTATCGAATCCATCTTAGATATCAATAAGGTAGTATTAGTCAGCATATACTGTCTTAGCCGGCGAGCAGCCCATGCCAGAGCGCAACAAGTTTTCTCGAGCAGTGAATATCTGGTTTCAAAGTCGGTAAACTTTTTGCTCAGGTAATAAATAGTGTGCTCTTTTCGGCCAGACTCGTCATGCTGCCCCAATACACACCCCATTGAGTTTTCTTAAACAGTCAGATACATGATCAATGGTCTTCCCTCGACTGGTGGCATCAACATAGGAGGTTCTTGTAAGTATTCTTTGATTTTGTCAAAATTAACTTGGCATTCATCATTCCATTTGACTACTTGATCTTTCTTCAATAGTTTGAAGATTGGCTCACAAGTAGCTGTTAGATGAGAAATGAATCTGGAAATATAGTTCAAGCGTCCCAAGAATCCTATGACTTCCTTCTCAGTACGAGGAGCAGGCATCTCTTGTATTACTTTCACTTTGGCAGGATCGACCTCGATACCTTTGTTACTGACGACAAAATCTAGGAGTTTACCGGACCGTACTTCAAATGTGCACTTGTTTGGATTCAACCTTAGCTTATAATTCTTCAGTCTTTCAAACAGCTTTTGTAAATGATCAAAGCGCTCTTCTTCCGTTTGGGATCTGGCTATCATTTCATCTACGTAAACTTCTATTTCATGATGTATCATATCGTGAAATAAAGCTACCATGGCGCGTTGATAGGTTGCCTCAGAATTCTTCAATTCGAATGGCATCACCTTGTAGCAGAATGTGCCCCACTATGTGACAAATGTAGTTTTCTCCATGACCTCAGGTGCCATTTTGATTTGGTTATAACCTGAGAATCCATCCATGAAGGAGAATACTTTGTGTTGTACGGTATTGTCAACCAGGATATCAATGTGGGGGAGTGGAAAGTCATCTTTGGGGCTCGCCCTATTCAAATCTCTATAATCCACACACATTCATACTTTTCCATCTTTTTTAGGTACGGGAAAAATGTTGGCAACCCATTGAGGGTAGGAAGTGACAACCAAGAATCCAGCATTGAATTGCTTCATGACCCCCGCTTTAATCTTTTCTGACATATCAGGTCTCATGTGACGAACCTTTTGTTTTACTGGCGGGCAGTCTTCTCTTGTAGGCAGACGATGTATATATATATGTGTATATATATATATATATATATATATATATATATATATATATATATATATATATATATATATATATATATATATATATATATATATATACATATGCAAGAAAAAGGTTTTTGCTTTGTTTTTCATATGCAAAAGAGTTTTGACCTAATCCTAATAATTTAAGAAAAGGAAAATATTTCTTGAAAATGTGGTTGACCCTAATTTCTAATTTAAAAGAAAATAAAGTTCTTTAAGTTTTATTTTTTGTGTATCTCTTGTATTAAAATAATAAATAATATTCATGAAAATATTTGGTCTTTTTATATGTCAAAATAAATATTTATAAGTATGACAAAAAAAGGATAAAAATATATCTAAATTTAATTTACTTTTACAAGTTTATTTAAGAAAGATAGTTAGTATATAATAAAATGAAAATATATTTTTTTATGTAAAAATAAAATAAGATAAACAAAAATGCAATATTTATCATATTTTATATTTTTTATGTTAAAGAAAATATTTAATAAAATAAAAAATGAAAATGAAAACAAATAATAAAAGATTGGGCCAGGGGTACTGTAAGGAGAAAGGGAGGTAAATGTTAGAGAAAAAAATGGAAAGTCCAGAAGCTGAGCCCATGCTGCCAAAAATGCCAAAAATGAAGCTGAAAAATGAAAAAAATGCAAAAGGTAGCGCCAAGGTTCGAATCCATGACCTATGTATTTCCAGCGTGCTACCTTGCCACTAGGTTGGCTGTACATCCGTTAGTTCATATGAAATAAAATATACATAACACAAAACTACACCTAGCCCAGTACTTCACCTTCTTCCTCAAGCTAGCCAGAACCTCACTATCTTTCTCATTTCTCCATGAAAATGGAAACTTCCAACATGAAAATGATAGTACTCTTTCCCATGATTTCAACCATGTAACTCATCTAAACTAACAATCAAAGATCAATGCGAATTTTAATGGCCCTAATTTTTACAGAAATTTGAAATCTAAAATTCTCTATACATAATGAACAGAAATGAAATCTATGCACATGGTTGACTTCAGCACTATAATATCTACATTTTCCTTTCACAAATCGTGGCCAATGGATGCCTGCATGAAGAGATAAAAGTTGGAGTTCTTACCTCTTTCATCTGAGATCGTGAATGGAGTTTGAGTGAGATTTATGAAGGCCTGAAGTTTCCTTTAGCTTTCCTGAGCCTCCCTGAGTGTGTTCCAATCCTTACCTTGCTTTGGAAGTGCCTGAATCTCTCTATCCAAGTCAACCCGTAAGCTTGAAAAACAAAAATGGAAGATGGAGAAGAAGGGGTTACAGTACAGGGATGGTGGTCTGGAACACTTAGATATGAGGTAGGTAAAGTGTTTGAGTGATTAAAACTTGAAACGCACGAGTCAATTTGTGGATTGCTATGCTTGGCCACAAACTGCAAGTTTTGACAGGTTTTTGGTGATAGGGAGTTTTGGAGTGTTTCTGGACTTGAGCAATCGTGTTCTCAGTTGTAACGTGTTTGTGTATAAGTATAAAGAAGGTTTCAAGTAAGCTCTACAACAGATTTTTGAGTTCTAGCCTTTTTGCACTCTTACTTGCTTTTGAAGCAAAGTGAGGGGACAAGTCTCCATATGCTTGTACAGGCCTGCTTGGAGTTGGAACCAGTTCTAGACAATGTGCTTTTGGTTTATAGGACTTGTGTGTGTAGAGAAAACAGGTCCAATGCTCAAGAAGTGAAAAGTGGCAAAAGTTATGCTTTTCCAAAATGGCAATGGCAACTTTGTGCCATTTATGGAATTAAAGCTTGGACAAAGACTCTTGTCGTTGGATTAAGGCTTTATCATCTGTGTAAGCATTAAATTATGAAGTGAGAAACAAGTTTGAGACCTGTAAAGCAAAGATTAGGCAGCATAGGTTCATATTTGAATTTTGTTCTTCATGAAATGGCTTGATATCAAAGTGAGAAATTGCCAACTTCATCTCTTCGATTCTCCCTACTCAAAAACGATCTCAAGGAGTTCTGTGACATTTTGGAAATCTTGCAACGTGCTATATAACTCATCTTTGAGATTAATTTCAAGATTCCTCTTGGAACTAGGTGAAAAATTGCCATGAAGTTAGGTCAAAAACCTGCCTAAATTAGGGCAAAATTTCACTAAGTTATTTTAGTTCATGAGCATGTAATCACAAAATAATATCTTGATATCCAAGAATCTTTAGGAAAAAATTTGTGAAGCAAAGTTGTATATTTCATGGAGGTCTACAACTTTCATGTTGGGAACTTTCTTTGAATCATCTTGCATCATGGTGGAAATTTGTCTTAAAGTTGAGAAAAAATAAGAAATTTTCTATACTTAGAGAAATTTCTAAGTTAAAAAATTTCAAATTTTAAAACAAATTCTTCAATCTTTGATTTCTTGATGAACAAGTTTCACATTTTGACATGTTTTGATGAATTGTGATCCTTGGCACTTGATTTTGACCAAAAAGTCAAAGTTTGAATTTTCAGTATACAATTGACTTTTGATCAGTTGACTGCAAATTTCATCTGCCAATCCAATGAAAATGAAATGTTTTGAACCATGTCATTAGGTCAAAATGATACAAGTGAACCCTTGAAATCATGCTTCAAACCAATTGGTCATTTTCTAGGTCAAAAAGTAGAAATTGCCCCTTCTCAATCAAAACCCTAATTTTTACCATTTTGACCTTTTGATGATTTGATCAATTTCTTGAGGAATTATGGTCTAAACTTGATTAAATGATACATATGAGTCCAAAATGTTGATGTGGATCAAAAATTATGAAGTTCGACTATAAATTGGCCATGGTTGACTTTTTCCCCAATACAGATGATTTTTAGGTCAATTGTTCAATTGACTGATCAAAAATGTGATTCAAAGCTTGAAAGTTGACATGAGTATTCTTAGGGGTCTATAATGATGCTTGAAAGTCATATGAAGTGTGATAAGGTGGCAGAACCGACTGTTTTGGAAAATTTTGGTTTGCGTTTTGCGTTTGTGTTCACCAAATGTCGCGGTAAGCCAGAGTCGCCACCGACTTTTATTTTATCCAACTGGAAAGGAAAAAAGCACAGAAAAATTCCTTTTTTGAGATTTTGAGTATGGGGGGTAGATTATAGAAAGGGAAGGTGTTAGCACCTTTTCTATCTGTGGTTTTCCACGGGCTCTTAGGTACTTGCTCATCATTTTAAAATTGCTTGTGTGTGTTTGTTTTGAAAAGTTTTGTTTTACTTTATTTTAACCCTTGCTTATGTCTTCAAGAGTGTTACGAAGTTGTTTTTGAAAATTGTTTTGCAATGTGTAAGTGTGAAAAGGTTTTGGTTTGAGTAAGTACCTACTAGCATCTACTTACTCGAAAAAGGATTATTTCTATTCTTATTTCCTTTAGACAATGTTATCCCATTATTGAGAAATAGGTAGCACCGTCGTTGGAGTTGTAAGGGTCAATTTGTAAGGGACATACGATTACTAAATTAATGTTAGGACGTCTTAGTAATAACCCTAATGTCTTAAGATCATATTCAAGGCAACATTTCTGAGGCAACATTTCCGAATGGGACTTTTGATCTTTGTTAGACGAGAAGGCAACCACTAAGACACCCTATACTTAATGACCGTTTACCGAAGGCAACCAAAGTGAGAGTATACCCTAAGAGTGCACATGTGCGAGTGATTTGATTTCAAGTTATTATCTTTGCACATTAGGGTTTGCTAACCATTTTAAATTAACATGCAATCTTGTCATACAATCCTATTAACATACATTTAACAGTTAATATTTGTAAGAAATACAATGTAGAAAAGTAAAAACTACGCTATTACAAGGCTTCGGGGGGAGAGATTAATTACATAGCCAAAAACCCGTAAAAATGATAAATAAAAAGGAAATCCTAATTAAACTATTACATACCATGGACAGATACATTAATATTTGCAGAAAAATAATAAACGCGCACGATAAATCGAAAACGAGAGATTTAGGGTTTTTACCCCGACTAAACCTAATTAAAAGAAAGATCGTTGTTTTTGTGTTTTTTGTGTTATTTGAGAAAAAAATAGAATTTAGTTGAATAAATAAAAACCCTAATGACTAATTAATTTTTTTTAAGAAAAATTATTAAATCGGCCTATTTTTGTATTTTTTGTGTTATTTGCGAAAGAAATAAATTAAATCACATGCTAACCCTACTTTTTCTAATTAATTTTAAATATATGAAAATAAGTTAGAATTAATCCTAAATTAAATTTAAAGTAAATATTATATTAAATTTGATAAAATAAAAACCTAATTCTAAATTTGTGAAAACTTGATTTTATGATTTTTGAATCAAAATAAATTATTTAGTTAGAAAAATAATTTAAACAAATTAATTAAAATAAATGAAATATAAGAAAAGAAAGAAAATGGGCCTGGTTGTTTCAGCAGAAAAGGGGGGGTGTGGCTGGAAAATTCTGGGCCCAACAAGTCCTGGCCCCATTGACTTTGCTGATCTAATGCGCTTTCTTGACTATGGTGTACCATGGACTTCCATGTGAGAGGCCTTGGATCTGGCATGCTGGGGATCTGGTGATTGAGGGCTATTGGCGCATGGTGGTCTTGTTGGACGCTTGTACACTGGATCATGCAATGCAAAATAATAGAAAGCAAAGTTGGGGACCTGGGGATCGAACCCAGGCCCTTAGGCGTTTTACTGTGCATGCTTACCAGCTGAGCTGGCTTTGTTAATTGTATAAAGAACAACAAACATACATTATATGGAAAACACAAAATATCAATTCTCCAACGCGCAAAAATTTGAATGGGCCATTCATGGGGCGCCATGTTTTCATCTTCCTCATCGTCTCCGTCGTTTTAGATCAAGAACTTTTACCTACGCACAAATGGGCGTAGGTACAACCCTGTACAGTTCCAAAATCCTATACAAGCGTGATAAATGCAAAACAATGGTACCAATCAACTCGTGGCAACCTCACGAACATCATGGTACCCTTATCCATGGCCAATTGTACCTGTACACAAAAACCCTAAAAACGAAGCAAGAACCCTAACTATGGCATCTTGTTGTACAGTTAATGAAAATGCAATTAAGTACCACCATTAGCTTTCAAATAACTCATGGATTAAGGATATGTCAATAAAATATGCTAACTATGCCAAAATCATGATATACGAATTCAAAAAAACATGGAAATCATGGGATTCTTACAGTGCATTTCTGGATGTTAGGAAGCTTGTTAATGGTTGAAACACGTTCCTGGGATGTCCAACAAACATTTGGGATGCTTAGAATGGCTTGAGGAAGCCTGGAACTTGGAAATAAGATCGCAACTTTTCCTTGAAATTTTGAGATTTGTTCTGTTCTTTGCACGCCTCCAATCCCTGTATTTTTTATCTACATTCCTTCCTTATGTACCCTAGAACGAATTAGGGTTGCAAGCTTGTTTCAAATCTTCCTCAATTAAGATCATTGATTCAAGATTTGATCCTTGTGCAAATCTTTCCAAATCAAGCAAAAATGCAATCTTTTGTATCCATATGAGACTTGCACGATTTGATTCCATCTCTAGCTGTATAATAGACCTAAACATGCACAAAATCTCAAGCTTTGATTAATTTTTGATATTTTCATGATTTTATTTTGATTTTATTTGATTTAATTAAAATAAAATCAAAATAAAAGACAAAAATAAAATAATGACAAATGGAAAGGATCATGGTTCGTGGGTCACATTACAAACTCAATGCAAGCATAAAAAGTTAGGCCCATTTAGCAAAAAATGCAATTTTGGCCACATTTGACTTTTTGCAATTTTGCAAAAAAGGTCAACTTTACCAATGCATAACTTTTTCAATTTTGACCCTAGAGATGTGTTCTTGGACTTTTAGAAATATTAATATGTCCTCTAAGAAACCCTTTTAGTCTCATCTCAATTGAGTCTTCCATATTCATGTATGAAGCTTTGACATAAAAGGTGTTTTTGTTGACTTTCCAAAATGACCTATAATGTCCAAATTCATATCTTCTTGTGAGTGCGTATTTTGAACTTGGGGGCTGAAGATGAATTTTAGGGAATTGCATCCTCTTCAAAATGAGCTTTGGATGGGTCATTTCTGATAAAGTATGAGAATGTTATGCTTGGTCAAAGTTGAATTGACTTTTCCTACAAAATTCTAATTTAGCAACTTTTGGGTTTTGATGAATTGTGAGCAATCCTGGAGGAATCATGATCAACCCTTTATCAAATGATGAATAATAATTCAAAATGAGAATGTTGACCAAAAATCTTGAAGTTTAACTGTATGTGGGCCACAGTTGACTTTTGCCCTAGCATAGTCGATTTTCAGGCCCTTGAGCAATTGACTGAGCAAAATTCCTCTACAAGGCTTGAAACTTGACATGGATGATCTTGAGAACATATTAGGACAATGGTGAGCATTTGATACCCTTTGGACTCAAGCATCTTGATGCAAACTGAAACCCTAATTTGAGGTAGACTGCCTTAGGAGAGAGTTTGTCTGGCCAACCCTTGGACTTCCTTGGGCAATTTGAGGACCTCACTTGAAATGTATTGAGAAATATGGGAGGGTAAATCTTGGGGTACAACATGAATCATTGATAGTCCAAAATTCCTTGTGCAAACTCAAACCCTAATTTTGGGTCATCAGTGCAAGATGAGATGTCTTGAGTTGATCAAACCCTAATCCAGTCTTGAGTCAAAGAGATCTTGTGAGAAAAGTCTTGATAAATGAGAGGGAAAATTTTGGGGTACAACAAATAAAAGAGTGGATCCCATGGAGTACCACAGACGTGAGGGGTGCTAATACCTTACCCTTGCTTAATCGACTCCCTTACCCGAGATTTGGTTGCGAGACCATGTTCTTTTCCTGATACCAAAGGTTTTATCTGTATTTTAATTTCCCAATTCATTTGGGGATAAATAAAGTTAGGTGGTGACTCTTTTTGTTTCATCCGAGGTTATTTCATATTATTTTTTTGAGTAGCTTCAACTATCATCATGGCAAAGCATGGTTAATAGTCATGAAACTTACTCCAAAAATTTCTATCTTAAGTTTGAGCGAAAAACAAAGTATGCTAACTTAATTACATTGCAATTAAAGATTAAATTTTACCAGAAACTACAATATTGTTCACAGGACTATTACAAAGTTTGAATTCATATTGGCTACCAATACCAAATCCCAATTTAATATTCATGTTTCTGAAGATACAATTTCATTTGGTACAAAGAGAATTCCAGTTTCCTAATGATGTTATTTGTTTTACATAAAACAAAAGTTCATATTCACAAGGTTTCTTTTGGTTTTCAATTTGTGTGTATCATCAAAGTAAAAGTACACAAGGATTGACATTGATTCCAAATTCATTGTCACAAATTAAATCAAGATCCTTAGGGTACACATGAATTCACTTCAAATTACATGAGAAATTGATCTTAAATTAAAAAATTATACAAGTTTCCCAAAGAAAACTTTACAAGAGTCTTGAAATACTTCTTCCAAGTATCTTGAATCTTCTTCAACTTGCAAGAAAGTTAACTTCATTGTAGTCGCGGTTTATCAACATCCTTCAAAGTCTCATGCTAAACCAACTATGTTGTCATCACATTAAAAGAAAAGATGAAGGGATTTATTAGCATAAAAGTTTCAAGAGAAAGACCATGCTATCACTACTATGAAATGCGCAAGCAACAAGACCTAAGCCACCACGTCAAAAGATCCACTATGGTAGAATCTATTCAATTAAGAGAATTTTTTTTTCAAAATTAAACCACTTTTCACCACGGTTGGAAGTTCCAACCATGGTAAAAAGTGGCGCATGGTCATGAGTTCAAATCTTGATGTTGTTGTTGTTGTTCTACTGATGTATTTTTTTATATTTTCTTAAAAGATATATAACAACGGTTATTTAAAAAAGTTGTTGTTGTATGTAGCACACATGGTCATGAGTTTGAATCTTGTTGTTGTTGCTTTTCTAGTGCTGCATTTTTTATATTTTATTAAAATACATACAACAACAGTTATTTAATACAACTCTCGTTGTATGTAGCATATTTATTGTGTTCCTCACCATCCTTAAACAAATATCAATCGTCCATTCAAGTGACTATTAACGCTCAGGACACCACCATTAGCGATCCATGTGAAACCTAAAACTTAGACAAACTTCCAACTTAGACAAACTTCGTCTTCTACCTTCAAAAATCATCTTTCATGTATGATACTCTATTTCTCCACTAAACCAAGTTCGAAAATATCATTTCTTCCATAAGAAAAATTAGAAAGCATATATTCCCCATCTTGAATGAGACAAGGAAAGTATGGATTCAAGTTAGCAACGTTAGTAGTTGTTGTTCTTCTTATTCTTTTTTTAATTATTCTTGTGGTTGTTCATGTTCTTATTATTGTTGTTGTTGTTGTTGTTCTTGTTCTTATTCTTGTTATTATTGTTGTTGTTGTTGTTGTTTTTGTTATTCTTGTTGTTCTTCTTCTTGTTGTTGTTCTTCTTGTTCTTGTTGTTTTTCTTGTTGTTCTGGTTGTTGTTCATGTTGTTCTTGTTGTTGTTATTGTTGTTCTTACTGCTATTGTTATTCTACCACTATTTTATTTTATTTTATTTTATTAAAATACATACAACAACAGTTAAGTTAACTAAACATTGTGATATCACGCGAACATTCCAGTATACTACAACGGTTCCAAGATCGTGATTGTAAGTAACACATTTACAACAACACTCTACACAACAACGCCTGACACGCATGATTATATGGGTTTTCCAACCGTTGTTAAATGGATTTTCCATATTAGTGTATCAAGAAGAATCACACAAAAATAAATGACATACATTGGAATATAAGAAATTTTTACATCAACAAAAATAAAGAATGAAGGTTAGCATTTAGGTCCACAGTTAGGATTCAAGCTCGGAAAAATAGAAAATTTCAAGAAAAAAGGATCACACAGTTTTGACAGAAAAATCCCACGATTTCAGGGATACTTCTCACACTCTCTAATAGAATTAGAGCCTTTACTCAAAAGCTAAAGGACCAAGGTAATCTTCTACATAAGCCACACTTAATTCATTGAGGGGTAACAACCATTTTCTTACACAAATTTTTGCATATTCCTCCTCATCCTACCTTACAAAAGCTCAGAATTAAAACTCATCTTTAAGTTTTCTTAATGAAACTTGAAGAAGAGGAGGTCCAAATCTCACAGCCTAACCTCTTCAACCTCTCGACTCATACACTACATCCACTCTTCACTACCTCAAATTAATTCTCAACCTAAAACACTCCTAGAAACCAAGAGCTAAGTGCATAAAATGAAGAGTTAATGACACGAGCTACCAAAGCAGGCATCACAAAGAATGAGTTGGCTTATCAAGTCAAGATAAAAGATGAATTGCTTGCAGAAAAGAACAGGTTGGTTGACAAAGAAACAAACAAGATATTGAGGATTGGGAAGAATATAAGATCATTTTACTCCACCATCAATAATAACAAGGAGGAAGTGGATAGCATACTAAGGGATAGTGCTAGATTGAAGAAACAATGGGATACTATCTCAAAGTTAAAGAAGGATATGGAAAATAAGTATGAAAGATAGATAGGAGACTTAAAGGAATAAATCAAAGCAAGAGGAGCAGTACTTACAAGGGAACACACTAAAGGGATGAAGACCATTCACCAACTCACGGGATGTCAACAAACTAAAGGAATCTCTGGAAATAATAGAATAACACAAGGCTCAAGAATGCGAAGATCAGTCGGAAGACATGGACAAGGTACAACTTCATGAGGAAATCAATCATTTGGAAGAAGTTCTCGGCCAAAGGGAGATACTTATTCAAGAGTTACTCAAGAATCTCGGGCAAGCAATAACTATGATTTTTTTTGAAGAAGCTCGAGATTAGAGTGATGAGTATTTAGGGTGGGACAAACTTGTCAACATAGAGTTTGGAGAAACATCCTAGGGTTTTCTTTTCATAACTGTAGTGATCACCTTCAGGCCTGTTGGAGGGATCTTTATTTTATTTTTTCGCCCAATTTTCAATTTCCATTATATGCTAGTTGTATGTTTTTCAAAAAAAAAAGAATGATGAATGAAAAGTAGCTTATTTTGTTATTTATCCATGTTTTGATAACTCTTAACACAATAGCTAAAAGTCCATGGAAATAAAAAACAACAAGAAAAAATTATTCATCACATACATGCATTCATGCATTTCACGCATTCATAACAGGTCAAACCTCTTCCTAATTTCAATTCTTTCTTCAGTTTGGCAAGATGACGTCCCACAACTAAAACACTCGAGGCAACAGACCAAGACTCGCAATGGAAGAACTCTGCGAAGATCTGAATGAAATGAGAACCATAATTAGAGAACAGATAGACCAATTTATGGAAGTCATGGGGACCATAGTTCAAAGCCAAGAAGAGTTAATGGAAATTATCCAGAGGAATCCCACTACAAAAATCCCTACTCAAACTTCAGGTGGATTTCCATCACCAAATGGTGGAATACCACCTCCTATTGGTTTTCCACCACCTCCTGTTGCTGGTTTTGCACCACCTTCTGGCACTAGTTTTGTACCTCCTTCCGTAACTGGCTTTGTTCCTCCCGCCGGATTTACCTTTATTCCTCCTGTTGGCTTCCAATCAAATGGTTATACTCACCAACCTCATCAACCCACCCATGAGGGAATGCAAATGCCGAATGCTAGGAGAGCTGTGGGGATCCTTGCTCCACATCTGGTGGATGATCAAGGAGACATGTTTTCACTACAAGATGCTGCTTTACCTGTCGAAACCGAGAGAAAGTCTCAACTGCTTGAAGAAAGGTTGAAAGTCGTGTAAGGAAACGGTATCCCTATAATATATAATTGATTTAGGTCTGGTTCCTAGTATCAGAATCCCTACAAAATTCAAAGCTCTCAATTTTGACAAGTACAAAGGAAAAAGATGTCCTAAGACTCATATCTGGGCTTTTTACTGAAAGATACCAGCTTACTCTGAAGATGAAAGAATGTTGATGCACTTTTCCAAGATAGTCTATATGGGGCATCCTTGGAATGGTATATGTAGCTAGAATGAACTCATATTCATAGTTGAGATATTTAGCCGAAGCCTTTATCAGACACTACCAATACAACACATCTATGGCTCCTAGTCGCACTCAACTTCAAAATCTTGTTCAAAGGGAAAATGATTCTTTAAAAGAATACGCCCAAAAGTGGGGTGAGCTCGCTGCAAGAGTACAACCCCCTTTGATGGAAAGAGAATTAGTGTACATGTTCATGGGTATGCTAGAAGGTCCTTATTATTCAATGATGATTGGAAGTACCTCTACTGGATTTTCAGAACTGGTTATGGCTGGTGAACATGTTGAAGTTGGAATTAAGATGAGAAAAATTCAAGCTGCTAATGCAAGTTATTCAAATGGGATGAAAGAGAATTTTGGTGGATATGCTAAGAAGAGAGAAGGAGATACCAATGTTGTGTTTTATCCAAATGGAAAGGGAAGGCATACCTAGCTTCCTATCAGCAAGTTGCTGCAATAATTCCATCAAATTCTCAACAAAGTGTTGCTCAACAACCACAATAGAATTATGCCCCCAAGTAGTATCAGGAAAAATCAAAGTTTAGCGAGGGAAACTTTGACCCATTACTGATGTCCTACGCACATATACTACAACATATTCTCAAATTACAGTTGATGGAACTTCACACTTTGAATCCTCCATCAAAATTACCTGCCAATTATGATGCTAATGCAAGATGTGACTTCCACTCTGGAGCGCTTGGTCACAATACTGAAAACTATCGAGTTTACCCCAAACTATTAGCGAAATATGATACAGAATCCCATGCCAACTCATCATGGTCCAGTTACGAATGTCGTTGAGAGACACAATGGTTTGAACCTAGTGAAAGATGTTAATAAATTGAGAATTCCTTTATCCTTCATCAAGAAGAAGCTACTTGATCGCGCGACATTTTTCCTGGTTGTGCTTCAGATTATAAGAAGTGTGGGGATCATCCCAAGGGATGTGATGAGTTGAGGACATAAATTTAGAAGATGATCGATCAAAATGTTATTCAGTTTGACAGACCCTCAGACAATGTTTTTCTTGATAACAGTGTTGCAATTATATCATATGACAATCAACAGACTGTAAATATGGTGTATGGATGCCCAGGTCAATACCAAGTCTTTGAAATAAACTTGTTGAGAGCAGATTTAGTGCAAATGCATGCCAGTCTGTGTAGAGGGGGAAATTTTGCAAGGCATAGCTATGGATCTTGTCAGATTTGTTGTAGAGACTCACGAAGTTTCTCCGCAGTAAGAAGAGACCTTCAAGTTCAGATGGATAATGGCATTATCCACATCCTCAGAAATATGAATGAAAATGGCGTGAACATGATGGAGAGTTAGTATTGGTTAATGACAATCATGAAGTTGATCCTGGCCAAGCTTATAAAGTGAATCTAATGGGAGGAGACCGAGTACAAACACATGCTGGTTATTTTTGGACAGGATAGCATGACTATGATTCCTTCCAAACTTATTGTAAAGACTCCCAAGGACGTTCTATTGTGAAGAGATGCCTTCAAAACCTTTAGCGTCTCTTAGATCAAAGTACAATCCAAGCTTACAAAGAAACACCAGATAACAATGTGGATGTTATTTCCATATTGTATGATCTTGTTCCAATATCGGTGGCAGCAAAGAAGCCTTCCCTAAGGGTCACCACACCTGGTCCTATTCCATTCGAAAGCACCAATGCAAAACCTTGGCACTACGGGGGAGATGTGTATTATCATGGAGAAAAGCAAGAACAATTGGTAGACAATATTGTGGGGACTAGTGTGATTACTCGAAGTGGTAGAGTTTTTGCTCCTCTTAGCAAACCTGATGATACCAATGCCAAGAAAAAACAAGTAAATACAAATAATCAGGGGTAAGACCCAAGGTCATCTTCTTCCCCAGAAGCAAGAGAGATAGAGGAATTAATGAAGATCATAAAAAAGAGTGGTTTCAAGATAGTTGATAAGCTTAGTCAGACGTTGTCCAAATTATCCATCTTGTAAATTACTACTATGCTCTGATACCCACCGTAACGTATTATTTAAATTCTTGGGCACCACTTATGTCCCTGAGGATATTTATGAGTCAACTGGAAGAAGTTGTTGTTGGAATAAGTGCAAGAAACAAGTTTGGATTTATATACCGGGATCTACCTCCAGAAGGAAAGAATCACAATAAGGCATTGCATATTTTTCTAGAATGTGTTGGTACGACTCTGGCTCATGTATTGGTAGACACGTAATCTTCCTTAAATATCTTACCCAAAGATGTTTTGAACAAACTTAATGCTGAAGGTGTGGAGTTAACACCCAATGATGTGATTGTTCGTGGTTTTGATGGAGAAAAAAGGTTTGTGTTTGGAGAGATTGTGCTGCATATCAAAATTGGCCCTCGAGTGTTTGATATAACCTTCTTCGTTATGAACATTCACCCTTCTTACAATTGTCTTCTGAGGCGCCCTTGGATCTATAATGCAGGGGCAGTAACCTCAACCCTCCATCAAAAATTAAAGTTTGGTGCAGTAGGTCAGATCATAATTGTTTGTGTGGAAGAGGATATTTTGGTTATTCATCAGGCGTCATTCCGTTATGTTGAAGTAGATAGAGAGATTTAAGAAACTCCATATCAAGCTTTTGAGGTTATTCCCACTGAGAAAATCATTGTTGCAGAGGTTTAAAATCCAAAAAGTTTGATAACATCATTGAAAGAAGCTAGAGTTGTAGTAAAATCTGAACATCCTGGTGGATATGGTCGAGTCTTGGAACTACCTGAAAAGTTTGATAAGTTGGGATTAAGCTTTCATCCAGGATCGTAAGAACAAGGCAAGTTATTTTCTAGAGGTAGAGGAAGTTTTGGTTCAAGAGGTCGTGGTTCTTCATCTTTCATTAAATTCGTCAGTGCTAGCACGATCAATGAAGGTCAGATACAAGCAGTGGACGACATGGTCGACAATGACAACAAAGTCAACAACTGGATTCATCCTTGTGTTCCCTGACGAGAGCTCCACAATTGGACTGCTGAAGATATCTGTCTTGTCACTTTTCATCATAAGTAATTTCCTTTATTTCTTATAAAAAATACATGTACTCTGCCCAAGGCACAGTGAAATCTTGTAGGGCCCCTCTATCTTTTCATATTTTATCATTAAATAAAGGTTGTTTTTATTCAAATTTGAGTTCCCTGTCTTTCACTTACACTCTTTTAATAAAACAGACAATGTTTTCTTCTTTTTCTTTCTAAAAAAAATCACCCGCATTCTAAAAAGCATAAATCCTCTTTGTACAGATTCACCCTGGTTCCCACTGATGATGATACTACTATGACTCTCTATGACTTCAATAATCTGATTTACCAAGCTGAAGAAGATTATGAACTCCCCAAAGAGTTGGCTAGGATACTGAGGCAGGAAGAAAGGGCTATCTAGCCACATGGGGAATCCCTGGAAGTTATTAATTTGGGTACCAAAGACGTAAAAACGAAAGTTATAATATGGGCTACTTTGGAAGGATTGGTAAAACAAGGTCTGATTGGTCTACTACAAGAGTATGTAGACGTCTTTGCTTGGACTTATGAAGACATGAATGGGCTTGATACAAATATTGTATGCATCATTTTCCACTCAAGGAAGATTGCCCACCCGTCAAGCAGAAGCTTCGAAGAACGCATCCAGACATGTACATGAAAATTAAAGAAGAAGTTTAGAAGCAGTTCAATACAGGTTTCCTGAATGTAGTCAAATATCCCTCATGGGTTGCAAATATTATGTTTGCGTCGAAAAAGGACAGAAAGGTATGAATGTGTGTTGATTATAAAGATTTGAACAGAGCAAGTCCTAAAGTTGATTTTCCGCTTCCTCACATCGACATTCTGGTTGACAAGATTGCTCATTCAAGGGTATTCTTCTTCATGGATAGTTTCTATGGTTATAACCAAATCAAAGTGGCCCCATGAGATATGGAGAAAACTACTTTTATTACCCTTTGGGGCACCTTTTGCTACAAAGTGATGCCATTTAGTCTGATAAATGTTGGCACAACATATCAACGTGCCATGATTACTCTTTTCCACGATATGATTCACAAAGAGATAGAGGTTTATGTCGATCACATGATTGCAAAATCCCAAACTGAGGAGGAGCACTTGATACACCTGTAGAAATTGTTTGAGAGGTTAAGAAAATTTTGGTTGAGGTTGAACCCAAACAAATGCACCTTTGGGGTACAATCTGGAAAACTTTTGGGTTTCATAGCAAGTCAACGAGGCATTAAGGTCGATCCAGCAAAAGTAAAAGCAATACAAGAGATGCCCGAGCCAAGAACAGAGAAAGAGGTCTGTAGGTTCCTAGGAAGATTAAACTACACCGCCATATTCATTTCTCACTTAACAGCTACATGTGAGCCAATCTTCAAGTTATTATGGAAGGACCAAGCCGTAGAATGGAATCATAATTGCCAACAAGCCTTTGATAGGATTAATAAATATTTCCAAGAACCTCCAATTCTAATACCCCCAGTATTGTACCCCAATTTTCCCCCTAAGATTCTTTTATCATCTCATATCAACTCAATCACAACAATATCACACTAGGGTTTGGCTTTTCTACCTATCTTTAGGTTTGCTCATGAGGAATCACCAAGCACCTTGATTTGTATATTGTGATAATATATGTTTTGTATTGATTAACTTTTAACTAATAAATGCAATGAATGTTTGCTCTAATTGATGATATTATAGGTGAAGGCACAACACATTTCATCAAGTTGATTCATAGGTTCATGAGTTTATTTCCATGCCTTCTCCAACAAAGCTCCATTGAGATTCAAGCTTCATCATTGAAGGTGCTTTAAATTAATATCATGAAAAGCTCTACTATGATTCATCATCCCTCTATTTATAAAATAAAGTCAAAAGATGCAAGGATTGATTGAAGAAGTTTATCCTAATTGGACAAGTTCTTGATTTATTGATTACAAGTGCATAATTCTCTCATTTCTTAACATTTGGAACTGGTTTTTGTTAGAACATAGTTTGATTCTACAACCCTTGGTTAGAGTTTTGATGATAAAAAATACAAAGAATAAATAAATACAAAGAACAAATATGCTCCTTAAAAATATGTTTTATGTATGCAGAAGTTCTGATCTGATCAGCATCAGAAGATAAGCCATAAAGTATTATACGCTGAATCAATCAGATTATACTCTGAAGATTGGGGACCAGAACCTGCGCTTAATTACAATAAACTCTGATTCTGAACAAAGACATATCAACCAAGTCATCAATATTCTGAAGCGTCATCAGTAGTTAAGGGAAAAGACTCTGAAGCGTTACTGAACATTCAAGACAAAATTAATTCTAACGGCTTTCTTCAGACAAGATCTTCTCCAAAAGGAAAGAGTGTTAATAACATTAAACTTGCTTTATGGACAACGTCATTACATTGCCTATATAAACAAGTCAGCTTGCAAAAAGAAGCACGCACGTACACACAACAATTTGCTAAGAACACCAACCACGCATATTCAAGCTCAAGCAAATTCAATCTTCATTCTAAGCTAAACCTGTGTAATTTATCACAGTTGTGATAAATTGTTTTTGTTAGAAAACAACAACACATTTTGTTTAATCATATTGTAAAAGATTTCCTTGAGATTAACCTGATTGTGGTTGTACTCAAGAAGACTTTAACAGTTGTTAAAGTAGCCTTTGTAATCTTGTAGAGATTAGTGGATTAAGACCTCGTTGGAGAGAGGCGAAATCATCTTGACGGGTGGACTGGAGTAGTTTGAGATCAAACGAACCAGGATAAAAATACTGTGTCATTAAGTTGTTTTTAGATCCAAGTTTTCAATTCAACCCCCCCCCCCCCCCCCCCCTCTCTTGTGTTTTTCACATCTTCAGTTTTTAGTGCTATGGTTTCTTATTATCATCATCAACAACCTCTATTCACATGGCATAAGTAATTGTCCAAGAAAGTTTGTCAAAATTGAAAAGGGTTTCCAAGTTATTTTGGTGCTTAAAGAAATAGGGTTTTGAACTTCTAAGGGCTATATATTTCTCATATTTTTATATTTTTGAGTAATTACAAAGACATGCTTATCTTTAAAGGTTTATTAACTAATCACTTCAAGAGTTTCAAGAAAATTTGGTGTGGAAGATGCCTAATGATGAAGAAAGATTACAAGTTTTCTGGATAGGCCATCAAATTTCGTTATGTAATCTCAAAGGATTATAACTTAGTCAATTTTTATCTCCATGAGACCATTCATTTTACACAATGATCTTAAGGATGTTAAATTTAAATCTTCTTTTATGTGAAAATCTTGAAAATAAGTGAAAGATACCATAAGAACCCAAAAGATTATGGGTCACCTAATGAATTTTTACCAATTTTACAAGGCCTTAACTTTTTCAGTACTTGGTATTTTTGAGTGATTGAAGTTTCACAATGATCTTTGGGAAGTATACTTCAAGCTATCATCATGATTAAAGCTCAACTTTTGAGGAAGACCTTGTTTGAACACAAAAGGTTATAAGTCACTTTTGAAGAAAAAACATAGAAATTTTCTAAGTACAAAAAGTCAACATCTTTTTCTCAACTTTGACTCATCATAACTTTTATCTCAAGCACCTAATTGATCTCACTCTTTGCACATTGTTAAGTTATGGCCTTATATTTCAAATGCTTCAACAATCATGCCCTAGTACCCCTTGAGCTATGAACACCATGGGTTCAAAGATGGTACCTTGAAATTGAAGTTTTCACAAAGTCAGAATTTAAAATTCATAATGTGGCTTCTAAACACCAAATTAACACGAATTTTTGATTTAAACATGCTTAACCAAGTTTCCTAAGTTGAATTAAGGATCAAAACGCAAGAGTTAACTGAGTTTTAAGCAAAATTAAGTCACACTTTTCTCATTTTCGAGCTTCCTTTGTTTTCCCTCCAAACTTCACTTTTGATTCTAATTATTTTCACCATTAACTCTCCTATAAATAGAGGGACATATTGCATTCATTTTCTCAAGCTTGAACAACCAGAATCACCCTGCCAAACTCTCTCCTTAACCCACTTTTCTGCAACTTCGAATTTTGTTTTATAGCCTTCCTCAATCCATTTTCTTTGTCAATTCTTCATCCTTGAACTTCACTGAAGCTAACAGAAGAAGAACCAAGCCCTACAACATCCTAAATCATGCTAGCTAAGTCAAGTTTTAGAGCTCTGAATTTGAACTTCAATAGGTAGATTCCTTCATCAATTCTCTCAAAATTTGTTACTACAATGAAGCTCTCATCCTTTTGATACTAGTCGCAACATTTTTTTTAAACTGGAAGTGAGTTTTGGCAATGGATTTTCAAACCCCTATTCAATTTTTTCCTTCTGTTTTTTTTTTTGGCAAATCGACTGAGCTATATCTTAAATAAATTTTTCGCGAGAGTACGGTTGTCTTCGTCTTGATGAGACGAAGCGAATGGCATAGGTCTAAGCTCATGATTTTACAGTATGAGAGACCTGCAACTCGCGTGGTTGGAGGTTAAAGATGACCAACGTGTCATCTCTCAACCAATGATAATGCGCCACTTATTTTTTTTTATAAAAAAATATGATTTAATATTTGATCCAGTGGTTTATACACTAAGGACCATGAAATGCACAGCGAGCCATATCCCTTGGATCTAATTACTAACGTGTTTTGACATTCATCCAATGGCCTATATATTTTTTTGTTTTATTTTTATTTTCTGATTTTTATATTTTAATTGATTTAAACTTCAAAAAATCATAGAAAATTCATTTTGACTCAAAAATTATGAAAAAATTTACAAAAATATTTTCAAATATTCTCTTTTTGATTTTTATTTTTTCATGATTTTATTTTCAGATTTGATATTTTTTTATAATTTTTCCTTTACTTTAACTTGTTTCTAATTATTTAAAATTACTTTTTGATATTTTTAAATTATAAAGTTTCTTTATAAAAAATAAATTTTCTTATTTCTGACGTTCTGAAATTTTTCAAGAACTTTATTTTGACTTTCACTATTTTTGATCTTTTTTTCACTTATTTGAGTAATTTTAGTTAGTTTAAAAATACTTTTCTGTTTTAAAAAAAATACCAAAAATTTTATAAAAATATTTGAGATCATTTCTGATTTTTATATGGTCTCTTTAAATTTTTGTTGATACTTTGAATATAGTTTTCTATTTTACCTTTTATTTTCATTTTAAAAACATTTTAAAAATCATTTTTCCTTTTTATTTTATTCATTAAATACAATTTATTTTTTGAATATATTCTGGTTATGTGATTGTTGATCATAAACTTCATTAACATCATTAGATCTTGAGTGTTGAGTTTAATTCCACTAAAATGGATGGATGATTTTAATGATAGTTTGATTAAACTTTTTGATTCAAATATTCCCTCTCCCTCTTCATCTTATCCCCTTCTCTTTTGTGTTACATGTTGTTAGAGGATGATCTATATATCATCTCTCCAATGATGTACCATTTATTTTAGCATTTACATTCCATGCTAGTTTTATCTTTGCTCACTTGAGCATTTATCTTTATGTCATTTTTATTTTTCTCACTTGAGCTTTCATTTTCTTTTTGAAGATACCTAATAACCAACTTGAACAATAAAAAACTTTAATGTTACTTGGACTATTTGGTTACTATCCCTAGCATAATGGAGTTGTGGACTTCTGGGACTTAGGAGTAGAGACCTTGACCTACCTTGAGACCTTGTGACTTCTATTGTTATTTGTTAGGAGTTCTTGGGGTTTACCCCGAGACATTGGGTTGTTTGTTTTCTTTGTGTACAGGTTATTCTGATTATGTGCTTTGTCTGTGATTGGGAATTCATCTGTATACAACCGTTACTCTGCCAGATTTTTGTGAAGAATTAATGCATTTGAAGCTTGGTTTTCTTAAGAGATTTATTATCTTTTCTTTTTTGGCATCAATTCAAAGGATGAGAATTCTACATTGACTCATTATGTCAAGTATTGGCTTCTTGTTGGTTAGACGGTTCTTTTCCCTATCTTTTACCTTATGCTTTAGGATAGTCCCTTCATCTCCTCCCATCTTCTTTAATTTCAAAAATATTCTCCCTTCTTTTCAAAACTCTTCTTGTTTTCTAACTTGAACCGCTTTCTTAATAAACTTGGACTTAAGTCCATGCATTTTCAAAAACACTTTCTTAATCAAATTTTAAATAACTTAATCATAGTTTGACATTTTTGTGAGAAGACTAAAATTCAATCAATCTCATTCAAACCATTTTGTCACTTTGGCTTTTTACCTTAAAAACTTTTTCTCATAAGATTAGACTTTTGTCAATCCTTGTAGTGATGTGAGCTACTATACTTCTACGATATTAGTCAAGTGAGATATTTTCCACTTGGGTGTTGAGCGAGGCTTTGTTGATTTTAAAATCTAAGTCATATCCTCTACTTTGAGATGATGCAAATTCTCCATTCTCATAATCGTTGGTAGTAAGTATGTTCTTTCACTCGGATAAGACGATGATGTCTTGTCTCTTAAAATTAACCAACACACTTGTGTTTTTATTTAATTTTTAAAGGGTAACTACGAGTACCCTGATCCCCTATTGCAAGGAAGGTGGTACGTAGGCACTAAAGGTTCGTAACTGCAACGGGTGCAAAAATTGTAAAAAATACTTCTTTTCTCATCTCCACAATCTATTATTTGTATACAACTTTAATAGCCAAAATACACAAATTTTCAAAGAGGTTCATGCGGTGTACCGTAGATGTTTAGGGTGATAATAACTTCCTTTTCATAACCAACCCCCGAACTTAGATTCTCTCCCCCTCTTTTTGGGTTATTCACTCTTTTCCAATTCCTTTGGAAACAATAAAGCATGGTGGAAATTTTTATTTTGATCTGTGCGAGTTAAGTCAATCCAATGGCTTAGTCTAAACGTTTCTACTGCTACAGAAAAAATGGCGACTTCACTGGGGAAAGATTGACCAATTCATGGTCCATCCCTAAGTGGGTTGAGCCTATCTATGTTTATTTGTGTATGTGTTATTATTTGTTATATATTATGTGTTGTATATTTTTTTGTCTGGATTTTCCTGGTTTTCAGGGTGCTTGGTTATTGCTCATAAGTCCTCTACCCAGACTTGGGCAAACTTAAGATAGGATGGGTGGTATAGTCATGTTGACTTTGAAGGAGTAATCCCAAAAAAGGAGGCATGAGATCCCCCACTCAATGGAGGCCCCTTTGACTGTAGTGTCATTTACCGAGTAAGTAATTGGGAAGACGTGTTGCTTTCGACCTGGGAGCCTGCTGAAACTAAGGACCGTAGAATCTTTAACCCTTTTTTCCTTTTAGGTGTAGTGCAGAAACTATGACAGAGTAATCTAGAAGTGCTTGTTACGCGATACAACACTTAGACGAGTTTTTCCTAAGAATTTTACTAATTATCGAGTCAATCAGGATGTTGGTAATATCTGAAGGAAGGATGTAGGCTCTATGAACCTTTTAGAACCTTGTTCGGCATGTGATAAACTATTATACCATACCTTGTGGGTAGTACCTTTGACCTCATGGCCATGACGTAAAACCTATGAACCCCATGATTATGATCTTGTGTGTAATAGTTGCATCATGCATTCATGCACCCATGAGGATCCTTTAAAACATGTGTTTCAAGGGACTTAAAGTTGATTTTTTGCGGATATCTCAGGTACTTTTGACCATGGATTCTGGAAAATAAATACTTAGAAGTACAGTTTCAAGAATCTCAAGATAGATGAATTGGTGAGTCTAATTCTCGAGATTGAGAGTTCTACAAATTTTCAGAATAAGTATGAATCCATAGTGTCTCTTATGAAGCTCAAGATGAAGGAGGATATTCTCTCGACTGTGGTCCAGTTCTATGATCCGATGTATCGGTGTTTTACTTTCCCTGATTATCAGCTAATGCCTACATTGGAGGAGTATTCTTACCTACTAGGTTTACCTGTTACCAATCGTGTTCCTTTCACCGGTTTGGAGGGGGAGCCAAAGTTTCATGAGATTGTTGCTATGGTTCATTTGGGGAAGTCTGAGATTAAGGACCACATGACTACCAAAGGAGGAATTAGAGGATTACGCGCTCATTTTTATTAAAGAAAGCTCGCTATTTTTCTAGGATTAAGAGTACAGTTAATTTTGAGTCTATCTTTGCTCTACTTGTTTATGGGTTGTTCTTATTTCCGAACGTCGACAACTTTGTGGATATCAATGACGTCAGGATCTTTTTGATAGGGAATCCAGTCCCTACATTATTAGGAGACGCTTATTACTCCATTCATTTTAGGGATTCTTATCATGGAGGGATGATTATTTGTTGCACGCCTTTGTTGTATCAGTGGTTTATTTCTCACTTGCCTCAGTCTGATGCTCTCTGGGATATCAAGAAGGAACTTCGTTGAGATCTGAAGATTATGGCCTTCACTCATTCATATTCTGTTTGGTATCATCAGGATATCTATGATGTGGATATTGTTGATAGTTGTGGTAATTTCCCCAATGTACCTCTTATTGGTACAAAGGGAGGAATTAACTACAATCCCATTCTTGCATGACGACATCTTGGATATCCGATGAGAAAGAGTAGAAAGGACTTGGGACCTAGAGGAGCTGTTTCTTTGGAGCCTTATCTGTGGCGGGTACATTCAAGGGAAATTCAGTTGAAGATGCCATATTCCCGTGAGGAACCTTTGCCTGATATGTTTGTGAAGACCACTTCGCCCCTTTTATATGATGTGGAAGAGCTTGAGCTTGCCCTAGTCAGTATGCAATAAGAGAAAGAGGCTTGGAAGAACAAGTTTCAGACTTTAGAGATGTTCTACTGAGAAGACTTGAAGGAGACGGATGACCTGATTGAAATTATTAAGATTCGTTCCTTGGAGACGATGGAGAGGCAAGAGGATTCATTTTCCTCTAAAACTCGATCAAGACTTAGTCATTCACTTCGTGACTCCGGTGATTAGAAAGTGGTTGTCAACAGGTATGTAGAAGAGAACAAGCAGTTGGAGGCTCAGATTGCAAGACTCACGGGAAAGCGCTAGTGTGTGGAGAGATCTTCATCTGCTTTGATTTCTTAGAATTTTAGATTCTATATTATCTTGTACTTAGGATTTTTGAAACCTGTACTAAAAGTTACAATCCATTTTGAAGTTAATATAATGAGACTTTCAGTATTTCAAAATGTGTTAATACTTTAGTATTTGCAAATTGTCTATAATTTTTTGAGTCCCTTGAAATATTAATAATAATAAAATAAATCATGTGCATTGCATATCATGCATCATCTTGAACATACTTCTTGCATTTCTGTTCATACCCAGGTGTCTTACTGAGTTTCTCTACTTCGTTTTGCAAGATGTCTCCCCGGTACAATACTCGGGCTAATTCAAGGAAGAAAATAGAGAATCTTGAACAAGAGAATCGCGAGCTACACGAAGAAGTTAATTCTTGGAAGGCTGGTATGGCCAATCTGAATACTTTGATGGAATCAGTGGTGGCTGCTCAGAATCATCCACCACTTGCCCAACCTCAACATATAACAATTGCTTCTGAAGCTCCATTAGTTCCCATTTTGTTACCCCAATTACTGTTTCTCAGAATCATATTACCTGTGGGGGATGCCGGAATATTTCATGCCAGAAGGTTATAATCTTGATGCTCAAGTCGCTCCAGTTGTTCAAGCTGCTGCTACTCTCGCACCTCCTGTGGTGCATGTTACTCCTATGGCTAGAAATGAGATTCATTATACTACACTTCCTTCGGTGAATGCTATTCCATTGGTTAATGATGAAGTTTATCGTCCCATTCCTCCACCAAGTGAAAGTGTGGGTTGCTATGATCGATTGGATGATTTTTAGGATCAATTCAATGATATGTAGAAGGAAATGAAGGCCCTTCGAGGGAAATAATTGTTTGAACAAAATGTCACTGAACTCTGCCTAGTTCCCAATGTGAAGGTGCCAACGAAGTTTAAAGTTCCAAAATTTGAGAGGTACAAGGGAAAATCTTTCGCTCGTGACCACCTGATCAATATTTACTCATTCATTTCTTCCAAGATAGTTTAATTGGAGCTGCTCTGAAGTGGTATATGAGTTTGGACAATAGTAGTATCCGTACCTTCAATGATCTGGGAGAAGCCTTCATCAAACAGTATAAGTACATAATGTTCATGGCACCTGACTGTGACCAGTTAAGGGAAATGGCTCAGAGAGTTAAGGAGTCGTTCAAAGAATATGCACAGAGTTGGTGTGAGATAGCTACCCAGGTAGTGCCACTTATGGGAGAATAAGAAATGACCAAGGTCTTCCTGAAAACCCTTGGATGATTTTATTATGAAAGAATGGTCTCCAGTGCACCGAGTGATTTTACTGAAATTGTGAGCATGGGTGTTTGTTTAGAAGAGGCGGTTAGAGAAGGGCGCTTGACAAAGGATGAAGGGACAAAGAAGTCATCATATGGGTTCTCTCGAAAGAAAGTGAAATGAATAGTGTTATTGGGGAGAGGAAGATTAGGCCACCTAGAAGATATCATCGGTACCAACAACAGGTTGCTTCTATGACTCAAGTCGTTAATGTAGCTCCGACCATAATTTCCTATCAAAGACCATCTCATCAGTGGAATCAATGGAAAAGTCAGAAGAGATAAGCTTTTGACTCCATTCCGATGAGCTATGCAGAGTTATTTCCGGCTTTGATTTAGAAGAAGTTGGTCCAGACCAGGCCGCCCCCTGTTATACCATCACCTTTACCCTGGTATTATAAAGCAGACCAGACATGTGCTTTTCATCAGGGAGGGCCAGGGCACAGTATTGAGAACTGTTATCCTTTAGAATCTGAAGTACAAAAGATGGTGAGATCTGGCCTCCTATCCTTTAAAGATGTTAGCTCTAACGTGAAAGATAATTATTTATGTAAGCATGGAGGAGCCAATGCTGTAAACATGGTTACTGGTTTTCCAGGGGACTTCCATATTTTTGATATCAACCTGGTTATAGGAGATTTGGTAAAGATGCATGTTGACCTCTGCGAATTCAGTTACTATACACACGACCATACTGGTTGTAGTATTTGTAGTACTGATATCCAAGGATGTGATAAGATAAAAGTTGATCTTCAGGAAATTATGGATGAGGGCCTCATTCATATAACAGGCCTAGGTCAGAGTACGAAGAAGATGTGAATATGGTCTTTGGATGTCCTGGAGAATTCTGGATTTTTAACGTGAAATATATGAATGATGATTTGGTGCAGCTGCACGCTACCTTCTATCACATGGATGGTAAAGAAAAACACCATTATGGGTCTTTCCAGATCTGCTGCAGAGATTCTCGTGGTTGTTCCATAGTGGAAAAGTGTGTTCATTTGTTATTATACAATGGTGCTATCAAAGTCTCAAGCAATAGAGATGATTACTGTGGGATTACCGTGATTGAAGATAGCTTGGCTGATACTGTGTTAGACGATGAATATGTTTCTGCAGATGAATTCTTTTCCTCAGATGAAGATATGTTATCCAGTAATGATTATGTGGTGTCTAAGTATTCTGAAGAAGGGGTCAATGTTATTGTGCCTTGTTTTGGTGTTCCCACCCCTATAGAGATTGAGTACCATAGCAAGCCAAATGTTGCTCCAGTGCTGATTTGCTTGTCGGGTCCTTTTCCTTACGAATCAGACAAAGTCATGCCATACAAATACAATGCTACAATATTGGAGGATGGTGTGGAATTACCCATCCAACCTTTGTTTGATGTCAAGAATACTGCTGAAGCCAGCCGAGTAACCCACAATGGCTGTGTTTTTGCACCTGTCATTCGAGGGAATGATAATGCTGATAAAAAGATTGTTGAAAGTATTGAACCTAAGAAAGCAGTGGGGGAATCTAGTGGTACTACTATGGAAAAATATGTGGATGATACATTGAATATTATCAAGATGAGCGACTACAGGATCATAGATCAATGGTTGCAGACTCCATCAAAGATATCCATTCTAGCCTTACTAATGAACTCTTCTACCCACAGGGAATCTTTGATGAGAGTATTGGATCAAGCTTTCATGGAAATTGATATGCCTTTGAACCAATTCAGTAGTGTTGTCGGGAATATTACATCCTGTAATAACTTGAGTTTCTATGATGACGATTTTCCCGATGAAGGAAGGAATCATAATCTGGCTCTCCATATCTCCATGAACTATAAGAACGATTCATTTTCCAATGTGTTGATTGATAATGGGTCTTCTTTAAATGTCATAACGAGGAGGACGCTCATGAAGTTAAGGTACCAAGGAACTCCCATGCGCCCGAGTGGCATAATTGTGAAAGCTTTTGATGGATCAAGGAAGTATATCATCGGGGAAGTTGATTTTCCTATTAACATAGGCCCGCACTTATTTCAGATTACTTTCTAGGTTATGGATATTGTTCCTGCTTACAGCTATTTACTGGGGCGACTGTGGATCCACGAGGTAGGGCTGTTACTTTAACTTTGCACCAAAAGCTGAAGTTTGTTCGTGAAGGAAAGGTGGTCATCATAAATGCAGAACATGCATTGTTATTATCTCATTTATCCTCTTTCAGTGTTGTGGAAGCGGATGAAGCTACTGTTAGAACTCAGCTCCAAGCTCTATCCATTGATAATGTAAGGGAACATGAGAATTCTATAGCTTCATTTAAGGATGCTCAGCAGGTAGTGCGTAATGGCCCTAGTAAAGTATGGGGGAATATTGTTGATCCACCTGTGAATAAGAATATAGTTGGTTTGGGATTCTCTGTGAAGAATAGTAAAGGTGAGGTTATGAAGCCGAAGTCTGCTTTGGGCAAATATCAAGACATCTTTCACAGCGGAGGTTACCTTCATCCAATTGTTCCTAGGATCAATGCTATTCTGGAAGGCGAAGCAAAGCAAGAGATGGCGAACTACGTGACGCGTGGAGTTAGAGTCCAAAATTGGATCACTATTGATGTTCCCTCTTGCATCCATATCTCAAAGTAATTTGTTTTTTGTTAATCTTTTCAAAAATCTTTCACTCTTCCCAAGGTGAAAGTATTGATATTGTATGGGCATATCTATTGCTTTGATCTTTAAAATCAATAATAAAAGTTGTCTTTGATTCCCCAAATTGTGTCTTTATTTTCTTCTTTTTCTTAGAAAATGGTAATCAGAAAAAGCCTTTTAAAAAAATAATAATTGTAATTGAATCTACATAATCACTTGCTATAAGTGTCAGTTTCTAAAAGCTATCATAAATCATATGTGCAGATTAATTAAAAAACCCGTTGAGTACAATGACCCTACACCCTCTCCCAACTTTGAATATCCTGCGTATGTGACCGAAGAGGAGGAATATGATGAAATCTCAAAAGAGGTTATACGGTTGCTTGAGTGCAAGGAAATTACCATTCAACCATATAAAGAACCGTTAGAGACAACCAACCTGGCTTCAGAAGAAGATCTGAAAGAAGTCAAGATTGGAGCATTGCTTCATCCCGACGTAAAGTGCAGGTTGATTGAATTATTGAAAGAATATGTGGGCATATTTGCTTGGTATTACCAAGACATGCCTGGTTTGGATACTGATATTGTGGATCATCATTTGCCACTAAAGCCAAAATACCCGCCAATTAAGCAAAAGTTGCGAAGAACTCACCCTGATATGGTAGTGAAAATTAAAGAAGAAATTTTAATGCAGATTAATGCCGATTTTCTTGTGACATCAGTGTATCCTCAATGGATTGCTAATATTGTCCCAATACCAAAGAAAGACGGAAAAGTTCGCATGTGTTTTGATTATAGAGATTTAAATAAAGCTAGTCCAAAAGATGACTTTCCTTTACCACATATTGATATGTTAGTTGATAGTATAACAAAATTCAAAGTATTCTCTTTCATAAATGGATCTTCCGGATATAATCAAATCAGAATGGCTCTTGAGGACATAGAAAAAACAATGTTTATCACACCCTGGGGAACATTTTGTTACAAAGTGATGCCCTTCGAGTTGAAGAACGCTTGTGGAACGTACCAGAGGGTTATGATAACCTTATTCCATGATTTGATGCACAAGGAAATTGAGGTATATGTTAATGATATGATTGCTAAATCCTAGACTGAAGAAGGGCATATAAAATATTTGTTGAAATTGTTTCAGCGTTTGAGGAAGTATCGACTCTGCTTGAATCCGAACAAATGCACCTTTGGTGTTCGATCAGGAAAATTGTTAGGTTTCATTGTCATCCAAAAGGAAATTGAAGTTGATCCTGATAAAGTTAAGTCAATTCAATAAATGCCAGCACCTAGAACGGAAAAGCAAGTTAGAGGCTTCCTTGGGCGTTTGAATTACATTTCCAGATTTATTTCCCATATGACTGCAATGTGTGAACCGATATTTAAGTTGTTAAAGAAAGATCAAAGATGTGTGTGGAAAGATGATTTCCAAAGGGCATTTGAAATTATTAAAGAGTATCTGCTTGAACCTCCTATCTTGCTCCCTCACGTTGAAGGAAGACCATTGATTATGTATCTGACAGTGTTGGATAATTCTATGGGCTGTATTTTGGGACAACAAGATGAAATAGGGAGAAAAGAATATTCTATTTATTATCTCAGAAAGAAGTTTACTGATTGTGAGTCACGATATTCTATTCTGGAAAAAACCTGTTGTGCTCTGGCCTGGGCGGTAAAACGGTTGCGGCAATATATGTTGAATCATACTACTTGGTTGATTTCAAAAATGGATCCAATTAAGTATGTTTTAGAAAAGCATTCTCTTACTCGGAGAATTACCCGTTGGAAGATGCTGTTGTCTGAATATGATATTAAATAACATACTCAGAAGGCTATAAAAAGAAGTGTGTTGGCATATTATCTTGCTCACCAACCGGTGGATGATTATCAGTCTGTTAAATATGATTTCCCTGATGAGGATGTGATGTTTTTGAAAATAAAAGATTTTGATGAACCTTTTCTCGGGGAAGGTCCTGATCCTGAATCTCGGTGGGGAATGGTGTTTGATGGAGCTGTGAACACTTATGGGAAAGGAGTTGGTGCCGTGATTATCCCTCCCCGCGGATCGCATATCCCATTTACTGCAAGACTGGAATTTAATTGCACCAATAAAATGGAAGCGTATGAAGCTTGTATCATGGGTCTCGAGGAAGCTATTAATCTCAGAATTAAAATTCTAGATGTATATAGCGATTCAGCTTTGGTGATAAGTCAGATTAAAGGAGAATGGGATACTCACCACCCTGGCTTGATTCCCTACAAAGACTATGCTAGAATATTATTACCTTTCTTTAGTAACGTTGAATTCCATCATATATCCCAGAGATGAAAATCAGATGGCAGATGCTTTGGCCACTTTGGCTTCTATGTATCAAGTAAATACTTGGATTGATGTGCCTCGTATCACAGTGTGACGCTTGGGTAGACTGGCTCATGTGTTTGCAACAGAGGTATTGTTAGACGAAAAACCTTGCTATCATGATATCAAGCATTTTCTCCAGACTCAAGAGTACCCGGCTGGTGTGTCAAACAAAGATAGAAAGATATTGAGAAGGTTGGCAGGTAGCTTTTTCCATAATGAAGATGTGTTATACAAAAGAAATCATGACATGGTCTTGCTCAGATGCGTGGATAGACACGAAGAAGACATGTTGATGCATGAAATCCATGAAGGTTCCTTTGGTACTCATGCCAATGGACATTCAATGGAAAAGAAGATGCTTAGGGCAGGTTACTTTTGGCTGAAAATGGAATTTGCTTGTTACAAATTTGTAAATAAGTACCATAAGTGGCAGATTTATGTTGACAAAACTCATGTGCCTCTGACACTTCTCGACGTTATTTCTTCCCCGTGGCCTTTCTCTATGTGGGGTATTGACATGATTGGAATGATTGAACCTAAGGCATCAAATGGACATCGTTTCATCTTGGTGGAAATTGACTAGTTCACCAAATGGGTGGAAGCAACTTCATATGCTAATGTTACCAAGTAGGTGGTAGTACGCTTTATAAAGAATAATCTTATATGGCGATATGATGTGCCAAGCAGGATTATCACCGACAACGACTCAAATATGAATAACAAGATGATGACAGAACTTTATGAAGAATTCAAGATTGTCCATCACAATTCATCTCCCTACAGGCCAAAGATGAATGGGGTTGTCGATGCTGCTAATAAAATCATTAAGAAGATCATCCAGAAAATGGTCGTTACCTATAAAGATTGGGATGAGATTCTCCCTTTTTCTTTGCATGGATATCGTACATCCATCCGCACTTCAACAGGGGCAACCCCGTTCTCTCTTGTGTATGGTATGGAAGCAGTGCTCCCCGATGAGGTTGAGCTTCCCTCATTACGCATGATAATGGAAACCAAATTGTCATAGGCTGAATGGGTCCAGAACAATTTTGAACAATTGAATTTGATTGAAGAAAAGAGAATGACGACCTTGTGTCATGGTCAGTTATACCAGAAGAGAATGAAGAAATATTTTGATAAGAAGGTCAAGCCTCGTGAATTCAGAGAAGGTGACCTCGTGCTCAGGAAGATCGTGTCTTTTAACACTGATTCTAGGGGAAAGTGGACTCCTAATTTTGAAGGCCCGTATGTTGTCAAGAAATCCTTCTCTGGTGGTGCATTGATTCTTGAAACTATGGATGGCGAGGAGTTCCCACGTCCTACGAATTCTGATGTAGTCAAGAAATACCTCGCCTAAAGAAATAAAAGAATAACTCACTAAGTCGAAAACTCGAAAGAGCGGCTTAGGAAAAAAAGAGCGTGTTGGTAGGTTGAAAACCTAAAAGGGAGGTCTAGGAAAAAATAAGAGACACAAACAGAATAAATTCTTCCGGCTAGGTTGAAAACCCGCAAAGGAATCCTAGGCAAAAGTTAGGGATTTCTTAGCAAGTAACTGCGTCAGACAAGACTTGATCATTGAAGCTACAATCTTCTTGGACTCTCGCCATACTTCGATAGAAGTCGTTGCTCGGGAATTCAAAGTTGTTAGGGAGAATAGTGGTCATTGTATTCCAATGTATCTTTTCCAATGTATTACCATTTTCCAAACTTTGTAATCATCTATAGGGTCTCGCCATTCGAAAACTACCATTCTATTAATAAAGTTTAAGCTTTTATCCAATTCTTTGTAATTCTTATTTTATTCTACTTATAAAGACTCCATTTATTATTGATAGTAATTTTTAAAATAAAGAGATTTAATAATAAATTTTTTTTTGAAAAGAATTTACGAATTAATTTTTACTTTAGATTTTTTTACTCAAGAAACACAAAAATAGTGATTCCAAGGATGGACGATCTCTGATTTTTTTTTTTTGTTTTTTTTCCGAAGAAGGTATTCCCCAGGAAAGTTCTTTTAGGTCCCTTTCGCTGATATGCGTATGATCTTCTTGTTGATTCTCAAATAGTTGGAGATGATACCAATTGATGTTTGGTGTGGTGTTGGGTTTGTGATCCCATTCTCCCCAATCAAGTCTTGGTTCATTTGTTTTTCTCCAGGATGATTATTTTGATTTCGGGTTTTGCATGGTCTGAAGCCTCTATCCCAGATTCCCCAGTGAGGCCTTCGCTCATACAACAAAATTTCTTTCTCCCTTTGTATGATGAGGTGAAATCATTTGCAAAACATTTCCCTTTTGCAATTTTGGCATTATTGTTGTTGTTTGGAAACTAGACAAGGGCAGTATCTGTTAAGAAGTGTTGAAATAGTTGTCAACTTTTTGGTTTTTCTCCCGCCAAGTGCTGGGTTTAATTTAAAATCCCCATAATTTTGATTTCATGTTGTATTGTTCGACTTCTTAAATCTCCATGAAGTTTCATAATTTCTCCCCAATGAAGTCAGCACGGGATCCCCAACTTATATAAAACCTTTATGTTTCAAATTGTATGGAGATAAAAAATCTTTAGTTTGTTCCAAAGCTAATAGAGTGAGCAAAAAGAGAAGTGTTGAAAATAGGGATATTAACCTTATAACATATACTTCCTTGAGAGACTCAACTAGTGAAGACTGATACTTTGATAGTGGGTGGTCTTGACATATGGCAGGGGTTGAAAAGATGTTGGTATATGTCAAGCCTTATCCCACAAGTTCTGTAAGATTCTGTGATGGGTTTAGAACGAAAATCAAAGGAGTTGGAAATATGATGTGTGTTGGTTGTCCTGGGTTAGAAGATGTGATGTTTGTGAAAGGATTAATTGCTAATCTTATTAGCATCAGTCAAATGTGTGATCAAATCCTATTAGTCAAATTCACAAAATCTGAATGTCTGGTCAAAAATGAAAAATAAGTTGTTCTAATGAAAGACATATGATCCAAAGACAACTATTATTTGTGGGAATCTCAAGCAATTGCTTACTCTTCCACATGTTTATAAAATAATGAGGATGAAGTGAAGCTGTGTGTTGTACCCCAAAATTTCCCTTCCATTTTTCAAGAAAAATTGGTTCAAGATATCTTCTCATGCCCCTAAGGGTCTCAAACACTCAAGACTACTCAAAGATTGATCAGACAAACCCTCCTCCTAAGCATTGACCTACAACTAGCATTTTACTTTTATCAAAGGAAATTGGACTTCTAATGCCTCAAGTGGATTTCATGGTTTCTCATATTTATCAAAGTATCCTCATACCAAGTTGGACGCCTTGCAGCACAAGTTTGCTCAATCAATTAGCCAGATGATTGAAAACCAACTATATTGGGCAAAAAGTCAAATTTGACCAATTTATAGTCAAACTTCAATATTTTTGGTCAACATCAATATTTTGAACTCACATTCATAATTTTATCAAGGGTTGATCATGATTCATCAAGAAAACTCAAGATTCATCAAAGGTTAAAAGTTACGAAATTAGGGTTTTCTTAAAGAGAAGTCAAATTAACGTTGACCAAGCATAACTTTCACATGCTTCATCAAAAAATTCTCAAAAAAAAGATTATTTTGAAGGAAAGTAAATTCTATACAACTTTGTGTCTCTAAGCTCAAGTCCAAAAAATTCTTCATTTGAGAGATATGGGCCAAAATATTACAGATCATTTTAAAAGTCAACAAAAAGACACTTTTTATCAAAGAAATTTACATCAATATAAATCCTTCAAATGGAAACATAACCAACATGAAGATTGTAGGGTACATCTTGAGGTTTCCAAAAAGTCCAAGATCACCTTCATATAACAAAAATTGAGAGAGTTATGATTGGTACAAGTTGGACACTTTTGAGAAAATGCATGAAATCCAATTTGAGCAAACTTGACTTTTTGGGCTAATGGGCTTATATTTTAAAGTTCAAACGTGTTCTTGACCTCATAAGAGACTCCTAAGTCCATTCATTTATTTTTGTGATCTTTATTTCTTTTACTTTTGATTTTATTTATTTAAATTCAAAATTAAATCAAATAAATATTAAAGGAATGTATAAAGTATAAAAGGCTTTTGGTTCAAATATTTTGGAGGCCCAAGATCACATTACAAACTGTGTGGAATTATTCTTGAAACAAATCTTAATGGTTTCGTTATACTCCAATCTATTTTTCAAACAAAATCAAAGATAGGTTTTACATGATGTCCAAGCCCATCTTTTAACATAATCTCTTCTCCTATATATACATTGCATATTCAGACAAAGAGTAGACACAAAAGATTGCTCAAGAAACAAGGGTTTGAGGTTAAAATTTGCAAAGAAAAAAAGGAATTTAAAATCCATCATTCAGCCATTCTCAAGGCAAACCACCCATTCAAATCAATCCCTGAGGTATTACAAAGTAAGTTTTAATCATTCTTGATGACCAAAGAGGCCTAAAACTTGCATTCTAAGCATCACCATTTTGCATAATTCATGAAATTCATATTTTTATTTTTGCGATGCTTTGATCGAAACTAGCAATTCTAACGCGTTCCTGAGACAAATTAGTGCAGGTTTAATCCCTTGCATGAGACCCATGATGCCAGAATCGTACATCATCATGTTTGAACCGTTTTGCATTATTTTGTCCGTATCTTTTTGTGCAAGATGAATTAGAAAAAACTAAGGCCACCATTAGATTCACAAGAGTCGATTTAGGGGGGTAGGGACCTTCTTGATCCCTAACGTTTGTTTTTGTTGCAGGTGAAAAAACTACCTCACCGGAGAAGACACCGGGAGCTAGGGCTCTGGCGCCTCTCCGGTCCACTTTCATATTATATTTATTTGTTGCGTTTGTATGACCAAAGAGAGTGTAGCACCGCTGGTCAAGGAGAAGGTTTGTGAACGTAAGGGCATGGGTTCGATCCCTGTGTTTTCCATTTTTTTGTTATTTTCCAAATACATGCAGGTTTCCTATATAATATTCAACACCTATTTCTAAACACAAACAAGTGCATGTCTTAGTGGCAAACGATGCAATTGTGAAGCAGGAGGACATGGGTTCAACACCCACCTCATACAAATCCTTTTTCTTATTTTGTTAACCTTATTTTATTTTTATTTTCCTAACCCTAATGATTTTTAATCAATTATTATCCTAACCTTTTTTTAATAAATTAGTATTAGGTTTTTCATAACTAATATTTAATTTTCCTAATTAATTAATTAATTAAACCTTTTTTTATTAAACATTAAAATCAATTAGAATTTAGGTTTTAATCACTATTATCACTTAAATTATTTTCTACAAAAAATACAGAACATTCAAACTTCTTTTTTCTAACATTTTTTTCTTATTGCTATTTAATTCTTAGACAAATATATAGGTCGCACAGTTTCTCTTGTAATAGCTTAGACTTATTTTCTCGCGCTTTTTTTTCTAATTATGTAACTGCTAACAAGATGTAATAGCTTAGGTTTAAATTATGCACTTTACTTTTCTCGCATCTTTCTCTCTTATGTATCTCTCCCAAATCATGTAATAGTTTAGGGTTTTACTTTACGCACTTTATTTTTGCTATATATATTTAACTACTAGTAATAAGGATTGTATGGAAAGACTAATAGTCAACATAGATAACCCTAATACAAGATAAATACCTGAATCAAAACACTATTCACACTTGCACCTCTAGGATAACCTTTGTGCCTTCTGAAATAATTGGTCACGTGCCTCGAAAGTAGGGATACTTTAGCAAAAGACCCTTGATCAAATCATCATATCCTATTCGAATAAAGATCATAATCCCTCTATGACCCTTCGAATTTGCCTACAAAATGATCTAGTCCCTATGACTAAATGATGATAGTCCCTCCGAAACAATTGTTATAGTATCCTTACATGTTGCCTTTTATGACCATACAACGACCCTACTCCTGTCCCTTCACATCCAATAGATATGGCTAACTACCAACTAATGGTGTGGATAGTACTATCTCTAACGGAGAAGGAAAATAACAAGAACAACCTTTAGTGGGTAATACTAAACAAATTGCTTGCTCACAAACAAATCAATTTTACACATCACACTTTAAAACAAATACTTTCAAAACACTTTGTACACATTATTGAGGACTGATACAAGAATCATTACAAAGTCCGCCTTACATTGGCATTTCAAAATATTTTCAAAAAATCACACACACAAAGAAATTTTTAAAGTGATCAAGCAATTAAGAGCCCTTGCATAACTACGGATGAAAAGGGTGCTAACACCTTCCCTTTTCATAACTTACCCCCCGAACTCAAAATCTATCAAAGGTCTTTCCTGTTCTTTTCACCTTTCGTTGTTGGATAAAATAAAATTCGATGGTGACTCTTGTTATTTGCAACATTTGCGATAAAACGCTAAAAAAGTCAGTTCTCCTACCGTATTACACTATGAAACTAGAAACTTGGACATCTTCATTTCAAAAGAATGAAGGAAGTCATATATGAAGGAGCCATTAAAGATATGCCATAACTCAATATTGAAGAAGGAAAATTCGGTAATGAGTGTGAAAATAAAAAACAAATCATGATGCCACACCCAATGTTGAAACATCATACTACTTCCAAAGTTCTGGAACTTCTTCACATGGATGTAATGAGACCGTTACAAGTACACAACCTAGGAGGAAAAAGGTATGTCTTTCTAGTTGTAGATGACTTTTCTGGATATACTTGGATGCATTTTTTTAGAGAAAATTCAGATACTTGTGAATTCTTCAAAAGTTAGTGTCAAAGCATTCAAGAGGAGAAGATGAGTGTGATTGTCAAAGTCAAAAGTGACAACGGCAAGGAGTTTAAGAATGGAAAATTTTATGAATTTTGTGATTATGAAAAAAATAAGCCATGAGTTCTATTATTCCTAGAAAACTCAGAGTGATGGTATTGTTGAGCAAAATATTAGAGCAATTCAATAATCACCTAGAGTCTTGCTTAGTGCTAAGTAATTACAATTTGAGTTTTAGGCTGAAGCTATGAATACTGCATGTTATATTTATAACATGGTAACTTTGAGAGGAGGTAATACTACTACTTTCTATGAGGTATGAAGATGAAGGAAACCTAAATTTAATCACTTTCATATCTTTGGAAGTAAATTCCAGATCTTTACTGACAAAGATCAAGTGGAAAAGAATGATCCCGTGGGTGATGAAGGGATATTTATGGGTTACTCTTCAAGTAGAACAACTTATAGAGTTTTTAACCTCAGAACTGGGATGACAATGGAATCAATCAATGTGAAAATTGATGATTCAATTACATGTGAGAGACAATGTTGGAACATCCCGTGTGCAAACTGATGAAGTATCAAGGGAGGAGGTTTGTGAATTCACTAACACTGAATCAGTGAATTCTCAATCAAGTAAAGGTTTTTCTACTGAATGAAAAATAGAACAATACAAGGAAATGGAAACAACTCACTCTGATAAAGGAGACATCACATGATTAAATATGAAGATATCAAATACTGATGAATGTTTTGCCTTGAGGAATAGTTTGGGTTTCTAGATAAGTAAGAAGCAAGAATGTGCTTCTTGGTATACTGCTGAATATGAAGGTAGGGAAACAAAATAAAGGTTATTTTAATTGGTGTTGAAGAGACATTATTTCAAGTGGGATTTCATGACATTTTGCAGCGAAGATCTGAACTCTTTCAGACTCATTCAACATGACTAGAATAATGACCTTGGTAGTTGTAAAAAACTGATAGAATCTTACTGAAGGGAAGGTTATCACTCTGTAGCAAATGGATAACAAGGAACAACTTGTTGTTATCAAAAATAGTGTGATTGGAACTTGTACTATTAAGGAGTTATAGAAATTACAAAAATGGAGGAATGCAACTAATGTTGCATCTTTCCTCTATATTCTGAGGCATGACATGTCTGGACAAATTGCTACTTGGAAAGGATGGAAGGAAGGTTGTATACAAGACAGAGGGGCTGGCTACATCATCAAAGAATGCATGAGGCTCTTTGACATGGGCAGAAGGCTTTTTGACAGATGCAAGATGTGGAAGACCACCTGAAGTTGGCCAAGAAGTTATGTTTCCATATGTGTGTATCCATCTATGGTATTGTGATGTGTCTGCAAGTGCACATAAATATCAAAGTAATATAAAAGATTGTCGAACCCACAAAGACCAATATCAACCTACTGTAATCTATCGTTGCTTTGTAAAGCTAAGGCTAATGGTTAATTGATTAATGGGAGACTAAGACTAAAACAAAGTCTAAAATACAATTAAGGAAATATATATTAAAAGAGAGGCCAGAATATGGATTCCATGTGCCTTAGGGATTCTGTAACTCATTGGTGTTACTTTACGGTTAAATAGTATTTAGTAGAATGTACCAGTTTAAATACTCTATCTCACACTCCCGCACTATTGAATAAAGCCACACTACCTAACCACAGGATTTTGCTCTCGTTCGCCCGTTTTAATTAGAAAGCATATTTTGAAAACTTATAAGACCCCAAATGATGCCTAAAGCGTTCTCGTTGTTTTTAGGATTGATGCCATGTTCCCACTATCTGGTTCCTTCCTCACACTCTCACTCTATTGGCTTGAACCTTAATTTGTTCTTCACTCTCGTGACAAAGCTATTTAAATTAAAATTGGAAACAAAAGCCATAATAGAATTTATGCAAAACTTACACCAATTTCTTTACCGAGTCCCGTCGGAAACAACTGTCCTACATACCAAACTCAAAACGGTTTAGTCGGACATGAAATTGATTGAAAATGAATTAAACATAACAGTTGCAATTACAAATAACATGGCAATTAAATTAACAATGACGATAATAATAAAGTGATAAAAGAAAACCTGTAAATGTGAGAAATAAAGAATTTGTAATTAACTTCGATTATGGCGGCAAGATTGATCCAAGCAAGTTACAAAGATTACAAGCCTAAACAGTAATGGTAGAGTAGTTCCTCGATGTGAGAAATTACTCCTTTTATAGTTGTGATTTCTACCTAAAACTATGGACAGCGCTTTCGCGCACAAACTTGGATGCCTGGAAACTGACCCAAAGGTTATATATAGAGAAAAGTATATTGGTAACTTCCTCTGGTCGATTTCAGCAGTTGGAGGGAAAAGAATTTGAGAAAACTGCTACAAACTGCTCTTATGCAAAAACTCTTGTCCGCGAAGCAATGACGAACGCCATTAGGGAAATGGCGAACACCATTGCATCCTTCATTAAATGACGTGGCACTTCTAAGGGATGGAGAATGTCCTCTACCTATGGCGAACACTGTCTTCCTATGGAAAACACCATCTGCCTATGACAAATGCCATATCAGCAGAATGATCCATTTCTTGCTCTTTTTCTTCCTTTCTGGTATTCTTCACATAAATGCTCCATAACCGACAAGTACCTGAAACACGAACAAATCATGGCATAATACTATGAAAATATAATAAAAGATACTAAGTAGCATGTGAATCGGGTCTAAAAATACGATACATTTATGTGTTATCAACACCCCCACACTTAAACTATTGCTTGTCCTTAAGCAATCAACCAACACTATAAAAAGAAAGAATGAAATGCGATTCGAAACAAATACATATAAAACTCTAATTGTATGCGGTTGCTAGGCTATGTCAAAACAACCGGGACTAAGAATCGATACCAAGGATAATGTAATGACACAATGCTTAAAAACTCCATATTTATGTAATACAATTTGAATCATGCCATTATAACTCAACCTATATCTCTCTCTTTCTTTCACTCTTTTCATTCAAGCACAATCACATTAATCCTATTATCCATACATTCACATAGTAAGGAAACTTGTTAGTGATAATCTTTATTAACACGGGGTTCTGGTAGCTAAAGCGGTGCACCCCTTTTTACCCAATTGTAGTCGCGGGGGATCGGATCATAATCCGCCCTACCAAGTCCAACACCAGAGACCAATGGACCGGCTAACAATGGGTGTTATGATTTATGTTTTTATTGGTTCAATAAATGTTGGGCTAAATGACCGGGTGAAGGTCACCTAACTTAGAAGGCACACTCCTTTCTTTTCTTTCAATTAATTAATTCGTGATCATTCACTTATTTTCATCAGCTTCCCTATGTAGTTTGTGCTTAAGATGGTGTTGACTGCTAATATAAACTACTTAAGAGCTTCTTTGAAAACTTGAGCCTAAGGTCTCGATATAATGGGTGTCTAAATTGTTTTCATATAATGAGGGTGTTTAGGGTGTCATAACGATATCGATGTTATTGAGACTTTCCCAAGTCTCTCTAACTCATCCTAAAGTGTGACAACCTATATACTTTCAGAGTGTGAGCCATGCATTAGAAAATAAAATTTTTGTTGGTGGTTAAAATTTTAAAATTTCGGGGAAATTCGATAACAACTGAAAAATAAGCATATATACTCGATAACATACATACTCGATAACACATGCTATGACTCGACCAAATCTTGAAAATAAATAAAATCCTAAAAACATGAAATAAACTAGAAAACAATAAACTAAACTAAGAAGTGATGAATGGATAGCAGTAAAGTTCCTCCCCCACACTTAAACCAAACATTGTCCTCAATGTTTTGATAAAAGTTGGAAAAAAGGAAGATAGAACCTGTGTGAATTCTAATGCGTGCCAAATCCTCTCTGATCATGCTCTTATTGTTCATGTCTTCACTGACCACTTCGGCGGAGGGCATCTTGAGATGCCTTCATTTGTTGAAACTGCTCTTTTTTGGAGAAGCTTATCATGTTGATTATTTCTGTAGGAAGTACCTGCAGAAGTTTTAGAAAATACGATATGGTGTGTAGGTGGAACCTAACAATGCGAAGAACGAGGAGAAGGTGAGTTACAAACAAGAGAGACATGCTCTTTCCTATCATACTCATCATCGATGTCACCACTAGCAGTGACATTCACATGACTGTCCGTGAGCACCTGACTCATTTCCAAGATTGTAATCTAGAGATTTTTCAATTAAAAGTGGATGAGACGTGACACATGTTGTACCCAAAATTTTCTCTCTCATTTTTCTCAACACATGCCTATTGAGATCCTCAACTTGCCCCAAGGATGCCTAAGAATGGATCAGACAAATTCTCTTCCTAAGGCAATGAAACCCCAACTAGGGTTTCCATTTTCATCAAGATGTTTAAGTTACAATGGTCTCCAATGCTTCCCATGATCCTAACATGTCCTCAAGATTATCCATGCCAAGTTTCATGCTTTGCTCAATAAGTTTTCTCAGATAATTGCTCAAGTATTGGAAAATCAACTATGTTAGGTCAAAAGTCAATTGTGACCTATATACAGTCAAACTTCAAGATTTTTGGTCAACATCAACATTTTGAAGTAATATCCATCATTTGATCCAAGGGTGATCATTATTCCTCAAGAAATGCTCCTAATTCATCAAAAGTAAAAAAATAAGCAAATTAGGGTTTCTATAGGAAAAGCCAACCAAACTTTCAACAAGCATAACTTTCTCATGATTTATCAGAAATTTTACAAACAAAGCTCATATTTAAGAGAATAAAATTCCTTACAACTTATCTTCATCCCTCAAGTCCAAGAAATGCACCATTTGAAATATACAAGTTCATACGTTACAGGTAATTTTTAGAAAGTCAATAAAAGCCACTTTTTGCCAAGACCTTTAACATTAAGATAACCTCTTCAAAAGCATAATTGATCAAAAGAGGGATTGAAGTAGACATCTTGGGCTTTCCAAAAAGTAAAATATCATCATCATGAGGTAAAAATTGAGCAAGTTACGGCTTTCCCAAGTTGGAAAAATTTGGGAAATTTCAAGAAATATGCATTGGGCAAATTTGAATTTTTAAGGCAATGACTCAAATTCTTGAACTTCAAACATATTTCTAAGACCATAGAGGACTCCTAAAAACATTTTCGCATAGTCTTGACTTTATTTGCATTTTATATTAATTTTATTTAATTAAAAATCAAATAAATCAAGATTATTACAAATTTAATGTTTAAGGGTTGTTTTAATGCATGGAGGGGTCCCAATTTTCGTGTACAACAAGGCCAAGATGTTTGCACACATTCAAGATTCAAAAATGGACAAAATCCCATGACTTTGGCCAAGGTTACAAATGGCCATTAATGGAATTCAAAAGCTTGTCCATAGCTGTTACAAACATGGAAATTTCGTGTTCTCTCACCACTCTCTATATAAACAAGCTTTTGGAAAGCATCAAACAGATATACATGACCTGGAGAACCCCTGTCGAATTTGCAAAAAAAAAAACACTAAGTTGTCAAACTCAAATTTCCATTTCCAGTTTGTTTCAGTCCCAAACAAGTATCAAAACATAGTCCTAGAGACCCTCTGAAGCCATTGCAAGCATTCCCATAGCCTGAAACGTCAAGAATCGTGCCCTCTAACAGTCACGGTTTGTATATTTTTTTTATTTCGATTCCTTTAATTCTGGCATCATAAACATATTTAAATTCTATATGTATGTTTGTTATCATGTATACAAGGTATTTGAATGCTTTAATTTGAGTATAGATGCAGGAATCGTACGAAGCGATTGTTAGGGTTTCAAGGTCCCAAATTTGGAACTTCATGTAGAGGTAAAATTAGGTCAAATCGAGGGCATCTTTGTGTTCAGGGGAATGAATGAAATAGATCTATGCCCATGGTTAGGATTTATCTTGCTTGTGCTGCATTTTTGAGTTTTGCAGGTTTGTAGCTACGAATAAAAATTGTCACTATAGCCTATAGGGACGAATCTGTCCGTAGGTAAAAGTCTGGTCTCTAAAGTGATGGTTGTAGGAGGAAGAAGATTAGGTGTCAGTCCCCCACGGGAAGATTCAAATTAGCACGCATTTTTTTTCTCATATAATGTTTGTTTTTTGTATATAATATATTAATGTTATTATATTTTGAATGATCAAGATAACTCAGTTGGTAAGCTAGGGCATGCATAAAGTAGAGGACCTGGGTTCGAACCCCAGGTCCAGCAATTTATTTTTTCTAATAATTATTTAACAGATCTAACGCATATCCTAGCCAAGAATCCACCATACGTCCTCAGATCCCACCCTTTGGATCATCTCAAAGCAGATCCAATGCTCCAGAATTGAAGATCCATGGTGCACTCCCTGAAGGCTGATCACACTGGAAGGTACGCTGGCAATTGGGCCAACACCTTTGGGCCTTGCAAAATTTCCAATTCACACCTCCCAATTGGCCAAACAGTACCAGGCTCATTCATTTTTTTTGTCTTTATTTCTTTATTATCATTTTATTTTATGTCTTAAATTCATTTTCTTTAATAATTAAAAAATCAATAAATCAATAAATAGAATTAGGTTTGATAATCAAAATTAATTTTCTGAATAAAAAATTAATTAATTTGATTATTATAACTTGATAATTTTTATTAAATAAAAATTAATTAGATTTAGCTTAAGTTTTCAAATATTTTTTTTAACATAAAAAATTGACAAAAAATATTTTCTCTTTAATTGATATGTTTTTAGGACTTAGATTTTATTCCCGTCTTAATTTTTTCGCGCGCTTATTTATTTTCATTTTACTTTCCAATTAATGTAACTGTTAATGGTTTATAATGGTTGTGAATTAGGTTTTCATTTACTGTTTTATTTACCGCCTTCCCCCAAGTTTGGTGATGTAACCCCCTCCCCAAAGCCTTGTAATAGCTAGGTTTTAGATTCTCACATTTTATTTTTTCACTATTATTAACTTTTAGATGTATGAATAATAGGATAGTATGCAAAAGATAAATCAAATGTTTAAAATAGTAGAACACCCTGACTTTGCAAAGATAAATAAACTGAAATCAAACACTTGCAAATGCTCACCCCTAGGGTATCTCCCACTTCGGTTGCCTCGGAAATACGGTCACTATTCTCGAACGTGAGAATTCTTAGTGATTGTCCTCTAACTCAGAGATCGCAAGTCCCTTTCATAGGTTGCCTCGGTAAAACAAAATGCGATCCTAGAACTTTAGGACAGTTACTAAGAGATCTTGCCTTCTTGCCTTAAGTGACCGTAATCGTCCCTTTCGATTGTCCCTTAAAACTCCAACGATGGAGATACCTATTACTTAATAGTAGTATAGTGTTGTCTAAAGGAAATAAGAAAACGAACAATCCTTTTCGAGTAGGTAGAAACTTTTAAGTACTTGCTCAAAACAATCAATTTTCACACTTACACTTTCAAACATTTTTCAAACCAAAGTTTTCAAAAACACTTTATCACACTCTTGAGGATTGATACAAGGGTTACCATAAAGTGAAACTCCGTACTAAGGCATCTTCCAAACTTTTCAAAACACACATAAAAGCAATTTAAAAATGAGCAAGTACCTAAGAGCCCATGGAAAACCATGGATAGAAAGGGTGCTAACACCTTCCCTTTCTATAATCTATCCACCGTACTCAGAAACATCTCGAAAAAGGTTTTTTCTGTTGTTTTTCCCTTTTCCTTTGTTGGATAAAATAAAAGATGGTGGTGACTCTTGCTTACCGTGACATTTGCGAACACAAACGCAAAACCAGTATTAAAACAATCAGTTCTTCCACCGTATCACAGAACTGGCGATTCTGCTGGGGATGGATTATAAAAGTGGGTTTTACCTTATGGTCTAGATCATTTCTAAATTGTTTTCTTGTTGGTTTTATTACTTTTAAGGTTATCTGTTTGAGTTGTTTGGATCCAAAACCCAGATCAGGGAATTCCTTTTAGGTAAGTAGCAATAAAATGTGAGGGAGATGTGCAGGGTATACTTACACGGTTGAAGCAGTAGCTACGTTGATGTGATACTTTGGTATGTACCGGTATCCCTTGAGTAATAAAGGAGAATACGGGGCCGTTGCATGGTATCATAAAGCGTCAACTGACCTTAGCACCTTAATTGACCAACATGGCTTTTTAGGACGTAGTGAGATAGCCGTCTTTAGTGTAAACCCAAAGTCGGTTGAAACTCGATGCTACACTCATTGAGGTTTAACTCTTGAGTTTTGTTTGGTGGCAAGTCAATTGTCTATAAAACGAAATTTGGGGGAAAGATCGGTGATATTAAGTCAATCCAACTTCAAGAGGGTATTACCTTAAAACCCATGCAAGCCTTAAACCTAAGGTCTTTATGTGATTTGCTTGTGTTTTCTATATCTGCTATATCTGAGCATAATCATGAAATCATAACATAGCATATCATACTAACCATTTCAAGGATTCTTAGGGTATATTTTTGTCTTGTTTTGTAGGACATGCCCCTCGCCCGCAGATTCACTATCCAAGTCAGTCTGGTATAGGTACCTCCTCAGCTTAAGGAGTTAGTATTGAGGGTTCCTGAAAGCTCTCCCTTCACTGAAAGACATGGTCGACTTCTCATATTGGTAATCTCAAACCCTGATGAAGAAATGTTAAAAGTGCTCTTTCAATTCTTTGACCCTCTACATCACTGCTTCACTTTTCCGGATTACCAGTTAGTGCCTACTATAGAGGAGTTTTCTCTGTTACTAGGGGTGCCTATCCTTAACAAGGTACCTTTCAATGGTATGTAAAGAGACCATAAACCTGAATATATTGCTAAATCTCTGTCCATACAACGGTCTGACGTAGTAGAAAATTGGGAAACCAGGAGAGGTGTCAAAGCTTTTTTGGCTAAGTTCTTGTTTGAGAAAGCTCATCATTTTTGGGATACCCTGGACTTACGAGATTTTTAAGGGGTGTTAGCCCTTCTCGTCTATGGGTTGGTACTGTTTCCTAATCCGGACAAGCTCATAGACGTGAATGTGGTTAAGGTTTTCCTGTCACGCAATTCGTTACCTACTCTGCTTGGAGATATCCTACATTCTCTGCATACTCGCACTATAAAGAAAAGAGGGACACTTCTGTGTCGCACTCCTCTTTTGGCTAGGTGGTTTATTTCACACCTACCACGATCCGTCTTGAAGAATGAACAAGGTTTGAGATGGTATCATAGGCTAATGACTCTTACACATTCATGTATTCATTGGTGTCCTCGATCCTCGGAGAATGTTACCATCATTGATCGATGTGTAGAATTCCCCAATGTCCCTCTTTTAGGAATTAGGGGAGGAATCACTTACAATCCTTGTTTGGCACTGCGACAGTTTGGATATGCGAGAAGGGATGATCCTCATGATACACTTATCCAAGAAATCGCCTTCGACTATGAGAATGATGCTCAGGGTTACCGTAAAAAGGTTCATGCGAGCTTGGGGCATCTTACATAGAGTTGATAGAAAGACACTAGGGCACAAGAATTCCATCCCTCTTGAGCCTTATTTTAAATGGGTACGAGCCCGTGCTCAAAGTCTTATGATTCCTTACCCCGCCATCCTACCTATGATTATGGAACCGGTTGTTGAAGGAGACACTCCTTATCTTGTTCTTTATCCTGACATGCCAACTGATCATGAGGAGTTACAAAAATCATGGGTTCAACTTAAGGAGGAGCGGGATACGTTTGAATCTCAATTTTATGCCAGCAAGAAGAAAGTCCTGGGACTCACTAGGCTACTTCATGAAGAGAGGAATATAAACGCCTACATTGCACCAAAGAGGATGCGCTTATGGGAAACCTAATTTTCTTTTTGCTTTAAGTTTTATTTTGTTTGATTGTAAGCCTAAAGGGCACTCTTTGTAATAATTCAAACTTATTAATACAATTAACATGTGTTTCTTTTTGTGTAAGAAAATTTGAGTCTTTAAGAGTCCTTGAAATCATTGCATACGCATATCATCCATGACATTGCATAAACAGGTTTCAAAGTAGGATTCTCATCTTCTTCGCTATTTATTTCAGCAAATAATGGCTTCTGAACAAAGTATCAAGGATCTCCAGGCACAAAATGCCCAATTTCAGCAAATGTTTGTAGCTTTGGCTAAAGGGCAGGAAGATCTGAAGGCCCTTATTCTTAAAGATATAAAGAAGAAGGCGAAGAAGATCGCCGGTGTCCTAAATCTGGGAAGAAGGTTCAAAGGACCAGTTAAGCGAGTATCAGAGCTGACAACTTCCTCCAAAGGGGGGGACAATCAAGAGGAGGAAACAAGGGAGGAAGACTCCAGTCCAAAAGAATCTGATGATGAATCTGACTATGATGAGGAATAATATACTCCTACTGATGAAAAATACAAACAACTGGAGGATCTTTTGAATGCAATGAAGGTCTGGAAGGTACCAGGTTTGGATTTTGAAGAGCTGGGTTTGGTCTCTGGGGTTTTCATCTCGCAAAAGTTCAAGGTGCCGGTGTTCACCAAGTATGATGGGGTTTCTTGTCCCAAGCTTCATCTCCGTTCTTATGTGAGGAAGATTCAGCCTCACACTGCTGATAGGAACTTGTGGGTCCATTTCTTTCAAGATAGTCTGTCTGGGACTCAACTTAAGTGGTTCTACCAGCTGGAGGGAATCAATGTCCGCAATAGGGAAGATCTGACTACTGCTTTTTATAAGCAGTATCAATATAACACCGATCTTGTTGATACCCGTACTCAATCTAAAGTATGTCTATGGATGCAAGCGAAGGTTTTAAAGACTACGCTCAGAAGTGGAAAGATTTGGCAGGGAGAGTCCAACCCCCTTTGTTTGATAGGGAGTTAGTGGACATGTTTCTTGGTACGCTATCTGGTCCGTTCTTTAATTACTTGATTGGTAGCTCCTCAACTGGTTTTACTGGGCTGATATTGACTGGAGAAAGGTTAGAAGCTGGGATCCGAAGTGGAAAGATCTAGAAATACACCTCTTCAAGTACAATGAAAAATCCATTCATGGGTAAGAAGGAGGTCAATGCTATTTCCAATCCAAGTAGTCAGATCAGAACCAAGCACCTTCCAGCGGTAGGGGCTGTGATGATACCTAGGCCTGTGGCTACTCAACAATGAAACAATCAGCTAAGGGTAGAAAGACACCAAAGGCAGTTTACTCGGATAAACATGACTATGTCTCAAATCTTGCAACAATTATTGAAGACCAATCTGGTAACCCTGCAGGAAGCTCCGAAGAATCCCAACACTACCTCTCGTCACTACAACCCTAAAGCTCATTGTGCTTACCACTCTGAGAGTCCAGACCATGATACCAATAACTGCTGGGCTTTGAAGAACAAGGTGCAGGATCTGACCGAGGCAAAGGAGATTGAATTTGATCCCCCTGAGACTCCCAACGTCATAACTGCACCCATGCCCAAGCATGGTTCGGGAATCAATGCTATTGAGGTTATCTCCCCCACAAAAGATACTGACAATGAGGGTGACATGGATAGCTGGATCTTCCCTACTACCAACGGTGAACCTAGTAACTGGATGGCCAAAGATTTTATGCCGATTACTTTTGTTCAACAGTAATTGTCTTGCTTGTTTTTCGGATTTGTAATAAACAATATAAACTCTATGGCCTTGTGTCTTACCCGAGGCACAATGGTTTATTTGTGAGGGTTATTATATGTCATTATCATATGTCATCAATAAAACATTGGACGTTTTTGTATACAAATTTTGCGCTCTATATTTTTCCTTTTTGCCTTTTACTTTGTCTTTACAGTTATGCTCTTACAAACACTCACGTATCAACTGCAGATCCATATCCATGTTGGATCCCATCAATAACGGTTCTTCTATTGCTAGTTATAACTTCGAAAATCCTATCAACCAAGCCGAGGACGAAGGTGAGGAAGATTGTGAGGTACCTGGAGAACTTGCTAGACTGTTATAGCAGGAAGAGAGGGCTATACAACCTCATGAAGAGCCAGTTGAGACAATAAACTTGAGTACAGAGGAAGACAGGAAAGAAGTCAAGATAGGTGCAACTTTGGAGCTTAATGTTAAACAGAGGTTGATACAAATGTTGCACGACTATGTCGAGATCTTTGCCTGGTCATATAAAGACATGTCAGGACTGGATACAAATATCGTGGTTCACCGGCTACCAACTAAAGAAGATTTCCCTTTGGTAAAGTAGAAGGTCTGTCGCATGCGCCCTGAAATGTAAAAAAAAAATCAAAGCAGAGGTTATGAAGCAGTTCAACGCTGGATTCTTAGTTGTCATCTCTTACCCCAAATGGGTTGCCAACGTGGTGTCGGTACCTAAGAAGGACGGAAAGGTACGTATATTTGTGGACTATAGAGACTTGAATAGGGAAAGCCCCAAGGATGACTTCCCACTTCCCCACATTGATGTTCTGGTTCACAACACATCACAACAGAAGATCTTTTCCTTCATGGAAGGTTTCTCTGGGTACAATCTGATCAAGATGGCTCCTGAAGACATGGAGAAGACAACATTTGTCACGCAATGGGGCACTTTATGTTACAAGGTGATGCCATTTGGGTTGAAGAATGCTGGGGAAACCTATCTGCAAGTTATGGTAGCTTTGTTCCATGACATGATACATCACGAGATAGAGGTATATGTTGACGACATGATATCCAGATCTCAAAATGAAGAAGAGCACCTCGATCATCTACAAAAGCTATTTGATAGGTTGAAGACGTATAAGTTGAGACTGAATCCAAACAACTGCACCTTTGAGGTAAGGTCTGGTAAACTCTTAGGTTTCATTGTCAGTGACAAGGGCATTCAGGTAGACCCTGCAAAGGTAAAAGCTTTATAAGAGATTCCCACTCCTCGTACTGAGAAGGAAGTTAGGGGTTTCTTGGGACGTTTGAACTACATTTTCAGGCTCATTTTACATCTAACTGCTACTTGTGAGCCAATCTTCAAGCTTCTGAAGAAAGATTAAGTGGTAAAGTGGAATGACGAATGCGAAGCTTCCTTTGAAAGAATCAAGGATTACTTGCAAGAGCCTCTAATTCTGATGCCTCCGGTTGAAGGAAGACCTTTGATAATATACTTAACAGTATTGGATAATTCAATGGGGTGTGTGATGGGGCAGCATGACGAGTTTGGTCGAAAAGAGCATGCAATATACTAACTTAGAAAAAAGTTTACCGACTGTGAAACACGATATTCACTACTTGAGAAATCTTGATGCGCTTTGGCATGAGGCTCGCCGACTGAGACAATATATGCTGACCCACACTACTTTGTTGATATCTAAGATGGACCCGATCAAGTACATCTTTGAGAAGCCCGTTCTATCCAGAAGAATAGTGAGATGGAAAATGATCCTAACTGAATACGACATTCAATACACAACCCAAAAAGTAATCAAGGGGAGTGTATTAGCTGATCATTTGGCTCATCAGGTCGTGGATGACTACCAGTCCGTGAATTTTGAGTTCCCAGATGAGAATATTATACTAGTAACTGACTATGAAGAACCTGGACCAGATGAATGACCTGAAGAAGGATCCTGATGGACTATGGTTTTTGATAGAGCTTCAAACGCACTCGGTAATGGCATTGGTATCGTAATCATATCTCTTGAAGGCTGTCATACTCCTTTCACTGCCAGACTATGTTTCAACTGTACCAACAACATGGCAGAGTATGAAGCATGCATCATGGGTCTCAAAGCTGCTATCGACCCGAGGATCAAATTTTGGAGCATTTTCAAAGATTCAGCCTTAGTGATAAGTCAGATCAAAGGAGAGCGGGATACAAAGCATCTGAATCTCATCCCGTACAAATAACACGTGCTGACATTGCTTCCACACTTTAAGGAGGTAACCTTTGAACATTTTCCACGAGAAGAGAATCTGTTAGCGGGCGCGCTAGCTACCATGTCTTTTATGTTCAAGGTCAGGTGGGATAATGAGGCCCCTCGAATCACTATTGAAAGGTCGGATGAATCGGCATATTGCTACGAGATCGACACTGAAGGGGTAGCAGACAAACCTTGGTTCTATGAAGTAAAGAGATATCTCTAGGCTCAAGAGTATCCCGAGGGGGCATCTGTCAATGACAAAAAGTTTCTAAGAAGGTTCGCCACAAAATTCTTCCTCAGTAATGGAATCCTCTACAAGCGCAACCATGACTATAATCTACTTCGGTGTGTAGACAAGAGAGAAGGGGAGAGGATTATGACAGATTTACATGAATGTACCTTCAGAACCCATTCAAGTGGACATACCATGGCTAAAAAGATCCTACGGGAAGGATACTATTGGTCCACTATGGAGGCAGACTGCTATCAGCATTCATGAACTTGTCACAAATGCCAGATCTATGATAATAAGATGCATGTACCTCAGGTTCCTTTGAACATCTTGAAGGCTCCTTGGCCCTTTGCAATGTGGGGCATTGACATGATCGAAGAGATTAGACCTACCGCTTCCAATGGGAATCGCTTCATCCTGGTAGCCATTGATTATTTTACGAAGTGGGTCGAAGATGCCTCTTTTGATACTGTTACCAAGAATGTTGTGGTGTGATTTATGAAACATAACCTGACATGTTGGTACGGTGTTCAAGAGAGAATCATCACTGACAATGGTAAAAATATCAACAATACAATGATCACCGAACTCTATAAACAATTCAAGGTCCAGCATCATAATTCTTCCCCTTACCGACCGAAGATGAATGGCGCTGTTGAAGTTGCAAATAAGAACATTAAGAAGATCATATAGAAAATGATGGTGACATACAAAGACTGGCATGAGATGTTACCATTTTCTCTTCATGGTTACCGCACCTCAGCGCGTACGTCAACAGGGACAACACCTTATTCTCTAGTATACGGTATGGAGGTTGTCCTACCAATTGAGGTCCAGATCCCTTCTTTGAGGATCATGAAGGATGCGGGTTTAAACGAGGATGATTGGATCAAGACTCGACTTGATCAACTGAATCTGATTGATGAGAAAAGGCTTAGTGTTGTTTGTCATGGTCAGATGTACCAAAAACGGATGATCAAGGCTTTCAACAAAAAGGTCAGACGTCAGGTATATCAATCGGGTGATCTAGTAATCAAGCGCATCATCATTCTGCAAGGTGATCCCAGGGGCAAATAGACCCCCACATACGAAGGGCCATTTGTAACCAAGAACATATTTTCTGATGGAGCCATGATTCTAACCACCATGGATGGTAACGACCTTCCCCACCCTGTGAATGCGGACATAGTGAAAAGATACTACGCATGATTAAATACCCGCTAGGTTGACTGGCCTAGGCAAAAATAAGGGCTTCCCGGTGAACCAAACGGGTTTGGGCAAAAATTAGGGATAAAAACAAAAAAAATTGTACACCCGGCAAGTCAAAAACCTGAAAGGGCGGCTTGGTATTCATTGGCTATTAAACTCGAAAGGGCGGTTCAGGAAAAAATTATGGATTTAAGGCGTATAACTATGTCTCGTTGGATCACCTTGAGATCAAACTTTAGTATTAGACTATTAAACACAAGCAGTACTGATCAATCCAGTCAACTTCAGACAAGCAGCAAAGAGATGAGACGCTCGAAGGCATAAGAGCAATAACAGAATTGAAACTCAATGGGATCATTATACATAGCTGTTTTCTCTTTGTATATAACTTTGTATAAATCCTTCTTGCGACGAAATTTTATTACTAGAATGTCTGTCTCCCTGTACATAAACGCCTTTTATAGGAAAACTTCAAAAATCAATACAAATCAAATCTTGAAAGTTCAAAACTACTTGTTTTCTATTTTTCAATTTTGTTTTGTAAAAATGTCCAGTGATTATTTGTTGCATATGCATATTGAATATGATTACTGTTTGCAAATATTTACATAAAGAACAAAAAGACAATTTCTAATGGCTTAAGGAACGAAGTAATGTCTGAAAGCCAGTCCTAGTCTCCACAGTTTTTTTTCCCAGGCAGGAATGACCTTCTCCAGTAGAATTCTTCAGAGATTTGAAATCCTTGATTTCCAGCTGAGTTTATTTTTGTCCCCAGCAGTTTATGAAGCCTCGTCCCCGCAGAGTAAAACGACCAAAGTTTGACCTCTCATTCTCCACAGAGCTTTATAATCTCCGGCAGCTTTCAAATCTTCATCCCCATTAGAGTTTATTTCTCTGGAAGCAGAGGATCATCCTCAACAGAGTTCCTTTTTCCTAGCTATTGAATATTCCATAGTAGAGTCTCCAACAAAATTCTTTTCTCACTATGGAATATTCCAACAGAAGAATTCTTCTCCCTCAGGGAAACACTCCCAAATAGAGCATCTTCTCCCAAGTGGAATATTCACAAGCAGAAGTACTTGTCTTCCTACAGATTCATTCTTAAACAGAAGACTAAAAAAACCCAGCCGAGTATTCTCAAACAGAAAGAGGAAATCCTCGACAAATCATCTCTACTCATCATCCCCAACAGAAGTAAAAGAACCACTTTTTCTACAACGGTCAGGAATTCAATTTCCAGTACTCTCCAACAGTAGTCCGGAATTTATTTTCATAGACTGGGAAGCATCACAATATCATCCCCTGTTCATACATCATGGCATGCGCATACACATCGCATACAACATAATCTCATTTATTTTGAGAACATTATCATAATGCATTTCATACATCATGACATTGCATATGACTAATTATTTACATTTTCAGGGAAAGGTCAAATCAACAAATACCGTTAACTACTTATGTGACCTGGTAGTCTTCTCAAAATCCATGTATAACAAAGGGTTATCTCTAGATCTTCCTCAAAAAGATGCCCTCAAAAGACCTTCTCTGGTTCAGATCTCCACTAAGATCTCTCTGATTTCTATTCTAGATGAACATATTCCAAGACTTTTGTCTTGTCCAGCTGAATCGATGCTAAGATTTTTCTGATTTCCATTCTAGTCAAAGTTAATCCAAGACCTTCTCTGGTTCAGTTAGACTGACACTAAGATCTCTCTGATTTCCATGCCAGTTGAAAAAAACTATGAAGCCTGGGTTTCGACCAGATAACAGTATAAGGTGCTGCGAAACCTGGAATCTGACCAGATAGTAGCTCACTTCTTCAAAGACATTGTGAAGCATAGGTTTCTACCAGATAATAGTATAAGGTGCTGCGAAGCCTGGAATCCAACGAAATAGTAGTTCACTTCTTCAAAGACACTATGAATCCTGGGTTTCGACCAAATAACAATATAAGGTGTTGCGAAGCCTGGAATCTGACCAGATAGTAGTTCACTTCTTAAAGGACACTATGAAGCATGGGTTTCGACCAGATAATAGTTTAAGTTGCTGCGAAGCCTGGAATACGACCAGATAACATTTAACTTCTTCAGACACTACAAAGCCTGGAATCCGACTAGATAGCAGTTTATTCTGACAATTACTATGAAGCCTAGACTCGACCAGATAATAGTATACCTCAGATTCAAGTTGAAGCCTGGACCCGACCAGATAACAGCTTAGTTTCTTCAAATTACCGAAGCCTGGATACGACCAGATAACGATATGCCTCAGATTCAAGTTGAAGCCTGGACTCGACCAGATAACAACTTAACTTGTTTAAGTCACTGAAGCCTGGACCCAACCAGATAACAGCTTAATTTGTTCAAGTCGCTAAAGCCTGGATTTCGACCAGATAACAGTTTGAGTTACTGTAAAGCCTGGAGCATGACCAGATAATAGTTTAATCTCATTTCCCCAGTAAGTCACTGTGATGCCTGGAACACAACCAGATAGAAGTCAACCTTATCATCCTTAGCAAGTCACTGCAAAGCCTGGATCCTGATCAGATAGCAGTTCACTTTAGTCTCTTCAGTTAAGACATATTCCGCAATAGAGTAATGGACAACCGAGGCTCCTAGACTCTATTCCCCTGAGAAACATTTCCCAACAGACTCCTCCTAAGACAGCCGAAGCAGGAATCCCCACAAATAGAATTCTTAAGAAGTCAGCATCTATTTTGGATGGCATCTTTAAGCCCATCTCTGACGACTCTCTGTCATACTCCTTGGATGGTATCTTTAAGCCCATCTCCGACAGTCTCCTATCATATTTTCAAAATGGCATCTATAAGCCCATTCCTGATATTACCTACACAGTCAGGTATCATTTCAGACGAGCGCAAATTTCTGAGCACTCTAGTGTTCAATCATCTTCGACCTTCAGATCACGAAAGGCAGACAAGCCAATCCATATCTTCAGGTTTAAGAATATTGAACAGGGGCAACTGTGGAACCCCAAAATTTGCCCTCTCATTTTACTCAACACATGCCTATTGAGATCCTCAACTTGCCCCAAGGATGCTAAGAATGGATCAAACAAATTCTCCTCCTAAGGCAATGAACCCCTAACTAGGGTTTCCATTTTCATCAAGATGTTTGAGTTACAACGGTCTCCAATTATTCCCATGGTCTTAACATGTCTTCAAGATCATCAATGCCAAGTTTCTTGCTTTTCTCAATAAGGATGCTCATACAATTGCTCAAGTATTGGAAAATCAATTGTGTTAGTTCAAAAGTCAATTGTGACCTATATACAGTCAAACTTCAAGATTTTTGGTCAACATCAACATTTTGAAATGATATCCATCATTTGATCCAAGGGTGATCATGATTCATCAAGAAATGCTTCTAATTCATCAAAAGTCAAAAATAAGCAAATCAGGGTTTCTATAGGAAAAGTCAACCAAACTTTGACGAAGCATAACTTTCTCATAATTTATCAGAAATTTTCCAACCAAGGCTCATCTTGAAGAGAATACAATTCCCTATAACTTCTCTTCAGCCCTCAAGTCCAATAAATGCACCATTCGAAAGATACAAGTTCATACATTACATGTCATTTTTAGAAAGTCAATAGAAGCCACTTTTTGCCAAGACCTTTAACATCAAGATAACATCTTCAAAAGCAAAATTGATAAAACGAGAGATTGAAGTAGACATATTGGGCTTTCCAAAAAGTAAAAGATCATCATTATGATGTAAAAATTGAGCAATTTATGGCTTTCCCAAGTTGGGAAAATTTGGGAAATTTCAAGAAATATGCATTGGGCAAATTTGAATTTTTATGGCAATGGCTCCAATTCTTGAACTTCAAACATATTTCTAAGACCATAGAGGACTCCAAAAAACTTTTTGTATAGTCTTGAATTTATTTGCATTTTATATTAATTTTATTTTAAAAATCAAATAAATCAAGATTATTACAAATAATATGTTTAAGGCTTGTTTTAATGCATGGAGAGGTCCCACTTTTCGTGTACAGCAAGGCCAAGATGTTTGCACTCATTAAAAATTAAAAAAGGGACAAAATCCCATGACTTTGGCCAAGGTTACAAATGGCCATTCATGGCATTCAAAAGCTTGTCCATAGTTGTTACAAACATGGAATTTTCGTGTTCTCTCACCACTCTCTATATAAATAAGCTTTTGGTGCAAGCATCAAACATATACATGACCTAGAGAACCCCTGTCCAATTTGAAAAAAAAAAACACTATGTTATCAAACTCGAATTTCCATTTCCAATTTGTTTCAGTCCCAAACAAGTATCAAAACATACTCCTGGAGAGCCTCTGAAGCCTTTTCAAGCATTCCCAAAGCTTGAAACGTCAAGAATCGTGCACTCTAACAGTCACGGTTTGCATATTTTTTTGATTTCGATTCCTTTAATTCTGGCATCATAAACATATTTCAATTCTATATTTATGTTTGTTATCATGTATACAAGGTATTTGAATGCTTTAATTTGAGTATAGACGCAGGAATCGTACGAAGCCATTGTTAGGGTTTCAAGGTCCCAAATTGGGAACTTCATGTACAGGTAAAATTGGGTCAAATCGAGGGCATATTTGTGTTCAGGGGAATGAATGCAATAGATCTATGCCCTTGGTTAGAAATTATTTTGCTTGTGCTGCATTTTTTAGTTTTGCAGGTTTGTAGCTACGGATAAAAACTGTCACTATAGCCTATAGTGACGAATTTGTCCGTAGGTAAAAGTATGGTCTCTAAAGTGACAGTTGCAGGAGAAAGAAGATTAGGTGTCAGTCCACCACTGAAAGATTCAAATTAGCGCGCGTTTTGTTTTTTTTCTCTGATAATGTTTGTTTTTTATATATAATATATTAATGTTATTATATGTTTGAATGATCAAGACAGCTCAGTTGGTAAGCTAGCACATGCATAAAGAAGAGGACATGGGTTCGAGCCCCTGGTCCAATAGTTTATTTTTTCTAATAATTATTCAATAGATTTAACGTGTCTCCTAGCCAAGCATCCACCATACCTTCTCAGATCCCACCCTTTGGATAATCTCAAAGCAGATGAAATGCTCCAGAATTGAAGATCCATGGTGCACTCCCTAAAGGCTGATCACACTGGAGGCATGTTGGAAATAGGGCCAGTGCCTTTGGGCCTTGCAAAATTTCCAATTCACACCTCCCATTTGGCCAAACAGTACCAGGCCCATTCATTTTTTTGGTCTCTATTTCTTTATTATCATTTTATTTTATTTGTCTTAAATTCATTATCTTTAATAATTAAAAATAAAAAAAATCAATAAATAGAATTAGGTTTGATAATTAAAATTAATTTTAAAAAAAATAATTAATTTGATTATTATAACTTGATAATTTTTATTAAATAAAAATTAATTAGATTTAGGTTAAGTTTTCAAATATTTTTTTAACATTAAAAAATGACAAAATATTTTATCTTTAATTGATAAGTTTTTAGGACTTAGAGTTTATTCCCGTCTTAATTTTTTTGCGCGCTTATTTATTTTCATTTTACTTTCCAATTAATGTAACTGTTAATGGTTTGTAATAGTTGTGAATTAGGTTTTCAGTTATTGTTTTTATTTACCGCATTCCACCAAGTTTGGTTATATAAACCCCTCCCCAAAGCGTTGTAATAGCTAGGTTTATGATTCTCACATTTTATTTTTTCGCTACTATTAACTGTTAGATGTATGGATAATAGGATTGTATGCAAAAGATAAATCAAATGTTTAAAATAGTAGAACACCCTGACTGTGCAAAGACAAATAAACTGAAATCAAACACTTGAACATGCTCACCCCTATCGTATCTCCCACTTCGGTTGCCTCAGAAATACAGTCACTATTCTCGAATGTGAGAATTCTTAGTGATTGTCCTCTAATTCAGAGATCACAAGTCCCTTTCGAAGGTTTCCTCGGTAAAACAAAATGCGATCTTAGAACTTTAGGACAGTTACTAATAGATCTTACCTTGTTTCCTTAAGTGACTGTAATCGTCCCTTTCGATTGTCCCTTTAAACACAAACGATGGAGCTACCTATTCCTTAATAGTAGGATAGCGTTGTCTAAAGGAAATAAGAAAACGAACAGTCTTTTTCGAGTAGGTAGAAACTTTTAAGTACTTGCTCAAAACAATCAATTTTTCACACTTACACTTTCAAACATTTTTCAAATCAAAGTTTTCAAAAACACTTTATCACACTCTTGAAGACTGATACAAGGGTTACCATAAAGTGAAACGCCGCACTAAGACATCTTCAAAACTTTTCAAAACACCCACAAAAGCAATTTAAAAATGAGCAAGTACCTAAGAGCCCATGGAAAACCATGGATATAAAGGGTGCTAACACCTTCCCTTTCTATAATCTACCCCCTTACTCAAAAACATCTCGAAAAAGGTTTTTCTGTTCTTTTTCCCTTTTCCTTTGTTGGATAAAATAAAAGACGGTGGCGACTCTTGCTTACCGCGACATTTGCAAACACAAACACAAACCCAATATTAAATCAGTCAGTTGTACAACCGTATCACAACAGACATTCCATCTCTTTATTTTCTGTAAATTCACACAGTAAAAATAAAACATTAAATTAAAAACTCGTGGGTTGCCTCCCATGCAGCGCTTTGTTTAACGTTGATAGCTCGACGGCTCAAGAGTGCAAGCACTTATGGTTATTCTCTCAAGAATGACTTCTCGATCAAACTTTTAATAACCTTTGGTTTCCATGGCCACTTATCACGCCATCTCACATATCCCTCACCTTTTAATTTCTTTTTTCTTTGGGGTGGTTCACTCTTTTGAACTTGTGGTGGTGGTTCTGGATCAATCTTGAGTATCAGTTTTTCAACTTTAGGCTTAGTTATTTCATCCACCACCTTAAAGTCTAACCTTCCACTCTTAATACTAATGATTTACCTAGTTTCATGGTCCTCAAATTTTCTCTTTTTATGCAGGACCCCGTGCAAAGGTGCATTGGTGTAGATATTTTCCAAAACCTCCACATACATTTTGGATTGGGAGTCTACCTTAGCGTCCAAAAACCATTGTTAGAAAGGAATCAGTGGGTTATTGGGAATAGGATCAACAATAGGTGCTTCCTTCTCCACCTCTTCGACAACCTCCCTTTTGGATGATGTCAATGTATTTTTCTCAATCTCTACTCTTTTCTCGCTAGAATTCTTCTCAACCTCATTATTACTCTCTTTAACCTTATTATCACTATCCTTATGATTTTCAATTTGTTTTTTTCTACTGGTTATTACACCATCCACATGCTCCTCATGGAAGGGTCCTGGAGGTTGTTGTTCAAGAAGGGAGATTTTAGTCTCCAAGGCTAAGTTGTGAGTCACGAAGGACTCAACCGCATTGTTTAGCTGCCTAAGGGTTTCATTATTATGGAGAATTTGTTTTCTAAACTCTTCATTTTGGACATTTTATGTCTCTACAAAGTGCTTCATCATAGATTCTAGCCTAGAGTGAATTTGTGTCGCATTGAAATCCTCCATAAATGTTTCGAGGGTGAAATTATGGGATTCTTTCGATTCCTCAAAATAGTGGGCATAGTGATTGTAGAGGAAATCTGGTTGAGGATAAGTTAGTGTCGCATTTAAATCCTCCATTAATGTTTCAAGGTCAGATTTATGGAAATTTTGTGAATCCTCAAAATGTTGGGGTTGGTAGTTACAGAGGTAATTTAGGTGAGAGTGAGTTAGGATGCATTAAAATCCTCCATTATCATTTTGAGGTCAGATTTATGGGATTCTTGCGAATCCTCAAAATGTTGGAGTTGGTAATTACAGAGGTAATTTGGGTGAGAATGAGTTAGTGATGCATTGAAATTCTCCATTATTATTTCAAGGTCAGATTTATAGGATTCTTGTGATTCATCAAAATACTGAGAGTGGGATATGTAGAAAAAAATGGGTGATACATAATAATTTAGGTAAGAGTGCCTTAGTCTATACGGTGCAACAACGGAATAACAATATTGACTATTGGTCCCTGCAAACGGTGCCAAAAACTTGATGCATCCGCAAGTGCACGAAAAAATCAAAGTCATATAAAATATTTTCGAACCCACGGAGACCAATATCAACCTATTGTAATATATCATCTCTTGGTAAAGCTAAGGTTAATGGTTAATTGATTAAGGGGAGACTAAGACTAAAAAAAGACTAAAATACGATTTAGGAATTATATATGAAAAGAGAAGCCGAAATATGGATTACGTATGCCTCAGGGAATCTGTAACTCATTGGTGTTAATTTACGGTTAAATAGTATTTAGTAGAAATTACCCTTTTAAAGACTCTATCTCACACTCCCGCACTATTGAATAAATCCACACTCCCTAACCATATGATTTTGCTCTCGCTCGCCCGTTATAATCAGAAAGCATATTTTGAAAACCGATAAGATCCCAAACGATGCCTAAAGCACTCTCACTGTTTTTAGAATCGTTGCCCCGTTCCCACTATCTGGTTCCTTCCTCACACTCTCGTTCTATTTTCTTGAATCTTAGTTTGTTCTTCACTCTCGTGTCAAAACAATGTTAAGTAACCTTTCACTCACGTGACAAAGATATTTAAATTAATCTTGGAAACAAAAGCCAAAACAGAATTTATGCAAAACTTACACCAATTTCATTACCAAGATCCTTTCAGAAACGACGGTCCTACATATCAGACTCAAAACGGTTTAGCTGGACATGAAATTGATTGAAAATTAATTAAACATAACAATTGCAATTACAAACAACATGACAATTAAATTACCATTGACGATAATAATAATGCGATAAAAGAAAACCTGTAAATGCGAGAAATAAAGAAATTGTAATTAACTTCGATTATGGCGTCAAGATTGATCCAAGCAAGTTACAAAGATTACATGCCTAAACACTAATGGTAGAGTAGTTCATCGATGTGAGAAACTACTCCTTTTACAATTGTGATTTTCGCCTAAAACTATGAACAGCGCTTCCGCCCACAAACTTAGATGCCCGAAAACTGACCTAGAGGTCCTATATATAGTGAAAATATTCTGGTAACTTCCTCTGGTCAGTTTCGATAGTTGGAGGGAAAAGAAAATGACAAAACTGCTACAAATAACTCTTTTGCGAAAATTGTTGTCTACGAAGCAATGACGAACACCATTAGGGCAATGGTGACTGCCATTTCCTCCTTCATTAAATGATGTGGCACTTCTAAGGGATGGAGAACGCCGTCTCCCTATGACGAACAACATCTGCCTATGGCGAACACCATCTGCCTATGGCGAACACCATATCAACAAAATGATCCATTTCATGCTCTTTTGCTGCTCTTTTGCTTTCTTTCTGGTATTCTTCACATAAATGCTCCAAAGTCGACAAGTACCTGAAACACGAACAAAGCATGGCATAATACTATGAAGATATAATAAAAATATAATAAATGGCATGTGAATCAGGTCTAAAAATACGATAGACTTACATGTTATCATATTGCATGGGTACAATATGTTCTAAAGTGATATGTGTTTGGGTCTTTAGTATTGCTAGTTTGCGATATATGTGCTTCCATCTGTAATATTGTCTCGGTGTAATATGTTCTAAAGAATTATGTGTTCTCATTGTGTACATTTGCTCTTCCTTTTTGTCAATATTTTGGCTAAAAAGGGAGAGTAAAGTGGTGTGTCCTGATGTTACATCACATGTGTTGACGTATTGATTTAGTATTATGATATGATCGTGTGTTACTGCTTTTGGAAGAGTAGTTGTTTTTTATTGTTAAGGAAATCATTTAGGGGGAGCATGATTGGTCATGCTTGGTTGTGCTGAAGCTGATGTTGCTGCTTCTGTTGTGTCTTTTGATGCATGTACTCTAATTTGGAAGTTTTTCCCTAGAGGGGAAGAATCGATTGTGTATGACAGTGGGAGTATTGGACCTGTCTTATTGTACAAGCTTCTGAGTTGTGTTGTGTTTATAGAGTTTACATGGTTTCATGTAAGTTGTGTTTGTGGTTTTATTCCTCTCTCCAAGTTAATTGGCCTTTGATTGTTTTATCCAAAATTTTCCAAAGGGGGAGATTGTTAGGTATGTGATTTTATGGTTGGCAAATTTTTTGGTAAAATAAGTAGTTAACAACAATTTTATCAAAACATGTTTCATTGGGAGAAACATGTATTGTCGCCTAATGTTGAACAAGATTTCATAACATCTTGATCAGCTGGTACAACAGAGTCTACTGGTACTTATTTAACAAATGTTCTATCAAATGTTGTAACATATTGCAACAAAACATCATGACAGTATAACTGGATAATATCCTTGAAGATTTGATTGAAAAATATGAGATTCTGGAGGTTTCTAGAACTCATAACAGGCGCGGGAAATCCAGGATTTTTAAGAGCAATTGCATATTTGATTTGTTTCATAAAAAGGGTCTTTGAGACTTTTTAGGAAATATTTAAAAGATTTGTTTTTGTTTCTATTTTTGTGGAAAATATTCTGCAGGGATTTAGAGCTGAAGATTATATTTGATTAAATAGTCCAAGCCTAACTACAAAAGTCTATATAAGGAGTCGTCCAAGACCTAGTGTTTTAAGCATAATTTTTATTGTATAACCTTGTGAAAAAAAGGGTTTAGGGTTTGACGGTTAGTTAGGTTCTCTGTATGTTTTTTGTATGTCCTCGTGTATTTTTTGATGCATTTGAGTTGACTGATTGTTACTTATTTATCAAGTTATTGTTCTCCTCTAATCTTTTAAGCAAAAAGTTGAGTATTTTTCTTAGTGAAGCTTTTAAGCAAACTAAGTATTTTGTTTTGCAAGAGTGTTCTTCTTTTTGGTTTCTTGATACATTCCCTGGGACTGGGATTGTTTGATATCATCGTAGTGATTGGGAGTGAGAGGGGTTCTCATATCTAAAAGGTGCTTAGGTAAAAGTTATAGTGGGTAAGGATTAAGTGAAAATTGGAAACTGGGACCGTTTAGCTTAGAATTGATACTACTGATAGTGGATTTTCTTCCTGGTTTGGTAGCCCCCAGAATAGGTGAGTTACACCGAACTGAGTTAACAATTGATTGTGTTCTTTAAGTTTTTGAAATTTACTTTTCTTCACAATTGAAGTAACTAGGAAAAACAATTAATTTACCATCGAATATTTATTTATCCCACAAAAGGGAAAGGAAAACATCAAAGAAAACTTGAGAAGAGAGAAATCAAGATCTCACGGCCAAGAGAACGAGTAAGGGAGTCGATTATGTAAGGGGAATGTATTAGCACCCCTCACATATGTGGTTCTCCATGTGAACCACTCTTGTTGTCTAATCTAAAGGGTGAGTTTGAATCTAAAGCTAGGTTGTAAATGGAATGCATGGATGCAAAGGATTATATACAAAAAGAAAAGGTTTTATTAGTCGGCCCACTGCAGTTATGAGCCTTCGTGCCTACGTACCACCTTTCATGCAATAGGGGATCGGGGAAGTCATAATTCACCATAAAAAAATTGCTTTGTTATGTGTTTTTTAGGCAGATAATGTTACATTCACACTCTAGCTATAGACATAGGGTTGCCCGACCTTTGGAGACTTTATGAGTCTTATGCGCGGAGAGGAAATCACACATCCTTATTATGAAAAGGTTTTAAAAGAAAAAGTCCAAACAAAAAAATAGTTTGTATTTGTTAAGTTTTTTTGTTGAGAGAATACTTCAAATGGTCCCTCAAAAGGTGTGGGTATTTGAGTACTTCCCTCTTAATTGTGAAAGGGTTTAAGTAATGTTAGAATTTTTATGAATTTGATTAAGAAAAAGTGTTTTAGTTTTAGAAGGGATGCAAAAAGAAAAGACTAACAAAAGAGGTATCTCGATCCTACTTGTTGTCATGCTTGTGAACTTAAAGTTGGGATCAAGGGAATTATACCTAATGTTGTCATGCATGGATATCAATCCTAAGGTCTACTTAGTTCAATATGGTACAATAACTTCCAAGCATTGAAACAAATATTATTCAAGTGTCGACAACAACTAATCAACTTGAAATCAAACATCGGCACATGAATTTCAACAATTATCAACTCGGAATCAAACACTGACATATAAATCTCAATAATTATCAACAATCATCCACGAGATTTGAACAAATAACTCAAGTAATTAACTGATTCCAACAATTATTAACATCACCGACATGAAGATTTACATGAATCGCTTAATTTCCACAATCCAAAAACTACTTCATGCTAATTCAACATAATATTAATTAATTCACCAATTAAAATTCATCACAACAATTAAATCAAGTGAAATCAAGAAATTATCGAAAGAGATGATCGGAATTGATCAATGATGCGATCAGAGGGAAGAAGTCACGGATTCTGGTGCAACAGAGGGGAGGATGTGAGCGCGGACGGTCCAACCAGGGAGGGCACGCGAAGGTCTTGCACGATGGAGGATGGAGGAGTGTGAGATTGCGTTCGGTGGTCAGAGACGTGGCAGTCGGAGGTGTTGCGGCAGAGGTTGGAGCTTTGGTGGGTTGGAGATTTTTCTCTTGAGAGCTTATTGAATATTTGAGAGTGATTTTGTAAAAACGATGGAATCCCTTTTGAAATTGAGAGAAAAATAATATATAGAGATATGATTAAGTCATGTTTGGCATTTGGAATAGAAAAAATGGTTTTTGAGGTCACTTTTCCATGTCAAATTTGGTTGCGTAGCTTTTTCATCATATTTTCGTGTTCAACTTAAGAAGTGAGCCATAACCGTAACTTTCTAAGCATAATTCGAACTCGACTCTTGACGCAAACTTGTAGATGACAAAAATTTTGAAATCGTGCCACGAGAAGCGTCCTGGAATGTTGAAAATTGAGAGAGTTATGATTTTTGCAATATTTGAGAAACCGTTGACTAGAAATCCACTTCACCATATAACTCTCAAAGTATTTGTAATTTTAGAGATCTTCCGTACATAATTGGCTCCTGACCTGAACATATGAAATGAAATGGTGTCAAGGATATTCTTGTGCCCAAACACCCACTCAAAAATGATGAACCTCACAAAAGTTGTGATTTTTCTAAATCCGAACTGTGAAATGCTGATTTTCGGCCCAAACTATTTCAAATCAACTAAAACGCTTCATTTTCTTTGCAATTCAAGGCATGATGGAACACATGGGAGCTTGGCATGATAAGGAATTGATTATTCACTGATTAAATAGCCTTGGGAATATTTCTTAGTGTATTTCAATTCTAAAACCCTGAGTTCATACTTCACTGTATTGATTGACGAAACAACCGTTTTGCGTAGCTTGGCGAAACTTAAGAGAAGTGCCTTGATCCTATGACCATAGAACCGATGATATGTATGCATGCACATGATAATGAAGTATAATCCAAATTGGGTTGAAATGAAGAGGGTAAATTTTGGGGTACAACAACAATCTTTCTGTTTTAGCAAGTCTGTTTTCTTTCAGTAGATGTTATAACACCCGTCGTGACACTGTGTGTTATTAAGATATCAGTCTTGACTCCTAATATTGTGTGTTCCATAATTTCAACCACCTACTACACTTACCGAGCTAATTCGTTGTTCTCCTTAACTTCTACTGGCCGGGGTGACGTCTTGGACATGGGTAATCCTTCCAAGGAGAGGGATACTTGGAAGAGGAAATGCGAAGACATTGAGCAGAATTTTTGTCACTACTAGCTTCAATCCTGAAGAGTTAGTGTCATTCTTCAGCATCACTAGGAACCATCCCTGGCGAAAGGTAAGGTTACTGTTCCTACCCCTAGGCTTGAATTGGTTCGAAGCAGACGTCTATGGGCTCCACCGCCTACACTATTTGAGTAGCTCGTTCCTAAGAGGTGGTGCGCCAGCTACGCTTGAAGTGTGTTCATCAAGTGTGGACTCTGTCTTAGAAGAACGTTTTACATCATCCTCTAGATAGGGTATAAGACCCCAATGTGTTTGCAGTATGTCATAGTTAGTAGATTAATTATTGAAATTGCATTAAATTTTAAGGAATAATTAACTCATCAAAAAGGTCAGAACAAAATTATATTCTACTTCTTTTAATAGCTCTTCGGCTGACTACGTAGTGTGGGATGTCACACTAGATAGATCTATCAACCAACTTTTCTTTATTGGAACATGTCTTGGATGATGTGGACACAATCCTTAACTCTAGGTACCCAGTGTATGTGCTTGCCTCTCGGGGTACCATCCGCATATCTTTGTTTGATGGAGATGCAGGGAAACCGACACCTTTATAGCTATCTAGCTTATCCATGCCTGTGGAAGTCAAGCCATCTCTATGTGTTTGCCTTTGCCTATCTCTTAAGGATGGTTGGTTGCATTGTTATTCTCTTTCATCTATTTACTTTTGGGCTATCATTGATCTCCATCGAGCCTTAAAAGTTTGGTTAATAGTGTATTTGAAAGAAATGTTGAAGGCTACCATCATGGATCTAGTCGGACTGGCCTCGATCTTGGTTACTCTAAAATCACTATTGGATAATGGATTAGGTTTCTTGAGAGCTTCTCTCATACTTCCCTTTTAAGTCATTGTGAGTTGAATCTGTGTTCTTCTCAAACATGTTATCTCTATGCGAGTTATTGAAGTCGAGCATTTATCTTGCCACGTCGGATCTAGTAGAGATGTTTTGGACGATGTTCCCATCCAAAATTACCAAAACCCTGGGGCACCTTTCTCCCGTTGGATCATTCTTATTAATGGAGATAGATTAATTTTTTGCTAATGTAAGCTATCAAAATATTGGAATTTAATGGATCTCTACAATCAGAGGTACTCAGATATGAGTGATGGAGATCCACTGCCTTTAAGGTATCTCATGGGTGTTTCACCAGAGATCGAGACTATGAAAACAACCGTTAACTCAGGGTTCTCACTGTCTTCCCATTTCTCGAACAATCTATCGCTACTCGATCCTCGTTTTACAATTTAGTATTGCTTGTTGTTTGGGAGAGGTGTTCCAATGATGGATTGCGCCAAATTTCGCTGCTGTGTGGATCTCATAAGTGACAATCAAATACGATGGAATAACATAGGAGTGTCTAACTGATTTTCTCATAGAGATTCATTGGTTGATTATCTTTCTCTCGGAATTCTGATCGAGGAGTGACTTCTGATAAAAAATGATCTACTTGTGGAATTTAGTAGAAATTAGGATTCAATCCCAACAGAAGACACTATTGTTTCCTTCTAGAACCAAAATTAGTGTGTGTCCATGGTGAATACTCTTGAACTGGTGGTGTTGATCTCCGATATAGCAGCGCAAAGTGTAATTGCAAGGTTAGCACTCCAACATCCAAGTTAGTTTAGGATTCAAAAGTGTAGTAAAAGTGGAGATCAAAATCGTGTCCCTTGTATATCATGTATGAATGATTTTACATGTTGTATCATTTGAAGTGGAATGGAATTCTATTGGGCCTTGGCTTTTTGGCCTTTGTCTGATCCAACAGACAAACACATTTTTGGGTTATAAACTAGAACTGCAAATATAATATGTGTGTGAGTGAGTGCGTGTGTGTGTGTGTGTATGTGCGCATGTAAGTATGTGATTGTGAGTGTGTATGTGTGTGTATTTCCTTATTACATTTATACTTACTATTTCTTCATTTATGATTGACGGATAAAAAACAAGACACAAATCTAAATGAAGGATCTTGAAAGCTTTCACATCTTCGCAACTTTAGGTTCACACTTTAAGTTCCTATGATACCTTTTGTTTATTTTTGTTTTGGATCTTTCAACTAGAACTTCAACACTTATAGTTCTTGCTTCTTGATTGATGAGACTATATATTTATTTCTTGTTTAATTTTCATCATCAAAACCATTAGAAGACATTACCTGCATAGAACATAGAACAACATATACCATGTCTGTTTCAGGTGGTAATGGTATCCCTCGTCCAATAGAAGCAAATAGGTTATTGTTAAAGGATTTCATAACTTATATGCAAATAATATTGGGAGAACAAAAACATGTAATAAATGAGAGGAATGATTGCTCAGAATGATTAGTCAGTAATAATGATGAGGAGGGAAGAAAGAGAAGGAAATAAAAGATGCCTAGGCAGGAGATATTGAGTGACATGAAAATTAAAGTTTCATCCTTTAAAGGATAAATAATTCAGAGGCTTACTTAGAGTGAAAGACAAAAGTTTGGTTATTTATTTATTTTTTAAACTAGTATAATGCTCAAAATACGTAAGTTATTGTCCTTGAATTTTTAGTATTCCTTAGTGTGTTGGAATCAAATTGTCAAATAAAGGAAGAGTTATGAAGAGGCACTCATTGAAACTTTAGGTGAGATGAAACATATCATAAGGGAAATATTTCTGCCATCCTATTACCATATGGATTTCAAAAACAAATTACTGAGACTCACTCACAGGAATACAAGTTTTAATGAATACTAAAAAGAGATGGAATTTGCAAAGATAAGAGCTAACATGGAGGAAGATATTAAAGAAATCATGGATAGATTTATTCATGGATAAATTATGACATAAAATACATAGTTGATCTACATAACTATGTGGAAGTAGATGATTTGATGCATCAAGTTAACTTGGTAGAACAACAACTCAAAAGAAAGGGCCTAGAAAGGAGAGGCACAACCGCTTTCATTTCTCAAAGTTTGAATCACAAAACAAAGAAGGGGTGTTTCAAAATTAAAGGAAGTCATGGTTGAAAACAAAGGTAAAGTGTCATATATTATTTAAGTGTTTCAACTAACAAAAATGTTACGTGTTTCGAGTGTCAAGGCTGAAGACACATTGCATACCAATTTCCAATAAAGACCATGCTTATGGAGGAAAGTTAGGTAATCAGGAAAGAGGAGAATGTTAGGAAGCCAAATCAAGGAGAGGGATATAACTCAAAGGGAAAACATTTTTCCACAAAATATGGCTAGTGAAACTAAATTTATGTTCTTTAATTATTGATGTAGAAAGTTGTATTAGTGTTTATAGCATATGTTTGGTGTCTAAACTTAATTTGGAAAAAAACTTTAAGGCACAAGAAAGACAATAAAGGAGGTGAGGGTTTGAATTGGGTTTCTAGAAATGAAAACTTTTGTTACCCAAACAAACAAGGATGAAACAAGAACAAAAATAAATTAACATGATTATTTTTATCCTGGTGAACTGTTAACAAATTTAGTCTAGTCCACCCGCCAAGATGATTTTTCCTATCTCAATAAGGACTTAATCCACTATAATCAAATTAATTACAAACCACAAAGACTACCCGTTTATGTCTCTTGAGAAATTCTAACTATACCTTAGTCTCTCAAGGAACAATCAACTCACTGTTGAAATACAAAGAGGTGTGTTTACAAGATACTTCTAAGAAAGCAAATTTACACTAGTTTAAATACAATGATGAACGCAAAAGTTTTACTAGAAAGTTAATGAACAAAATCTCCTTGCTTTATAGGTCTTTACAAAAGAATAAAAAGAATCAGAGTATTTTTGCGCAGACTTTCTTTACACATGAACTTCATTATTTTTCCATTCTTCCAAGTCTTCTTTATATAGCCAAAGAAAGATCCGTTGGAGGGTAGAATTAGAATTCCAAATTCTAACTGTATTTTTGCATAAGAGTCAGCGTGAGTGGTAGACAACATCGTACCATAGTACATTCTTTGCTCCACAAAATCAGAGTAGTGGGAGGAATATTTGATCTTGTACCATGTACTATTTACCCACGTAAAACCTTTTTGATCTTATCTTCTAACCTTTAGAGGCTTTAGAAAATGTGTTGGTGAAGCATTCTTAGAAGGGTCAAAACAAAATGAGAGTCTTCAGAACCTTATCTTTAGAATCTTTAGAATCTTCAGAACTCGTTCAGCAGAATCTTGTCTTCAGCGGTTTCAGAACTTGGTCTTCAAAACCTCAGAATTTGTGAGCGCAGAATCTTTAGAATCTCGTCTTTAGAGTTTTCATAACTTATTTAGCAGAATCTTGTCTTCAGAATCTTCAGAACATTCTATTCAAAATATTAGATCTTGAGAAGACCTCAGAAGCTTTACCATCAAAGTCACATCCAGAAGCTCTAGACTAACGTTCATCAGAATCGTTGTTTAGAAGCATTTTGAACTTGACAATGTCTTGTAACACATAATTTGTATCTCTCCAGAGTCAGAGTGTTTTGATTCCAGAAACTGATGACGTCACACACCATTTTTTCAGAGTTAAAACATGTTAGGAAAAGCTACAAACTGGACAAAATCATTAGGGTACAAAATTGTTCTCTAACAAACACTTGATTGTTATCATCAAAACTAAATGCCAAATGCAGAACCAAATATGGTTCTTACAATCTCCCTCTTTGACGATGACAAAACCATGTATTTTGATGAACACTCTTTACAAGTTTAATCACATAAAACAAATCAGAGTTTTTTAAACAGCTCCCCTGAGTTCTATACTCTCAAAACGCATCTCAGCTTGTTCAAAGGCTCCCCATGAGTTCAAGACTTATGAAATAATTTTGAAGTGTAAACACCTTAATCAGCATGAAAGGAATTCATTCTTGATCAGAATCTAACTACAATTCCTGGTTAAGAACATCATTAGAATATGAGTAGAATGTTTGGTTTATCATTAGTCTAAATAGAATTTCTTAGTTGATCATCTCACATCCTGGCTTGCTATTAGAACTTTATGGAACCTGGTTTTGATGAAGTGTCAAAATCTTGGAAACAGAACCTGGTTGAACCATGACTGATGTAGTGGAGTATGGTTTACTAGAGTCGTGACTTCTGGATATCAACATGTGATATCTCTTTAGAGTTTTTGAACTTTGCCTGTTTAGAAAAATTCAGTAAACTTTCTCAAAGTTTATGATAAATCAAACAATGTTAGAGAAAGAAAGATCATAACATGTATAGGATCAGTTATGAGAAATAGATATATCAAAATCATCTCACTTTCTCCCCTTTTGTCATAAATAAAAAATACTTAGAATAGTTGAACCAAAAATTGAACTTCATTGATATAATCCGATAAAGTTAATATTAGACAAATAGAAAACAAAATATAAGTTTGTAAGAAAAACAAAGGTAAAAACAAAAAGGTCTCATATTTTGGTGGAGGAGTGGGCATCTTTGAAATGATATCATGAAGCATGTTGATGATCATAGAGTTTGTTACACTCTGCTCTTCGAATCGTTCATCCTATTTATCCAGATGTTGTATGACAACTGCATTCTCTTTTCTGAGCTCATCCAGAGTTTCCTTAATCTCAGAAGGCACAAAATCAGAGCCAGAAGAAAAGGTCTTCAACTCTTCAGAAGTAGTTTCAACTTCTAGAGTCTTCTCAGAAGGTTGAGTCTCTTGAACAAAAATGGTCAAGAAAAGTTCAACTTCTAGTGCAGGGAGTAGAAGCACTAGAGGAGGAGGTCTCCTAGAATAAAGTTCTCATAAACCTTTCTTCTAGCATCCTTGAAGCAGAAGAACTGTAGTTCAGAAGTGCTAGAAGACAACCATTTGCTGAAGCTATGCCAGAGGGAGTTACTCTCATCAGGATCATCGCGGTTGTTGCAAGCATCCACCAAGGAATAAAGTCTATTTGTAGTTTCAAAGTCGAATTGATTTATCCATTCATATTTGGGTATAGGACGAACATTGATTCGAAGGAAAAAAGAGTTAGAAGGGGTGGAGTAGGGTGTAGAAATTCTATCAGGGATGGCCATTCATATTTGGGTATAGGACGAACATTGATTCGAAGGAAAAAAGAGTTAGAAGGGGTGGAGTAGGGTGTAGAAATTCTATCAGGGATAACTGTGACCATCATAATTGCTTCTTCAGAATCAGAGGGGATGGATGAAGAGTTAGGTCCAACAATTTTATATCAGAATCAGAGTCCTCTGCCTCAAAGACACCATACCGAAATACATATATCATATCATGCAAGATATAAAATAAAATAAAATCATCAGCCACTAAGGCAACTATACATAACCTTTACTCGTCATAAAGACAACCACAAAATAAATATGTCTTTACATGCATGATATAAAATAAAAAGAAAATCACACTCCACTAAGACAACCACATAGACAATAATATTTATTTCTCTTAATCTTAAAAACACAATATATAATATACAAGAAATAGAATTTATAATATAATTTTCCATTATACTATATCAATATGCTAGTAAAATTTATGTGTTTAAATAGGTGACAGTGAAAGAAAATTAAAATTATCTTTTTTAGCAATCTAAAAAGGTAACTGTATGTATTTTATATCTTCCAGTATTAGACATCGGTTAATTTACTTGATGATAGACACACATCTGTAATCTTTAGATGTACATTAACATATATATTTTTGTGTGTATTTTTAAATAGATTTATTACTTTATGTTTTTTTTCTCGATTTCTATTATTTAAGAGGATTTGAACCTCTGTTATTTTATTATTATTATTATTATTAATTACTTTTTAATAATTTAAAAGATTATAATAGTAGTTTTTTTAATTTTTAAAATATATTAAATTTGAAAAGGGTTAAAAATCTTCTAAATTTAGAATTATATATATATATATATATATATATATATATATATATATATATATATATATATATATATATATATATATATATATATCACTACAAAAAAGAAGCTTAGTTGCCACGTGAAAATCATGTGGCAAACATCAAAATCACGTGGCAAGTCAAAATTAGCGACGTGGTGAGTTATGTCGCTGGGGAGTAAGTGGCAAGCAAGTAGCGACGTGATTCCCACGTCACAAAGTTGTGACGTGGTATTCACGTCGCTACATATTTGTTAATGACAGCTTTATTAGCGACGTGAGAATCATGTCACTAATTTGTGACATGATTCCCACGTCGCTACAGGGGACGTTTATATTTTTAAAAAAATTGTTAATAATTAATTTTTATATTAATTCATTAATGTAATAAAATTTAAATAATAAAATTTATATAATAAAATTTAAATAATAAAATTTATATAATAAAATTTATATATTAAAATTTATATAATAAATTTTATATAATAAAATTTATATATTAAAATTATTAGAATAATAGTATTTTATTTTATATTTCGAATAATAGAATTTTATAAAATAAATTCACATAATTAAATGTTATATAATTTATTAATTTAAAATGATAAAAAAAAATATATCTTACATAAATGCAAATATAAAAACGAAATAAAAAAAATGTTTTCACGGGGCATCTTCACCCGGAAAATTATCAAGATCAAAGTCATCAAGTCCGTCATCATCCGGCTGTGTATGATCAGGAACATTTTGATTTCGACCGCCTTGCATAAACTGTCTCATCTGCTCCTCCATATCAGATTGCCGCTTCCGCATGATCTCTAACTGACGCTCCTGCTCTTGCCTCATTGTCGTCATTTGGGCCTCCATTTCGCGTCTCACTTCACTGGCCGCCAATTGTCGTACTGTTTCAAGTTGAACCTGAGTCAGATTGGGTTGACGTGACCCCCCTTCTCCATCTCTAAGTCTTTGAAACAGATTACGATCACCAACTCTCAAGCCGGCGGCCGAATTTCCTCCCGCAAAAAAGCAACCATTAGGCCCTTTTCCATTAACAACCTCATTCCAAATATAGAAATCAACATCCCCATTAAGCGGCTCCCCCTCTGCTGGCCTGTATTGCGGATTGTGTTCCAGAAAACGTGCTAGCAATGTCTGATAATCATCCTACACATACATTAAATAATACAATTAAAAAAAAATTAAAACATTTATATATTAAATTATACTAAATTCAAATATATAAAAAATTTGTCACGTGATTTTCACAAATCAACTTATGAATTGCCACGTGAGTTTCCCGTGGCAATGTATCAGTTGCCATATGAAAATCAGTCACCTGGCAATTTATCAGTTGCCACATGATAATCACGCCACAACTTATAGATTGCCACGTGGAAATAACGTCACTATTTTTGTTATTAACTTAAAAAAAAAACATAAGTTTAATTACTTACAAAAGCTTTCTGGGTGCGGTCGTCGACAAAACCTCCCGATTTTTTTGTCCGAGTCCTCGTAATCAACTCAATGATCAACGGTGGTCTCCCCATCTCCTTAGTCTAAACAATAAAGTTAAAAATAATTAGTAAAAAATATTATGAATAAAAATATATATAACTTAAAAAATTAGTAATATTTACCATCCGCCGGACATGCTCTGCAGTGCTAATACTTCCAACAGTATTGACACATCCCCCCTTTTCGGATGCCCTCATCTTCTTAAAATTTTCGGATTTGGCCTTGAATTCAGGCGAACTCCAATATGTACGAAGTTCGCCAAAAACCTCTACGCCTATCCAGTTAGGACGAATACCATGCAGCTCATAATTCTCCCTAACCCGCCGCATGATATCAGAAAATCTTCTAGAAGTTCTGCTATAATATATTTTTTCCATTATTTTCTCATTCAACGGATCCCACACACATTTTTCCTGCAATGTTGTATGACATTAAAATAAAAAGTTAAGCAATTATCATTAAAATGTGACTTAAATAACAATACTAAAAAAATATAATAAATTTACAACTTAAATAAATAACAATACCTTAAATTTTTTAAACCATTCTTCTTTATTTGTAACCTCGCCAAAGTTCTTCCAAGAGGATTTATACATCTGCTGGATTATATAATTAATAACCTTGGCAGCCGTCCGACTCGGCGCGAAACTAAACAACAAGATTTTGAATAAACAATATTAATTATAAATTTATACAAAATATTAAAATGAATATGTACTTAAATAAAAGTTTATATAAGAAACTTACTTGCTTCCTTCGGGCCAAATCCAAAACCTCCCGTCAATTACATGAATCTCACTCGGATCATCTGATCTCTCACGACTATCAGCTCCATCTATATCATCAGCTACGACATCTGCATCACCGCCAGCCTGTGTAGGACGTGGGGTGCTGGATCCTGCAGCCTGTGTGGGATGAGGGGTGCGTGACCCTCCGGTCCGTCTAGGGCGCATGAATGACACCTGATGTTGAGCATGAATGACACCTGATGTTGACTGTACCCCGGTACTATGAAAATAGGCATTGTTAAATTCCCTACAAAAAACACACAATAAGTTTAATAAGTTTGGTATACACACACCATAAGTTTAAAAAGTTTTGGTAAACTCACTCAAGATATGGTTTAACTTCAACGCAGTTGATCAAGACATGGACATGTGCAGATTGCATTTCTTTTTGGGTCAACCAATGCACACCCTTCTTTCCAGAAGGTCGACCTGGTAGCGCAAAGACTGATAAGGTGAATTGACTCCTCTGATTGACATTTACAGGATTCCGTATGATTCTAGGAGTTAACATCAAGTGATTGAAATAGTGACTGCAAAAATGTGATGTTTCCCGATGCAAGTAATGTGCACATATAAATCCTTCTACTCTAGCTTTATTTTTTACCGATCTCTTTGAATCACCCATGAACCTTTCAAACGGATACATCCACCTATATTGAACAGGTCCACCAAGATAAGCTTCATATGCAAGATGCACGGGTAAATGTTCCATGGAGTCAAAGAAACCAGGCGGAAATACTTGTTCCAACTTACAAAGAATGAGTGCAATGTTTTGGTCCAACTTAATGATGTCTTCCACTTTTAAAGCTGACGCACAAATATCTCTAAAAAATTGACTAATTTCAGTTAGTGGGTCAAGAACATGTTTGGGTAGCGATCCAAATGCAATTGGTAGCAACTGTTCCATAAAAATGTGACAATCATGACTTTTCATACCATGTAATTTTCCAGTGTTAGGGTCAGCACACCTTGCTAAATTTGATGAATACCCATCGGGCATTCTCAATTCTTTTAACCATCTACAAACCGCTTTAGCTTCTTGGGAAGTCAGACTGAAACAAGCCTTGGGTTTTAATAATTTTCCATTCGGTTGAGGCTTCAACTCCAACTCTCTTCGATTACACCAAATTCCCATGTCTTGTCTGGCCTTCTCATTATCTTTTGTTTTTCCTGTCACATCCATCACTGTGTTAAATACATTATCAAAAAAATTCTTCTCAATATGCATAACATCAAGATTATGGCGCAACAAATTATCTTTCCAATATGGAAGATCCCAAAATATACTTCTTTTTGTCCAATTGTGGGTGACGCCGTATCCTTCAATTCGGCATGCTTTCCCAGTATCTGTAAATTTTGGTAGTTCACATACTTGGTTCCATATAACCCCTGGTGGCAATCGAGGCGGAGGCAAATCTTTCTCTCGTACATCTTTTTTAAAATTTGTCTTGTTTCTTCTATACGGGTGATTTGCTGGTAGGAATCTGCGGTGACAGTCAAACCATGAGCTTTTCCCACCTTTATCCAACGTAAATGCTTTGGTGTATCCCATGCAATGCGGACAACCCATTTTTCCATGCGTACCCCAACCAGACAACATGCCATATGCTGGAAAGTCATTAACGGTCCACATCAAGGCAGCTCGTAATGTGAAGTTCTGTTTACGGGATATATCATAAGTCCATTCTCCAATCCACATCTTCTTCAAATCATCAATTAAAGGTTGTAAGTACACATCAATTCCGGCTTTTGGACTGTGCGGGCCTGGAATAACACACGTCAAAAACATGTATGGTTTTGTCATGCACATCTCAGGAGGGAGGTTGTAAGGTGTTACAATAACTGGCCAACAAGAGTACGCACTTCCTGACGCTTGCACGTATGGGGCAAATCCATCAGAGCATAATCCAAGCCTGACATTTCTAGGTTCTGCAGCAAAATCTGGATGTGTCCGATCAAAGTGCTTCCATGCCTCACCATCAGATGGATGTCGCATAGTGCCAGAACTTGTTTGGTTTGTATGATGCCATGTCATTTGACTTGCACTGTGCATTGAAGCAAACATTCTTTTTAACCTTGGTATTATAGGAAGATAAAACATGGATTTTACTGCTACACGCTTTTGCTTGCTGTTAACGGCTCTACTGCGAACTTGATATCTTGGACTATTACAAAACTTACACTCCTCTAACGATCCATCTTGAGTACCAAACTCATTGTCATAAAACAACATGCAACCGTTAATGCAACAGTCAATCTTTCTTACTTTTAAACCCAACTTCGACACCCACTTCTTTGCGTCATAATAACTTGTAGGCAAATTGTCTTTCGTAGCGGTGGAGTCCAACATCATTTTTGCAAAATGTTCCAAACATTGATCAGAAACATTCCAATTTGACTTGGCAGCCAATAATCTCACACACATTGATAGCTTCGAGTCTGACGACCCCTCAAACAACGGCGTATTCATCTCGTTCAATAATTGATAAAATCTTTGCGCTTCCTCATTCGGCAACTCTTCCCCGTCAAAATCTTCAGGTTCATCATATGTCACGTTCACACCAAAAGCATCCTCAACCATGTCACCGATCAAATTAAAGTTCTCCTCATACTCCATAACCGGTCGACTACTTGAAGCATGCGTGTTGCTAGTCTCTGGTACATTAACCGGTAGTTCTTCACCATTATACGTCCAAACCCAATAATTTTCAATGAATCCCCTTCTATGCAGATGACGTGTTACTTCCTCTGGGTCACTAATTATTGGTCTACATTCACACTTAAGACAGGGACATCTAACCCCTCCTTCGCTTCGACAACAATCCTGAGCAAACGCCCACTTAATAAACCCATCAACTCCTACTATAAAATTGGGTTTAAGTCCACTTCTTCCTGGATATGTTCTATCGTACATCCAACTGCGATAATACCGATAATATTCCATACTGCACATTTATACAATCATTGTCTTTTTCATTAGAAATATTCTTAAACTATTTAATACTATTCTTAGAAATATAAATTTTGCTTTTTTATATATATACTAACATATAAATAAATATTCAAATGTAAAATATATAATTTTTTATTACATAACAATAATATCAAAAAACAATAATATAACATATTTACTTTTTATTATATATACAACAATAATATTAGAAAACAAATAATGTAAGATACATACTATTTATTATTATATATATAACAATAATATTAAAATAATAATATAATATATATATTCTTTTTTTAAATATGTTTTTTATAAATTGTTATTCTAATATATAATTTTTTTTCCATATCTTTAACATATAAATAAAAAAATAAAACTATTATAATAAATACAATTTACATCTATAAAAAACATGTTATTAAATATGTTATTAAATTTATGTTTTCTAAAATTTTTAAAAAAATATATTAAATATGTTATTAAAAAATATGCAAATTACATATACACATATACTACTAAAAAATATATAAATCACATATGCAAAAAATATGCAAATTACATATACAAATTACATATGCAAAAAATATATTAAATATGTTATTAAATATGTTTTTAAAATTTTTTTTATTATCAGTAATTTTATACTACTAACAGTATATACATATATTCCTAATTACCACAAAATACATATACAAATCTAATCTATATAATACATATAAAATCTAAAAAAAAATGCATAAATACCTCTATATAATTTCTTCAATAAATTTGCGTCTTCTAGTTCTTGGTGTTCTTCAAATTTCTCTACAAATAATAACGAACAATCGAACAAATACCATGTTAATTAAATACTTCATTCCAGTATAAAAACTAAAGAACAAACGAAATAAACATTTAACATCACATGCATACCTTAGATTTCTTCAACAAATTGGAATGGAAGAAAATTAATTCGCAAAAATGGGTTTGAGTTTGTGAGAGTTGCTGTAAATCAAAATTGGAATGGAAGCAAGCAAAGGCGAAGAAGAAGAAGCACGCTACTGTAAATCAAAACGTTAACATATGTAACTTCTAGTAGCGACGTGACTGTCACGTCGCAACGTTGCCACGTGATAATCACGTCGCTACAATGCAATCATAAATACTTTTCTCTGTCCAACACTGCACAGCGAAATTATGTTTCCCCCCAAAAATTTAGCAACGTGGCTATCACGTCGCTACAAAATTTCAAACTTCCCTCTCAAAAACGTTCACCAGTTTCCATTAAATATCATTAAAATATATTAGCGACGTGGTTATCACGTCGCTACTACCCACGTGATAAGCACGTCGCTAATATATGTCGCTGGGGACATATATTTTTGTAGTATATATATATATATATATATATATATATATATATATATATATATATATATATATATATATATATATATATATATATATATATATAAATGTTAATACACACATCTGTAATCTTTAGATGTACATTAACATATATATATATTTTTGTGTGTATTTTTAAATAGATTTATTACTTTATGTTTTTTTTCTCGATTTCTATTATTTAAGAGGATTTGAACCTCTGTTATTTTATTATTATTATTAATTACTTTTTAATAATTTAAAAGATTATAATAGTAATTTTTTTATTTTTAAAATATATTAAATTTGAAAAGGGTTAAAAATCTTCTAAATTTTGTTTGTGTGTTTTTTTGTTTGTTTGTTTCTTTATTTTTTTAAATTTTATTCATAAAAAAATATATAATATGCTTTAGAGTATTAAAATAATTCATATCCTATATCTATGTTCCTGTTTCAGTATTAAGATACTCCAGCCACACCCCAACAATATATACACACAATATATCTATCTGACACATAAATATACCATGCATTCACATCCTACACCATATAAATAGCAGTAACTCAACTCATATATTAAAACATATATATTTGATAACACATAGTATACCTTTATATTACAGTCTATAACTCAAAAAATTTATAAATTGAAAGTACACATGATATGTGCATTTAGAAAAGAACCACATAGTATATACATCCAAACACCGCCTTATCAATTTGGAAAATCAACATAAACTAATCATATATCACGTATACAAACCAATCTAGTTTAAGACTATTTATCACTAGATTTGTTTAATAATATTTTTCCTTAATCACTAGATTTATTTAATAATATTTTTCCTTAATCCTTACTTTAAAACACATAATTTTACTTTTAAGTTTTTGATCTTATCTGATTAGAAGAGATTGTCGATGACCCGCAAGTTTGGGTTGAACTGCGGTGAAAGAGAAGTGGGGAATACCTGCAAGACACTCTGATGCCAAAGTAATATTCAGAGCAGAATGCAATTAATAAAAAGTGTGTAGAATAATGTAGTTGACTCTCTAATGAAAAAGGATATTTATAGCCCCAGCGCTAGGTCAAGATCTCTATTTGGGCCAAGCGTCCAGGCCCAATACGAAGACATACAAGAATTATGTGTGTGAAATGGAGCATCACATGTCCATGATTCTGGGTCAATTTTCCTGTGATCTTCGAAAGATGATGACCAATTATTCTTGGAGAGCAGAGTCCCGTAATAAGAGAGGCAGTTGGCCACGTCCACTAGGAGGGAAAACGTGAGAGTGGTTTTCATGGTTATGTATATTTGATTTGCGGTGGAAGGGTGAATTTGATTTTATTGTTTTCCCTTGCTTTTCAGGTAAGATGGCCCAAATTGCTGAGGATCCCCCGGCCGAGGATGGCCCCGAGCCGTCGAACATGGTTTCGAAGATTGCCACTGACTCCTCGGATGCATTCAACGTTTTCGGGCACATGATAGAGGGCATCAAGCCATCGTGGACTTCTCTATGCCCGAGATCCACAAGTCGTATCTGCTCGTAGTTTCCGAGGACTCGATTTCCAACGTATGAATTCACTTTCAAAGATGCATTGATTCATTTACCTTTCAGTGGTCTCCATGCGGGCATCTTCATATGGTTGGAGTTGGCACCCTCTCAGCTTCACCCAAATGCGCTCGCGTTCGCGCAGGAATTCAATCTCGTGTGTCGATATCTTTAGATCAGTGCCACTTTGCCCTTGTTTCTCTCGATATTTCATCTCCAGGTGTAGTCTGCCAATGGTCGTCATAGCTGGGTTTCGCTCAAGCAATCTAAGAAGCTGTTCCGAATGTACTTGGGTTTTGTTCGCTCTTTTAAGGACAAGTATTATGTCGTGAAACCCCTTACGGACGCGGCCATAGATTCCATTTATGATGTTCAATCATTCAATTATAGGTGCTTATAAATATGTTGAGAAGCATGGAATCAAGTGTTGCTTAAAGAATTAGAGATATCTTGGTTTTAGCTCAAACCCTAATTTTGACTAGTTGTGTTAGGAGGTGATGATTCAATCTCAAAATCCTATTTCCTTGGAATATGATGAATAACTTCTTGAACAAATATATCTCATATTATAATAAGATGGTTATGACGATGGTATCTCAATCTATAAGCCATTGTCCCATGGTCTTCTTCAGTTGACCAATCATAGAGCTTCAAAACCCTAATTTGACCAAATGAAAATTATTTGTGTTTGATGAGTGATCTTTTTGGATGAGAATCCCCCTTGTACTTGATATACTATGTTAATGCCTCCTCACTCCTCTCTATATAAAGAAGGCACTGACAAGCATCCAAGACAGATACAGAGCCTAGAGAACCCCCTGCCCATTTTACAAAAAAGTATCAAATTTTAAAATTCGAATTTCATGTTCTATCTTGCTTCAGCCCAAACTAAAGATTAAAATACACTCCTGGACGTTCTCTGAAGTGTTTGCCATCCTTACCAGCCCTTGAAACACCACGAAGCAGCCCCATCCACTCTCACGGTTTACTTCATTTTTTTAAATTTTTTTTGCACGATTTATGCAATATCAATGCATTTTAACCATGCATATCTAACCATGTGAGTATTTGCAAGCTTTTGGTTTAATTTAATTGTAGTTTGGGAGCCAGAATCGTATACGACCATTTCTAGGGTTTGAACCTCTAAATTGGGATTTTTTTTACAATGGCTAAAATTAGCCAAAACTAAGAACATCATCTTGCTCAGGAGGTTGACAGCAATCAATCCATGGCCTCAAAGAAAATTTATTTTGTGTATTGCGCTTGTTTCAAATACAATGTTTATAGTGGCGGACAAAAAACTGTTACTATAGGGTTCCAGGTCAAAAAACGACGGAGAGAGGAAGAAGACAATGTGTGACAGCCCTTCATTGGACAATTTGAACTTGCGCGCGATTTATTTTTATTTTTAATAATTGTTGGAAATGTTAAATCATATTATTTTTGTTTGGTATGTATAAACGAATGGCAAGTCAGCTTAGATGGTGAGAAGGAGAGTGTATAAGGGAAAGGACCTGGGTTCGAATCCCAGGTCCAGCATATTATTTTTCTAACAATTTTCAAATGCAGATTTGGTGCATGCATTAGCCAGTGGTTCACCATGCACCCTACCATCAGATCATACTCATCCTGGATCCATTGCATCATATTATTTTTCTAACAATTTTCAAATGCAGATTTGGTGCATGCATTAGCCAGGGGTTCACCATGCACCCTACCATCAGATCATACTCATCCTGGATCCATTGCATCCAACATGTAGTCCCCATCATGGACTCTCCAGGCATGCCCACACAGGATCAAATGCCAATCTGGACTTCAACTTTTCGGCCAAGCATTTTTTTTACAGCAACACCCCCCCCCCCCCCCCCCCCCCCCCCCATTTTTTGTTTTGATGAACAAGCCCATGTTGTCTATTTTATTTTTTTATTTTATTTTGTTTATCATTTTCAAAAGTCTTTTTTTAATAAATCATAAAAAAATAAAAAAATAATAATAATTAGGATTAGTTTCTTTCTAAAATTAATTAATTAATTATTTTAATGCAATTTTATCAATTTAAAATCAAATTAGACTTAGGTTCTTTATTAATTTAAATTGTTTTCTTAATAAAAAAATACCAAAAATATATTAGAATTAGGGTTCATTCCCTTCAACTTTTATTTTCTTAATTAAAATTAATCATTCTCTTAGCAAAAACACAAAAAGATTATCTTGTTATTTATTTTTATTTATTAAGTTTTTAGACATAATATTTCTTTTCGCGCGTTTATTTCCTTTTGCATTTTATATTCATGTAACTGTTATACGGGATGTATTAGTTAATAGGAATTTAATTTATTGCTTTATTTTCTTTTTCCCTTTTGGTTTGGAATGTAAATATCCCCCTCCCCAAAGTCATGTAATAGTCTAGATTTATACTTTCTGCATTTTATTTTTCTGTATATATTACTGCTAGTAAATTAGACGTGCATGACAAGATTAGTTAATTAACCGTTAGATCACTAACCTCAAGATAATATAACTGAAGAAAAAAACACTTCTCACACTTTCATCCTTAGGGTATTCCTTGAAGATGTGAAAAACACAAGAAGGGGGAGTTGAATTGAAAACATGAAATTGAAAGCACAATGACACTGTATTTTTATCCTGGTTCGTTTGATCTCAAACTACTCCAGTCCACCCGTCAAGCTGATTTCGCCTCTCTTTAACGAGGTCTTAATTCACTAATCTCAAAAAGATTACAATCACTACTTTAACAAATGTTAAAGTCTTCTTGAGTACAACCACAATCCGGTTAATCTCAAGGAACACTGTTTCAGGACAAATATATAGGAGGGTGTTGTTGTTTTTCTTACAAAAATTGATTATCACAACTGTGATAATTTACACAAGATTATAGCTTGGAAATGTAAAAAATATTGCTAGCAGCTTTGAATATGTGTAATTGATAATGTAGCAAAATCGTCTTCGATTTTGAATGCTGACTTTGTTTATATAGGCAGTGGAATAACGTTGATCATCAAGCATGTTTAATGTCATTAACACACTTTCCATTTGGAGAAGATCCTGTCTGAAAGAAGCCGTTGGAAATGATGCTGTCATGAACGATCAGTAACGCTTCAGAATCTTATCTCCTTGCCTGCTGGTGACGCTTCAGAATATTGATGACTTGGATTAACATGTTCCTGTTCAGAATTAGAGTTTACTTAGCTTAAGCGCAGGTTCTGGTCATCAATCTTCAGCGCATGTTCTGATTGCTTCAGCGTGTAGCTCTTATGGCTTATCTTCTAATGTTGATATGGTCAGAACATCTGCATACATAAAAACATAATTTTAGGGTGCATATTTGTTCTTTGTATTTATTATCATCAAAACTCTAACTAAGGGTTATAGAATCAAACTATGTTCTAACAATCTCCCCCTTTTTGATGATGACAAAAACTAGATTTTTCAATTAAAAATAAAGAACAAAAGGTTTGAGAGAAACTCCCCATGAGTTTATTACTTCCCTTAAGTTCCTTGAGCATCAGAATTTAGCTGCATCTTCTATCAGAGTTTGTACTTTCTCCCCCTGTTCAAACATTCTCAGAAAGTAGAGGTTAAGTAATTCAGAATGTTTGAGACTTTTGTCTCGGTAAACCATTATTGAAAATATCTTACTTTCTCCCCCTTTTTTTCAGTTATCAAAAAGGCAATATAATCAGAGCCAAAAGATAAGAATTATATTAAAAACATTATGCAATGATAAGTTCCAAAATAGAAGAGCTAAAAATTAAGAATTACAGATAAACAGATTTAAAATAGAAATATAAGAAGGAGGGGGAAGTCGTGTGAACAATGCTTCCAGCAAGCTCTTGATCTGAGTATTAGACTCTTCTTGCTTGCCTAATATGCCTCTGATTTCCTTTTTGGTGTCTTCCTCTTTACCCAGAATGCTTTTAATCTCCTTGTTTGTGTCCTCCTGCTGATCCAACCTTGCATGAATGAGAGCATTTTCTTTCTTCAACTCTTCCAAAGTTTTCATAACTAAGGAAGGTGCTGGAGTTTCTTCAGGAGTTGGATGTTGCTCAGAGCATTATGCAACTTTTTCAGAGTGAACCATTGCTTCTGTTGTAACCATGTCCTTTGGAGCAGCAGTCAGGGAGAGACTTTCTGATTCTGGTTGAACTTCATCTGAGGGATGATGCTCTGTCCAAGGAGCATTATCCAGAGATAGGATGTCTTTCTTAAATAGTGGGGTCATAACTTGGTCTTAAAGAGCCTTCAGCTTATCACTAAAGTCCTGCTGAACCTATTCATAACTCTGTTCCTTCAGCTTCAGCGTTTCAGAACTAAACCAGTTTCAGAATCTTGTCCATATATAATCAGAAGCAGCAGTATTAGTTATCTCTTGACTAGCATGCTTTAAAGAAGTAATCCATTCCTGCATTCTTGTTTCAAAAATCGACAAATTCGTACCAACATCTGATGGGTCTGATGTGGTTTCAGTTGGTTTGGGTTTGGGAATGGTAGTTTTGAGAGATGTGGAGGTTAGTCTTTCCAGCAAGATTGGATCAATGAAAAGTCTCAAATTCTAAGCTGGACGGCTAGTAGGTGAAGGAGTGGGAGAGTCGGGTATGATGATTGGTCTAGTGGGGGTGTTTAGAGGAGTGGATTCCAGAGATGATGGGATTTCTGGAATATCGTGGATGGTGAGAGGCATGCAAATAGCAAGTGGTTCTGTGATTCCAGGTATAGGGATAGTATCAGAATCTGAATGAGGTTCTTCAGATTGGTTTGTTGAAACATGATGAGGTTATGGTTCATAGATAACAGAAGATTGATTTTCAGAAGGTTGAACTTCTGGTTGTTGTGAGATGGAGTTCAGATCTTCTGGTTGTGGTATTTCTTGATGAGGTGATTGTGGTTGTGAAATTTCTGGTTGAGAAATTTCTGGTTGAGTTGTTTCTGGTTGAGGTGATTGTGGATGAGAAATTTCTGTTTGTGGAGAGAGTGTTTGTGGAATTTCTGGTGTGGTATCAGAGTTTGGATTTACTGGGAGTTGAGAATTTGGATTTTGTGGTACGGGAGCAGAAAAATCTTGGTCAAATAAATCAATATCAGACAGAACTTTAGCAAGTTCTGGTTGGTTTTGTTCAGGATTTGGATTTTGAGAAAGGGAGTGAGTTTCATTCAGACCTAGAGTTTCTGATGGGTCAAACCCTATGTCAAAGTCTTCAAATGTTTGTGGAGTTGGATGTTCTGGTTGGGAAGGCATGGCTTCAGATGTTGATACATTTATTGATTCTATAACAGTAACAGAGGAAGGATTACCTTTCTTTTTGGCAGCTTTTGGAGTCCTCTGAGATGGTCCTTCTGCTGCAACTTTCCTTTTCTTGGTCTTCTTCAAAACAACTTTTGGAGCAGCCTTATGCAAATCCTGGATGTTGATTTCTGGTGCAGTACCATCTGCCTTACAAGCATCAATATATCTGACTATTATTTCTGGCTTGGAGTCAATCTCAGAAAATAGAGGAAAATCATCCAGAGGTATCCTTCTTGAAGTGATGGTTGCATAAGAAGTAATAGTGGGTTCCTTCTTGATATTCTCAATGATTTTCATCTTCTTCATATTTTTAGCGTTCAAGGGCTTCCCAACGGTTGCTTCCAATGTGCTGATTTCCTGGGCCTCAGTCAAATGTTCTATCAGCCTATTCTCGGTCAGAATATCTTATATGAGCCTGCCTAAGGGTATCCAATCCCTCTTGGTCCATTCATCTTCTCTTGTTTCCTTCACACTCGTTCTAAGATGATTAAACAGCAAGTGTGGAAGGTTTACCTTTGTCCTCTTAGCAATGAAATAGATCAGAAACAATTGATCAATGTTGATATAATCAAGAGATCTAGTTGGCTTCCTGTGGTTGATACACCCCAAAATAATTCTTGCCTAAATTCTGTGGTGATCCTTCAGATCTCTGATTTTGCTGGAGGGAAATCCATGAGAAAATATTTCCCTTGCAATAGAACCTACGTCAGAGCATCTCTCAGCCATGTCAACGCATCTGACAACTCCACCATTGTAACCAATAAGCTTTGAAATTAGGTCTTCTGTAATAACAATTTTCTTCCCCATGGAATAAGAAGTAACCTGATGATTTGAAGAGGAAGCATGTATCCAGAATTCTTTGACAAGAATTGGAAAAGTTGGCCCTAGAAGACGGTCAAAGTACCTGTTCCAACCTTGAGCAGTGACGTCCTTATACAGATTGAAGCCATTTTCTTGCAAGCTTTCAAAGTCAATAATCAGTTCTGAGAGAACTTCCAGATTATCAATGGGAGTGAGTAGCGTTCTGTAAGGTTCTTCATACTGTTCCATTGAAGTAGATTCCTGAGTACTGATGTTTTGGACGCTTGAAAAAGCCATTGTTCACACAATATTTGAGGAAGATGAAAGGGTTTTTTGAAAATAAGAACTTGAAACGATAGAAAATATTAAGAGAGTAAAAAGAAGTAAATGTAAAAGGTGAAATTTGAGTTTAAATAGTTTTTCTTGAAAGCGTAAACAGTAAGAGAGAGAAATAATTAGTCATGATTATAAGCATTAATGACAGCTGAAATCAGGGGATTCAGAAATATACTGGAACGGTTACCCATGGCATGTGTCTCAATGCACCCAATCAGTGCTTTTGACCTTTCAGAAAAGTGAACGCGTGTTCAGCCTCAGAAAGTAGCTGATGAATGGATGACAACTGTTTGATTAAGTGAACATCATGCTTCTATCCTTGAAATGAAACGTTCAGATCTTCATGGATAGATTCTGATGCAATCTGTACTTCTAAAACTCTGAAGACAGGTTAATCATTAGTTCACAGAAACTAACAAAGTTCTGAAGGTTAAGATATACAAATAAAATATTTTATTCTGGGCATAGCTTCATGCTGAGATGTTTCAGAATGAAGTTAAACCTATCTTCAGAAAGAGGTTTTGTAATGACATCAACCCATTGATGGTCTGTGTCAATAAATTTTAAGTTAAGAACCCCTTTCTGAATATAGTCCCTAATAAAAAGATGTTTTATTTCTATATGCTTAGCCCTAGAGTGCAAAATTGGAATCTTGCTCAGACAAATAACAGAAGTATTGTCACAGAAGATAGGAATGTTACTCTCAAATATGTTGAAGTCTCCAAGTTGACTTTTCATCCAGAGCATTTGTGTGCTACATCCAGCAACTGCTATGTATTCAGCTTCTGCTGTTGATAGTGCAATTGTGGATTGTCTCTTGCTGGTCCATGAGATCAGATTTTCTTCCAGAAACTGGCAGCTTCCAGAAGTGCTTTTACGCTCTACTATGTCTCCAGCGAAGTCAGCGTCACAATATCCTACTAAGCTATAATCATTTGATTTTCTATAAAACAAACCCAAATTAGTAGTACCTTTCAGATACTTGAAAATTCGATTAACTGCTGTTAAGTGAGATTCTCTAGGATCTGATTGGAATCTAGCACATAAGCAAACACTAAATAAAATGTCAGGCCTTGAAGCCGTCAGATAGAGAAGAGAACCAATCATACTGTTGTACCCCAAAATTTTCCCTCCCACTTCATCAAAAGTTTCTCACCACAAGACCCTTGGAGTTCAAGATCAAGTTAGGGTTTGCTCTGCTCAAGACTCCTCCTTGCGCTGTTGACACAAATTAGGGTTTGAGTTTGCACAAAGATGTTTTAACATAAAATGCCCAAAGTGACTTTCATGCTTCATATTGGACTCACAAGTTTATCCATACCAAGTTTCAAGCCTTGATTCCAACCTTTGCCCAGTCAATTGGGCAGTTGACCTCGAAATCAGTTGTATTGGGGAAAAAGTCAACTGTGACCAATTGACAGTCAAATCTCATGATTTTTGACCCACATCAACATAATAAACTCATATGTACCATTTGATCAAGTTTGGTTCACAATTCCACAAGAAATTTGATCAGATCACCAAAAGGGCAAAATGGTCATTTTTAGGGTTTTGACTGCACAAGGGAAATTTTTTACTGTTTGACCTAGCCAATGGAAAACCAAGCTCACATATGGACTCAAGGACTCAATGGCATGGTATTGACACATTCAACAAGTTCAAAAGGTTCCAAATGCACAAGATTGACAGATGAATTTTCCAGTCAACTGATCAAAATTTGACTGTATACTGAAAAGTCAAACTTTGACTTTTTGGTCAAAATCAAGTGCCAAGATTCATTTTTCATCAAGACATGTCAAATTATGAAACTTGTTCATCAAGAAATCCAAATTTGCAAATTAGGATTTAGAATGAGAAAATTTCATAACTTAAAATTTTTCTGTTATGAAACTTCCTTATTTTTTCCTAACTTTGTCCCATTTTTTCATCAAGATAAATTTGGATTCAAAAAAAACTCAAAACATGAAAGTTGTAGTCCATTGCAAAATATACAACTTTTATTCACAAAGTTTCCTCAAAAGAAGCTTGTAGCTCAAGTTATGATTTTTGGAACAAGGGTGCAAAACATTCTTAACTTAGAAAATTTTTGACTTATTTTAGGCAGGATTTTTGCCCAACTTCATGACCACTTTTCACATGCTTCCACTTGGAATTTCATCTTGAATTACAAAGATGGATTGTAATACACATTCCAAGCTTTCCAAATTGTCCAAGAACTTCTCAAACACCCTTGTGGTTAGGGAGAATCGAATTTGCAAAGTTGAGCAAAATCCACTTTTGTTCTTGACCAAGGCATGTTCATACACTTTGCATTTTCAAACTCAGTGGTTCAAGCTAGATTACAGGTCTCTAATCCCATTCACACTCAATAATTAAATGCCAATCCTTTGTGTTCAAGTCTTATTTTGTGTATTTAGCCATTACATGCAAGATTAAGCCATATATGGAAAAAGCAATTTTGCCATTCTTGTAAAGGTCCACTTTATGTCAAATTCACAAATCAAAGAGGTAGAGGCCAGATCTTTTAGGCACAAGTTTGTGGACAAATCCCACTGATCAAGAACCAAGTTTGCAGCATGCTTGAGGGGCTTGCTTTGGCCTATAACCCAACTTGCATTTTGTTTGCTTAAATAAGAAGAAAACTTGCATATTGAACCATAACTCTCATGCCTGTAAAGACCAACTAAAACAAACTTTGTCCATATATTTCATACTCCCTAACTGACCTAAAGCACAACCAAACCATCCCACAAACCTCCTCATTCACAGAAACACCATTTTTCTGCAAGAAACAGGGCATTCTGCATTTTGACTTGGCCAGCATCATTCCCTCGCGCGTTTTTGCCCAAACAAGTTCCAATACACTCCATACCATCCATTGAAGCTGTCCCAAGCCTTAGATACAAGCTGTAAACTCCATAGCCAAGTTTGCCATTTTCACTTTTCATTGTTGCAGGTTGACTTCCATAGCTTGATTCAGAAGGATTCAAGGCACACCAAGCATAGAGGAAGCATCCTTGGACCTCAGGCAAGCTGTACAAGTCCTCAAACACCATTGAAGTTAGCCATATTACTCTGTTCGAGTCAAGCTGAAACAGGTAAAGTGTGAACTTTTATCTCTCTATCCAAGCATATTTAGGCTTAAGTTTGTGAAGAAAGTATGTTCTACTCATGGCCCTGAAGCTATCTATATACTCACATTTCATTTATATTGTGTGTGCTAAGAGAATTTTGGACCTGAACATAGAAGAAAAGCTAGGTCAGAAATTGGGGGAGAAGAAATTCTCTCTCGTTTCTGAGAGTTAGAACAACTTTTTTATATATTTGAAATCGTGACATGATGCTCTATAATGTTTGTGTTGTGAGTTTTTGTTAAAAGTCAAGGAATCAAGAGATGACAGAGATGGAAGGAAGCGCGCGTTTTTTTTATTTGAATCTGGCTGAAGGTTGAAGACAGAGTTGACTTGGGCTGGGCCTGAGTCAACCTGCTTTTTGCACCATTTTTTTCCACTTACACCCCTTGGCCCATTGTGTGTTATTTTGATTATTTTTTACTTTTCTTTTTTTCTTCTGACTTATTATTTTTTGTCAAAATATAAAAAACATTAAAATTATTTTTTCACCCATTTTTTGTATTTATTTGGCATTTGTTTGTTTATTTAAGCATATATATATATATAAACCAATATATTTCTTTTTATTTTAAAACACAAAACAATAATACAAAAAAATATATTTTTAGTTATTATTTTTTATTTTGCATTTTTGAAAACATTTTCTAAAAATATACTTTTTTTTTTATAAATAATTAATATTTATATTTTTGTGCATATTTAGTATATTTAAATATATATAATATAAATACTTGTATATTTATTAAAATATTTAGGATAAAAATATGAAAATAATACATTTTTTATTTTATTAATATATGACATCAAAAATACTTTTTTTACAATATACTTCTTTTTAATTTTTTTAAATATAATTAACAAATATTGTATATCATATAATTAATAAATACTACTTATTTAGAAAACTAGGGTTTTGCCCTAAACCATGAAAATATCCAAATTTGATCCTTTTTTATTTTTGTGAATATTTTACATTGAAAAATACTTTTACATACATACAAAACCATTTTTGTGCATGTTGCATATTTATTGTATTTATTTAATTATTGTACAATTAAATAACTTGTATATTCAATTTGGATGTAATAGTTTAGATTTAAATTTCTTGCTAAATATACCCCATTTGAACATTTGTACCCCCATCCCTATAATTATGTTGTAATAATTTAGGACTTTAAATTCCGCATTTTAAATCTTTCTAATTATGCCATGATAGACCTAGGGTTTGTATGCAAAAGTCAACCAACCAATAGCTTGACTAATGCAAAGACCAAAATGCATGAAAATGGACAACACTAATCACACTTGCACCCTTAGGGTTACTCCACTTGTTGCCTTCAATAATGGGCCATGCTTGCATGTTGAGTGTCTTTGGCCAAACAAAAACAAATCTAATGATCGTAGTCCCTCAATGACGCTTTCTCAAGTTGCCTAAAAAATGATCAAGTCCCCTCAAGAAAATGCCAAAGATACTTGACACCATTGCATTCATGGTCCATACGATGACCCGCGTCCGTCCCGTTGACATCCTAACACAAGATTGTCCACCAAATACAATGGTGGAACAATACTGTTAAAAGGGTTAAAACATAGGAATGATCTTTGAGAAATTTAGGGTAGATAGCTCTTGGTTACTTGACCAACTTGCAAAACAAATCCTTGCCATTTTTCAAAACACACTCCACAACACAACTTTCAAAACAACTTTCAAAAACATTGAAACATCTTTTCAAAAAGACAAACACCTTTGTAAAACATTCGAGTAAAGAATTGTTACAATGGTTGCCTAGACAAAGGCATCTTTTTCAAAACATTTTCAAAACCACACACACAAAGCACCATTTCAAACAATTGAAAAGCAAAGGCAAGTGATCTAAGCAAGTAACTAAGAGCCCATGGATAACCATGGATAGAAAGGGTGCTAATACCTTCCCTTTCTATAATCTACTCCCCGAACCCAAGAAAACATCTCAAAGGTTTTTCCTGTGCTTTTTAACCTTTCCTTAGGATAAAATAAAAAGTCGGTGGCGACTCTTGCTAAACCGAAACATTTGCGAAAACAAACGCAAACCTCAAGTCAGTTCTCCCACCGTATCAATGAACTTGAGACTCTGCTGGGGACATTTTAAAAGTGGAGTAACCTTAGGGCTTAGATCACCCTTTTGCATGACTAATTGTTTGCTTTGATTGCTTTATATTTTGGTTCTCTTGTTTGGGCTTGAAATCCTACACCCGGATTTGGGGAAACATTCATAGATAGCAATACTTTGTGGAAACTGCGCGAGGTATACCGACACGGTTGAAGCAATATCTATATTAGTGCGACATATTTGTGAGTACCGGTAACCCTTGAGTTCAATCAAGGAGAGTACGGGGCCGCTGAGTGATGTCACTAAGCACTAATGACCTAAAACCTTACTTGACCATCTTGGCCTTTCATTAGGGGTAGTGAGATGACCGGCTTTGGTGCAATCTGAAGCTGGTAGATACTCGATACTACACTCATTGAGGGTTGTTTTCTTGGAATATTTTGGTCGCTAGTTAAGTGGCTAAACCAAAACAATGAACATAGAAAACAATCTAATGATATTGAGCTCCTTAGAACCCGGTTACTATTTATAGGACATGTTTTAAGCCAACTACACTTAAGAGGGTACTCACCTATGAAACCCCATGCAAGCCTAAAACTAGGGTTTTGTGTGATTTGCTTGTACATGTGTTTGTGCATACATCATGAACATCATAAAGCATCATATGCATCCACTAACCATTTCAAGGGTTTGGATCTTCAACTTTGTTCTTGTTTTGTAGGTCATGTAAATTCCTCGCAGGAAAACTATCCAAGTCAACCTTGTGAGGATCCCTCCTCAAGTCAAGGAGCTCACATCCAGAATTCCCGAAAGCTCTCCCTTCAGTGAAAGACATGGTAGACTGTTCAGCCTAGTCAACACCAGCATTGAAGAAGACATGATGAAAGTGTTGTTCCAGTTCTTTGACCCCCTTCACCACTGTTTCACATTCCCCGACTACCAATTGGTGCCTACTTTGGAGGAATTTTCTCAACTCCTAAGAATTCCTATTCTTAATCAACTACCATACAACGGTACGGAAAAAGAACCAAAGCCTGAAGATGTTGCTCAAGCACTACACTTGCAACCATCCGACATCAAGGGGCATTGGGAAACCAGAAGTGGTGTCAAGGGCTTCTTGGCAAAGTTCTTGTTTGAGAAGGCACAAGAGTGTTGGAATTCCATGGATCTGCAAGCCTTTGAAGAAATTGTGGCACTCCTTATTTATGGGTTGGTCTTGTTCCCAAATCCTGACCAACTTATAGATGCGAATGCTGTCAAGATCTTCATATCCAGGAATCCCATACCTACATTACTTGGGGACATCCTCCACTCATTTTACACACGAACAATGAGAAAGAGAGGTGATCTCATGTGCTGTACTCCTCTCCTTGCAAGGTGGTTTATTTCGCACCTTCCACAATATGTTTTGAAGAATGACCAAGGCTTAAGGTGGTCACAACGATTGATGACCCTCACACACTCTGATGTACATTGGTGTTCTCGATCCAGAGAAAATGTCATCATCGTCGATTGTTGTGGAGAGTTCCCTAATGTTCCATTACTTGGCATTAGGGGAGGAATTACCTACAACCCTTGTCTAACTTTGAGACAATTTGGATATGCACGGAGGGATGGCCCTCATAACATGTTGATTCCTGACCTAGTTTTTGACTTCGACAACGATGCGCAAGGACTTCGCCAAAGATTCATCAGAGCTTGGAGGATGCCTAACAAGGTAGATAGCAAGACACTGGGGCACAAGAACTCCATCCCTCTTGAGCCTTATCTCAAGTGGGTACGAACCCGATCCCAGAGTCTAATGATGCCTTACCCTCATGTTCTCCCTGTGATTAAAGAGCCCGTTAAGGAAGGAGAGGTTCCCTACACCATCCAATATCCTGACATGCCAACATCATGGGAGGAGATGCAGAAGAGTTGGATCCAACTCAAGGAGGAGCGGAATACTTTTGAAGCCAGCTTCTATGCCAGCGAGAAGAAGGTTTTGGAGTTTACCCGCCGACTCCATGAGGAAGAAACCCTCAATACTTACATCGCGCCAAAAAGGATGCGCAACGTCTTTTTACCTTGAGAAGTTTTTGTAATATTTGGCCCATGAGGCATTTATGTACTGACAAAATTTCTTTTTATTAATATGACGTGTGTTCTTTTTGTCTGCAACAAATGTTGAATTTCTAAATCCTTGAATGCATTGCATAAATAAACATATCATTCATCATGTGCACAAACATGTCTCCACACCAGGTTTCCTTATCTCTCTGCTGTTTATTTCAGTAAGATGGATCTCGAACAGACGGTCAAGGATATGCAGTCGCAAAACTCACAGTTTCAACATCTCCTAATGACCTTGGCAAAGGGTCAGGAGGACCTAAAAACACTGCTTGGGAACAAAGAGCAATAAAAAGTGAAAAATAAGAAGAAAAGAGTCGGGGTGGCTACCCTGGGAAGAAGGTTTGAAAATGAAGCCAGAAGAGTTCTTGAATTTCCCTCCACATCTGAAGAGGGAACCAGTAAAGGAAAATGGGCTGCACTACCTTCTAAATCCGAAGCTGAAGAGGAAGAGGCTGAAGAAGATGAAGACTACTCAGAGTAAAAATATCCGCCAGCGGACGACAAATACAAGAACTTGGAGGATAGGCTGGCAGCTATGGAGCTGCAAAGGGTTCCCGAGTTAGATTTCGAAGATTTGGGATTAATTGCTGGAATTGTGATCCCTCCAAAGTTTAAGGTGCCAATTTTTGCAAAGTATGACAGGCTGTCTTGCCCGAAGATGCACCTAAGGTCGTATGTCCAAAGAATTCAACCTCATACATCCGACAGAAATCTTTGGGTACACTTCTTTCAAGATAGCCTGTATGGTGTTCAGCTAGACTGGTTCTACAAGCTCGAGAGGTCAGAGATAAATAGTTGGGAAGACTTGGCAGCTGCCTTTTATCGCCAGTATCAATATAACTCTGACTTGGCGCCAACCCGTACTCAGCTACAGAGTATGGGAATGGCCTCAAATGAGGGATTCAAGGAATACGCCCAGAAATGGCGCGACTTAGCCGGAAGAGTGCAGCCACCTCTTTCTGATAGAGAATTAGTTGATATGTTCCTGGGGACACTATCTGGCCCGTTCTTCAACCATTTGATCGGGAGCTCATCCGCAGGGTTTACTGAATTGATTTTGACTGGAGAACGGGTGGAAGCCGGTATTAAGAATGGGAAGATTCAAAAGGATGCCTCTGCATCTACAACTGTTAAGAAATCATTTCCGGCCAAGAAAGAAGCAGTTGTGGTATACTCTCAGAAAAGATCGGGAAGAACTGAGCACCGGCCGACTGTGGGGGCCGTGATGATCCAAAATCCATCAAATGATCAGCCTCGTTATAATCAATCCAGACCAAATCAGCAACGGGTGGAATGGCCACAACGGCAGTTCACCCGCATCAATATGACGCCCGCGCAAGTTCTTCCCCATCTGTTGAAGTTGAATCTTACCACTATCAAAAAGGCACCAAAAAATGTGAACACATCTTCCCCGCATTATCATCCCAATGCTAAATGCGCCTATCATTCTGAAAGTGTCGGGCACGACACCAACGATTGCTGGGCACTTAAGCATAAAATTCAAGATTTAATAGAGGCGAAAGAGGTTGAGTTCGATGCTCCAGAGAAGCCAAACGTGATATCCGCTCCAATGCCGAAGCATGGTCGCAATGTGCATGCTATTGAAGAAGATCTGTATGTTTCCGATGTCAATGATCTGATGACTCCGCTGTTAACAATCAAGTTAAATCTGTTGAAGGCTGGGATTTTCCCAGGATGTAAAGAAGACTGCTACTGTTGTTCCTCTCTACCAATCGACTGTCCATTGCTGAAGATATGCATCCAATGCCTAATGGACAGTCAACAAATTCTTTTCGAAAAGATTCCTACTACTCCAACCCCTATCAAAGATGTTTCAATAATCACCATCTCCACCAATCTTTCTAAGGTCCCTAAAAAGCCTGTTAAGATTACATCCGCTACAAAGTTTGTTCCTCTGAAAATAACTATGCCTGGGCCTGTCCCCTACATTTCTGACAAATCAATACCATGGAATTACGGTGGAGAAATCTACTACCATGGTGTTAAACAAGTTGAGATAACCGAGGAAAGCTCTGATGAAGAAGATGCCGACATTGGAAACATTGCCGGTACAAGTAAGATTACCCGAAGTGGGAGAATATTTTCTCCAGAGATTGCCTCTCCAAAGGCAATCTTTGGACCCTCTGTTGCTGCCAAAGTTACTCCTGCACCGATAAAACTTTCCGCTAGAACCCCGTTGATTGAAGAAGTTGTTATTCCTGTTGTTGTCCCTCTTACTTCTGCTGATAAGGGGAAAGGGATCCAAGATGAGCTCGTCAGGACGAGGGCTCAACCTTTGGTCATCCCTGAAACCTCTAAGAAAGAGATGGAGGAGATTCTGAAAATAATTAAGAAGAGTGATTATGACGTGGTAGAACAACTGGGGCAAACCCCCTCGAAGATCTCCATGTTAGCATTACTGCTTTGTTCAGAGGCGCACGCCAAAGCATTGATAAAATTCCTAAAGACAGCCCATGTGCCCCAGGAAACCTCAGCCGATCAATTCCAAGACTGCATAGCCAGCCTTACCGCAGACAACGGCCTAGGTTTCTCTGATGCTGACCTGACCCCAAAAGGAAGAAAGCACAACGACGCATTACATGTGTCAGTAGAATACCAAGGGACTACTCTGGCCCATGTTTTGGTCGACACTGGTTCTTCTCTGAACGTACTGCCTAAGAAGGCTCTCGACCGATTGGATTGTGAAGGCTTGGAGCTAAGGCTAAGTAATATCATTGTAAGGGCATTTGACGGGTCCAAGAGAATGGTACATGGGGAGGTCGACATTCCCATTAAGGTAGGCACTGAAGTGTTCCCCTCAAATTTCTATGTGATGGACATCCGTCCGTCATACTCTTGCTTGCTAGGGAGGCCATGGATACATAATGCTGGCGCAGTCACCTCCTCCTTACATCAAATGCTGAAATACCATGTCAAAGGAAAAATCATAACCGTGCACGGTGAAGAGGAATATATGATCAGCCACCTGAACTCCTTTCGGTATGTAGAGGTAGAGGGTGAATTCATTGAAACACCATTCCAGCACTTTGAGGAAGTCTCTCCTGAGATGGCAGTAGCAAAAGTGGTAGCTGAAGTACCCAAGCAGGTGGCCAGGATGGCATCTCTAAAAGACGCGAAGGCTGCGATGAAGGAAGGGAAGAGCTCAACTTGGGGGCAGTTGCCTGATATTCCTCACAAAACAGACAAGTTTGGTTTAGGATTCACTGCTGCAGGGCAGAAAGCTATGCGCCGCTCAAAAGTTGAAAGAACACCCATCAAGATTTCTCCTTATGGGATCAATGCTTTGGACGGTGAAGACGAAGAGGCCAACATTGAAGATTGGATCTTCCCAACCATCAAAGGGAGACTACGCAACTGGGAGGCGAAAGACTTCGTCCCCATTACTTTTATTAATCAGTAACTATCTGTCAAACATTTCCTTTGGTTTGTAATAATTACTTTTGAATAATCTGCACACTACTTTTTCACCTCATGCCTTGCCCGGGGCATGTAGGTCCATTTGTAAGGGTTTTGATTATCTTCATATTCATATGCCATGTTTAATGATTCATTGGACGTTTTTCATTGATAAACTGTTGTATTCATTTTCTTTCCTTTTGCATTTTTGTTCGTTTAAGGATGGTTATCCCTTACACACACCCACACTCACAAATGCAGGTACCCATCCACTCTGGATTCTATGGGTGACTATTCTGCTATGTCCTTCAATAACTCTGAAGATTTGGTCAATTAGGCTGAGTATAAAGATGACGAAGATTGTGAAGTACCAGGGGAGCTAGCCAGACTTCTACAACAAGAAGAAAGGGCCATCTTACCTCATGAAGAGTTGTTGGAAACTATCAACTTAGGAACAGAGGAGGACCGGAAAGAAGTACAAGTGGGTGCCAATCTGGAACCAAGTGTCAAAAAGTGCTTGATACGGTTGTTAAATTAATACGTTGAAATCTTCGCCTGGTCTTATGAAGACATGCCGGTTTTAGACACAGATATCGTGGTTCACCGTCTCCCTACAAGAGAGGATTGCCCACCGATCAAGAAAAAAGTCCGCCGAATGAGGCCCGACATGTCGGAGAAGATTAAAGCAGAAGTAATGAAGCAATTCAACGCTGGCTTTCTGGCTGTTACCTCCTATCCATAATGGGTTGCTAACATTGTGCCAGTACCTAAAAAAGACGGCAAGGTCAGGATGTGTGTGGACTACCGGGATTTGAATAGGGCTAGTCCTAAAGATGACTTTCCGCTACCGCACATCGACATTTTGATTGACAACACGACTCATCATAAGGTGTTTTCCTTCATGGATGGATTCTCGGGCTACAACCAGATTAAAATGGCCCCCGAGGACATGGAGAAAACAACCTTTGTTACACAATGGGGTACCTTCTGCTATAAGGTGATGCGGTTCGGACTGAAGAACGCAGGGGCAACTTATCAACGCACCATGGTAGCTTTGTTTCATGATATGATACATCATGAGATCGAAGTTTATGTAGACGACATGATAGCTCGATCACAAACAGAGGAGGAACGACTTAAACATCTGGAAAAGCTGTTTTCCAGGTTGAAAGAGTACAAGCTCAGGCTGAATCCAAGTAAGTGTACTTTTGGAGTTAGGTCTGGTAAACTTCTAGGATTTATTGTCAGCAACAAAGGCATTAAGGTCGATCCAGCAAAAGTGAAAGCAATACAAGAAATGTCTGCTCCCCGTACTGAAAAGGAGGTTAGAGGGTTCTTGGGGCGCTTGAACTATATTGCCAGATTCATCTCTCATCTGACTTCTACCTGCGAACCAATTTTCAAACTATTAAAGAAAGATCAGGTAGTCGAATGGAACGACGATTGCCAAGCTTCTTTTGATAAGATCAAGGAGTATTTGCTAGAACCTCCTATTCTGATGCCACCCGTCGAAGGAAGACTGTTGATCATGTATCTGACCGTCTTGGATAATTCAATGAGGTGTGTTTTGGGCCAGCATGACGAGTCTGGTCAAAAAGAGCATGCTATTTATTACCATAGCAAAAAGTTTACCGACTGTGAGACTCGCTACTCACTGCTCGAGAAAACTTGCTGCGCTTTGGTATGGGCTGCTCGCCGACTAAGGCAGTATATGCTGACTCATACCACCTTGCTGATTTCCAAAATGGATCCTATCAAGTATATCTTCGAGAAGCCTGTTTTATCTGGAAGAATAGCTAGATGGTAAATGATCCTAACAGAGTATGACATCCAGTATACTACCCAAAAAGCTATAAAAGGGAGTGTACTAGCTGATCATCTAGCTCATCAAGCTATCGAAGATTATCAACCCATGAGATTTGACTTCCCAGACGAGGACATCATGAATTTGGACAACATTGAAGGTAACTGACCATATGACGGACCTGAATAAAGGATCCCGATGGACCCTGTACTTTGATGGTGCTTCAAATGCACTTGGAAACGGTATCGGTGCGATGCTCATTTCCCCGGAAGGTTGCCACACACCTTTCATGGCCCGACTTTGCTTCAGCTGCACCAATAACATGGCTGAATATGAAGCTTGCATCTTTGGTCTCAAGGCTGCTATAGACTTGGGGATCAAATCTTTGATCATATTTGGGGACTCGGCTTTGGTTATCAGTCAAATCAAAGGAGAGTGGGATACCAAACATCCTAATCTTATCCCATACAAAGAACATGTCCTGACATTGTTGCCTCATTTCGAGCAAATTACCTTCGAGCATTTCCCGCGAGAAGAGAATCAGCTAGTAGATGCTCTGGCTACAATGTCTTCCATGTTTAAACTCAACTGGGATAACGAGGCTCCCCAAATCACCATCGAGCGAATGGATGAACCTGCACATTGTCATGAGATTAATACCGAAGAAGTAGTGGAACAACCCTGGTTCCATGAAATCAAAAGGTATCTCCAGACTAGAGAATACCCCGAAGGAGCTTCCGTCAATGACAAGAAGTTCTTAAGGAAATTTGCTGCCAAGTTCTTCCTAAGCAACGACATCCTCTACAAACGCAGCCATGATTATGTTTTACTCCGATGTGTAGACAAAGCTGAAGCAGAGCTAATCATGACTGAAATACACAGCGGTACATTTGGCACCCACTTGAGCGGGCATACGATGGCTAAGAAGATTCTAAGGGCAGGCTATTACTGGTCTACCATGGAAGCAGATTGCCATCAGCATTCCCGTACTTGCCAAAAATGTCAGGTCTACGCTGACAAGATTCATATTCCTCCTGTTCCTCTCAACGTTCTGACAGCTCCTTGGCCATTCGCAATGTGGGGCATTGACATGATTGGAGAGATCAAGCCCACAACATCTAATGGACATCGCTTCATCTTGGTCGCCATTGACCACTTTACCAAATGGGTCGAAGCAGCTTCCTTCGCCTCTGTTACAAAAAATGTGGTTGCCCGCTTCATCAAGCAGAACCTCATATGCCGGTATGGTGTCCCCGACAGGATCATCAGAGACAACGGTGCAAATCTGAATAATACTATGATCACCGCTCTATGCGAACAGTTCAAGATTTATCATCACAATTCATCTCCCTATCGGCCGAAGATGAACGGTGCTGTTGAAGCAGCAAACAAAAACATTAAGAAGACCATTCAGAAAATGACAGTCACCTACAAAGACTAGCATGAGATGCTACCGTTTGCTCTACATGGATACCGTACCACGACACGTACTTCGACAGGGGAAACCCCATTTTCTTTGGTATATGGCATGGAAGCTGTCCTGCCCATGGAAGTTCAGATTCCTTCTTTAAGGATTATGAAGGATGCTGGTTTGAATGAAGACGATTGGATTCAGACCCGACTTGATCAACTCAATTTGATCAACGAGAAGCGACTCGCTGCTGTTTGCCATGGTCAGACGTATCAAAAACGGATGATCAAGGCTTTCAACAAGAAAGTCAGACGTCAAGTGTATCAAGTCGGAGATCTCGTAATCAAGCGGATTATCTTGCCGCAAAGTGATCCCAGGGGCAAATGGACTCCTACACACGAAGGACCATTTGTGATCAAGAGCATATTTTCTGGTGGTGCAATGATTCTGACCACCATGGACGATGACGATTTGCCACACCCTGCGAACGCAGACATAGTCAAAAGATACTACGCATAAAATAACCCGACAAGTCAAAAACCCGAAAGGGCGGCTTGGGCAAAAATGGGCATCCCGGTGAACCGAAAACCCGAAAGGGCGGTTCAGGCAAAAATTAGGGATAAAACAAAAAAATCTGTACACCCGGCAGGTCGAAAACCCGAAAGGGCGGCTTGGGCAAAAGGGGGTTTCCCGGTGGATCGAAAACCCGAAAAGTCGATCCAGGCAAAAGTTATGGAATTAAAGCGTATGACTATGTCTCGTCGGATCACTTTAAGGACAATCTCTTCATCAACCAGCTCTAAGCTTCTGATCAATCCAGTCACCGGCAGACGAAGCATTGAATGGACAGATATTCAGAGTTGTGAAGGCTATAGCAGAATGGGGATCCCATGGAATTGTTTCACATAGCCATCTTTCTTTTGTATAAATTTTTCAATTTTTACGACGACATCCTCTTACTAGGATGACTGTCTCCTTTGTACAAATATACTCATAGAAAGTTAATACAAATACTTTTCCATATACAGAAATTTGCTTTGTCTTCCTTTTGCTTTTCTACACTTATGTTTTATTTGAGAAACGTCCAATGTTTTGTTAAATAGGCATATGCATTTGAACATAATCATTTCCTTATGAATCAAGAAAGATGATTACTGATAGGTTGAAGGTACAGGTAGATATCTCGATGCCCTTTCAGAAGGAATCCTCAACAGATTTAAAACTCCAAACTCCTCAATCCAGAACTTAATTCCCCAGCCAGAGAGCCTTCTAGAACTCAATTCCCCTCAGAGTTAAATTTCGGAATCCCCAGTGGAGCCTTAAAAATCTGAAAATCCAATCCCCAGCGGAGCTAAAACTTCCAACTATCAATCCCCAGCTGAACCAGACTAGTGAACCTTCTCCCCACAGAGATACTTCCCACCAGACTCAGGATTCTCAGTCATGCTTCTCCAGCATAAGTCTATCAGGTCCTAAACTCCCCAGTAGAGATCATCAGAATTCTCTTACCCTGCAAGTCACCAAGGAACTCCAATCCCCTACAGTGGTCCTAAGATCCCTCCACAATTGAAAATCTTGCATTCCCCAAGCAGAATGAAGACTCTCATTCTCAGTTCCTCACAGGATATTCAGATATTCCCCAGTGAAGATCTCCATTGGACAGAAATCCCCAGTAGATTGGCATACAACCCAAGCTCCTGATTCTCCAGCAGTAGTCAACAAGGATGTCTCATCTTCAGCAATCAAAGACTCTTGCAATCCCCCGCGGCAGTCAAGGACTCACTTTCCCTGGCAGCAGTCAAGATTCTTTTATCTCCAGCCATCCAGGATTCATCTATCCTCAGCAAGACAACTCATCAGCTTACATGCACATTCATCACATTCATATCATAAACATGGATATGACATATATTGCATCATACATTTCATGTAACATAATTTTGTGTTTAGCTAACATTTTGTCCTTTTCAGGATAAGAATAAAAGGCTATCATTAACAATTATTCAAGATGCAGTTTTACACTGACTCATCACCAGGAAACCCTACACCGGTTCCTTCTCCACTTCAAGACTTCTGAAAACAGTTCACGGGTTCTCCAGTAACGGATGCTAACCTATCGCTTGTTCAGATTCTTCTCAACCTCTGAAAACAGTTTACGGATTCCTCCTAACAACAGATGTTAATCTATCGCTTGTTCAAACTCGACTTTTGAAAATAGTTTACGGACGCTTCGCAACAATGGATGCTGCTCTATTGCTTATTCAACTTTAAGACTTCTGAAAACAGTTCACGGGTTCTCCAGTAACGGATGTTAACCTATCGCTTGTTCAGATTCTTCTCAACCTCTGAAAACAGTTTACGGATTTCTCCAAACAACGGATGTTAATCTATCGCTTGTTCAGACTCGAATTTTGAAAACAGTTTACGGACGCTTCCCAACAACGGATGCTGCTCTATTGCTTATTCAACTTCAAGACTTCTGAAAACAGTTCACGAGTTCTCCAGTAACGGATGTTAACCTATCGCTTGTTCAGATTCTTCTCAACCTCTAAAAACAGTTTACGTATTCCTCCCAACAACGGATGTTAATCTATCGCTTGTTCAGACTCGACTTTTGAAAATAGTTTACGGACGCTTCCCAACAACGGATGCTGCTCTATTGCTTATTCAACTTCAAGACTTCTGAAAACAGTTCACGGGTTCTCCAGTAACGGATGTTAACCTATCGCTTGTTCAGATTCTTCTCAACCTCTGAAAACAGTTTACGGATTCCTCCCAACAACGGATGTTAATCTATTGCTTGTTCAGACTCGACTTTTGAAAACAGTTTACGGACGCTTCCCAACAACGGATGCTGCTCTATTTCTTATTCAACTTCAAGACTTCTGAAAACAGTTCACGGGTTCTCCAGTAACGGATGTTAACCTATCGCTTGTTCAGATTCTTCTCAACCTCTGAAAACAGTTTACGGATTCCTCCCAACAACGAATGTTAATCTATCGCTTGTTTAGACTCGACTTTTGAAAACAGTTTACGGACGCTTCCCAACAACGGATGCTGCTCTATTGCTTATTCAACTTCAAGACTTCTGAAAACAGTTCACGGGTTCTCCAGTAACGGATGTTAACCTATCGCTTGTTCAAATTCTTCTCAACCTCTGAAAACAGTTTACGGATTCTACAGTAACGGATGTTAATCTATCGCTTGTTCAGACTCAATTTTTGAAAATAGTTTACGGACGCTTCCCAATAACGGATACTGCTCTATTGCTTATTCAATTTCAAGACTTCTGAAAACAGTTTACGGATGCTTCCAGACACGGATATCAATCAATTGCTTATTCGAGACCCCCAGTTCAGAGATGTTCCCAAACATGGACACCTTTCTAAGGCTCATTCCAGATGGCATCTCTAAGCCCATCCTCCTACCAGCAACTTCCAGATGGCATCTCTAATCCCATCCCCCGACAAGATTCTGTCACCCCTCCAGATGGCATCTTTAAGCCTATCTCCAAATGGTATCTCTAAGCCCATTCCCGCATCCATGTCTTGACGAGTGCAAATTTAAGGGCACTCTAGTGTCCAATCTCCTTTTACCTTCGAGACGCGAAAGGCAAACCTGCCAATCTAACTCTTCAGGTGCAAGAAGATTGAACAGGGGCAACTGTTGTACCCCAAAATTTTCCCTCCCATTTCATCAAAATTTTCTCACCACAAGACCCTTGGAGTTCAAGATCAAGTTAGGGTTTGCTCTGCTCAAGACTCCTCCTTGCGCTGTTGACCCAAATTAGGGTTTGAGTTTGCACAAAGATGTTTTGACCTAAAATGCCCAAAGTGACTTTCATGCTTCATATTGGACTCACAAGTTTATCCATACCAAGTTTCAAGCCTTGATTCCAATCGTTGCCCAGTCAACTGGGCAGTTGACCTAGAAATCAACTGTATTGGGGAAAAAGTCAACTGTGACCAATTGACAGTCAAATCTCATGATTTTTGACCCACATCAACATAATAAACTCATATGGACGATTTGATCAAGTTTGGATCACAATTCCACAAGAAATTTGATCAGATCACCAAAAGGGCAAAATGGACATTTTTAGGGTTTTGACTGCACAAGGGCAATTTTTGACTGTTTGACCTAGCCAATGGAAAACCAAGCTCACATATGGACTCAAGGACTCAATGGCATGGTCTTGACACATTCAACAAGTTCAAAAGGTTCCCAATGCACAAGATTGACAGATGAATTTTCCAGTCAACTGATCAAAATTTGACTGTATACTGAAAAGTCAAACTTTGACTTTTTGGTCAAAATCAAGTGCCAAGATTCATTTTTCATCAAGACATGTCAAATTATGAAACTTGTTCATCAAGAAATCCAAATTTGCAAATTAGGGATTAGAACGAGAAAATTTCATAACTTAGAATTTTTCTAAGTTATGAAACTTCCTTATTTTTTCCTAACTTTATCCCATTTTTTCATCAAGATACATTTGGATTCAAACAAAACTCAAAACATGAAAGTTGTAGTCCATTGCAAAATCTACAACTTTTATTCACAAAGTTTCCTCAAAAGAAGCTTGTAGCTCAAGTTATGATTTTTGGAACAAGGGTGCAAAACATTCTTAACTTAGAAAATTTTTGACCTATTTTAGGCAGGATTTTTGCCCAACTTCATGGCCACTTTTCACATGCTTCCACTTGGAATTTCAACTTGCATTACAAATATGGATTGTAGTACACATTCCAAGCTTTCCAAATTGTCCAAGAAATTCTTAAACACCCTTGTGGTTAGGGAGAATCGAATTTGCAAAGTTGGGCAAAATCCACTTTTGTTCTTGACCAAGGCATGTTCATACACTTTGCATTTTCAAACTCAGTGGTTCAAGCTAGATTACAGGTCTCTAATACCATTCACACTCAATAATTAAATGCCAATCCTTTGTGTTCAAGTCTTATTTTGTGTATTTAGCCATTACATGCAAGATTAAGCCATATATGGAAAAAGCAATTTTTCCATTCTTGTAAAGGTCCACTTTATGTCAAATTCACAAATCAAAGAGGTAGAGGCCAGATATTTTAAGCACAAGTTTATGGACAAATCCCACTGATCAAGAACCAAGTTTGCAGCATGCTTGAGGGGCCTGCATTGGCCTATAACCCAACTTGCATTTTGTTTGCTTAAATAAGAAGAAAACTTGCATATTGAACCATAACTCTCATGCCTGCAAAGACCAACTAAAACAAACTTTGTCCACATATTTCATACTCCTTAACTGACCTAAAGCACAACCAAACCATGCCTCAAACCTCCTTATTCACAGAAACACCATTTTTCTGCAAGAAACAGGGCATTCTGCATTTTGACTTGGCCAGCATCATTCCCTCGCACATTTTTGCCCAAACAAGTTCCAATACACTCCATACCATCCATTGAAGCTGTCCCAAGCCTTAGATACAAGCTGTAAACTCCATAGCCAAGTTTGCCATTTTCACTTTTCATTGTTGCAGGTTGACTTCCATAGCTTGATTTAGAAGGATTCAAGGCACACCAAGCATAGAGGAAGCATCCTTGGACCTCAGGCAAGCTGTACAAGTCCTCAAACACCATTGAAGTTAGCCATATTACTCTGTTCGAGTCAAGCTGAAACAGGTAAAGTGTGAACTTCTATCTCTCTATCCAAGCATATTTAGGCTTAAGTTTGTGAAGAAAGTATGTTCTACTCATGGCCATGAAGTTATCCATATACTTACATTTCATTTATATTATGTGTGCTAAGAGAATTTTGGACCTGAACATAGAAGAAAAGCTAGGTCAGAAATTGGGGGAGAAGAAATTCTCTCTCGTTTCTGAGAGTTAGAACAACTTTTTTATATATTTGAAATCGTGATATGATGCTCTATAATGTTTGTGTTGTGAGTTTTTGTTAAAAGTCAAGGAATCAAGAGATGACAGAGATGGAAGGAAGCGCACATTTTTTTGTTTGAATCTGGCTGAAGGTTGAAGACAGAGTTGACTTGGGAAGGGCCTGAGTCAACCTGCTTTTTGCACCATTTTTTTTCCACTTACACCCCCTTGGCCCATTGTGTCTTATTTTGATTATTTTTGACTTTTCTTTTTTTCTTCTGACTTATTATTTTTTGTCAAAATATAAAAAACATTAAAATTATTTTTTCACCCATTTTTTGTATTTATTTGGCATTTGTTTGTTTATTTAAGCATATATATATAAACCAATATATTTCTTTTTTATTTTAAAACACAAAACAATAATACAAAAAAATATATTTTTAGTTATTATTTTTTATTTTGCATTTTTGAAAACATTTTCTAAAAATATACTTTTTTTTTTATAAATAATTAATATTTATATTTTTGTGCATATTTAGTATATTTACATATATATAATATAAATACTTGTATATTTATTAAAATATTTAGGATAAAAATATGAAAATAATACATTTTTTATTTTATTAATATATGACATCAAAAATACTTTTTTTACAATATACTTCTTTTTTTAATTTTTTTAATATAATTAACAAATATTGTATATAATATAATTAATAAATACTACTTATTTAGAAAACTAGGGTTTTGCCCTAAACCATGAAAATATCCAAATTTGACCCTTTTTTATTTTTGTGAATATTTTACATTGAAAAATACTTTTACATACATACAAAACCATTTTTGTGCATGTTGCATATTTATTGTATTTATTTAATTATTGTACAATTAAATAACTTGTATATTCAATTTGGATGTAATAGTTTAGATTTAAATTTCTAGCTAAATATCCCCCATTTGAACATTTGTACCCCATCCCTATAATTATGTTGTAATAATTTAGGAGTTTAAATTCCGCATTTTAAATCTTTCTAATTATGCCATGATAGACCTAGGGTTTGTATGCAAAAATCAACCAACCAATAGCTTGACTAATGCAAAGACCAAAATGCATGAAAATGGACAACACTAATCCCACTTGCACCCTTAGGGTTACTCCACTTGTTGCCTTCAATAATGGTCCATGCTTGCATGTTGAGTGTCTTTGGCCAAACAAAAACAAATCTAATGATCGTAGTCCCTCGATGACGCTTTCTCAAGTTGCCTAAAAAATGATCAAGTCCCCTCAAGAAAATGCCAAAGATACTTGACACCATTGCATTCATGGTCCATACGATGACCCGCGCCCGTCCCGTTGACATCCTAACACAAGATTGTCCACCAAATACAATGGTGGAACAATACTGTTAAAAGGGTTAAAACATAGGAATGACCTTTGAGAAATTTAGGGTAGATAACTCTTGGTTACTTGACCAACTTGCAAAACAAATCCTTGCCATTTTTCAAAACACACTCCACAACACAACTTTCAAAACAACTTTCAAAAACATTGAAACATCTTTTCAAAAAGACAAACACCTTTGTAAAACATTCGAGTAAAGAATTGTTACAATGGTTTCCTAGACAAAGGCATCTTTTTCAAAACATTTTCAAAACCACACACACAAAGCACCATTTCAAACAATTGAAAAGCAAAGGCAAGTGATCTAAGCAAGTAACTAAGAGCCCATGGATAACCATGGATAGAAAGGGTGCTAATACCTTCCCTTTCTATAATCTACTCCCCGAACCCAAGAAAACATCTCAAAGGTTTTTCCTGTGCTTTTTAACCTTTCCTTAGGATAAAATAAAAAGTCGGTGGCGACTCTTGCTAAACCGAAACATTTGCGAAAACAAACACAAACCTCAAGTCAGTTCTCCCACCGTATCACTCATACCTCTATAGACCTTCTCTTCTACCTTTTTACTTACCTCTTCCTTTTCCAGAATGCACGTGGGGTGCATTGGAATCTTTGAGGGATTACATTTTGAGAGATCAAATTTCTTCAGAAGTTATCTGACATATTTGCTCTGATGAATGTAAGTTCCTTCTGGAGTTTGGTTTATCTGAATGCCCAGAAAGAATTTAAGTTCCCCCATTAAGCTCATCTCAAACTCTGCCTACATACATTTAGAGAACTCTCTTCCCAGAGAGGGTTTAGTAGATCCAAATATGATGTCATCAACATAAATCTGACATACTAACATGTCATTCTTAATTGTCTTACAGAATAAGGTTGTGTCCACTTTCCCTCTGGTGAATTCCTTTTCTAACAGGAAGTTACTTAGTCTTTCATACCAAGCTCTGGGAGCTTGTTTCAGACCATAGAGTGACTTCTTTAGTTTGAAAACATATTCTGGATTTTTGGAATTCTCAAAACCAGGGGGTTGGTGCACATATACCTCTTCATCTATATAGCCATTTAAGAATGCACTTTCAAAATCCATCTGATACAGAGTGATGCCATTGTTTACAGCAAAAGATATTAAAAGTATGATAGATTCTAACCTGGCGACTGGAGCAAAGGTTTCTGTATAGTCTATCCCCTCTTGCTGACTATAACCTTGTGCTAACAGTCGAGCTTTATTTTTGATGACTTCACCTTGCTCGTTCAATTTGTTTCTGAACACCCATTTTGTTCCAATGATGTTGAATCCTTTTGGTTTGGGAACCAGATCCCATACGTCATTTCTGGTGAATTGATTTAGTTCCTCTTGCATTTCCAGAATCCAGTCATTGTTCATAAGTGCTTCATCAATTGTTGGTTCAATTAGAGAGACCAGTCCCATGAGGGATTCTCCAGAGTTTCTGAATATTGATCTTGTTCTAATTGGGTCATCCTTCTTTCCCAGTATTGTATCTTCTGGGTGATCAATGTTGCTTCTGGATAGTCTTTTATGGAGTTGAGCAATAGAATGTGCTGGATTGCTTGTATTAACTCTTTCTGATGTTGAGGGAGCATCTCTGTTGAGAACTTCTGATGAGTTGTCTTTTGTACCTATGAGTCTAACTTCCATACCTGTAAGGAATTCATTCTGCTTTGACTTTTGAGAGTCAAGCTTATCATCAAACCTAACACTGATTGACTCTTCAATAATTTGTGTTTCTGTATTGTATACTTTGTACCCTCTTGAGCGTTCAGAGTATGCTAACATAATACACTTTTGTGCTTTAGAGTCAAATTTGTTCAAATAATTTTTTGTATTCAGAATAAAGCATGGGCATCCAAATGGATGAAAATAAGAAATGTTGGGCTTTCTGTTCTTCCACAATTCATATGGAGTCTTTTCCAGAATAGGTCTTATGGAGATTCTATTCTGAATGTAACACGCTATGTTAATTGCCTCTTCCCATAAGATCTTAGTAACGTTAGTCTCGTTGATCATGGTTCTGGCCATTTCTTGCAATGTTCTGTTCTTTCGTTCTATAACTCCATTTTTCTGGGGAGTTCTAGGACAAGAGAAGTCATGCAAGATGCCTTTTTCATTAAAAAATAATTCAAAAGTTTTATTTTACAATTCTCCACCATGATCACTTCTGTCTTTGACAATTCTAAGATCCTTTTCATTCTGAACTTGGTTGCAGAAGGTAAAAACACGGAGTGTGACTCGTCCTTGTGTCTTAAGAACTTTACCCATGTCCATCTGCTATAGTCATCTATGATTACTAACCCATACTTCTTGCCGCTGACTGACACAGTTTTTACTGGTCCAAATAAGTAAATATGCAGAAGTTCTAATGGCTTAGAGGTGGAAACAACATTTTTGGATTTTAAACCAGGTTTTGCAAATTTGCCTTTCTGACATGCTTCACACAGAGCATCTGAACTGAACTTCAAATTAGGAAGTCCTCTGACCAGATTGAGTTTGTTAATCTGAGATATTCTTCTCATACTAACATGCCCCAATCTTCTGTGCCAGACCCATTGCTCGTTGTTAACATAAAGTAGGCATTATACATTCTGACTCTTTAGTTCATAAAGTTTTATTTTATAAATGTTGTTTTTCCTCTTTCCATTAAATAGGATAGTCCCATCTTTCTGAATAACAGCTTTGCATGAATTTTGATTAAAGATTATATCATAATCATTATCACTTAATTGACTTATGGATAACAGATTATGCATTAATCCATCAACTAATAATACATTATTTATAGAGGGAAGATTTCCATTACCTACTGTTCCAGAGCCAATGATTTTTCCTCTCTGATTGTCTCCAAAGTCCACGTAGCCTCCAGGATTAAGTTCCAGACTTTGGAACATATTCCTTCTTCCTATCATGTGTCGCGAGCAGCCAGAGTCCAGGTACCATGACTGTTGTATTAGCCTTGCTTCTAAAGATATCTGCTACATGTATAATTTAATCCTTAGGTACCCACATTTTCTTGGGTCCTGATTGGTTAGTGTGATCGGTGGATCTGGAACTGACTGTTTAACGCTGGTTCGCAAAATGTCGCGGAAGCAAGAGTCGCCACCGTCTTTTATTTTCTCCAAATGGAAAGGACAAAAGCACAGAAAAATTCCTTATAGAGATTGCTCTCGGTTCGGGAGGTAGGTTATAGAAAGGGAAGGTGTTAGCACCCTTTCTATCCATGGTTATCCATGGGCTCTTAGATACTTTCTCATTTGTGTTTTCAAAAATGGTTTGTTTGCTTTTCAACTGTGGGTTTTAAAAAGTTTCTTTGAAAATTCCAGTTCGACTCTTGTATCAGTCCTCAAGAGTGTTTGAAAAATTGCTTTCGAAAGCTTTTTGAAAATGTGTTGGTGTGAAAAGTATTTTGTTTTGTTTGAAGTTAGAGCAAGTACCCTTGAGAACCTACCTACCCTAAGGAATTCGTCTGTGTAAGTGTCCTTTAAAGTAGTGCCATCCCACCATTGAGAGGTAGGTAGCACCACCGTTGGAGGTGTTCGGGTCAATTCGAGTTTTAGGGACATGGTGATCACCGGAGCAATGGGAAGACACCTTAGAAGCTACCCTCATGCCAGGTTCCCGGATCATGAGGACTTACTAAGACATCCTCTACTCGACGATCACCTTTCGAAAGGCAACAGTGAGGCGTACCCTAGGGGTGGTGTGTGCGATTCGTGTGTCGTTTTCATTGATATTTGTCTTGTCATGTTCATTGTGACCTACGCTTGATTTTATTTTAAGTCCATACATTCTTTCATGCTTATTTAACAGTTTAAAAGTTTGCGAGGAAAATAAATCTACAACTATTACAAATGGCGCGGGTCCACATCGCCAAAATTAAACCGGACCCGATTTGACGGAAAGTAAATAAAGCGAAAGAAATAAAAGTGCGAGAAATTGAATCGTTACAACGCTTTGGGAGAATTACATAATTATAATAAACGACATAAAATAAATGCGCGAAATTAAATAAATTACGAACATGGGCGTTGGACCCTTTTGCAAAAATTTAAAGTTAACGAAGGGTTGAAATTAAAATTGAAAAGAAAATGTTTTTTAGTATTTTATGTTTTTTTAAGATTTAAAAGAAGAAGAATTTATTAGAATGAAATTTGAAATGTAAACCCTAATTCTAGTGTTTTTTAGATTTATTATGAAAATATTAAAATTTAACCTAAATTAAACCTATTTTTTATGTACAATTTAATTAGGAAAATAAATAAAATAATATTAAATATTTATGAAAGAAAATAAATAAAGGATGAAAACTTGAATAAACCCTAATTCTATATTTTTTGGATTTTTTGTTATTAAAAGAAATTAAAATTGTAACCTAATTAAAACTAATAATTACATGTTAATTTATTTATGAAAATATTAGAATAAAATAATTTATTATGTTTTTATCTTTTTCTGAATTTTTAGGCATTTTTTATATATTGTAGACAAATAATTAATTAATTAAAACAATAAAAATAAATAACACAATAATTAAAAAAATAAAATATGAAAAGAAAAGCAAACCAGGGGGGGGTTCAGGCCCCAAAGTGAGGTGTTGGTCCAAGAATCCAGGCCCATTAAGCATTGAAATCCGTTGACTTTTGTGCAAGCATGTGATGCGTCTGACTATGGTACATGGTGCTCTTCAGATCTGAGCCCTTGATCTGCATCTCTTGGACGCGTGGAGGTTGATTTCTGGGCGTGTATGATGATCCTGGCCTTGTGCGCTGCATGGGAAGATAATTGAAAAAATATTGTTGAGAATGTAAGAGACCTGGGGTTCGAACCCAGGTCATATGCCTTGCCAATGCCTTCCCTGACCAGTTGTGCCAATTAACGCGCATTAACATTAAGCATTAAACAAATAATATAAAATAAGTAACGCATATAGATTAGATTTTAGCGCGAAATTCAAAAAGAACCAATCACTCCCTGACACGGTATCGTCTTCCTCGCGTCCCCTGTAACACAAACTCAAAGGCAACAGTTTTCTACGCGTTGCAGAAGGGGTGTTTTCAGAAAATAGCGATTAGAGCTATGTAACTCATAAATTGGGCGCGACTATATCAATCTCTTCGTCCAGATGCGTTGATTGCAATGGTGGTACTGGGGATGTCCAATTTTCCCTCTATTAAGAATCCCTAATTTGAAGCTCAGGAAACCCTAACATTCAATCATGGTATAATCTCGTATAGCACAGAAAAACGCAATTAAAGGTGTTAGTTAGCTTCAAAAACTCACAACAAACATGAATCAATAAATAAAAATGGCAAAGGATGCATAAATCATGATGTACAATTCTGAATTTTTCTCTTTGCAGTTCGAGTCATAGATACCAATTCTTGGAGCTTTGGTTGTTGTTTTTGATTGGCACACGTTCAGAGAACCACAATGAAGCTATTGGAACAATTCTTATGCTGTGAATTGACCTCTAGCACTGATTTCAGAATTTCTATTTTTTGAGAAATTTCAAGTTTCACAAAGGCTTTTCTTGCGCAGCTCGGAGTGTCTTAGCATTAGGGTTGTGATTCTGATTATGTATTGAAGCAATTAGGTTAACAAAATTCAACAAAATCTCTTGTAATCATGGATTGAAGATTTGATTTTTTTCCATTATATTTTCAATCTTTTTCACATGGTTTTTGTGCAAATTATGATCAATTCTAACCAAATCTTTCCTAATTGGCATATGCACGAAATATTGAGTCTAGAATGTGTACAAAAAGATTTGTTTGGTTCATTTAGATATTTTCCACATATTTAATTGATTTAAATGAATTAATATTAATAGAAATTCAAATAAATAAATAAAAAATAAGAAAATACTTCCCTTTGGGCCAAATGGTCGTGCACATGTTTAGAATGATGAATCTTGGAAGAAAAATGGGCCCATTAGCAATTTTAGGTCATTTGAAGTAAAGTTGACTTTTCAAAATTCCCAAAAATTTCCCAACTTCCACAAGGCATAACTTGCTCAATATTTAAGCTTTTCACATGTTCTTGGACATTTTGGAAAGGTCTTTGAGTCCTCTAACCAATGCCTTTGGTCCCATGTCATTTTGATTTACCAATCTCAAGTTATGGCCTTTGACTTAAAGTCCCTTTTTGTTGACTTTTGAAAATGACCTATAATGTTGAAATTGATAACTTTTTGTGAGAGCATTTCTTGGACTTGGAATATGAAGATGAATTGTAGGAAATGTCTTTCTCTTCTAAATGAGCTTTGGATGGAATTTTTCTGATAATCTATGTGAAAGTTATGCCCTGGTCAATTTCAGTTGACTTTTTCAGCTGTCCAAATATAGTAACTTTTGCATCTTGATGATTTCTGAGCCAAATTTTGAGAATCATGATCAAGCATTGATCAAATGATGTTTGTGGCTACAAAATGATATGTTGACCAAAAATTTGAACTTTTGACTGTCAAATGACCATTTTGCCCCTACAGTTGACTGTAGTGCAATCTAGGGTTTTGACTGTGCAATCTTGAGCTGAATGCCTTGAAACTTGATATGAGGATACTTGACCATCTTTGTAGGCATGTGAGACTTGATTGGGCCTTTGAAAACTTCAATTTCTTGATCAGAACACAAACCCTAGTTTTGACTGTATAGGAGACAGTTGAACTGCATAACCCTTGGGGGAATTTTGTGACTTGGCTTGGCAATTTCTTGAAGAATATGGGAGGGCAAATTTTGGGGTGCAACAGTTGCCCCTGTTCAATCTTCTTAGACCTGAGGATGCAGATTGGCTGACGTGCCTTTCGTAATCCGAGGGTAGAAGATGATTGGACACTAGAGTGCCCAGAAATTTGCGCTCACATAGTAGCAGTGATGATGGGGGAATGGGCTTATAGATGCCATTTGGAGATTGCTGGATAGGGTGATGGGCTTATAGATGCCATCTGAATGTTGATTGCGGGGGAGATTCCTTAGCGAGAACCTGCATACCTGCAAAAGAAAAATGAGTACCTGACACGTTGCAGGAGCTGATTTTAGATTCTTGGTATAGATATGTCCTGACTGGTTACAGGAGCTGAGTCTGGAGCTTCAAACGGCGATGAATGAACCAGAGATGGTTACCATCTTAGTATGAATAGCAAGAGAACCTTAGGCGACTTTAACTTCAACAACGCTCGTTGAGAAAAAATCTTGGGTGACTTTAACTGGGATAAGCATCAGGGAGATCTTAGGGTCGATCTGACTGAACCAGAGGAGGTTTTTTTTTTTGATAAGGATGTGATGAAGGAATCTGAGACGATTGCTACTCCAAATATATGATGAAGGAATCTGGGACGATTACTACCTCAGCAGGACGATGAAGGAATCTGAGACGATTGCTACTCCAAATATATGATGAAGGAATCTGGGACGATTACTACCTCAGCAGGATAATGAAGGAATCTGGGACGATTACTACCTCAGCAGGACGATGAAGGAATCTGAGACGATTACTACCTCAACAGGACGATGAAGGAATCTGAGACGATTGCTACTCCAAATATATGATGAAGGAATCTGGGACGATTACTACCTCAGCAGGATAATGAAGGAATCTGGGACGATTACTACCTCAGCAGGACGATGAAGGAATCTGGGACGATTACTACCTCAGCAGGACGATGAAGGAATCTGGGACGATTACTACCTCAGCAGGACGATGAAGGAATCTGAGACGATTACTACCTCAGCGGGATGATGAAGGAATCTGAGACGATTACTACCTCAGCAGGACGATGAAGGAATCTGGGACGATTACTACCTCAGCAGGACGATGAAGGAATCTGAGACGATTACTACCTCAGCGGGATGATGAAGGAATCTGAGACGATTACTACTCCAAATATACGATGAAGGAATCTGGGACGATTACTACCTCAGCAGGATAATGAAGGAATCTGAGACGATTACTACTCCAAATATATGATTTTTTATCTGTTGATCGTTCTTTCCTGAAAAAGTAACGAATTAGTTGTATGCAATGTCATAATGCATGAATTGCCTGATTTTAAGATGTTCTCAAAAATAAACGAGATTGGGGTGATATGATGCGTTTATGCATGCTATAATGATGTATGTGACGTCTTATGACTGTCTTTGTATAGGAAAGTAAATCCTAGACGGGTGCCGGGAAGTCATATCCTGGGCTGATGTTGAAGAATAAGCTTTTACTTCCGCTGGGGATGATAACTGCAAGAATACCGGTAGGAGAAGATGACTCCGTTGTGGAATAAACTTGGCAAATGGAAGATTCTGCGGGGAGAAAAGATACTCTGCGACCATGCTGGGAAGCAACACTCTGTGGGGAGAGAGATGTTTTGCTGAATTGTTGATAATAATTTGCTGAGGATACCCTTGTTGTATAGGAAGTAGTTGATGAACTTCGCTGGGGTAAGAAGACTTCGGCGACGACGCTCTTTCCGTGGCTTTTGGCTGAGGATAACCCAGTTATATCCTGTTAAGGAAATAACTCTTTGAATAAAGCCGGGCGACGCGTTCGTGCTTTGCGAGGATAAGCTTCCAGAATCTACTGGGGATAAGCTTACTGCTTGGGGAGACGGATTCCAACTTTCCTGGGGACTGGTTGGACTCTTCTGGGGAAGTATTTGAACTGTTATGTTCTTCAACGGACCCTACCTTGACATCTTAGAGGACAGAGCAATCAGATTGCTTAGACCACCCATTATTGCCCCTGTTTCTGATGTGGGAGCGGATAGTTGTTGGTGGACAAACCTTCTTCTGGTAGACAGATAGCAGGACATAGTCGTACGCTTTAATCCCTAACTTTTGCCTGGACCGCCCTTTCGGGTTTTCAGTCCACCGGGATACCCATTTTTGCTCAAGCCGCCTTTTCAGGTTTTCGACTTGCCGGGTGTACAGATTTTTTTCATTTCATCCCTTCATTGCTCGAACCCTTTTGGTTCGCCGGGAAGCCCTTATTTTTGCCTAGGTGTGTCAACCTAGCGGGTCTTTGATTGTGCGTAGTATTTTTCCGACTATGTCCACGCTCTTAGAATGCAGGGAAGTGCCCCTGGCTGTTTATGTTGCCATAACACCAGAAGATGTCTGATCATGTAAGATTTGTTATTGAAATGCCCCAAGTGACTCAGGCGGAGATTTGCCCCAGGCTATTTGGCCTTTTGAGAGATTCTCTGGATCTTGACTTAACTGCCCCAGATGGTAGACCATGATCATGTCTGCCCCTTGGTTGGAAGTGCTTTTGTTCACTAGGTATTCATCGTGCGAATTTCCCTGCTGTTCAAACAAAAAGTCATATGCAAACGAAGTTATGTTAAAAATGCAAAGCTCATGTCTGTCTTGAAGATTTTGAAAATGCATTCTTTTTTCATAAAACAAGTGAATGTTTGTAAAACGTGATGTCAACTCCGTATTTACCGTGGGCCTTAAGGAGTCAGGATACCTTTCGTAACAGTATGCTTTCGAACTAACCCATGCTTCAGCTAGGACTTTCAAGGGTTATAACGTGGCCTGGTTCACGGTTCAAGAAACAAAGGATAAAGGCTCAAATTATTTGTACCCACCCGCTCTTCGTGATGTTCTTCAAACCTAAACTCAGTTGATCAAACGTTAGACCTTGTTTGAGTCTTTGCTCTGATTTTCCGGTGATGATTCGGATACTGATGATTTATTTTGAATGAGCAGTCATTTCTTTTTTTGTTGAGGGTTTATAGAACCTCTTTCTTTTTGATTTCGTTATCCCTATTTTTTGCCTGAACTGTTTCTTTTTGGAGTTACAGTCAGCGGGATGCCCCAGTTTCATAAGTCCCTTTTTATAGGTTTTGACTTCTTGAGCTTTTCGTTTATGATTTTTTTTTTTTGGATAATGACTGCTTGTCTTTATGATTGTAGGGAACCATCACTGTCTTTTGTTTTGTAAGGACTTTTTGGTGCTATTTGTTATGCACTTGGATCAACTGAGAGAACTACCCTGCCCCGGGTTATGATTAAGGGTTTCAATTTTCGAAAATAAAAACTCCTACTTCTTTGGCTCAGAGGGGTTGACGAGGGATTATCATCCTTATAACTCCAGTGTTTAGGGATTGAAACAATGCCTGTACCTCATCAGCGGGGTCTGTTCAAAAGCATACTGTAGATTGCGGTATCGTTTTCGTCATCCTCCCTCAAGAGGCTTAGAATTATTAATCGAGAGTTGACATCAGAAAAAATATGAAAATAATTTGCGTATAGTAAATACGAATATATTGATTCAAAATAGACATAAGCGATGCATTAATGGAATAACAATGTTTTAAGATGAATAAATGTTTGAACCCTCAAAGAAAATACAACTTGAACATTTGAATGAACAAAAGACATTCTCGATGATTTGGTGTAGGATCAATGTTCAAACTCGACCTCCTTGGCGTCAATCAAATCCTGGATCTTGTTCTTCAAGGTCCAACAGTCGTCGGTGTCATGTCCAGGACTGTCAGAATGGTAGGCACATCTCACACCCGGGTTGTACTTGGGAGAGGAAGTGTCAGGATTTTGAGGAGGATCCTTAAGTGTGATCATTTTCGCCTTCAGCAATTGCTGTAATGCCTGAGACAAAGACATGTTGATGTCAGTATACTTCCTATCTTGATGCTTTATCCTACGCCTATTGCTCTTTCTTGGTTGAACGGGCGTGGGATCAGAAATCTGGATTGCCCCTACATCATGACGACCCTTTTTACCATGTATAGCATTGGACTCCTTCTTCCCACTGTGGGGCTTTTTCTGAGCATCAGCAGGTGCGGTTTCCTGAATCTTCCCCGACTTGATACCAGCTTCAATTCTCTCCCCAGTCAAGATAAGATCTGTGAACCCAGCAGAAGAATTCCCAATCAGATGGTTGTAGAATGGACCAGACAAAGTCCCCAAGAACATGTCAACGAGCTCCCGGCCAGTTAAGGGAGGTTGCACCCTTCCAGCAAGGTCTCTCCATCTTTGTGCGTACTCCTTGAAACCTTCACTTGACCCCAATGACATACCCTGGAGTTGGGTACGTGTGGGAGCAAGGTCGGCATTGTACTGGTACTGCTTATAGAAAGCAGTTGCCAACTCCTCCCAGTTACGAACTTTGGTCCCATCCAGTTGATAGAACCATTCGAGGTGAGTCCCTGAAAGACTTTCCTGGAAGAAGTGGATCCACAAGTTCTTATCTGCTGAGTATGGTTGGATTTTCCGAACATAAGACCTGAGATGTAGCTTGGGACAAGACGCCCCGTCATATTTAGTGAATGATGGTGCCTTGAACTTCCGAGGGATGATCACACCAGTAGACAAACCCAGATCTCCGAAATCCAGCCCAGGTACTTGTTGTATTTCCATAGCCTTCAAACGGTCTTCCAACTGCCTGTACTTGTCCTCAGCCGGAGGGTATTGTTCGTCGTTGAAATCTGTCTCGTTGTCGGAGACCACTGGACTAGGCACCTCTCTCTCATGGTGACTGCTTTCCCTCACAGATGGGGTAGTCCTCTCAGTTTCAGTCTGCGGTGTGTTCCCAGATCTGCGTCTAGGGCTGAACAAAACAGTCCTCTTCTTCTTCTTGTCCTTCTTCAAGAGCAGGGCCTTCAGATCTTGTTGCCCCTGGGTCAAATTCATAATCAACCCTTGGAATTGGGCGTTCTGAGCCTGGAGGGCCTTGATGGACTGCTCAGTTGATGATTCAGGATTCATGTCGATCGGCTGAAATAAACAGCGAAGAAGGGTAAGCAACCTGTCAAAGGGATACCTGTAGTGCAATGAGATGTATGACATGCATGTAATGTTTTCAAGGACCTCGCGGGGTAAACAGAGAAACTTGTTAGAGTTGGAGACTGGCAACTTGATTGAAGGAACTTCATTTTGTTGAGAGTCCTTGGTCAAGGGTCAAAGGCTCACCATATCCAGTGGGTCATAGCCCCTGACAACCTTGTCTAGAGGAAAATAAATCCTCTTTGCCCCTTGCTGGACAGTTGGTTCGTCATGACCTGCATCACAAGCCCTTGAGATCCTTGAAATGGATTAGGATGTATGCAATGGTATGATGTCATGCTATGCATGGGGTAATGTGAGTAAACCCTGTTATGAGTCCCTAACTAAGGACTACAAACCAAAACCTGCAAGAAACTTAGGATACCCTGTTATGAGTCCCGATTAAGGACTATGAACAAAACCTGCAAGAAACTTAGTAAGCCCTGTCATGAGTCCCAATTAAGGACTATAAACAAAACCTGCAAGAAGCTCAAGTGTCAGACAACAAGCATGCAAATAGTCAAGTATGAAGGCACACAAGTCACACAAGAGAAACCCTTAGAGTTTAGGCCAGCATGGGGGCTGGGTATTACCCTCTTGAAGTTGGTGGGCTCAACCTGTCCTATTAGAAGTAACCGGGTTCTAAGGGTCCCAATATCACGGGATTGCTTTCATTGTTCATCGTTTCGATTTAGCCACTGAACTGGCGACCGAAATATTCCAGGAAAGCAACCCTCAATTGAGTGTAGTATCGAGTATCAACCAACCTCGGACTGCACCAAAGTCAGTTATCTCACTACCCTAAAGAGGCCGAGATAGTTCAATTAAGGTTCCTAAGGTCTGTTGATGCTTCACGACACCACGCGGAGGCCCCGTACTCTCCTTGACTGAACTCAAGGGTTACCGGTACACACCAAAGTGCCACATCAACGTAGCAGACTGTTTCAACCATGTCGGTATACCCCGCACAGTTCCCTCACAGTCTTGTTGCTACTTTCTAAGAAAGGTATCCCTAGATCCGGGTTAGGATCTATAGAACTCCCAAGCAACCCACAATAATAAAGCAAGCAATGAAGACAATTGAAAACATAGTTATGACCTAGCCCTAAGGTACACCTCACTTTATAAAGATGTCCCCAGCAGAGTCGCCAGTTCTGTGATCGGTGGATCTGGAATTGACTGTTTAACGCTGGTTCGCAAAATGTCGCGGAAGCAAGAGTCGCCACCGTCTTTTATTTTCTCCAAATGGAAAGGACAAAAGCACAGAAAAATTCCTTATAGAGATTGCTCTCGGTTCGGGAGGTAGGTTATAGAAAGGGAAGGTGTTAGCACCCTTTCTATCCATGGTTATCCATGGGCTCTTAGATACTTGCTCATTTGTGTTTTCAAAAATGGTTTGTTTGCTTTTCAACTGTGGGTTTTAAAAAGTTTCTTTGAAAATTCCAGTTCGACTCTTGTATCAGTCCTCAAGAGTGTTTGAAAAATTGCTTTCGAAAGCTTTTTGAAAATGTGTTGGTGTGAAAAGTATTTTGTTTTGTTTGAAGTTAGAGCAAGTACCCTTGAGAACCTACCTACCCTAAGGAATTCGTCTGTGTAAGTGTCCTTTAAAGTAGTGCCATCCCACCATTGAGAGGTAGGTAGCACCACCGTTGGAGGTGTTCGGGTCAATTCGAGTTTTAGGGACATGGTGATCACCGGAGCAATGGGAAGACACCTTAGAAGCTACCCTCATGCCAGGTTCCCGGATCATGAGGACTTACTAAGACATCCTCTACTCGACGATCACCTTTCGAAAGGCAACAGTGAGGCGTACCCTAGGGGTGGTGTGTGCGATTCGTGTGTCGTTTTCATTGATATTTGTCTTGTCATGTTCATTGTGACCTACGCTTGATTTTATTTTAAGTCCATACATTCTTTCATGCTTATTTAACAGTTTAAAAGTTTGCGAGGAAAATAAATCTACAACTATTACAAATGGCGCGGGTCCACATCGCCAAAATTAAACCGGACCCGATTTGACGGAAAGTAAATAAAGCGAAAGAAATAAAAGTGCGAGAAATTGAATCGTTACAACGCTTTGGGAGAATTACATAATTATAATAAACGACATAAAATAAATGCGCGAAATTAAATAAATTACGAACATGGGCGTTGGACCCTTTTGCAAAAATTTAAAGTTAACGAAGGGTTGAAATTAAAATTGAAAAGAAAATGTTTTTTAGTATTTTATGTTTTTTTAAGATTTAAAAGAAGAAGAATTTATTAGAATGAAATTTGAAATGTAAACCCTAATTCTAGTGTTTTTTAGATTTATTATGAAAATATTAAAATTTAACCTAAATTAAACCTATTTTTTATGTACAATTTAATTAGGAAAATAAATAAAATAATATTAAATATTTATGAAAGAAAATAAATAAAGGATGAAAACTTGAATAAACCCTAATTCTATATTTTTTGGATTTTTTGTTATTAAAAGAAATTAAAATTGTAACCTAATTAAAACTAATAATTACATGTTAATTTATTTATGAAAATATTAGAATAAAATAATTTATTATGTTTTTATCTTTTTCTGAATTTTTAGGCATTTTTTATATATTGTAGACAAATAATTAATTAATTAAAACAATAAAAATAAATAACACAATAATTAAAAAAATAAAATATGAAAAGAAAAGCAAACCAGGGGGGGGTTCAGGCCCCAAAGTGAGGTGTTGGTCCAAGAATCCAGGCCCATTAAGCATTGAAATCCGTTGACTTTTGTGCAAGCATGTGATGCGTCTGACTATGGTACATGGTGCTCTTCAGATCTGAGCCCTTGATCTGCATCTCTTGGACGCGTGGAGGTTATTTCTGGGCGTGTATGATGATCCTGGCCTTGTGCGCTGCATGGGAAGATAATTGAAAAAATATTGTTGAGAATGTAAGAGACCTGGGGTTCGAACCCAGGTCATATGCCTTGCCAATGCCTTCCCTGACCAGTTGTGCCAATTAACGCGCATTAACATTAAGCATTAAACAAATAATATAAAATAAGTAACGCATATAGATTAGATTTTAGCGCGAAATTCAAAAAGAACCAATCACTCCCTGACACGGTATCGTCTTCCTCGCGTCCCCTGTAACACAAACTCAAAGGCAACAGTTTTCTACGCGTTGCAGAAGGGGTGTTTTCAGAAAATAGCGATTAGAGCTATGTAACTCATAAATTGGGCGCGACTATATCAATCTCTTCGTCCAGATGCGTTGATTGCAATGGTGGTACTGGGGATGTCCAATTTTCCCTCTATTAAGAATCCCTAATTTGAAGCTCAGGAAACCCTAACATTCAATCATGGTATAATCTCGTATAGCACAGAAAAACGCAATTAAAGGTGTTAGTTAGCTTCAAAAACTCACAACAAACATGAATCAATAAATAAAAATGGCAAAGGATGCATAAATCATGATGTACAATTCTGAATTTTTCTCTTTGCAGTTCGAGTCATAGATACCAATTCTTGGAGCTTTGGTTGTTGTTTTTGATTGGCACACGTTCAGAGAACCACAATGAAGCTATTGGAACAATTCTTATGCTGTGAATTGACCTCTAGCACTGATTTCAGAATTTCTATTTTTTGAGAAATTTCAAGTTTCACAAAGGCTTTTCTTGCGCAGCTCGGAGTGTCTTAGCATTAGGGTTGTGATTCTGATTATGTATTGAAGCAATTAGGTTAACAAAATTCAACAAAATCTCTTGTAATCATGGATTGAAGATTTGATTTTTTTCCATTATATTTTCAATCTTTTTCACATGGTTTTTGTGCAAATTATGATCAATTCTAACCAAATCTTTCCTAATTGGCATATGCACGAAATATTGAGTCTAGAATGTGTACAAAAAGATTTGTTTGGTTCATTTAGATATTTTCCACATATTTAATTGATTTAAATGAATTAATATTAATAGAAATTCAAATAAATAAATAAAAAATAAGAAAATACTTCCCTTTGGGCCAAATGGTCGTGCACATGTTTAGAATGATGAATCTTGGAAGAAAAATGGGCCCATTAGCAATTTTAGGTCATTTGAAGTAAAGTTGACTTTTCAAAATTCCCAAAAATTTCCCAACTTCCACAAGGCATAACTTGCTCAATTTTTAAGCTTTTCACATGTTCTTGGACATTTTGGAAAGGTCTTTGAGTCCTCTAACCAATGCCTTTGGTCCCATGTCATTTTGATTTACCAATATCAAGTTATGGCCTTTGACTTAAAGTCCCTTTTTGTTGACTTTTGAAAATGACCTATAATGTTGAAATTGATAACTTTTTGTGAGAGCATTTCTTGGACTTGGAATATGAAGATGAATTGTAGGAAATGTCTTTCTCTTCTAAATGAGCTTTGGATGGAATTTTTCTGATAATCTATGTGAAAGTTATGCCCTGGTCAATTTCAGTTGACTTTTTCAGCTGTCCAAATATAGTAACTTTTGCATCTTGATGATTTCTGAGCCAAATTTTGAGAATCATGATCAAGCATTGATCAAATGATGTTTGTGGCTACAAAATGATATGTTGACCAAAAATTTGAACTTTTGACTGTCAAATGACCATTTTGCCCCTACAGTTGACTGTAGTGCAATCTAGGGTTTTGACTGTGCAATCTTGAGCTGAATGCCTTGAAACTTGATATGAGGATACTTGACCATCTTTGTAGGCATGTGAGACTTGATTGGGCCTTTGAAAACTTCAATTTCTTGATCAGAACACAAACCCTAGTTTTGACTGTATAGGAGACAGTTGAACTGCATAACCCTTGGGGGAATTTTGTGACTTGGCTTGGCAATTTCTTGAAGAATATGGGAGGGCAAATTTTGGGGTGCAACAGTTGCCCCTGTTCAATCTTCTTAGACCTGAGGATGCAGATTGGCTGACGTGCCTTTCGTAATCCGAGGGTAGAAGATGATTGGACACTAGAGTGCCCAGAAATTTGCGCTCACATAGTAGCAGTGATGATGGGGGAATGGGCTTATAGATGCCATTTGGAGATTGCTGGATAGGGTGATGGGCTTATAGATGCCATCTGAATGTTGATTGCGGGGGAGATTCCTTAGCGAGAACCTGCATACCTGCAAAAGAAAAATGAGTACCTGACACGTTGCAGGAGCTGATTTTAGATTCTTGGTATAGATATGTCCTGACTGGTTACAGGAGCTGAGTCTGGAGCTTCAAACGGCGATGAATGAACCAGAGATGGTTACCATCTTAGTATGAATAGCAAGAGAACCTTAGGCGACTTTAACTTCAACAACGCTCGTTGAGAAAAAATCTTGGGTGACTTTAACTGGGATAAGCATCAGGGAGATCTTAGGGTCGATCTGACTGAACCAGAGGAGGTTTTTTTTTTTTGATAAGGATGTGATGAAGGAATCTGAGACGATTGCTACTCCAAATATATGATGAAGGAATCTGGGACGATTACTACCTCAGCAGGACGATGAAGGAATCTGAGACGATTGCTACTCCAAATATATGATGAAGGAATCTGGGACGATTACTACCTCAGCAGGATAATGAAGGAATCTGGGACGATTACTACCTCAGCAGGACGATGAAGGAATCTGAGACGATTACTACCTCAGCAGGACGATGAAGGAATCTGAGACGATTGCTACTCCAAATATATGATGAAGGAATCTGGGACGATTACTACCTCAGCAGGATAATGAAGGAATCTGGGACGATTACTACCTCAGCAGGACGATGAAGGAATCTGGGACGATTACTACCTCAGCAGGACGATGAAGGAATCTGGGATGATTACTACCTCAGCAGGACGATGAAGGAATCTGAGACGATTACTACCTCAGCGGGATGATGAAGGAATCTGAGACGATTACTACCTCAGCAGGACGATGAAGGAATCTGGGACGATTACTACCTCAGCAGGACGATGAAGGAATCTGAGACGATTACTACCTCAGCGGGATGATGAAGGAATCTGAGACGATTACTACTCCAAATATACGATGAAGGAATCTGGGACGATTACTACCTCAGCAGGATAATGAAGGAATCTGAGACGATTACTACTCCAAATATATGATTTTTTATCTGTTGATCGTTCTTTCCTGAAAAAGTAACGAATTAGTTGTATGCAATGTCATAATGCATGAATTGCCTGATTTTAAGATGTTCTCAAAAATAAACGAGATTGGGGTGATATGATGCGTTTATGCATGCTATAATGATGTATGTGACGTCTTATGACTGTCTTTGTATAGGAAAGTAAATCCTAGACGGGTGCCGGGAAGTCATATCCTGGGCTGATGTTGAAGAATAAGCTTTTACTTCCGCTGGGGATGATAACTGCAAGAATACCGGTAGGAGAAGATGACTCCGTTGTGGAATAAACTTGGCAAATGGAAGATTCTGCGGGGAGAAAAGATACTCTGCGACCATGCTGGGAAGCAACACTCTGTGGGGAGAGAGATGTTTTGCTGAATTGTTGATAATAATTTGCTGAGGATACCCTTGTTGTATAGGAAGTAGTTGATGAACTTCGCTGGGGTAAGAAGACTTCGGCGACGACGCTCTTTCCGTGGCTTTTGGCTGAGGATAACCCAGTTATATCCTGTTAAGGAAATAACTCTTTGAATAAAGCCGGGCGACGCGTTCGTGCTTTGCGAGGATAAGCTTCCAGAATCTACTGGGGATAAGCTTACTGCTTGGGGAGACGGATTCCAACTTTCCTGGGGACTGGTTGGACTCTTCTGGGGAAGTATTTGAACTGTTATGTTCTTCAACGGACCCTACCTTGACATCTTAGAGGACAGAGCAATCAGATTGCTTAGACCACCCATTATTGCCCCTGTTTCTGATGTGGGAGCGGATAGTTGTTGGTGGACAAACCTTCTTCTGGTAGACAGATAGCAGGACATAGTCGTACGCTTTAATCCCTAACTTTTGCCTGGACCGCCCTTTCGGGTTTTCAGTCCACCGGGATACCCATTTTTGCTCAAGCCGCCTTTTCAGGTTTTCGACTTGCCGGGTGTACAGATTTTTTTCATTTCATCCCTTCATTGCTCGAACCCTTTTGGTTCGCCGGGAAGCCCTTATTTTTGCCTAGGTGTGTCAACCTAGCGGGTCTTTGATTGTGCGTAGTATTTTTCCGACTATGTCCACGCTCTTAGAATGCAGGGAAGTGCCCCTGGCTGTTTATGTTGCCATAACACCAGAAGATGTCTGATCATGCAAGATTTGTTATTGAAATGCCCCAAGTGACTCAGGCGGAGATTTGCCCCAGGCTATTTGGCCTTTTGAGAGATTCTCTGGATCTTGACTTAACTGCCCCAGATAGTAGACCATGATCATGTCTGCCCCTTGGTTGGAAGTGCTTTTGTTCACTAGGTATTCATCGTGCGAATTTCCCTGCTGTTCAAACAAAAAGTCATATGCAAACGAAGTTATGTTAAAAATGCAAAGCTCATGTCTGTCTTGAAGATTTTGAAAATGCATTCTTTTTTCATAAAACAAGTGAATGTTTGTAAAACGTGATGTCAACTCCGTATTTACCGTGGGCCTTAAGGAGTCAGGATACCTTTCGTAACAGTATGCTTTCGAACTAACCCATGCTTCAGCTAGGACTTTCAAGGGTTATAACGTGGCCTGGTTCACGGTTCAAGAAACAAAGGATAAAGGCTCAAATTATTTGTACCCACCCGCTCTTCGTGATGTTCTTCAAACCTAAACTCAGTTGATCAAACGTTAGACCTTGTTTGAGTCTTTGCTCTGATTTTCCGGTGATGATTCGGATACTGATGATTTATTTTGAATGAGCAGTCATTTCTTTTTTTGTTGAGGGTTTATAGAACCTCTTTCTTTTTGATTTCGTTATCCCTATTTTTTGCCTGAACTGTTTCTTTTTGGAGTTACAGTCAGCGGGATGCCCCAGTTTCATAAGTCCCTTTTTATAGGTTTTGACTTCTTGAGCTTTTCGTTTATGATTTTTTTTTTTGGATAATGACTGCTTGTCTTTATGATTGTAGGGAACCATCACTGTCTTTTGTTTTGTAAGGACTTTTTGGTGCTATTTGTTATGCACTTGGATCAACTGAGAGAACTACCCTGCCCCGGGTTATGATTAAGGGTTTCAATTTTCGAAAATAAAAACTCCTACTTCTTTGGCTCAGAGGGGTTGACGAGGGATTATCATCCTTATAACTCCAGTGTTTAGGGATTGAAACAATGCCTGTACCTCATCAGCGGGGTCTGTTCAAAAGCATACTGTAGATTGCGGTATCGTTTTCGTCATCCTCCCTCAAGAGGCTTAGAATTATTAATCGAGAGTTGACATCAGAAAAAATATGAAAATAATTTGCGTATAGTAAATACGAATATATTGATTCAAAATAGACATAAGCGATGCATTAATGGAATAACAATGTTTTAAGATGAATAAATGTTTGAACCCTCAAAGAAAATACAACTTGAACATTTGAATGAACAAAAGACATTCTCGATGATTTGGTGTAGGATCAATGTTCAAACTCGACCTCCTTGGCGTCAATCAAATCCTGGATCTTGTTCTTCAAGGTCCAACAGTCATCGGTGTCATGTCTAGGACTATCAGAATGGTAGGCACATCTCACACCCGGGTTGTACTTGGGAGAGGAAGTGTCAGGATTTTGAGGAGGATCCTTAAGTGTGATCATTTTCGCCTTCAGCAATTGCTGTAATGCCTGAGACAAAGACATGTTGATGTCAGTATACTTCCTATCTTGATGCTTTATCCTACGCCTATTGCTCTTTCTTGGTTGAACGGGCGTGGGATCAGAAATCTGGATTGCCCCTACATCATGACGACCCTTTTTACCATGTATAGCATTGGACTCCTTCTTCCCACTGTGGGGCTTTTTCTGAGCATCAGCAGGTGCGGTTTCCTGAATCTTCCCCGACTTGATACCAGCTTCAATTCTCTCCCCAGTCAAGATAAGATCTGTGAACCCAGCAGAAGAATTCCCAATCAGATGGTTGTAGAATGGACCAGACAAAGTCCCCAAGAACATGTCAACGAGCTCCCGGTCAGTTAAGGGAGGTTGCACCCTTCCAGCAAGGTCTCTCCATCTTTGTGCGTACTCCTTGAAACCTTCACTTGACCCCAATGACATACCCTGGAGTTGGGTACGTGTGGGAGCAAGGTCGGCATTGTACTGGTACTGCTTATAGAAAGCAGTTGCCAACTCCTCCCAGTTACGAACTTTGGTCCCATCCAGTTGATAGAACCATTCGAGGTGAGTCCCTGAAAGACTTTCCTGGAAGAAGTGGATCCACAAGTTCTTATCTGCTGAGTATGGTTGGATTTTCCGAACATAAGACCTGAGATGTAGCTTGGGACAAGACGCCCCGTCATATTTAGTGAATGATGGTGCCTTGAACTTCCGAGGGATAATCACACCAGTAGACAAACCCAGATCTCCGAAATCCAGCCCAGGTACTTGTTGTATTTCCATAGCCTTCAAACGGTCTTCCAACTGCCTGTACTTGTCCTCAGCCGGAGGGTATTGTTTGTCGTTGAAATCTGTCTCGTTGTCGGAGACCACTGGACTAGGCACCTCTCTCTCATGGTGACTGCTTTCCCTCACAGATGGGGTAGTCCTCTCAGTTTCAGTCTGCGGTGTGTTCCCAGATCTGCGTCTAGGGCTGAACAAAACAGTCCTCTTCTTCTTCTTGTCCTTCTTCAAGAGCAGGGCCTTCAGATCTTGTTGCCCCTGGGTCAAATTCATAATCAGCCCTTGGAATTGGGCGTTCTGAGCCTGGAGGGCCTTGATGGACTGCTCAGTTGATGATTCAGGATTCATGTCGATCGGCTGAAATAAACAACGAAGAAGGGTAAGCAACCTGTCAAAGGGATACCTGTAGTGCAATGAGATGTATGACATGCATGTAATGTTTTCAAGGACCTCGCGGGGTAAACAGAGAAACTTGTTAGAGTTGGAGACTGGCAACTTGATTGAAGGAACTTCATTTTGTTGAGAGTCCTTGGTCAAGGGTCAAAGGCTCACCATATCCAGTGGGTCATAGCCCCTGACAACCTTGTCTAGAGGAAAATAAATCCTCTTTGCCCCTTGCTGGACAGTTGGTTCGTCATGACCTGCATCACAAGCCCTTGAGATCCTTGAAATGGATTAGGATGTATGCAATGGTATGATGTCATGCTATGCATGGGGTAATGTGAGTAAACCCTGTTATGAGTCCCTAACTAAGGACTACAAACCAAAACCTGCAAGAAACTTAGGATACCCTGTTATGAGTCCCGATTAAGGACTATGAACAAAACCTGCAAGAAACTTAGTAAGCCCTGTCATGAGTCCCAATTAAGGACTATAAACAAAACCTGCAAGAAGCTCAAGTGTCAGACAACAAGCATGCAAATAGTCAAGTATGAAGGCACACAAGTCACACAAGAGAAACCCTTAGAGTTTAGGCCAGCATGGGGGCTGGGTATTACCCTCTTGAAGTTGGTGGGCTCAACCTGTCCTATTAGAAGTAACCGGGTTCTAAGGGTCCCAATATCACGGGATTGCTTTCATTGTTCATCGTTTCGATTTAGCCACTGAACTGGCGACCGAAATATTCCAGGAAAGCAACCCTCAATTGAGTGTAGTATCGAGTATCAACCAACCTCGGACTGCACCAAAGTCAGTTATCTCACTACCCTAAAGAGGCCGAGATAGTTCAATTAAGGTTCCTAAGGTCTGTTGATGCTTCACGACACCACGCGGAGGCCCCGTACTCTCCTTGACTGAACTCAAGGGTTACCGGTACACACCAAAGTGCCACATCAATGTAGCAGACTGTTTCAACCATGTCGGTATACCCCGCACAGTTCCCTCACAGTCTTGTTGCTACTTTCTAAGAAAGGTATCCCCAGATCCGGGTTAGGATCTATAGAACTCCCAAGCAACCCACAATAATAAAGCAAGCAATGAAGACAATTGAAAACATAGTTATGACCTAGCCCTAAGGTACACCTCACTTTATAAAGATGTCCCCAGCAGAGTCGCCAGTTCTGTGATCGGTGGATCTGGAACTGACTGTTTAACGCTGGTTCGCAAAATGTCGCGGAAGCAAGAGTCGCCACCGTCTTTTATTTTCTCCAAATGGAAAGGACAAAAGCACAGAAAAATTCCTTATAGAGATTGCTCTCGGTTCGGGAGGTAGGTTATAGAAAGGGAAGGTGTTAGCACCCTTTCTATCCATGGTTATCCATGGGCTCTTACATACTTGCTCATTTGTGTTTTCAAAAATGGTTTGTTTGCTTTTCAACTGTGGGTTTTAAAAAGTTTCTTTGAAAATTCCAGTCCGACTCTTGTATCAGTCCTCAAGAGTGTTTGAAAAATTGCTTTCGAAAGCTTTTTGAAAATGTGTTGGTGTGAAAAGTATTTTGTTTTGTTTGAAGTTAGAGCAAGTACCCTTGAGAACCTACCTACCCTAAGGAATTCGTCTGTGTAAGTGTCCTTTAAAGTAGTGCCATCCCACCATTGAGAGGTAGGTAGCACCACCGTTGGAGGTGTTCGGGTCAATTCGAGTTTTAGGGACATGGTGATCACCGGAGCAATGGGAAGACACCTTAGAAGCTACCCTCATGCCAGGTTCCCGGATCATGAGGACTTACTAAGACATCCTCTACTCGACGATCACCTTTCGAAAGGCAACAGTGAGGCGTACCCTAGGGGTGGTGTGTGCGATTCGTGTGTCGTTTTCATTGATATTTGTCTTGTCATGTTCATTGTGACCTACGCTTGATTTTATTTTAAGTCCATACATTCTTTCATGCTTATTTAACAGTTTAAAAGTTTGCGAGGAAAATAAATCTACAACTATTACAAATGGCGCGGGTCCACATCGCCAAAATTAAACCGGACCCGATTTGACGGAAAGTAAATAAAGCGAAAGAAATAAAAGTGCGAGAAATTGAATCGTTACAACGCTTTGGGAGAATTACATAATTATAATAAACGACATAAAATAAATGCGCGAAATTAAATAAATTACGAACATGGGCGTTGGACCCTTTTGCAAAAATTTAAAGTTAACGAAGGGTTGAAATTAAAATTGAAAAGAAAATGTTTTTTAGTATTTTATGTTTTTTTAAGATTTAAAAGAAGAAGAATTTATTAGAATGAAATTTGAAATGTAAACCCTAATTCTAGTGTTTTTTAGATTTATTATGAAAATATTAAAATTTAACCTAAATTAAACCTATTTTTTATGTACAATTTAATTAGGAAAATAAATAAAATAATATTAAATATTTATGAAAGAAAATAAATAAAGGATGAAAACTTGAATAAACCCTAATTCTATATTTTTTGGATTTTTTGTTATTAAAAGAAATTAAAATTGTAACCTAATTAAAACTAATAATTACATGTTAATTTATTTATGAAAATATTAGAATAAAATAATTTATTATGTTTTTATCTTTTTCTGAATTTTTAGGCATTTTTTATATATTGTAGACAAATAATTAATTAATTAAAACAATAAAAATAAATAACACAATAATTAAAAAAATAAAATATGAAAAGAAAAGCAAACCAGGGGGGGTTCAGGCCCCAAAGTGAGGTGTTGGTCCAAGAATCCAGGCCCATTAAGCATTGAAATCCGTTGACTTTTGTGCAAGCATGTGATGCGTCTGACTATGGTACATGGTGCTCTTCAGATCTGAGCCCTTGATCTGCATCTCTTGGACGCGTGGAGGTTGATTTCTGGGCGTGTATGATGATCCTGGCATTGTGCGCTGCATGGGAAGATAATTGAAAAAATATTGTTGAGAATGTAAGAGACCTGGGGTTCGAACCCAGGTCATATGCCTTGCCAATGCCTTCCCTGACCAGTTGTGCCAATTAACGCGCATTAACATTAAGCATTAAACAAATAATATAAAATAAGTAACGCATATAGATTAGATCTTAGCGTAAAATTCAAAAAGAACCAATCACTCCCTGACACGGTATCGTCTTCCTCGCGTCCCCTGTAACACAAACTCAAAGGCAACAGTTTTCTACGCGTTGCAGAAGGGGTGTTTTCAGAAAATAGCGATTAGAGCTATGTAACTCATAAATTGGGCGCGACTATATCAATCTCTTCGTCCAGATGCGTTGATTGCAATGGTGGTACTGGGGATGTCCAATTTTCCCTCTATTAAGAATCCCTAATTTGAAGCTCAGGAAACCCTAACATTCAATCATGGTATAATCTCGTATAGCACAGAAAAACGCAATTAAAGGTGTTAGTTAGCTTCAAAAACTCACAACAAACATGAATCAATAAATAAAAATGGCAAAGGATGCATAAATCATGATGTACAATTCTGAATTTTTCTCTTTGCAGTTCGAGTCATAGATACCAATTCTTGGAGCTTTGGTTGTTGTTTTTGATTGGCACACGTTCAGAGAACCACAATGAAGCTATTGGAACAATTCTTATGCTGTGAATTGACCTCTAGCACTGATTTCAGAATTTCTATTTTTTGAGAAATTTCAAGTTTCACAAAGGCTTTTCTTGCGCAGCTCGGAGTGTCTTAGCATTAGGGTTGTGATTCTGATTATGTATTGAAGCAATTAGGTTAACAAAATTCAACAAAATCTCTTGTAATCATGGATTGAAGATTTGATTTTTTTCCATTATATTTTCAATCTTTTTCACATGGTTTTTGTGCAAATTATGATCAATTCTAACCAAATCTTTCCTAATTGGCATATGCACGAAATATTGAGTCTAGAATGTGTACAAAAAGATTTGTTTGGTTCATTTAGATATTTTCCACATATTTAATTGATTTAAATGAATTAATATTAATAGAAATTCAAATAAATAAATAAAAAATAAGAAAATACTTCCCTTTGGGCCAAATGGTCGTGCACATGTTTAGAATGATGAATCTTGGAAGAAAAATGGGCCCATTAGCAATTTTAGGTCATTTGAAGTAAAGTTGACTTTTCAAAATTCCCAAAAATTTCCCAACTTCCACAAGGCATAACTTGCTCAATATTTAAGCTTTTCACATGTTCTTGGACATTTTGGAAAGGTCTTTGAGTCCTCTAACCAATGCCTTTGGTCCCATGTCATTTTGATTTACCAATCTCAAGTTATGGCCTTTGACTTAAAGTCCCTTTTTGTTGACTTTTGAAAATGACCTATAATGTTGAAATTGATAACTTTTTGTGAGAGCATTTCTTGGACTTGGAATATGAAGATGAATTGTAGGAAATGTCTTTCTCTTCAAAATGAGCTTTGGATGGAATTTTTCTGATAATCCATGTGAAAGTTATGCCCTGGTCAATTTCAGTTGACTTTTTCAGCTGTCCAAATATAGTAACTTTTGCATCTTGATGATTTCTGAGCCAAATTTTGAGAATCATGATCAAGCATTGATCAAATGATGTTTGTGGCTTCAAAATGATATGTTGACCAAAAATTTGAACTTTTGACTGTCAAATGACCATTTTGCCCCTACAGTTGACTGTAGTGCAATCTAGGGTTTTGACTGTGCAATCTTGAGCTGAATGCCTTGAAACTTGATATGAGGATACTTGACCATCTTTGTAGGCATGTGAGACTTGATTGGGCCTTTGAAAACTTCAATTTCTTGATCAGAACACAAACCCTAGTTTTGACTGTATAGGAGACAGTTGAACTGCATAACCCTTGGGGGAATTTTGTGACTTGGCTTGGCAATTTCTTGAAGAATATGGGAGGGCAAATTTTGGGGTGCAACAGTTAGTTTTACCAAAATTCTGATTGAACTTTGGTTTGACAAAATAATCACTACTTGTGTATTTTATGTCATGTGTGTGCCCATATATAAAGTGTGATTTGAGTGGTGTGCGTTTTATAACTAAGTCCATGGCATTTTTTGATGTAGATACCTTACCTTGATATCCTATCCCTTTTCTGCCATTTCTGCTAACTCCATAGATCATTGAAGCCATCTTGCTTCTGTCTATGTTTTTAGCTAGAAACTTCTGAAAGTTGTGATCATACTCTTTGATGATCTCATCAGCATTACTGGGAGTCTCAGAGATTGTTTCCTTTTGAGAGTTTTGCAAATCATTTTCTAATTTTGAATTTTTTTCTTTTAACTCAGAATTCTCTAATCTGAGACTCTCAGACTTTTCAGAGTCAGAGGAAAGATTCCTTTTCAGGTTTCTGAATTTGACTCTGATTTGCTGATACCTTTCCAGAATTTCATTTAGACTTTCTGCAAGTTCAGCCTTAGTAAAGTTTATGGTAAAATCAGGAAATACCTCTTCAGTGTCTGATTCTGAGTCTGAACTAGAAGCTTCACTGTCTTCTGATACGTTTGCCATGAGAGCTATGTTTGCTCTTTCATCATCTGATTTCGAGTCAGCTTCAGAGGTGTCAGAAGACTCTAGTCCAAAAGAATCTGATGATGAATCCGACTATGACGAGGAACAATATCCTCATGCTGATGAAAAATACAAACAGTTGGAGGATCGTTTGAATGCAATGGAGGTACGGAAGGTACTAGGTCTGGATTTTGAAGAGCTGGGTTTGGTCTCTGGGGTTGTCATCCTGCAAAAGTTCAAGGTGTCGGTGTTCATCAAATATGATAGGGTTTCATCTCCCAAGATGCACCTCTGATCTTATGTGAGGAGGATCCAGTCTCACACTGCTGACAAGAACTTATGGGTCCACTCCTTTCAAGATAGTCTGTCCGGAACTCAACTAGAATGGTTCTACTAGCTGGAGGGGACCAACATTCATAATTGGGAAGACCTGGCTATTTCTTTCTACAAGCAGTATCAGTATAATGCAGACCTTGCTCCCACCCATACACAACTCCAAAGTATGTCTATGGGTTCGAGCGAGGGCTTTAAGGACTATGATCAGAAATGGAGGGACTTAGCAGGAAGAGTCCAACCCCCTGTCTGATAGGGAGTTAGTGGATATGTTTCTGGGTACCCTTGATGGTCTATTTTTCAATCACCTGATTGGAAGCTCCTCAGCCGTCTTCACTGAATTGATCTTGATGAGAGAAAGAGTGGAAGCTGGAATTAGGAGTGGTAAGATCCAAAAGGATGCATCCTCCAGTACAACAAGGAATCCATTTTCTGGAAAAAAAGAGGTTAGTGTTGTGTAGAACCAAAGGAATCAGGACAAAACTAAATTCCATCCGACGGTAGGGGCTGTTATGATCTCTAAATATGCACCTATTCAACAAAGGAACAACCAGTCTAGAACAGAAAGGCCGGTAAGACAGTTTACCCAGATAAATATGATGTTGTCTCAAGTCTTGCCTCATCTACTGAAGTCTAATCTGGTAACTTTGCGGGAAGCTCCAAAGAATCCCAACACTGCCTCTCCCCGTTACAATTCTAATGCTCGCCATGCTTACTATTCAGAAAGACCGGGTTATGATACAAACGATTGTTGGGCTTTGAAAAACAAGGTGCAAGACCTTCTCGAGGAAAAGGAAATTGAATTTGACGCCCCCGAGATTCCCAATGTTATCACTTATCCTATGCCCAAGCAGGACCGTGGTGTTAACCCTATTGAAGATGATGTGTTTTTTACTCCTGTTGAGGAACTTGTTACTCCTCTCTTGACCGTTAAGTGGAACTTATTGAAAGCCGGTTTATTTTCGAGTTGTGGCGAAGGTTGCCACTCATGTTTATCTCTACCGACTGGTTGTCATTTGTTGAAGGCATGTGTTCAACACCTGATGGATGATAGAGAAATTTTGTTTGAAAAGACTTCCGTTCTAACTATTTCTTGCAAGGATGTTTCAATAATAACCATTGTCGCCAATCCTCCCAGGGTCTCCACCAAAAGACCCGTCAGGATTACATCTGCTCTGAAGTTGGCTCCTCTGATTATCACCATGCCAGGGCCAATGCCGTACTCCTCGAACAAAATTGTTCGCTGGAACTATGGGGGTGACGTCTATTACCATGACGTCAAGCAAGACCTGCTGGCTGTTGAAGACCAGGTTTCTGAAAATTCTGATTCCGACATTGGCAACATTGTTGGAACCAGCAAAATAACAAGAACTGGAAGAGCGTTCTCCCCTGAGATTTCTCCTTCGAAAGTAGTTACTGGTCCTGTGATCATTCCTACTTTTGTTCCTGCTGATACCACTACTACAATTCCTGTGATTACCCCCGCTGACACCCCTATCACCGAGTCGGCCGAGACTCGGGGAAAAGACATATTGATTGAGCCTGTCCAGACAAAGGCGCAGTCAGTATCTATCCTAGAGGCTTCCAAGAAAGAAACGGAAGAAATTTTGAAGATTATCAAGAAAAGCGACTACAATGGTGTCGAATAGCTAGGGAGGACCCCTTCCAAGATTTCTATGCTAGCCTTACTGTTGTGTTCCGAAGCTCATGCAAAGGTTTTGGTGAAGTTCCTTAAAACTGCCCACGTGCCACAAGAAACCTCTACTGATCAATTTGAAGATTGTGTGGCCAGTTTGACGGTTGAACGAATTGGGTTTTTCTGATGCTAATCTAACACCCAGAGGGAGGAAACATAATTACGCGCTGCATGTTTCCGTCGAATGCAGGGGAACTACTTTGGCCCATGTTCTAGTAGATACTGGTTCATCATTGAATGTGCTGCCCAAGAAGGCTCTAGATAGACTAGATTGTGAAAGTTTGACCTTAAAGCCCAGCAACATAGTAGTGAGAGCTTTCAATGGTTCGAAGAGAATTGTGCACGGGGAGGTGGACATCCCCATAAAAGTTGGTTCTCAAACCTTTGACTCCACCTTCTACGTGATGGATATCAGACCATCTTATTCTTATTTGTTGGGTCTCCCTTGGATCAATGGGGTGAGAGTTATACCGTCTACTCTACATCAGATGATGAAATACCCAGTAAGAGGAACGATTGTCACAGTATAGAGTGAAGAAGAATACATGGTCAGTCACCTGAACTCCTTCAGGTACGTGTAAATGGATGGCGAGTTCATCGAGACTCTGTGTAAAAACTTCAAAGAGATACCTCAGACTATGGCTGGAACTGAAACTATCACTAATCTGCCAAAGATCACCAATCCTCCCTTGAAGATGGCTTCTCTCAAGGATGAAAAAGCAGTTATTGAAGAATGGGCTCAAAGGGTTATCCGTCATGCTCATGCTGTAAGACCTCCCCTACGCATCATCAATCATGGGGTCAAAGCTCTAGAAGACAGTGATGGTGACGATGACATGGATAGCTGGATCTTCCCTACTACCAACGGTGGACCCAGTAACTGGACGACAAAAGACTTTGTACCAATTACTTTTATTTAGAAGTAATTGTCTTTCTTGTTTTTGGATATGTAATAAACAATATAAACTTTTTGACCATGTGTCTTACCCGGGGCACAATGGTTTATTTATGAGGGTTATCATGTTTCAATTTCATATGGAATTAATAAAGCATTGGGCATTTATGCATACAAATTCTGCGCTTTTTGTTTTTCTTTTCTTCTTTTTACTTTGTCTATACAGCTATGCTCTTACACACACCTACGTATCAAACTGCAGATCCATATCCACTATGGATCCCATTGATAACAGTTCTGCTATTTCCGGTTATGACTTTGGAAATCTGATCAACCAAGTCGAGGACGAAGGTGAGGAAGATTGTGAGGTACCCGAAGAACTTGCTAGACTGTTACAGCAGGAAGAAAGGGTTATACAGCCTTATGAAGAGCCAGTTGAGACAGTGAATTTGGGCACCGAAGAGAACAGAAAAGAGGTCAAGATAGGTGCAAATTTGGAGCTTAGTGTCAAAGAGCGTTTGGTTCAGATGTTGCATGATTATGTTGAGATCTTTGCCTGGTCATATGAAGACATGCTGGGGCTAGACATGGATATTGTGGTTCATCGTCTGCCAACTAAAGAAGATTTCCCCCCGGTAAAGCAGAAGGTTCGTCGTATGCGCCCTGAAATGTCCGAGAAGATCAAAGCAGAAGTTATGAAGCAATTCAACATTGGGTTATTAACTATCACTTCATATCCCCAATGGGTTGCCAACGTAGTCCCGGTGCCTAAGAAGGACAACAAGTTACAGATGTGTGTGGACTACCGAGATTTGAACAGGGCAAGCCCCAAGGATGACTTTCCTCTTCCCCACATTGATATTCTGGTTGACAACGCCACACATCATAAGATCTTTTCCTTCATGGAAGGTTTCTCTGACTACAATCAGATCAAGATGGCACCCAAATACATGGAGAAGACAACCTTCGTCATGAAATGGGGCACTTTCTGCTACAAAGTGATGTCGTTTGGGTTGAAGAATGCTGAGGAAACCTATCAGTGAGCCATGGTATCTCTGTTTCATGACACGATTCACCATGAGATAGAGGTTTATGTTGATGACATGATAGCCAGGTCTCAAACTGAGTAAGAACACCTTGATCATCTACAAAAGCTGTTTGATAGGTTGAAGACGTACAAGCTGAGGTTAAATCCAAACAAGTGCACCTTCAGGGTATGGTATGGTAAACTCCTAGGTTTTATTGTCAGTGACAAGGGCATTCAGGTAGAACCTGCAAAAGTGAAGGCTATACAAGAGATGCCGGCTCCTCGCACCGAGAAGGAGGTCACAAGCTTCTTAGGATGCCTAAATGACATTTCTAGGTTCATTTCCCATTTAACTGCTACTTGTGATCCAATCTTCAAACTCCTGAAGAAAGATCAAGTGGTAAAGTGGAATGACGAATTCCAGATCGCCTTCGAGAGAATCAAGGAATACATTCAAGAGCTTCCAATTCTAATGCCTCCAATTGAAGTAAGACCTTTGATAATGTACTTAACAGTGTTAGATAATTCAATGAGGTGTGTGCTGGGGCAGCATGACGAGTGCGGTCGAAAAGAGCATGCAATATACTACCTTAGCAAAAAGTTTACCGACTGTGAGACAAGATACTCACTGCTCGAAAAAACTTCTTACACTTTGGCATGGGCTGCTCGCCTACTGAGACAGTATATGTTGACCCACACCACTTTCTTGATATCTAAGATGGATCCGATCAAGTACATCTTCGAAAAGCCTGCTCTCTCTGGAAGAATAGCAAGATGGAAAATGATCCTGACCGAATACGATATCTAATACAGGACCCAAAAAGCAATCAAGGGAAGTGTACTAGATGATCATTTGGCTCATCAGGCTGTGGATGACTACCAGTCCATGAACTTTGAGTTCCCGGACGAGAATATTATGCTAGTGACTAACTATGAAGAACCTGGACCGGATGAAGGACCTGAGGAAGGATCCCAATGGACAATGGTTTTTGATGGAGCCTCCAACGCACTCGGCAATGGCATCGGTGCTTTAATCATATCTCCCGAGGGCTGTCATACTCCTTTCACCTCCAGACTATGCTTCAACTGTACCAACAATATGACAGAGTATGAAGCATGCATCGTGGGTCTAAAAGCTGCTATTGACCTGAGGATCAAGTCCTTAAGTGTTTTCGGGGATTTAGCCTTGGTTATAAGTCAAATCAAAGGAGAGTGAGACACGAAGCACCCTAATCTTATCCCTTACAAAGAACATGTACTGGCATTGCTTCAACACTTTGAAGAGGTCATCTTTGAACATTTCCCCCGAGAAGAAAACCAATTAGCAGACGCGTGTAGCGATAAAAAATGTAGCGGGGTAAATCAGAGATCGAATTATTGATTAATTCGTCTCACAAAAGCAAGAGTCGCCACCGCGCTTTATTATTTCCAAGGGAAAAGGGAAAAGAGCGAAATAAAACCCTAAATATGCAATGTAAATAATACTTTTAAAAGTAATAAAAATACAAGGAGTTTTTGAAAAGAGATCTATGGTTCGGGGGTTGGTTATACAGTGGGAAGGTATTAGCACCCAATGTATCTATAGTACTCTATAGGAACCTTTTGAAATATCTGTTTATTAAAATTGATTGTTTGATTAAAAAATGAATCGTTTTGGCCGAAAAAGGGGTACGGACGGGTTTTTGAAGAGACGACGACCTAATGTCGAAGTTTTTGCTTAAAAGGTATAAGTGTTGAAAAGATTGAATATTTGAGGAAAAATTATCCTAAGTTTTAATGAAATGCGAATGTTCGCGCGATCGGACTTGAGGACATGAAGTCAACAAATTTAATCATTTTTTCCCTTGGATTTAAACGTAAACAGAATAATAATGTGAATATGAAATGATTAAACAGAAAATTATGCGGATAATGATATATAACAATTAAATAAAAGACTAAGTGTGTGAACGTGCATTTTTATGATTTTGTTTAATATTAATAAAAACAAGAGAATTAATTAAAGAAAAAATAAAGTGCTTTAATTCTTAAATTCCATTTTTTTTATATTTTTATATTTGTATTAACTAAAGCGAGGGAAATAATTAAAGGGGATAAAATGTTTTTAAGTTTAAATCATTTTTATTTTTTTATATGTTTTTTAATATTAATATAAAGCATTATTTTAAGAATTATTAAATATTTTAAACTAAATTAAAACTTTTAAAAGCTATTAACTTAAATCTAAATAAAAAAGGAATACTAAAAATTACTAAGTTAAAACCTAAAGCTAAACTTAATAAAAGATCCAATTATTTAAAACGTTTTAATTAAATACTCTAATTTGATTAATCTACTAATTAACTAAACTAATAATACTCTAAAAAACTAATAGAAAGTAAAATGGAAGAAGGGGTGTATTAGAAATAAAAAGGGTGGATAGGCAAATAGTATGGGCCAAAGGTTTTGAGAGGGCCCAAACATCTGATTAAAAGAGAAAAAAAAAACAGAAACAAAAGGTGGTAAGGAGTCGTTGGGCTTTAGGCAGAACAAGTTGGTCCAAACAATTTCATAATTTTGTTAGGGTTAAACGTGATTTGTTTAGTTGAATTAGGGTTAAGGGTTTTGGTCTTGACAGAGCAGCGCCCATGCTTCTTGTATCGTCTTCTTCGTTTACGTTCTTCTTCGTTCGCGTTCTGCTTCGTCTGAGTTCTCCTTCGTCCCAAAGGCCACCGGTATTCTCCATCTCCCTCTTCCCTCCAGCAAAGCATACGGCGATGGATTCACGGTACGATTGTTTTTCGATTTCGTTAAGGCTTTATTACAATTGCATGTTGTGATTTTTTATCTATTTAATTCTTATTCACATTGTTATGTTTATTGGAGGTGTTGTGAAAGTAAAAGAGGAGGAGGAAAGGTTACCTGGAGACGGAGGAAGGAGGTTGAGGGAAACGCTTAGGAGGCCGGGGCAAGGAAGACGGTGACGCTGTGCTTCACTTGGTACCCTGGTATTCTTCTTCTTCTTGCTTGTTTCCGTATATTTGATGCTTGGTTGCCTTGAATTTGACCTATGATGATGTGCTAAGGCTTTGATGCTTTGTACACTTTTTCCTTCTTCTTCTGACTTTGCCTTGCTACTAGTCGCTTGAACTTGGTTGCCTGGATGCCTATGATGACATGCTGAGGCTTTGATGCTTTGTACACTTTTTATGGTTTATGCTATGGTATTTTGGTTCTTTTTGGACAGTTTTGTGGTTTAAGGTTTGATAATGGTACAGGTTTTACTGGTTTATGCCATGTTGGTTTGATGGTTTATGCAAATTAATGGTTTTGAAATGGTCATGGTTTAGGCCATGGTTATGAAATGGCTATTCCGGTTTTTTGGTTTGTGATGGCAAGTTTTGAAAATGGTTCTGGTTTTGGGCGTGTATACTGGTTTATTGGTTAGGCTGGGCAACAGGTTAAGATGGTACAAGTTTTTGGTTTTAGGCCATATGATTTTGGTTTTATGCAGGTTTATGGTTTATGATAGTAGGTTCCTACTGGTTTTTTTGTTTGGCCATAAGGTTGTATTTAACAGGTTTAGGCCAAAAGGTTTGATGGTTTAGGCCATGTTTTTGGAATGGTTATGGTTGTTCTGGTTTATGCAGCTGGTTCTACTGATATTTGTTTTGAGACTTGGAGAAAAAAAGGTTTTTGTATTTTTTGTTTTCCAGTTTTGAGCGTGGAAGGCTTGAGGATAGGTTGTGATGTCTCAATTTGAAGGGATTGGTAATCTTATATCAACTGGTTCGGCCTCTTTTGTTTATGCTACAGGTTTTGTATTATTTTACTATATCCTTGGTAATTTTGCACTCTTACTGTTACATCAGTTTTGTTGGTATTCTATTTTATGCTTTCTTTTCTTATTGACTGTGTTACTGCAGTTTGTTTTGTATCCACTTCCGCCTAAACCAAAACCTGTAAAACCATACTTCTTTCTCTCTTCTCTCTCTTAAGTACCATTTGATATCAAAATGATGTGTACTTTATTTGGTTCTGAAAAAGCAGGCTGGAAGATGATGACAAAGAAAAGGAAAATATACCTTGCTTGCATATTTTGATTTAATATTGCACACTTCTCTTTGTCAACCATATGGTACAGTATGGAGCCTATGCATTTTGGCTTCTTCCTAAGTGCATGGCATAGTTTACGTTGGCTTTCTGTGAGAAGCTTGCATATGCTGTTGATTTTTTTGTATGTTGTGTATATTTTTGAAATATGCAGTTTTTTGACAAAAGAAATTATGCATATTTGAAATATGCAGTTGGCTCTTTAAAATGCAATTGATTTTAATTATGCAGTTTTGAAAATAAAATGAATTTGTGCATGTTTAAATTGTGCATTCATTTTGAAAATAAAATCCATCCCTTTTTGTGAACCGGGAGAAATCCCGCGATTTGCAAAAAGGGTAAAACTGATTCCAGCCGTTTGCTTTTAATGATGAACACTAAAATAATTTTCCGCTTTTAATTATTTATTCAATTCTGACTTTTCTTTTAATTGTCTTTTGCAGGTAAAATTAAATGAGCAGACAAAAAGGCATTGGATAGAAGATGAAGATTTAGAATTTAGGAAAATAGTTTTTATTTTACTTTAAACTCTTTATGTAATTGTCATTATAAATATTTTGTAAATAATACAATATTTTAAATAACAATTGTAATAAATAGAATAGAGTGAATAAAATTCTATTATTTCCCAATTAATTCTTTTTCTTTCCAATTATTTATTTATCGTTTATAATTCTTTAAATTGTATAATAATTGAAAATCAATTTCAATCACTTAAATTCAGAATAATAAACAAATAAATAAACACCATTGATCAATTAATAATTTCAATTATTTAATTAATTATTCATAATTTTCTAAATTATAATAATTAAAAATAGAATTTCAATTATTTAACTTAGAATGATAAATAATTAAATAATCATTGTTGACCAATTAATAAACCTCTTTTCAAATGTTTATTTTATTATTCATAAATCTTTAAATTATATAATAACCGAAAATAGATTCCAATTATTTAACTTTAAGATAATAAATAATTAATAAACATTGTTTGATCAATTAATAAACCTCTTTTCCAATATTTATTTTATTATCTATAAATCTTTAAATTATATAACAATTGAAAATAAATTCCAATTATTTAAATTTAAGATAATAAATAATTAATAAACATTGTTTTAGCATGAATCGATTAATAAATTTAGCGTTCAAAAATAAACAGCTCTCGACCTGAAAAAGTTATGAATTTTAAAATCAAAAGATCAAAACACTTGCAATGTAATGATGCAGATGGGAGATGGTATCTTAGGTCAAAAGTTGGGGTACAACAACGCGCTAGCTACTATGACATCTATGTTCAAGGTCAAGTGGGACAACGAGTCTCCTCTGGTCACTATTGAGAGGTTGGATGAACCAACATACTGCTATGAGATTGACACTAAAGAGGTAGCAGACAAACCTTGGTTCCACAAAGTGAAAAGGTATCTTGAGGCTCAAGAGTATCCTGAGGGGGTGTCTGTCAATGATAAGAAGTTTTTGATAAGGTTGTCTGCAAAGTTCTTCCTCAGTAATGGAATCCTCTACAAGCGCAACCATGGCTCCAATTTACTTCGATGCATAGATAAAAACGAAACAGAAAGAATTATGGCAGATTTACACGAAGGTACCTTTGGTACCCACTCTAGTGGACACACTATAGCTAAAAAGATCCTACGGGCAGGATACTATTGGTCCACTATGGAAGCAAACTGTTATCAGCATTCCCGAACTTGTCATAAATGCCATATCTACACTGATAAAGTACATGTACCTCTGGTTCCCTTGAACGTCTTGACGGCTCCCTGGACCTTTGTACTGTGGGGCATTGACATGATCGAAGAGATTAGACCTACGACTTCCAATGGGAATCACTTCATCCTAGTGGCCATTGATTACTTCACGAAGTGGGTTGAAGCAGCTTCTTTTGCTACTGTTACCAAGAATGTTGTGGCGCAGTTTATCAAGCATAACCTGATTTGTCGATATGGTGTTCCAGAGAGGATCATTACAGATAATGGTATGAATCTCAACAATACAATGATCACCGAACTCTATAAACAATTCAAGATCCAGCATCATAATTTTTCCCCTTAACAGATGAAGATGAATGGCATTGTGGAGGCTGCTAACAAGAATATTAAGAAAATCATACAGAAGATGATGGTGACATAGAAAGACTGGCATGAGATGTTACCATTTTCTCTTCATGGTTACTGCATCTCAACATGAACGTCAATAGGGGAAACACCTTATTCTCTGGTATATGGTATGGAGGTTGTCCTACCTATTGATGTCCAGATCCCTTCTCTGAGGATCATGAAGGATGCGGGTTTGAATGAAGATGATTGGATCCAGACTCGACTTGATCAACTGAATCTGATTGATGAGAAAAGGCTTATTGTTGTCTGTCATGGTCAGATATACCAAAAGCGAATGATCAAGGCTTTCAACAAAAATGTCAGACGACAAGTATATCAAGTGGGTGATCTGGTAATCAAGCACATCATACTGCCACAAAGTGATTCTAGGGGCAAATGGACTCCCACGTACTAATGGCCATTTGTGATCAAAAGCATATTCTTCGATGGAGAAATGATTCTAACCACCATGGATGGTGATGACCTTCCTCACCCTGTCAATGCATACATAGTGAAAAGATACTACGTGTGAATAAAGACCTGCTAGGTTGACTGGCCTAGGAAAATATAAGGGCATCCCGAAGAACCAAAAGGGTTCGGGCAAAAATTAGGGATATACATACAAAAAAAATCTGTACACCCGGCATGTCAAAAACTTGAAAAGGCAACTTGGGCAAAAAAGGGTATCCCGGTGGACTGAAAACCCGAAAGGGCGGTCCAAGAAAAAGTTAGGGATTTGAAGCGTATCACTATGTCCTATTGGATCACCTTGAGATCAGACTTCAGTATCGACTATCAAGCTCAGACGGTACCAATCAATCCAGTCAGCTTCGAACGAGTAGCAAAGTGATAAGACGCTCAAGAACATAGGGGCAATAGCAGAATTGAAACTCAATGGGATTATTACACGTAGCTTTTTTCTCTCTGTACACTATTTTGTATAGTTTTCATTTTCACGACGGTGTTCTCATACTAGAACATAAGTCTCTTTGTACAAAATGCTTGTTATAGGCGAACTTCAAAAATCAATACAAATCATTTGTTTGAAAGTACGAATCCATTTGTTTTCTATTTTTCGGTTTTGTTTTGTAAAAACGTCCAGTGATTATTTTTGACATATGCATTTGAGTATGATTAATATTTGAAAATACTTGCATAAGAAACAGAAAGACGGTTGCTAATGACTTTAAGAAATAGGGAAAAGTCTAAAAAAGCCATTTGCAGTCCCGACAGTTACTCCTTCCAGCAGGTACAGGGGCAGAGACAGTTTGAGACGAAGTCACCATTACATACGACCCCGTGATGTCTATGTTCCCCCACATAGCAGAGAAAACCAATTTTTGGTCTCCTTCTTCCCCAAGAAGGAATTACCTCCTCCAGCAAAGTTCCTTCAAAGAGCTGAAGTCTGTACTCCCCAGCCGAGCTTTATAATCTTAAAAAGTTTTTAAAAACTCCTCCCGAGTAGATTTTTTTACTCAAACTGTGGAAGATCATTCCCCAACAGAGTTTATTTGTCTATATTGGCAAGATCTTCCAACAAATCATCCTCCCTCCATAGAGTTATTCTCAAGCAGAGTCAATCCCCGGCAGAACTTCCTCAGACAGAAAGAGGAAATCCCCAGCTAATCATCCCCATTCATCATCCCTAGCGGAAATGAAGGATTCATCTTCCTTATACTCTCCAGTAGCAGTTTGGGATTTACTTTCCCAGACTAAGAAACATCACAAAAGCATCCCTTATTCATACATCGTGGCATACACATACACATCGCATAATGCCTAATCTCATTTATTTTGAGAACATCATCACAATGCATTTCATACATCATGACATTGCATATGACTAATTCTTTACCTTTTTCAGGAAAGATCAAATCAACAAACACCGTTATTTATGTGACCTGGTAGTCTTCTCAAAAGCTACATCTGATGAAGGGTTGTTTCAGCAAATTCCTCAGAAAGATCTCCTCACAAGACCTTCTCTAGTTTAGTCAGATCGATACTAAGATCTCTTTGATTCCTATTCCAGTTGAAGATGATCCAAGACTTTTGTCTGGTCTAGTTGAATTGGCCCTAAGATTCTTCTAATTTCTATTCCAGTCATAGTTAATTAAAGACCTTCTCTGGTTCAGTCAGATCGACACTAAGATCTCTCTGATTCCTATTCCAGTTGAAGAGAATCCAAGACTTTTTTCTAGTTCAGTTAAATTGACACTAAGATTTTTCTGATTCTTATCCAGTCAAAGTTAATTCAAGATTTTCCTCTGGTTCAGTTAGGTCGATACTAGGATCTCTCTGATTCCTATTCCAGTTGAAGATAATCCAAGACCATTTTCTGGTTCAGTTAAATCGACACTAAGATTTTTGTGATTCTTATCCATTCAAAGATAAACCAAGACCTCTGCTGGTTCAATTCTAATCCACCATTGATTTGTTAATGATTCTTTACCGGCAGACCTTTTTCTGGTTCAGTTAAATTGACACTAAGATTTTTCTAATTCTTATCCATTCAAAGATAAATCAAGACCAATGCTGGTTCAGTTTGAATCGGCCATTGATTTGTTACTGATTCTTTTCCGGTAGATCCTTTATCTGGTTCAATTAAATCGACACTAAGATTTTTCTGATTCTTATCCAGTCAAAGATAAAGTAAGACCTCTGTTGGTTCAGTTTGAATCGACCATTGAATTGTTAGTGATTCTTTTCAGTTTAATCTCATTTCCACAGTAAGGCGCTATGAAGCCTGGAATACGACCAGATAGCAGTCAGCCTTATCATCCTCAGCAAGTCACTACGAAGCCTGGATCTTGACCAGATAGCAGTTCACTTCCGTCTCTTCAGTCAAGGGATGTTTCCCCAGTAGAGTAATGGATAACCGAAACTCCTAGACTTTATTCCCCTAAAAAACATTCCCCACCAGACTCCTCCTCAGACAGCAGGAACATGAATCCCCACAAAGAGACTCCTTACAAAGTCAGCATCTATTTTGGATGGCATCTTTAAGCCCATCTCGACGACTCTCTGTCATACTCCTTGAATGGCATCTTCAAGCCCATCTCCGACGACTCTCCATCATACTCCTTGGATGGAATCTTTAATCCCGTCTCCAACAGTCTTCTTTCATATTTTCCAAATGGCATCTGTAAGCCCATTCCTGATATTATTCACCAACAGTCTCACTTCGGACGAGTGTAAATTTCTGGGCACTCTAGTGTTCAATCATCTTCCACCTTCAGATCACGAAAGGCATACAAGCCAATCGACATCCTCAGGTCTAAGAAGATTGAACAGGGGCAGTTGTTGTACCCCAAAATTTTTCCTCCCATTTTCACTCAAGACATACTCCTAGAGGTTCTCAATTGCTCAAGGTTGACTAAGAATTGACCAGACAATTCTCCTTATAATACAAAGAACCCCCAACTAGGGTTTCAATTTTAATCAAAATGGTTGAGCTCCAAGGATCACAAATGTTCTCCATTGCCCTAATATGTCCTCAATATCATCCATGCCAAATTTCATGCCTTGAACAACAAGTTTGCTCAGTCAATTGCTCAAGTATTGGAAAATCAACTATGCTAGGTCAAAAGTCAACTATGGCCCATGTACAGTCAAAATTCATGATTTTTGGTCAACATCAACATTTTGAAGTGATATCCATCATTTTATCAAAGGTTGATCATGATTCCTCAAGAAATGCTCCTAACCCATCAAAAGTCAAAATGGCAAATTAGGGTTTCTTTAGGAAAAGTCAACCAAACTTTGACCAAGCATAACTTTCTCATACTTTATCAAAAAATTTCCAAACAAAACTAATTTTGAAGAGAATCCAATTCCCTACAACTTCTCTTCAGCCCTCAAGTTCAAGAAATGCACCATTTGAAAGATACAAGTTCATACATTACATGTTCTTTTTAGAAAGTCAATAAAAGCCACTTTTTGCCAAGACCTTTCACATCAAGATAACATCTTAAAATGCAAAATTGATATAAACAGGGATTGAAGTAGACATATTGGCCTTTCCAAAAAGTCTAAGATCATCTTCATGAGATAAACATTGAGTAAGTTATGGCTTGCCTAAGTTGGGAAAATTTGGGAAATTTCAAGAAATGTGCATTGAGCAAGTTTGAAATTTTAAGGCAATGGCTCAAATTCTTGAACTTCAAACATCTTCCTAAGATCATAGAGGACCCCTAAAACTATTTTTGCATAGTCTTGATTTTATTTGCATTTTATATTAATTTTATTTAATTAAAAATCAAATAAATCATTATTATTGCAAAAGAAATGGGCCATTATCATTTAGGCTTGGTTTAATACATGGAGAGGCCCCAAATTTCGTGTGAAGCAAGGCCATCATGTCTACATTCATGCAAAATTGAAAAATGGACAAAATCCCTAAACTTTGGCCAAGGTTACATATTGGTATTCATGGCATTCAAATGTTTGTCTATGGCTGTTACAAACATTACTTAAAATGTCTCCTCACTCCTGTCTATATAAAGAAGGAATTAACAAGCATCAAAGACAGATACAGAGCCTAGAGAACCCCTGCCCATTTTGCAAAAAAGTATCAAATTATAAAATTCGAATTTCATGTTCTAGCTTGCTTCATCCCAAACTAAAGATCAAAATACACTCCTGGAGGTTCCCTGAAGTGTTTGCCATCCTTACCAGCCCTTGAAACACCACGAAGCAGCCCCATCCAATCTTACAGTTTTCTTAAATTTTTAAAATTCATTGCACGGTTCATGCAATATCAATGTATTTTAACCATGCATATCTAACCGTGTGAGTATTTGCAAGATTTTGGTTTAGTTTGATTGCAGTTTGGGAGCCAGAATCGTATACTACCATTTCTAGGGTTTGAACCTCTAAATTGGGATTTTTCACAATGGCCAAAATTAGCCAAAACTAAGGACATCATCTTGCTCAGGAGGATGAGAGCAATTAATCCATGGCCTCAAAGTAAATTTATTTTGTGTATTGCGCTTGTTTCAAATGCAGCGTTTATAGTGACAGACAAAAACTGTCACTATAGGGTTCCGGGTCTAAAACGGCGGAGAGAGGAAGAAGACAATGCGTGGCAGCCCTTCATTGGACAATTTGAACTTGCGCGCGCTTTCTTTTTATTTTTAAAAATTGCTGGAAATGTTAAATTATATTATTTTCGTTTGGTATGTATAAACGAATGGCAAGGAAACTGAGATGGTGAGGATGCGTGTGAATAAGGGAAAGGACCTGGGTTCGAGTCCCAGGTCCAACATATTATTTTTCTAACAATTTTCAAATGCAGATTTGGTGCATGCATTAGACAAGGGTTCACCATCCACCCTATCATCAGCACCATCAGATCATACTCAACCTGGATCCAGTGCCTCCAATAAGTAGTCCCTATCATGGACTCTCCAGACGTGCCCACACAGGATCAAACGCCAATTTTGGATTTAACTTTTGGGCCAAGCGTTTTTTTGACAACAACACCCCCCATTTTTTGTTTTGATGACCAAGCCCATGTTGTCTATTTTCTTTTTTTATTTTATTTTGTTTATCATTTTCAAAAGTCTTTTTTTTAATAAATCATAAAAAATAAAAAATAAAAAATAATTAGGATTAGTTTCTTTCTAAAGTTAATTAATTAATTAATTAATTTTTTAATGCAATTTTATCAATTTAAAATCAAATTAGACTTAGGTTCTTTATTAATTTAAATTGTTTTCTTAATAAAAAAAATACCAAAAATATATTAGAATTAGGGTTCATTCCCTTCAACTTTTATTTTCTTAATTAAAATTAAGTTTAAAATTAATCATTCTCTTAGCAAAAACAAAATAAAAAAGATTCTCTTGTTATTTATTTTTATTTATTTAGTTTTTAGACGTAATATTTCTTTTCGCACGTTTATTTCCTTTTGCATTTTATATTCATGTAACTGTTATACGGGATGTAATAGTTAATAGGAATTTACTTTATTGCTTTATTTTATTTTCCCCTTTTGGTTTGGAATATAAATATCCCCCTCCTCGAAACCATGTAATAGTCTAGATTTATACTTTTCGCATTTTATTTTTCTATATATATTACTGCTAGTAAATTAGGCATTCATGACAAGATTAATTAATTAACCGTCAGATCACTAACCTCAAGATAATATAACTGAAAAAACACACTTCTCACACTTGCATCCTTAGGGTATTCCTCACTTGGTTGCCTCGAAAATGGTCATGTCCCTCGAACATATGGATATCTTAGCAAAGACCCTTAATTGTAAAAGTAATCATAATGATCATGGTCCCTTAACATCCCTCGAGTTGCCTACGAGAAAAATGATCTTATCCCTCGATGTTGCCTATATGATGATCGTCCCTTCGAATGCTAAGATGTCCTTACATGTTGCCTTCAATGACCATAACGTCCCTTTCGATTGTCCCTCAACATCCGACGATAGGGCTACCTACTCACTAATAGAAGGATATAACTATCTAAAGGAAAGGAGGAAACAAATGCCTTTTTCGAGTAGGTAGATAGATGTTAAGTACTTGCTCAAAACAATTCATTTTTACAACAAACTTTCAAAAACTACTTTAAAAAATGCTTTATCACACTCTTGAGGAATGATACAAGAGTTACCATAAAGAAAACAAAAAATTTCAAAACACACAAACACAAATAGTTTTCAAAAATGAGAAAGTACCTAAGAGCCCATGGAAAACCACAGATGGAAAGGGTGCCACCACCTTCCCTTTCCATAATCTACCCCCTTACTCAAAAAATCTCGAAAAAAGGTCTTTTTCTATTCTTTTCACCCTTTCCTTTGTTGGATAAAAGAAATGTTGGTGGCGACTCTTGCTTACCGCGACATTTGCGGAAAAAAAACACAAACCAGTATATAACAGTCGGTTCTGCCACCGTATCACAGGTGGTCTAGGAAAAAATTAGAGACATAAACAGAATATATTCTTCCCGCTAGGTTGAAAACCCGCAAGGGAAACCTAGGAAAAAATTAGGGATTTCTTGGCAAGTAACTGCGTCAGACAAGACTTGATTATTGAAGCAACAATCTTCTCGGATCATCACCACACTTAAACAGAAGTCGTTGCTCAGGAATTCAAAGTTGTTAGGGAGAATAGTGGTCATTGTATTTCAATGTATCTTTTCCAATATATATTACCATTTTCCAAACTTTGTAATGATCTATGGAGTCTCGCCATTCACAGACTACCATTCTATTAATAAAGTTTGACTTGTTATCCAATTCTTTGCAATTCTTATTTTATTCTGCTTACAAAGACTCTATTTATTATTAATAGTAATTTTCAAGACCAAAATATTAAATAACAAAAAAGTTTTTTTAAGAGAATTTACAAATTACTTTTTACTTTAGATCTTGTGACTCAAGAAAAACAAAAATAGTGATTCCAAGGATGGACCAATTCAGAGATTTTGGAATTATGTATTCCCCGTGAAGGTTTTCCAAGGTCATTTTGTTGGTATACGTATAATATTTGTGTTTTTATCAGATAGTTGGAGATGATACCAATTGACGTATGGTGTGGTGTTGGATTTGTGATCCCATTTTCCCCAGTTAAGTCTTGGTTCATTTTGATTTCTGGATTGCATGGTCTGAAGCCTCTATCCCAGATTCCTCATTAAGGTCTTTGCTCATGTGAAGAAAGTCCTTTCTCCCTTTGCATGCTGAGGTGGAATCATTTGCAAAGCGTCGCCATTTTGCACTGTTGACATTATTGTTGTTGTTTATTTCCCAGGAAACTAGACAAGGGCAGTATCTTTTATAAGAAGTGTTGAATAGTTGCCAACTTTTTTTTTGGGTTTTCTCCTGCCAAGTGTTGAGTTTGATTTAAAATCCCCATAATTTTGATTTCTTGTGGTATTATTTGACTTCTTAAATCCCCAAGTAAAGTTGAGATAATGTTCCTCTCTGAAAGTTGTTATTCCCATGTGGTTTCATAATTTCTCCCCAGGAAAGTTTATGTAATCATCACTCTTGGTATTGAAGAATGTATTTTGGGCTCCTCTCGATAATGCGGTGTCATACTCCCCAATGAGGTTAGCACGGGATCTCTAGTTGATATCTCGACAGTATGGTTTTCATCTTCCCTAGAGAAGATAATATTATAATTCCCAGTGAAAATATAGACGTTGAGACATTTGTTTTCCCCATTGAAGTTTGTGTGATGTTCCCCGGTGAAGCCTGGAGGAGGATGTTATATCCATGTATTTGTACTGATTTATTGTATTGATTTGATTACTTTCGGATTGTGTTTCTTCCCAGTGAAGTTAAGCCGTAAAATAAGAACTTGTTTCCTTAGCTGGTGCTTACTTTCTTAGGAAATTTTCATCCTGGATATAATTTAGCCGAGTGTTGACTTTACTTAAGTTGATCTTGTCTGGTAATTCCCAGTGCTATGTGTCTGTTTTGTTAGCATATACATGATAACATTCATATATTCACACATACGTCATGCATAGATAAATTAAAATTCATTGCTCATTTGAATTCATTAATACTTTGTTGGCATATTACCCTTTTTTGTAGAGTTATATTACCCTCTCTCTCCAATAGAGTGTCGACCTTAAGCAGAAAGTGTATATCCTTTCATTTTCCCCACTGAGTTATCCCTCGTGGAAGAATTTTGTTTAGTTCATTGTCTGATTAGATCCGTGTTTCCTCTTTGAGTTTAGTTCTCATTAAATGATATCTTGGTTGACTGTTTCATTCCGGTTTATTTCTGGTTTAAATCATTGGTTCATATGCTGTTATTCTGATTTCTGCAGGCTTTGAGCCTTGATTTGAGAATGTGCATTTATTTTGCACGAGAAGACTTTACCTTCTCAGTAGGAATATATTGGCATTTCCTCAGGAAGTCATAATTCTTTTCCCAGCATCATTATTACAATTCCCTCACATAACAGCAAGTGGCAGGTCTCTTTGTTTGAGAACTTGTACTTCCCCAGTAAGTCTGTTAGTTCCCGAAGAAGATTCATTTTTTACTCCAATGGATGGTATTCTCGTCATTATAGGAGATAGTTCGTTGTTAATATTTGTTACTCCAATGGATGGTAGTCTCGTCATTATGGGAGATAGTTTGTTGTTGAGATTTATTACTCCAATGGATGGTAGTCTCGTCATTATGGGAGATAGTTCGTTGTTGAGATTTTTTACTCCAATGGATGGTAGTCTCGTCATTATGGGAGTTAGTTTGTTGTTGAGATTTGTTACTCCAATGGATGGTAGTCTCGTCATTATGGGAGATAGTTCGCTGTTGAGATTTTCTACTCTAATGGATGGTAGTCTCGTCATTATGGGAGATAGTTCATTGTTGAGATTTGTTACTCCAATGTATGGTAGTCTTGTCATTATGGTAGATATTTCATTATTGAGATTTGTTACTCCAATGGATGGTAGTCTCGTCATGATGGGAGATAGTTCGTTGTGGAGATTTGTTACTCCAATGAATGGTAGTCTCGTCATTATGGGAGATAGTTCGTTGTTGAGATTTGTTACTCCAATGGATGGTAGTCTCGTCATTATGAGAGATAGTTCATTGTTGAGATTTGTTACTCCAATGGATGGTAGTTTCGTCACTATGGGAGATAGTTCATTATGGAGATTTGTTACTCCAATAGATGGTAGTCTCATCATTATGGGAGATAGTTTGTTATTTAGATTTGTTACTCCAATGGATGGTTGCCTCGTTATTATGAGAGATAGTTCGTTGTTGAGATTTGATACTCTGATGAATGGTAGTCTCGTCATTAAGGGAGGTAGTTCGTCGTTGAGATTCACATTGCTCTGAAGAAGTTTGTTTATTTCCAGTCATGAGTGCTGATGCTGGTCACTTGTGGCTTACCCTAGTATTGATGTTTTCCGGTTTTATCCTACCACATCTTTCCCCTCTGTGGGTCGACATTACCTTTTTTTGCTATATTGTTAGTGAATAGATAGTTTTCGGTTATCTGTCGATCATTGTTATCCTTTATTTTATCTCATCAATGTTTGAGTTAACGTTACTTTGTGTCCTCCTTAGGCTTTACCCCAACAGAGTCGAGTCTTCTGTTCACCAGTGATTTATTTTCCTGGTCTAATTTTCTTTTGATTGTTTATTTTATGTTTCCCCAGTGGTGTCCTGTGTCACCTTTGGATTTGTTTATTTGCATGCACAATATATGCATCCTATGGCATCCTATGGCCAAAAATAGGGCTTGTTTTATTTTTAAGTATCTTCAATCGCGTTGACGCAAATATTTTAACCTTCGTATCTTCGGATAGAAGACACTTAAATAAGGGCAGCTGTTGTACCCTAATTTTGCCTCTAAGTTCTTCTATCATCTCATATCAACTCAATCATATCAAGATCAAAATTGGGCTTGGTTCTTCCCCCTATCTCTAGTTTTTCTCATGAGGAACCACTAAGCACCTTGATTCATATATGTTTTGTATTGATTAATCTTTAACTAATAAATACAATGAATGTTTTATCTAATTGATGATATTATAGGTAAGGGCACAACATATTTCATTTGTTTATTCAATAGGTACATGAGTTTATTTCCATGCCTTATTCAACAAAGTTTCATTGAGATTAAAGCTTCATCACTGAAGACACTTTGAATTGATATCATGACAAGTCTACTATGATTCATCATGCCTCAATTTTTCAAAGAAAATCAAAAGATGCAAGAGTTGATTGAAGAAGTTTGACTTAATTGGACAAGTTCTTGATTTCTTGATCAAAAGTACATAACTCTCTCAATTTTCAATATTTGGAGGTGGTTTTTGTTGCTATGGATTCTTATTATCATCCACAACAACTTCTATTCACATGAAAAAATTAGTTGTTCAAGAAAGTTTTTCAAAATTGAAAGGGGTTCCCAAGGCATTTTGTTGCTCTAGGAGTTAGGGTTTTGAACTTCTAAGGGCTATACCTTGCTCATCTTTTGAGATTTTTGAGTAATTCCAAAGACATTCTTCTCTTTAAAGGGTTATCAACTACTCACTTCAAAATTTTCAAGAATAATTTATGTGGAAGATTCTTAATGATGAAGAAAAATTACAAGTCCTCTAGATAGGCCATCAAATTCCCTTATGTGACTTCAAAAGATCATAACTTGGTCAATTTTTATATCCTTGAGTCCATTCTTTTTCCAAAATTATCTTAAGGATGTGAACTTCAACTCTTATTTTATGTTAAAAGCTTTAAAATGGATGGAAGATGCCCTAAGAATGCAAAAGATTATAGGTCATCTCATGAATTTTCACCAACTTCACAAGGCCATAACTTTTTCAATACTTGGTATTTTTGAGTCATTCAACTTTCAAAATTCTCTTTGGTAAGTCTACTTCAAGCTAGTATCATTGATCAAATCTAAATTTTTGAGGAAGGCCTTGTTTAGAGTCAAAACATTATAGGTCATTTTTGAAGAAAAACAAGAATTTTATAAGTACAAAAAGTCAGCATCTTTTTTTCAACTTTGACTCATCACAACTTTTAGCTCAAGAATAAATTTGATTCCATTATTTTCACATTTTAAAGATTGTAATCTTATATTTTAAATGCTTCAAGAATCATGTCCTAAGACCCCTTGAGCTATGAACACCATATATTCAAAGTTGGTACCTTGAAACTGAAGTTTTCTCTAAAGTCATAATTTGAAATCCATAATTCAGCTTCTAATCACTAAATTTATATGTGTTTTTACATCTAATCATGTTTAACAATCTTTCAGAAGTGATTAGCACCTTGAGACACAAGTTTTGGTTGAGTTTTGAGTAAAATAGAAGTCACATTTTTCATGCTTGCAACTTCACATGATTTCCCTTCAAACTTCATCATTCCACACGCTTGAGCATCTCATTTTCTTCCCTATAAATAGAGGTTTATATCTCACTCACTTTCTCAAGCTTAGACAACCATAATCACCATGCACAACTCTTTCCTTAACCCATATTTCTGCAACTTCGAGTTTGGTTTTACAGCCTTCCTCAATCCATTAACATCATTGGATCTTGGGTATTGAGTTTTGATCATGAACTTCATTAACATCGTTGGATCTTAGGTATTGAGTTTAACTCCACCAAAATAGATGAACGATTTTAATGATAGTTTGATTAAAATCTTTAATTTAAATATTTTCCCTCCCTCTTCATCTTATTCTTTTTTTACTTGTATTATATGTTATTAGAGGATAATTTATATATCATCTCTCTAAACACATGGTACATAGAATGCTATTGATCAACCTCAAAATAGGTGCAACTTCTATATAAGTCCACTTACGATTGCTTAACATAGTGCTAAATTTTGTCTCGATTCGAGAAATAATCATTTGTGGCCTAAACCTATGTTTGCAAGCCCAAGCATGTTTAATTTGAAACCTTTGATCCAATAACCTTTAGATCCATTGTTAGGAGGCTTTGGTCTTATCAATCCTCTAATGAATCTTCATAAATTTTGGAGCTAAGTGAATCATTTAAACATCATTGATCATTTATTGTTGCCTTGAGATTTTGAAATGAATGATATACTTGACAAAAAGCAAATGAAACTTGTTATTGAGAGGCTTTGATTTTACCAATCTTCTAATGAGTTTTCAAATGCATTTTTCAAGATGGTCATTCAACTAACCTCTAATTCCTAACAATTGACTTTATTTTATGCTTTTACTTATATGCTTTTTTATTTTGAGCACATTTATTTTAGCATTTTCATTTCATGTTACTTTCATCTTTTCTCATTTGAGCATTTATCTTTATGTCATTTTTATTTTTGCTCACTTGAGCTTTTCATTTCTTTTTGAAGATACCTAATAATCAACTTGAACCATAAAAAAATTAATATTACTTGGACTATTTGGTTACTATGCTTGGCATTTTGGAGTTATGGACTTCTTGGACTTAGGATTAGAGACCTTGACCTACCTTGAGACCTTGTGACTTCTATTGCAACATTGTCTGGAGTTCTTGGGATTTACCCAAAGACATTGGGTTGTTTGTTTTCTTTGTGTGCAGGTTATTCTAATTATATGTTTTGTCTGTGATTGGGATTTCATCTGTATACAACCGTTACTCTGCCAGATTTTTGTGAAGACTTAATGCCTTTGAAGCTTGGTTTTCTTAAGAGGTTTCATTATCCTTGCTTGTTTGGTTTCAAATCTAAAGGATGGGAATTTTATATTGACTCATTATGTCAAGTGTTGGCTTCTTGTTGGTTAGACAATTCTTTGCCATAACTTTTACCATATGCTTTAGGATAGTCCCTTCATCACCTCCCACCTTCTTTAATTTCAAAAATATTCTTCCTCCTTTTAAAACTCTTCTTGTTTTTTAAACTTGAACCGCTTTCACAATAAACTTGGACTTAGGTCCATGCATTTTCAAAAAATATTTTCTTCATCAAACTTTAAACAACTTAATAATACTCTGACATTTTTGTGAGAAGACTAAAAGTCAATCAATCTCATTCAAACCATTTTGCCACTTTGGCTTTTTGCTTTAAAATTTTCTCAAAAGATATACTCTTGTCAATCCTTGTAGTGATGCGAATTACTATACTTCTATGATATGTAGTGAAGTGAGATATTTTCCACTTGGGTGTTAAGTGAGGCTTTGTTGATTTTAAAATCCAAGCTATATCCTCCAATTTGAGATGACCAAATTCTCCTTTCTCATGATCGTGGGTAGTAAGCATGTTTTCCACATAGATAAGACGGTGATGTCTCATCTCTTAAAATTAACAAACACATTTGTGTTTTAAATTTTTTAAAAGGTGAACTACGAGTACCCTGATCCCCGATTGCACAGAAGGTGGTACGTAGGCACTAAATGTTTGCAACTGTGGCAGGTGCAAAAATTGTAAAAAATACTTCTTATCTCATCACCATAATCTATTTTTGTATACAACTTTTATAGCCAAAATACACAAATTTACAAAGAGGTTCCTGCGGAGTACCATATATGTTTAGGGTTCTAATACCTTCCCTTTGCATAACCAACCCTCGAACTTAGACTCTCTCCCCTTATTTTTGGTTTATTCGCTCTTTTCCCATTCCTTTGGAAACAATAAAGCGCGGTGGTGATCTTTATTTGATCTGTGCGAGTCAAGTCAATCTGATGGCTTAGTCTCAACATTTCTACCGCTACACCAACCTTTGAATATTTTGAGCTTTCTTGAAAAAACAAAGCATGATGAATCATAATAGGTCTTGAAATGATATTATCTTAAAGCAAATTCAAACAAAGGAGCTTAAGTCTCAATGAAGCTTGTTAAAGAAGGCATAGAAAGAAACACATGAACCTAACTCTTTGGTGAATGTCAACACCAACCTTGAGGAAAGTTTGACCTAAATGAAATTGAAAGAGTCTTTCAACCATGGAGCTTTGATGCTATAAACATAGCCTTGAAGCTCAAACTTCTAAGATCCACTGATTAACCATCTTCTTGAGAATCAACCCTTAAAACCCTAGTTGGTGAGATGATATAGATTCACTTAATTTCACACCTATAATGCACAAGGTGTAAAGAGAAAATATACATGTTTTGAATTTTGGTTAAGGGTTAGTAAACATAAAACACACATGTGCATACGCAACTCAAGGTGCTTGGTGACCCCTTTAGGGAGAACCCAGACATAGAATAGGGTGGAAGTTACAACCAAACCCTAATGTGTGATCTTGATGTATTGATGAAATGAGATGATGAGAGATCTTAGGGGGGAAAATTGGGGTATAACAACCATATAATGTCATTATCGGGAGTCCTTCCTTCAATTCCCTAGAGGCTGCACTATCCACCTTGTACCTCACCAAGAAATATCCCTTGGGGGACGGCCGAGTCGGGGTGGTTAAGAGCGACCAAGGATTAGTTAGGAAATGCTACAAGGATAGCCTGAAGTTAGTAAAGGTACAATCCGAAGGGCCCCGACGATCCAATGAGCTGAAAATCAACATGATCGACATAGATCCTCAGGATGATACACATGAAGAAAGCATTTCTCCCTTAGATTAAACAAAGAAAGTCCAGATCGACACCATGCCCTCCGATATGACTTACATTGGATGAAATCTTTCCTGAGAAGAAGAAACAAAGATCATGGAGCTGTTGAAAGAAATGTAGACATGTTTGCTTGGAAGTCGTCGGATATTCCCGGGATAGATTCCAACTTCATGTGCCACTGCCTTGCCTTGAGTCCAGATATTAAACCGGTATCTCAAAGGAAAAGGAAGGGTGGAGAAGAAAAGAAGAAGGCCATAAAAGGAGAGGTTGAGAAGTTACTCGATGTTGGTTTCACAAATCTCAACAAGGCGTGTCCCAAGGACTCATACCTAATGCCGCAAATAGATCGACTCATCGATGACACCTTAGGGTACAGGCTTCTCAAGTTCATGGATGCCTGCTCGGGTTATAATCAGATCTGCATGAGCCTAGAAGATGTGCCAAGGATCGCCTTCATGATATACCAAAGCAACTATTATTACGAAGTGACGTTGTTCGGTCTGAAGAACACGGGAGCCACTTACCATCGGTTAATGGATAAGGTATTTTCCACTAAATCGGAAGGAACTTGGAGGTATATGTAGACGACATGGTCGTCAAAACCACTGTTGAAAAATGGCACGTGATAGACTTGAAAGAAACATTCGCGTCTATAAGGAAGTATGACATGAGGCTCAACCCAGACAAATGTATCTTCAGAGTTTAAGCCGACAATTTTCTAGGGTTCATGCTCACGAACATGGGAATAGAAGTCCATCTTCAAAAAAGGAAGTACAACAACTGACAGAAAGATTGCTAGCCTTGTTCTGATTCTTGTCATGCTTAAGGGACAGGGCAATCCACTTCTTCACAACCCTCTAGAAATCAGAAGATTCTGAATGGACGGTAACATGCGAGAAAGCTTTTCAAAGAGTAAAGCACTTTATATCCTCTCCATTGATTTCGACGAGATCGGAAGAGAATGCACCCTTGATCATATACCTAGAGGTTTCTGAAAAAGCTATAAGCTCAGTACTCTTCTGTGATCGGTGGATCTGGAACTGACTGTTTAAAGCTGGTTTCGCGAAATGTCGCGGTAAGCAAGAGTCGCCACCGTCTTTTATTTTCTCCAATATGGAAAGGACAAAAGCACAGAAAAATTCCTTACTGAGATTAGTTCTCGGTTCGGGAGGTAGATTTATAGAAAGGGAAGGTGTTAGCACCCTTTCTATCCATGGTTATCCATGGGCTCTTAGATACTTGCTAATTTGTGTTTTCAAAATGTTTGTTTGCTTTTCAAGGTGAGTGGGTTTGAAAAAGTTTCGTTTTAAAATTTCAGTTCGACTCTTGTATCAGTCCTCAAGAGTGTTTGAAAAGTTGTTTTTTGAAAGCTTTTTGCAAAGTGTCGGTGTGAAAAAAAAGTTTTTGATTTGTTTTGAATTAGAGAAAGTATCTACGAGTCATCTACCTACCCTAAGGAATTAGTCTGTGTAAATGTCCTTAAAGTAGTGCCATCCCACCATTGAGAGGTAGGTAGCAGCACCGTTGGAGGTGTTCGGGTCAATTCGAGGGTTAGGGACAGTATGGTCACCGAGCAATAGTAAGATACCTTAGAAGCTACCCTTATGCCATTGATCTTTTTATTCCGAGGCAACCGTTTCGAGGCAACTTGTTTCGAGGCAACCGTTTCGAGGCAACTAGATCAATGAAACATAAGGACTCACTAAGACGTCCTATACTCGACGGCCACGTTTCGAGGGGCAAGACAATAGTGTGATCACCAGAGCAACAGTAGGACACCTTAGAAGCTACCCTTATGCCATCTTCATGGACATAAGGACTTACTAAGACGTCCTGTACTCGACGACTACATTTCGAGGGGCAAGGCAACAGTGAGGCGTACCCTAAGAGTGGTGTGTGAATTGTGTGTCATTTTCAGTTATATTTGTCTTTGTCATGCATTGGTGATCTATGCTTTGATTTTATTTGGGCATACATTCTTTCATGTGATAGTAGTTAAAGAGTGCGAAAATAAAAATGCGGAAAATAAAGGTCCTACGCTATTACAAGGCGCGGGTCTATATCGCCAAATTGAACCAAGACCCGATTTGAAACAAAATGCAGAAAGTAAATATCCTAATTATCTATTACAAGGCTTTGGGGCAGATACATTACTGTGATACGGTGGGAGAACTGACTAGGGTTTTGCGTTCGTATTCGCACTTGTGCGGTTGAGCAAGAGTCGCCACCGACTTTTTATTTTATCCTAAAGGAAAGGTTAAAAAAGCACAGCAAAAACCTTTTGAGATATTTCGTGGGTTCGGGGGGTAGATTATGAAAAGGGAAGGTATTAGCACCCTTTTCATCCATGGTTATCCATGGGCTCTTAGTTACTTGGTTTTTTAGATCACTTGCCTTGATTTCTGATTGCTTGAAAATGGTGTGTATGTGTGTGTGTTTTTTTGAAAATGTTTTTGAAGAGATGCCTTGTCTTAGGCTAACCTTGTAACAATTCTTTACTCGAATATTTTACAAAGGCGTGTATCTTTTCGAAAAGATGTTTCAAAATGTTTTTTTTGAGAGTTTGTTTGAAAGTGTTGTGGATTGTGGTTTTTTTGAAAAGAAGGCAAGTGTTTTTGCAAGTCGATCTCAAGTAACTAAGAGTTTTGTCTACCCTATTGTACTCAAAGGTTTTTGTTATGTTTTCAACCCTTTTTAACAATTTTGTTCCACCATTGAATTTGGTGGACAATCTTGCGTTTAGGAAGTTTATTCGGGACGGGAGCGGGTCATCGTATGGACCATGAATGCAATGGTGCCAAGTGTCTTTGGCAATTTTGCTTTGAAGGGACTATGATCATTCCTTTTAGGCAACACTTTGAGGGACTTATAATCATTTGATTTTGTTTTGCCAAAGATACTCGACGTGCAAGCATGGCCCATTTTGGAAGGCAACATGTGGGATTACCCTAGAGGGTGCAAGTGTGATTGTGTATTGATTTCATGTATTTGTCTTGTGTTAGGTTATCTAGCGTTTGATTTTATGTACATGCAAACCCTAGGTCTAACCATGGTATAATTGAAAGTGGTAAATTGCGAAAATGTAAAATCTACGCTATTACAAAATAAGTATCCGGGAGTGGGGGTACATGTGTATGAATGGGGATGAGACGTATAGTATCCAATAAGTTACAACCAAATCGAATTTGCGATCAAATGTAAATGACGAATATCAATGTATAAGATAAACAAATGTGTATAAGGGCAATATATTGTGTATTTGTATTGTGTAAGTATGAGATGTATTGTGTAAGTATGTGATTATTTACAGGTGCGACAATATGAATTTAAGAAAGTATTGTTAAGTATTGTTTTAACTTAAAGAAAAATTAAACGTTTATTTAATTATTGATCTTGTATTTCTTTTAATATGTACAAAAGAAAATGTTTTAATTGTATGTTTTGAGTTCTAGCTAAATTATGTATAAAGATGATGTTTTAAGAAAAGAAAATATTTCTAAGTTTTAATTACGTGGTGTTAAAAAATGTATTTTATTATTTATGTACAAATAAAATTTAAATTAGATATTCTAAATAAAAATGTGTTTTATGTATTAGTATTAATGTAATATTGTAAAAATATATTAAGTTAGAAAAAATAATACATTGTTTTATGTATAAAAAGAGAACATATAGGTCTATTTAGGGATCAAGATATGTAAAAATATTGTTAGTAAAAAATAGGTTATATTAATTAATTTGTTTAACAAAAGAAAATAAAAAGAGTTTGCATACTTAAAAAAAGTCAGGCTTTTTGAAATGGGCCTTGGAGAGGTTAAAACGGATTAGGCCCATTGTTCTGAAGCAAACATTTTAGGGTTTATTGTTTTGGTATTCAGTTGGACGGTACACTTTAGGGTTTGTGCAGCGGCGGCGTTCGCTTGCTTTGTCTTCTCCGTGCGTTCTTCTGAATATGACTCCTCCGTCTAGCCACCAGCACTACCCCCACATCTCTCTTCCCTCCAGCTCGAGTTCAATGGTCTCATGACAACAAGGTTCGCTTTTGATGTTTTTTTATACCTTTTTTACGAATTGCATGCTTATTTTCTTTGAGCTTTGACCTTAACCTTTTATTATTATGGAGGTGAAGGAGAAAAAGAGAGGGAGAAAAGCGTACTACCTTTGATCCTGGAGAAGGAGGAGAGATAGGGTAGGTGGCGCTCAGGAGGGCTCGACGGCGTGAGATGATGATGGACTTGTAGCAATTCCGGTTTGTCTTCTTTAATGCTCTTTAGGGTTTCAGGATGACATTTGAAAACCCTTTTGCATGATATCTTTTCTTCTTCTTCTTCTTGTATCGCCTGTCTTGCCTTATTTCTATGGCCTCTGAGCTTGGTATGCTTTAGAATATTTGTTGCCTTGGTACTTTGCTTTGAGTGGCCTTCTGAGATTTGATGCCTGTGATGAGGAGTTTCTGAGGCTTAGGGTTTATTTGATTCTTTTCTTCTTCTCTTCCAGTTGCCTTGAATATGCTCCTTTTATTTCCCAATGATGAATGTTCTGAGGGCTTGCTGCTTGTTTCTGACTGTGCTATTATTGAGACACTTTGCCTGTTTGTTAAGGTTGCCTCTTCGTGTATATTTGATGCTTCGTGTATTGGCCTATGATGAGGGTTCCTCTGAGGCTTAGTAGGTTTGAGGGTTATGTGTTTGGCTGGAGGTTTTTAGTTATTGACAGGCATGGTGGTATTATCTGGTTTTCTGCTGTTTATGTTTAGGCCATATGATGCTGAGGTGAGCTTGAGCTTGTGATGTTCACAGGTTTTTAGTTTTCGTGAGGCTTTTTGGTAGTATGAGGCTTTGGCCTTGAATGGTAAGTGTTTAGGCTTGATGCTTTAGGTTGGTTGGACTGGTTATGAGGCTTATGGCCTTAGCAGGTATGCTGCTTCAGGCTTGACTAAAGCTTTTTGCAGGGTTGAATTTGACAGTAGGTAATGGTTTATTGGTTTAAGGTGTTTGACAGGTGAAGCTTCAGGCTTGCTTCAGGCAGGCTTGGCATATGCAGGTGGTACTGGTTTTTGATCTTTTGTTTACTAGGCCATTGCAGGTTTTTGTTTATGCAGTAGTTTTTGCTTAAGGTTCTGGACAGCAGGTTGAACGCTTAGCAGTTTGTATCTTAGTTTTGTATTGGTTTTTCTTGAACTCTCTCTTACTGTGTTTTGCTCTTTTGTATCTCTTTCCTCTCTATGCCTGCCTAAAGCCTAAAAACCTGCTCCTTATCTCTTCTTTTTCTCTCTCTTTAGTACAAAAAACATTAAAAATTGTTTATACTTGTACTTTCTCTGAAAAAGTAGACAGCTGGGAAATGATGAAGTTAATTTTGTTTGCTTGCAATACAATGTTTCCTCTGTATTCTTCTCTCTTTTGACAGCTTTTTTGCTTGCTTGATATCTTGCCATATCTTCTTATTTGACAGCTTTTGACAAAAAGTTTGAATTTGGACTTGGTTGGCAATTCAGTTTGGACCTTTAGTTGGGTTTGAATTTGTGCAGTACCATTTGAGATTTGAACTTATGCAATTTTGACAATTTTGAATTGTGCATTTTTTAAACTTGTGCATTCAAATAATTTTGCAAACATTTTCACTCTTCTTTGTGAACCGGGAGAAATCCCGTGATTTGCAAAGAGGACTAACTGATCCCAGTTGTTGCTTTTAATGATGAGTCTAATTTAAACTGTCTGTCTCTTTAATTCAATTTAACTGTTATTTGACTTTTCCTCTTTTCTTTTGCAGATGAAAAATGGAGCACCGGAGCAAGGGATAGCGGATGAAGATTTGAAGATTAGAAAAATAATTAGGATAGTCTTTTATTTAGCTTTAAATAAATGTAACATTATTTTTGTCAACATTTTGTAAACAAAAACAATTTATACAAATGACTTAAAGATAAATAAAAAGTCCTTTCATTTAATTAATTCTTCTCTTCTTTAATTGTTTATTTATTATTTATAGTTCTTTAAATTAAAATAAATTGAAAATAAATTCCAACTCATTTAATCTTTAGAATAATAAATAATTAACTAAACAATATTTCTTCGTTGATCAAAATAAATGAACCTGGCGCATCCATTATCTAAAGCGACGCACAGTCAAATGCAATAACTGATCAGATGCATTCCTTTCTTACTGATTTCTCACTAAGCACTGTAAATCCAATACTGCATATTTCTTTTGACCGGCTCAAACAAACCAACGTGAATTCGAACCAACTGTCTCTTTTGCTGATTAAATCAAAACAATGCGAATACAAACCGAATCTCGGAATAATTTGCAAAGTGCTGTGGAATTTTAATCTTTCTGAGAATATGCCCATAAAACCTTAATTCCTGATTAAATGCCAACGAACATTCGCCTGATCACAATTGAGTCAAAATCAACCAAAACCCTAAGCCAACTGTGTGAAATAATCCAGAGCCCTGAAAATCAGTAAAAACCCTAATTTTGCTTGACTGACAAGAAAAGTCCATTTGTCCGATTCTTGAGCCAGTTTGAGAAGTCAGGAAATGCCTGAAGCTGAGATTTTTTTGTGGTAAAATGCGAGGGAAAATTTTGGGGTACAACAGTTGCCCCTGTTCAATCTTCTTGGACCTGAAGAGTTAGATTGGCAAGTTTGCCTTTCGCGACTTGAAGGTAAAAGAAGATTGGACACTAAAGTGCCCAAAAAATTTGCACTCGGCGACATGATGGTAGAGGTGAATGGGCTTAAAGATGCCATTTGGTGATGGGCTTAAAGATGCCATCTGAGAATGGGCTTAAAGATGCCATTTGGCGACTGCTGGTAGGAGGATGGGCTTATAGATGCCATCTGGACATGTTGAACTGTATGTCAATGGTGAGTGGACAAGTATCAGAAGGGAATCCATGTTTCGGAACATCTCTGAATTAGGGGTCCGAATAAGCAACAGATTGACGTCCATGTCTGGAGAATCCGTAAACTATTTGCAGGAGTTGAGATTGAGTGAGCAATAGAGCAGCATCCGTTGTTGGGAAGCGTCCGTAAACTGTTTTCAAAAGTTGGAATCTGAACAAGTTGGTAGATTGACATCCGTTGTTAGGAAGAATCCGTAAACTGTTTTCAGAAGTCTTGAAGAGGAACCGGTGTAGGGTTTCCTGATGATGCGTCTGAATGGATCTGGAATAAGTATCAGAATGTCGCCGTGTCCGGGTCACATCTGAACTATTTCTGGATGAATCTCAGAAGATGATCTGTGTCTGTCGACTGCTCTTACCTGAAAAGGCAAAGGGTTAGTTGTATGCAATGTTATGATGCATGATGCAATGTATGTGACATCAATGTTTATGACATGAATGTGCATGTAAGCTGATGAGCTAATGCTGAGGATAAATGAATCTGAGATGGCCGAAGATAAAAACATCTTGACTGCTGCCGGGAAAATAATTCCTTGGCTGTTGTTGGGGAAGAGAGTTCCTGAGGACCTCTACTGGGGAGTTCCAAACTAGTAGACTCATGCTGGGGAGGCAAGATTGAGAATCTTCAGCTCGGTGGGAAGTAACTCTGGCGACTTCACTGGGGAACTCAAGATTTGTCCTCCCAAAACTCTGTGGGGAGAAGGCTCAATGGTCTGGCTCCGCTAGGGATTGATAATTTGAAGTTTTAGCTTTGCTGGGGATCATGAAGCTTGACTCTGAGTGGAGTTAGCTTGAGAAGAATCTGAACAAGCGATAGGTTAACATCCGTTACTTGGAGAACCCGTGAACTTTTTTCAGAAATCTTGAGATTGAATAAGCAATAGAGCAGCATCCGTTGTTGGGAAGCGTCCGTAAACTGTTTTCAAAGGTTGCATCTGAACAAGCTGACAGATTAACATCCGTTGTTGGGAAGAATCCATAAACTGTTTTCGGAAGTCTTGAAGAAGAATCTGAACAAGTGATAGGTTAACATCCGTTTACTTGGAGAACCCGTGAACTGGTTTCAGAAATCTTGAAGTTGAATCAGCAATAGAGCCGCGTCCGTTGTTGGGAAGCGTCCGTAAACTGTTTTCAAAGGTTGCATCTGAACAAGTTGATAGATTAACATCCGTTGCTTGGAAGAATCCATAAACTGTTTTCGGAAGTCTTGAAGAAGAATCTGAACAAGTGATAGGTTAACATCCGTTTACTTGGAGAACCCGTGAACTGTTTTCAGAAATCTTGAAGTTGAATCAGCAATAGAGCCGCATCCGTTGTTGGGAAGCATCCGTAAACTAATTTCAAAGGTTGCATCTGAACAAGCTGATAGATTAACATGCGTTGTTGGGAAGAATCCATAAACTGTTTTCAGAAGTCTTGAAAAGAAACTGAACAAGCGATAGGTTAACATCCGTTTACTTGGAGAACCCGTGAACTGTTTTCAGAAATCTTGAGATTGAATAAGCAATAGAGCCGCATCCGTTGTTGGGAAGCGTCCGTAAACTGTCTTCAAAGGTTGCATCTGAACAAGATGATAGATTAACATCCGTTGTTGGGAAGAATCCATAAACTGTTTTCAGAAGTCTTGAAAAGAAACTGAACAAGCGATAGGTTAACATCCGTTTACTTGGAGAACCCGTGAACTGTTTTCAGAAATCTTGAGATTGTATAAGCAATAGAGCCGCATCCGTTTTTGGGAAGCGTCCGTAAACTGTCTTCAAAGGTTGCATCTGAACAAGCTGATAGATTAACATCCATTGTTGGGAAGAATCCATAAACTGTTTTCAGAAGTCTTGAAGAGGAACCGGTGTAGGGCTTCCTGAGGATGAGCTTGTGTAAAGCTGCATCGGTTTGTGAACACTTTTGACATTCGAATGCCCCAAGTGGTGATGTAGGTAATTTCCTGGCTTGTTACAGGTGTTGGTCTACAATCGGTCGTCCACAGATGTTTCCTGGCTTGTTACAGGTGTTGATCTGGAACTCTTCAGACGTGCCCTGGCTAGATACAGGAATCGAGTCTGGAAATATGGTCAACAGATATGCCCTGGCTGGATACAGGAGTCGAATCTGGAATTGTGACAGTTGATAGATATGCCCTGGCTGGATACAGGAATCGAATCTTCAAACTCTTCAGACGTGCCCTGACTAGATACAGGAGTCGAGTCTGGAAATGTGGTCAACAGATATGCCCTGGCTGGATACAGGAGTCGAATCTGGAATTGTAATAGTTGATTTGTTGAACACTTTTGACATTCGAATGCCCCAAGTGGTGGTGAAGGAGTCTTGAATCAGATTACTCTACACATTGAGAGATTTCTTGAAATCTTGACTGGACTGCCCCAGGTTAACTGAACTTTGAAAGATCTGTTGGACCTTGACTGGACTGCCCCAGGTTAATTGGATTGTGACATGTCATGCCCCTTGTTGATAGGAGATTTGATGGAAGTGTCATCCTCTTGAAGTGATTTTAACTTACTGAGAGAGTTTTCGTTCCTCCGAACATTCGTTGTATGAATTTCTTCGCTGTCAAACAAAAAAGCCAAGTGCAGATAGTGATATTCAGGTAATGCAAGGTTTATGTTTGTCTTGAAGTTTTGAAAAATGCGTTTTTAGCAGAAAACTTTTTATAAGACAAATCAACACAAGATTTAGAGTAAGGCCTTACAGGAGTCAGGGTACCTTTTGTAACAGTATGCTTTCGAACTAACCCATGCTTCAATTAGGACTTTTGGAGGGTTGTAACGTGGCTTGGTTCACGGTTTAAGAAACAAAGGATAAGGGCTCAAAGTATATTTGTACCCACCCGCTCTTCGTGATGTTCTTCAACCTAAGCTCAATTAATTGTGCGTCACTCTCTGTTTTGAGTTTGGAACGACTTTTGGGCGATGGTTCACTAGTTTGACTTTGGGGAGACAGTCATCATCTCCTTTTTATTTTTCAACATTTTTTTCATGTTGTTGAGGATTTTGTAATGACCTCACTATTTTGATTTTGATTTGTTATCCCTAACTTTTGCCTGACTGTTACCGTTTTCCGGGATTACTGTCAGCGGGATGCCCCAGCTTTCTTAAGCCTCCTTTATAGGTTTTGGCTCGGCGGGATTTTCTCTTTTGAGAGATTGACTGTCTATGTGATAGGGAACCACCCTTGTCTTTTTATTTCAAAGGAATGCTTTCTTTTTCGACGTCGTTCATTGTATTACGAATTTGAGAGTTTGCGACTTCAATGCACGTTTTCTTTTGAATTAACTGAGATACTACCCTGCCCCGGGTTTATATCAAAGGTTTTGATTGTTTAGAACAGAAAACTCATACTTCTTTGGCTCGAAGGGGTTGACTAGGGATTAACTTCCTTATAACTCCAGTGTTTGGGAATTGAAAGTAATGCCTGTACATCATCAGCAAGGTCTGTTCAAAAGCATACTGTATAAGATCATGGTATTGTTTCATCATCCTCCCTCTAAAGGCTTACAACTTTTTATCAAGAGTCAAATATCATAAAGAAAAGCATAAGAGTAGTGAAACGAATGGATGAATTCAAGACAAACATATGCAATGCATTAGTGAAAACAGAGTTTAACATCAACAGATAATTGTTTGACAGCAAAAGAAATTACAACTTTGAAAATTCAAAAAGAAGCAAGAGTCTTTCAGCTTGAGCTTCGTCACTTCAAGTGGAGAACCCTTTAACGGAAGATCTTCATCTTGCCGTCTGGCATGAATTCCAGCACCCCAATGTCGATCAGATCTTGAATCTTGTTCTTCAAGGCCCAACAGTCGTTGGTGTCGTGTCCCGGGCTGTAGGAATGGTAAACACAGAATGCGTCGGGATGATAGTGAGGAGAGGATATATTGGGCTTCTGAGGAGGGTCCTTCAAGGTGAGCAAGTTGACCTCCAACAGGCGCTTCAGTATGAAAAAAGATGGTATTTCAGTCTCCGTGAACTGTCTTCCCGACGTTTCTTGCTTACGTCTATTACCCCGTTGACGCTGGCGAGGTTGTTGATGGGTTTGTGACCCTGAAGCGAGCAAATGAGCTTTCCCCTTGTCTTCTTGAGTGGATGGAGGCCGAGCAGTGACTTGCTCTTCAACCTCAGATGTTTTCCCCAGTTGGTTGTTTGGAAGCAATTGGCGGACAAGAACTCTGAGTTCCTCTTGTCTTTGAGATAAGTCTTGGATGAGAGCCATCTGGCCCACCAACAGTCCCATCATTTGGGTCCTCAAGGTTGTCAGATCAAACTGCAGCTCCGCATGCTGATCATTCCTGGCATTGTTGGAATTCTCTAAGCCCTTGGTGAGGAGAGCTTTCATCTCTTCTTGCCCCAGAGACAAGTTCAGGAACATCTCCTGCAGCTGAGCAGTCTGGTCTTGGATGTCTTTGACAGACCTTTCTAGAGCCATCTCTTGCTGAAATAAACAGCAGGAGAGTAAGGAAACCTGAAAAAGGAAAGACTGTCAAAATGCAATGCATGATATGTGGATGCATGTTTTCAAGGATCTCTTGGGGTAAACACAAGAAAATGTTAGAGGTTGAACTTTGCTCTTGGATTGGAGATCTCTGCACCGTTGGACATCCTTCCACGAGAATCAAGCTCACCATGTCGAGTGGGTCATAGTCACTGATTCAAGTTGTTGTTCTTGAACTTTGATCGGAGAGCTTTGTATCGGTGGATATCTTTCCACGAGAATCAAGCTCACCATGTCGAGTGGGTCGTAGCCACTGATTCAAGTTGTTGTTCTTGAACTTTGACTGGAGAACTTTGTTTAGAGGAGAAACCTCTTGCCCCTTGGTAGACGTCTGGTTCAACGTAACCCTGCATCAAAAGAACCCTCGAGATCCTCGAAATGGTTATTGAAAATGCTATGGTATGATGTCATGATGTTATGTGCATGTATGCACAAGCAAGTAAGTGTATATACAGACAAACATATTCGCACAAAGCAAACAAGTCCTTAGGTTTAGGCTTGCATGGGGTTTAGGTAAGTACCCTCTTGAAGTTGGTGGGCTCAACCTGTCCTATTAGAAGTAACCGGGTTCTAAGGGTCCCAATATCACTAGATTGCTTTCACTGTTCATCGTTTCGATTTAGCCACTGAACTGGCGACCGAAATATTCCAGGAAAGCAACCCTCAATTGGGTGTAGTATCGAGTATCAACCAACCTCGGACTGCACCAAAGTCAGTTATCTCACTACCCTAAAGAGGCCAAGATGGTTCAATTAAGGTTCCTAGGGTCAGTTGATGCTTCGCGACACCACGCGGCGGCCCCGTACTCTCCTTGACTACTCAAGGGTTACCGGTACACACCAAAGTGCCACATCAACGTAGCAGACTATTTCAACCATGTCGGTATACCCCGCACAGTTCCCTCACAGCCTTGTTGCTACTTTCTAAGAAGGTATCCCCAGATCTGGGTTAGGATCTATGAAACTCCGATACAAAAACCCACAAATGTAAAAGCAAACAAAGCAATCAATTGAAAATAAAGGTGATCTAAACCCTAAGGTAACCCCACTTTTAATTAATTCCCCAGCAGAGTCGCCAGTTCTGTGATACGGTGGGAGAACTGACTAGGGTTTTGCGTTCGTATTCGCACTTGTGCGGTTGAGCAAGAGTCGCCACCGACTTTTTATTTTATCCTAAAGGAAAGGTTAAAAAAGCACAGCAAAAACCTTTTGAGATATTTCGTGGGTTCGGGGGGTAGATTATGAAAAGGGAAGGTATTAGCACCCTTTTCATCCATGGTTATCCATGGGCTCTTAGTTACTTGGTTTTTTAGATCACTTGCCTTGATTTCTGATTGCTTGAAAATGGTGTGTATGTGTGTGTGTTTTTTTGAAAATGTTTTTGAAGAGATGCCTTGTCTTAGGCTAACCTTGTAACAATTCTTTACTCGGATATTTTACAAAGGCATGTATCTTTTCGAAAAGATGTTTCAAAATGTTTTTTTTTTGAGAGTTTGTTTGAAAGTGTTACGGATTGTGGTTTTTTTGAAAAGAAGGCAAGTGTTTTTGCAAGTCGATCTCAAGTAACTAAGAGTTTTGTCAACCCTATTGTACTCAAAGGTTTTTGTTATGTTTTCAAGCCTTTTTAACAATTTTGTTCCACCATTGAATTTGGTGGACAATCTTGCGTTTAGGAAGTTTATTCGGGACGGGAGCGGGTCATCGTATGGACCATGAATGCAATGGTGCCAAGTGTCTTTGGCAATTTTGCTTTGAAGGGACTATGATCATTCCTTTTAGGCAACACTTTGAGGGACTTATGATCATTTGATTTTGTTTTGCCAAAGATACTCGACGTGCAAGCATGGCACATTTTGGAAGGCAACATGTGGGATTACCCTAGAGGGTGCAAGTGTGATTGTGTATTGATTTCATGTATTTGTCTTGTGTTAGGTTATCTAGCGTTTGATTTTATGTACATGCAAACCCTAGGTCTAACCATGGTATAATTGAAAGCGGTAAATTGCGAAAATGTAAAATCTACGCTATTACAAAATAAGTATCCGGGAGTGGGGGTACATGTGTATGAATAGGGATGAGACTTATAGTATCCAATAAGTTACAACCAAATCGAATTTGCGATCAAATGTAAATGACGAATATCAATGTATAAGATAAACAAATGTGTATAAGGGCAATATATTGTGTATTTGTATTGTGTAAGTATGAGATGTATTGTGTAAGTATGTGATTATTTACAGGTGCGACAATATGAATTTAAGAAAGTATTGTTAAGTATTGTTTTAACTTAAAGAAAAATTAAACGTTTATTTAATTATTGATCTTGTATTTCTTTTAATATGTACAAAAGAAAATGTTTTAATTGTATGTTTTGAGTTCTAGTTAAATTATGTATAAAGATGATGTTTTAAGAAAAGAAAATATTTCTAAGTTTTAATTACGTGGTGTTAAAAAATGTATTTTATTATTTATGTACAAATAAAATTTAAATTAGATATTCTAAATAAAAATGTGTTTTATGTATTAGTATTAATGTAATATTTTAAAAATATATTAAGTTAGAAAAAATAATACATTGTTTTATGTATAAAAAGAGAACATATAGGTCTATTTAGGGATCAAGATATGTAAAAATATTGTTAGTAAAAAATAGGTTATATTAATTAATTTGTTTAACAAAAGAAAATAAAAAGAGGTTGCATACTTAAAAGAAGTCAGGCTTTTTGAAATGGGCCTTGGAGAGGTTAAAACGGATTAGGCCCATTGTTCTGAAGCAAACGTTTTAGGGTTTATTGTTTTGGTATTCAGTTGGACGGTACACTTTAGGGTTTGTGCAGCGGCGGCGTTCGCTTGCTTTGTCTTCTCCGTGCGTTCTTCTGAATATGACTCCTCCGTCTAGCCACCAGCACTACCCCCACATCTCTCTTCCCTCCAGCTCGAGTTCAATGGTCTCATGACAACAAGGTTCACTTTTGATGTTTTTTTATACCTTTTTTACGAATTGCATGCTTATTTGCTTTGAGCTTTGACCTTAACCTTTTATTATTATGGAGGTGAAGGAGAAAAAGAGAGGGAGAAAAGCGTACTACCTTTGATCCTGGAGAAGGAGGAGAGATAGGGTAGGTGGCGCTCAGGAGGGCTCGACGGCGTGAGATGATGATGGACTTGTAGCAATTCCGGTTTGTCTTCTTTAATGCTCTTTAGGGTTTCAGGATGACATTTGAAAACCCTTTTGCATGATATCTTTTCTTCTTCTTCTTCTTGTATCGCCTGTCTTGCCTTATTTCTATGGCCTCTGAGCTTGGTATGCTTTAGAATATTTGTTGCCTTGGTACTTTGCTTTGAGTGGCCTTCTGAGATTTGATGCCTGTGATGAGGAGTTTCTGAGGCTTAGGGTTTATTTGATTCTTTTCCTCTTCTCTTCCAGTTGCCTTGAATATGCTCCTTTTATTGCCCAATGATGAATGTTCTGAGGGCTTGCTGCTTGTTTCTGACTGTGCTATTATTGAGACACTTTGCCTGTTTGTTAAGGTTGCCTCTTCATGTATATTTGATGCTTCGTGTATTGGCCTATGATGAGGGTTCCTCTGAGGCTTAGTAGGTTTGAGGGTTATGTGTTTGGCTGGAGGTTTTTAGTTATTGACAGGCATGGTGGTATTATCTGGTTTTCTGCTGTTTATGTTTAGGCCATATGATGCTGAGGTGAGCTTCAGCTTGTGATGTTCACAGGTTTTTAGTTTTCGTGAGGCTTTTTGGTAGTATGAGGCTTTGGCCTTGAATGGTAAGTGTTTAGGCTTGATGCTTTAGGTTGGTTGGACTGGTTATGAGGCTTATGGCCTTAGAAGGTATGCTGCTTCAGGCTTGACTAAAGCTTTTTGCAGGGTTGAATTTGACAGTAGGTAATGGTTTATTGGTTTAAGGTGTTTGACAGGTGAAGCTTCAGGCTTGCTTCAGGCAGGCTTGGCATATGCAGGTGGTACTGGTTTTTGATCTTTTGTTTACTAGGCCATTGCAGGTTTTTGTTTATGCAGTAGTTTTTGCTTAAGGTTCTGGACAGCAGGTTGAACGCTTAGCAGTTTGTATCTCAGTTTTGTATTGGTTTTTCTTGAACTCTCTCTTACTGTGTTTTGCTCTTTTGTATCTCTTTCCTCTCTATGCCTGCCTAAAGCCTAAAAACCTGCTCCTTATCTCTTCTTTTTCTCTCTCTTTAGTACAAAAAACATTAAAAATTGTTTATACTTGTACTTTCTCTGAAAAAGTAGACAGCTGGGAAATGATGAAGTTAATTTTGTTTGCTTGCAATACAATGTTTCCTGTGCATTCTTCTCTCTTTTGACAGCTTTTTTGCTTGCTTGATATCTTGCCATATCTTCTTATTTGACAGCTTTTGACAGAAAGTTTGAATTTGGACTTGGTTGGCAATTCAGTTTGGACCTTTAGTTGGGTTTGAATTTGTGCAGTACCATTTGAGATTTGAACTTATGCAATTTTGACAATTTTGAATTGTGCATTTTTTAAACTTGTGCATTCAAATAATTTTGCAAACATTTTCACTCTTCTTTGTGAACCGGGAGAAATCCCGTGATTTGCAAAGAGGACTAACTGATCCCAGTTGTTGCTTTTAATGATGAGTCTAATTTAAACTGTCTGTCTCTTTAATTCAATTTAACTGTTATTTGACTTTTCCTCTTTTCTTTTGCAGATGAAAAATGGAGCACCGGAGCGAGGGATAGCGGATGAAGATTTGAAGATTAGAAAAATAATTAGGATAGTCTTTTATTTAGCTTTAAATAAATGTAACATTATTTTTGTCAACATTTTGTAAACAAAAACAATTTATACAAATGACTTAAAGATAAATAAAAAGTCCTTTCATTTAATTAATTCTTCTCTTCTTTAATTGTTTATTTATTATTTATAGTTCGTTAAATTAAAATAAATTGAAAATAAATTCCAACTCATTTAATCTTTAGAATAATAAATAATTAACTAAACAATATTTCTTCGTTGATCAAAATAAATGAACCTGGCGCATCCATTATCTAAAGCGACGCACAGTCAAATGCAATAACTGATCAGATGCATTCCTTTCTTACTGATTTCTCACTAAGCACTGTAAATTCAATACTGTATATTTCTTTTGACCGGCTCAAACAAACCAACGTGAATTCGAACCAACTGTCTCTTTTGCTGATTAAATCAAAACAATGCGAATACAAACCGAATCTCGGAATAATTTGCAAAGTGCTGTGGAATTTTAATCTTTCTGAGAATATGCCCATAAAACCTTAATTCCTGATTAAATGCCAACGAACATTCGCCTGATCACAATTGAGTCAAAATCAACCAAAACCCTAAGCCAACTGTGTGAAACAATCCAGAGCCCTGAAAATCAGTAAAAACCCTAATTTTGCTTGACTGACAAGAAAAGTCCGTTTGTCCGATTCTTGAGCCAGTTTGAGAAGTCAGGAAATGCCTGAAGCTGAGATTTTTTTGTGGTAAAATGCGAGGGCAAATTTTGGGGTACAACAATTACATTCATAAAAGAAATAAAAAAATAACTGCGAAAAGAAATAAGAAATCGAGAGTGCGAGGGCGTTGGACCCTTTAAGGAATTGAATTGAAATTGAAAATTAATTAAAGAAAAGAAGTTATTTTTTTGATGTTTTTGTATTTATGAAATTAAAGAGAATTAATTGGAATTAAAGGTTAAATAAAACCCTAGTTCTAAATTGTTTTTAATTTATTAAAGAAAAATGTTTAAGTTTGATCTAATTTTAACCTAATTATTTAATGACAATTTTATTTACAAAAATAATTAATTATTAATGATAAGAATAAGATGAAATTATTTTATTGAGAAAAAGAATAAAAATCTAAAACCTAATTTCTACCTTTTTAGTTATTTAGAAAATACATTAAAATTAAACCTAAAATTAGACTAAATTGATTAACAAAATTTATTTACAAAATATTGATGAATTAAAAATTAAATGAAACATATTTTTATTTTTTTTATTTTCTGATTATTAAAAATTAATTTGGTGAGTTAAAGGAAAATAATTAAAATATTATAAATAAGTGAAAGAAAAGAAATAAAGAGAAAATGAAAATGCAAACATAGGGGGTGTTGACCCAATTGAGGAGGTGGTTTGAGGAATTTTGGCCCAACAGGAGGAGGCCCTTTTGACTTTCCAATGCTTGTGCGCGTGTGGTTGACAGAGGGTGTACCTTGGAATTCACATCATGGCCTTCAGATTGATCATTAGAGACACATGGCAAGCACAAACGCTGGGTGTATGATGGATCACTGAAGGGTGCACTGCATGGGAAAGGGTTAAACAAAATAATAGAAATAATTTGAGGGGACCTGGGATTCGAACCCAGGTCCCAGCGTTTACCAAACCATATGCCTGCCAGTTGAGCTATCAGCGCGTTTTGGATATGAAATGGAAAATAAACAATATAACGTAAAACAAGAATTAGTGGTATACAAACAAAAAAACGCGCCAGAATTATGAACCACCCAATGACCATCAGCCACGCTAGCCTTCGTCTCCATTTGTGCCTGTAATAAAATGAGATAGCGAGGGTTTTAAACCCCCCCCCCCAAACACCATCTGCAAAAAATAGCGAATAGGTCATAGTGAAAAAGAAAAAAGGGCACGATATGATCAATTGTTTCGTCTGAATGCCCTGAGTCCAATGCTCCTGGTTTGAATGGCCAATTGTTTCTTATTTATGAAACCCCAAATCAGAGCTTCAGAAACCCTAACAATCGTTAATGGTGATTTTTGATACAGACAACCATTCTTCAATTGAATGGTACCATTAGCTTTGGAATGTTCATGTTAGCATAAATCACACATTAAAAGGCAGTAATATGGCATGAAAATGAAAACACGAATAGGTAAAAAGTTATGAACAGGGCAACGTGTTTCTACCAGTTCTTTGTGTATGGAGAGTGGAAAATGATTGAGGCACGTCCAAAAATGTCCCAGCAAGCCTTTGGAATACTTTTTAGGCCTTGAAAGGAGCTCTCTCTATGTTTTCAGTTTTGAAATTTTTGAGAGAAAGTACAAAGTTGGTTTCTGAGTTTGGGCGCAGCCTAGGTCTTGTTCTCGCTTGTGTTCACTTGTATATGCATTATGTAATGTATTTCAAATAGAATTAAGGGCCTTGAAGCCTTGCATTCGTACTTAGGATTTTGCCATAAACCTCCATTAACATACCTTCCATCTTTGTACCAAATTTTGAATTCTTGCTTGATTAGGCCTTGGCACGAATATGGGATTTGCATAATGATGATTCAAAGCTAATCAAAACCAAATATGTCCCTTAATTAACCTTCTTGATTTTTATTTGATTTTAAAGGATTTAAAATGAATTAAATCCAATAAAATCCAATAAAAATGAAAAAATTAATTTTAAATATTGAAATAAAAGGTGGGACACGTGGGAAGCATGGCCAATCTGATTCAAGTGGAAAAAGTGGGCCCCTTTTGTCAAAAATGAAGTTTCAAGGATAAATGATTTTGGCCATTTCACAAAAATTTCCCAACTTCTCCAATGCATATCTTGCTCAATTTTTAAGCTTTGATCATGTTCTATGACATTTTAGAAAGGTCTTGAAGTCCTCTAACCAATGTCTTTGGTCCCATGTCATCTTGATTTACCAATCTCAAGTTATGGTCTTTGACTTAAAGTCCCTTTTTGTTGACTTTTGAAAATGACCTATAATGTTGAAATTGATAACTTTTTGTGAGAGCATTTCTTGGACTTGGAATGTGAAGATGAGTTGTAGGAAATATCCTCCCCTTCAAGATGAGCATTGGATGGGATTTTTCTGATGAACCATGAAAAAGTTATGCCTTGGTCAAGTTACAGTTGACTTTTCAGTTGTCCAAAAATAGAAACTTTTGACACCTTGATGATTTTTGAACCATTCTTGTGAAATCATGATCAAGCGTTAATCAAATGATTTTTGTGGCTTCAAAATAAGATGTTGACCAAAATTTTTGACTTTTGACTGCCAAATGACCATTTTGCCCCTACAGTTGACTGTTGAGCAATTAAGGTTTTTGACTGTGCAACTTGACCTTATGAGCCTTGAAACTTGACATGTAGGTGCTTGACAATGTATATGAGCATATGGGACTTGATTGAGCCCTTGAAAACCTCAACTTACTTGCAGGAACCAAAACCCTAATTTGACTGGCTTATGAGGATGGTTGACTGTGTAGCCCTTGAGTAGACTTTGAACCATTTGAGGTGATGCTTTGAAGATTATGGGAGGGCAAATTTTGGGGTACAACAGTTGCCCCTGTTCAATCTTCTTAGACCTGAGGATGTAGATTGGCTTGTGTGCCTTTCGTGGTCCGAAGGTGGAAGATGATTGAACACTAGAGTGCCCAGAAATTTGCACTCACATAGTTGAGTATCAGCAGTGTGACAGCGGGAATGGGCTTACAGATGCCATTTGGATCGATGGTGGATAGGAGGATGGGCTTATAGATGCCATCTGGAGATGTGACAGAACCTTGTCGGGAATGGGCTTATAGATGCCATTTGGAACTGTGATGGATAATTGTGGAGATGGGCTTATAGACGCCATCGGGAGGTGTCGATCGCGTAAGAGATTCCTTAGCGAGAACTTGCGTACCTGAGAAAGAAAGAAAATTACATGGTCTGCTGCAGGAGTTGATATTCAAACTCTTTGTGGAGACGTGCCCTGGCTGGATACAGGAATCGAATCTTTAAACTCTTCAGACGTGCCCTGGCGAGGTACAGGAATCGAGTCCGGAGAATATAGTCGTCAACAGATACACCCTGGCAAGATACAAGAATCGGATCTTCGAACTCTTCAGACGTGCCCTGGCAGGATACAGGAATCGAGTCTGGTACTGTAGTCGTCAACAGATACACCCTGGCAAGATACAAGAATCGGATCTTCGAACTCTTCAGACGTGCCCTGGCAGGATACAGGAATCGAGTCTGGTACTGTAGTCGTCAACAGATACACCCTGGCAAGATACAAGAATCGGATCTTCGAACTCTTCAAACGTGCCCTGGCAGGATATAGGAATCGAGTCTGGTACTGTAGTCGTCAACATATACACCCTTGCAAGATACAGGAATCGGATCTTCGAACTCTTCAGACGTGCCCTGGCAGGATATAGGGATCGAGTCTGGTACTGTAGTCGTCAACAGATACACCCTGGTAAGATACAGGAATCGGACCTTCGAACTCTTCAGACGTGCCCTGGCAAGATACAGGAATCGAGTCTGGTACTGTAGTCGTCAACAGATACACCCTGGCAAGATACAGGAATCAGATCTTCGAACTCTTCAGACGTGCCCTGGCAGGATATAGGAATCGAGTCTGGTAATGTAGTCGTCAACAGATACACCCTGGCAAGATACAGGAATCAGATCTTCGAACTCTTCAGACGTGCCCTGGCAGGATACAGGAATCGAGTCTGGTACTGTAGTCGTCAACAGATACACCCTGGCAAGATACATGAATCGGATCTTCGAACTCTTCAGACGTGCCCTGGCAGGATACAGGAATCGAGTCTGGTAATGTAGTCGTCAACAGATACACCCTGGCAAGATACATGAATCGGATCTGGAATCACGACGGTTGATAGCAATTATCTTTGTATTAACTTTTGTCCTGAAAAGACAAAACGTTAGTTGTATTTGATGTCATGATGTATGACATGCGAGATGTTCTCAGAATGAATGAGATTGTATGTTCATGATGCGTATATGCATGCTATAATGTATGAAGATGTGTTGTTTATGAATGTATGTTTTCGTCTTAGGAAAATAAATCCTTGACGGGTGCCGGGAAGTTGAATCCTGGGCTAATGTTGAGGAATAGAGCTTTGTTTCCGCTGGGGATGATGGTTGCAAGAATACCGGTAGGAGAAGATGACTCGGTTGGGGAATAAACTTGGCGAATGGATTACTCTGCGGGGAGAAAATTACTCTAGTGATCTTGCTGAGGAACAATACTCTGTGGGAAGAGAGGTACTCTGTTGGGATGTTGATGATAACTCCGCTGGGGATACCGTTGTTATGTTCGAAGTTTTAGTAGACTCCGCTGGGGATAAGAAGACTTCACCGAGGACGATCTTTCCGTGGCTTTTGGCTGAGGATAACCCAGTTATATCCTGGTAGGGAAATAACCTTTGAATAAATTCGGGGGACGCGTTCGTGCTCTGCAAGGGATAAGCTTCCAGAATCTACTTGGGATAAGCTTTGCACTGGGGAGATGGATTGAACTTTCCTGGGGAAACTTCTGGACTGGACTCTCCTGGGGAAATTCTTGAGATATACCGGGGAAGTGGCTCCACTGAATGTCTAGTATACCGCCGGGGAACAATCTTAGACCAAGACTGCTGGGGATGCTTGTTTGGAATGTTCGTATATTGTGCTGAGGAATGTTGAGATTTGCTGGAGGGTACCCAACTTCCTTAAGGCTGACTGTAGCTCTTCTTGGGGAGAGTGTACTGACTTGCTGGCTCACTCTCTGGGGTATTAAGATATCTTGGTTCCGTTCTTCAGCTGAACTTACCTTGGTACCTTGGTAGACCGAGCAATTAGATCGCTTTGGACAACTCATTATTGCCCCTGTTTCTAATGTCACCTTGTAATTAATCCTTTGTTTTGCATGCAAATATTTATGAGTTAGCAATTAGTGTCAAATGCATATATCAAAAATTGAACATTGGACGTTCTTCGCAAAACAAAACAGAAAAAGAAAACAATTGGCAATTAGTTTGAACTGTGAATTTGTATTGATTTTTGAATTTTCCTGTAAATAGGCGTTTATGTACAAGAGGCTGACGTCCTAGTAAGAGAACGCCGCCGAATAAAAGAATTTATACAATTTGTACAAAGGAAAATAAAACAGCTGTGTGAAAAGAACAATCCCAATGGGTTCTAACTCTGCTATCGCCTTTATATCTTCGAGCGTCTCATCACTTGATGACCTAGTCGAGGATGAAGCTGATTGATCGATTCCGTCTGAACTTGATGTTGATACCGGATTCTGGATGCAAAGTGATCCAATGAGACATAGTATTACGCTTTATCCCTAACTTTTTCCTGGACCGCCCTTTCGGGTTTTCAGTCCACCGGGATACCCATTTTTGCCCAAGCCGCCTTTTCAGGTTTTCGACTTGCCGGGTGTACAGATTTTTTCATTTCATCCCTTCATTTTGCCCGAACCCTTTTGGTTCGCCGGGAAGCCCTAATTTTTGCCTAGGTATGTCAACCTAGCGGGTCTTTTATTATGCGTAGTATCTTTTTACTATGTCTGCATTGGCGGGATGAGGAAGGTCGTCACCATCCATGGTGGTTAGGATCATGGCTCCTCCTGAGAACACATGTTTAACCACAAATGGCCCTTCGTAGGTGGGGGTCCATTTGCCCCTGGGATCACTCTGAGGAAGGATGATGCGTTTGATTACCAGATCCCCAACTTGATACTCTTGTGGTCTGACCTTTTTGTTAAATGCCCTGATCATTCGTTTTTGGTACGTCTGACCATGACAAATAGCAGCAAGTCTCTTTTCGTCAATTAGATTTAGCTGATCAAGTCGTGTCTGGATCCAATCATCTTCACTCAGGTCTGCATCCTTCATTATCCGGAGAGAGGGTATCTGCACTTCGACCGGTAAGACTGCCTTCATACCGAAGACTAAGGAAAAAGGAGTTGCCCCGGTTGACGTCCTTGCTGAGGTTCGGTACCCATGTAGAGCAAACGGTAACATCTCGTGCCAATCTTTATAGGTCACTGTCATCTTCTGCACAATTTTCTTGATATTCTTATTCGCTGCTTCTACAGCCCCATTCATCTTCCGCCGGTAAGGAGAAGAGTTGTGGTGCTGTATCTTGAACTGCTCACAGAGCTCAGTGATCATCTTGTTATTGAGATTGGTACCGTTGTCTGTAATGATCCTTTCCGGGACGCCGTATCGACAGATCAGGTTATGCCGAATGAACCGTGCCACGACATTCTTGGTTACCGTAGCGTAGGAAGCTGCTTCAACCCACTTTGTAAAGTAATCGATCGCTACCAGGATGAAGTGATGCCCATTGGATGTCGTAGGTTTAATCTCGCCGATCATATCTATGCCCCACATTGCAAACGGCCAAGGTGCTGTCAAGAAATTCAGGGGAACCGGAGGAACGTGTACCTTATCTGCATATATCTGGCATTTATGGCACGTCCGAGAATGTTGGTAGCAATCAGCTTCATGTAGCTCTGCCATGATCCTTTCTGCTTCAGTATGTCCACTGGAATGTGTCCCGACGGTACCTTCATGTAGCTCTGCCATGATCCTTTCTGCTTCAGTCTTATCCACACAACGCAGTAAGGTCGAATCATGGTTTCGCTTGTACAGGATGCCGTTGCTAAGGAAGAACTTCGCTGCGGACCTTCTCAGAAACTTCTTATCATTGACAGATGCACCTTCAGGGTATTCCTGAGCTTCCAAGTATCTCTTCACCTCATGGTACCAAGGTTTCTCAGTTACTACCTCAGCCTCAAGAACACAGCAGTATGCCGGTTCGTCCAGTTTCCAGATAGTGACCCGGGGAGCCTCATTGTCCCATTTGACTTTGAACATAGAAGACATCGTAGCTAACGCGTCCGCCAACTGATTCTCCTCTCTCGAGAAATGTTCAAAGGTTATCTCTGTGAAGTGGGGGATCAATGTCAACACACATTCTCTGTAAGGAATAAGATTCGGATGTTTCGTATCCCACTCCCCTTTGATCTGATTGATCACGAGAGCGGAATCTCCGAAGACACTCAGAAACTTGATCCTTAAGTCGATCGCCGCTTGGAGACCCATGATGCATGCCTCATACTCTGCCATGTTGTTAGTGCAGTTGAAACATAGTCGGGCAGTGAGTGGAGTATGAGTTCCTTGAGGGGATATGATCACAGCGCCAATACCGTTACCCAAAGCGTTGGAGGCTCCGTCAAAGTGCATAGACCATCGGGATCCTTCCTCAGGTCCTTCATCCGGTCCAGGTACTTCACAATCAGTCACTATCATGATGCTTTCGTCAGGAAATTCAAAGTTCATTGACTGATAGTCGTCTACTGCCTGATGTTCCAAGTGGTCTGCCAACACACTTCCTTTGATGGCTTTCTGATTTGTGTACTGGATGTCGTATTCTGTCAAGATCATTTTCCATCTTGCTATTCTCCCAGACATAGCAGGCTTTTCAAATATGTACTTTATTTGATCCATCTTTGAAATCAACAAAGTAGTGTGAGTCAGCATATACTGTCTCAGCCGGCGAGCAGCCCATACCAAAGCGCAGCAAGTTTTCTCGAGCAATGAGTATCGGGTCTCACAGTCGGTAAACTTTTTGCTAAGGTAATAAATGGCGTGCTCTTTTCGGCCAGACTCGTCATGCTGCCCCAACACACACCCCATTGAGTTGTCAAGTACTGTCAGGTATAATATCAGAGGTCTCCCTTAAACCAGTGGCATAAGGATGGGTGGTTCTTGGAGATACTCTTTGATTCTGTCAAAAGCGGCCTGACATTCATCATTCCAACATACTACCTGATCTTTCTTCAGCAGCTTGAAGATTGGCTCACAGGTAGCAGTTAGGTGCGAGATGAATCGGGCAATGTAATTCAGACGTCCTAGAAAGCCTCTGACCTCTTTCTCTGTCTTAGGAACTGGCATCTCTTGAATGGCTTTGACCTTGGCAGGGTCCACTTGAATGCCATGGTCACTTACGACGAAGCCTAGCAACTTTCCAGATCTTACCCCGAAGGTGCACTTGTTCGGGTTCAACCTCAGCTTGTACAGTTTCAGACGGTCAAACAGTTTCTGCAAATGATGAAGGTGTTCCTCCTCAGTTTGGGACCTTGCAATCATATCGTCAACATACACTTCAATCTCATGATGGATCATATCATGAAATAAAGCAACCATGGCGCGTTGGTAGGTTGCCCCAGCATTTTTTAACCCGAATGGCATGACCTTGTAGTAGAAGGTGCCCCACTGAGTAACAAAGGTAGTTGTCTCCATGTCTTCAGGAGCCATATTGATCTGATTATACCCTGAAAAACCATCCATGAAAGAGAACACCTTATGCTGAGCAGTATTGTCAACCAGGACATCAATGTGAGGTAGGGGAAGTCATCCTTGGGGCTGGCCCTGTTCAGATCCCTGTAGTCGACACACATTCTGACCTTACCATCTTTCTTTGGCACTGGAACCACGTTAGCAACCCACTGAGGGTAAGAAGTCACTGCAAGAAACCCGGTATCGAATTGCTTCATAACCTCAGCTTTGATCTTCTCATACATCTCTGGACGCATACGGCAGACCTTTTGCTTAACCGGAGGGCAGTCTTCCTTGGTAGGTAAATGATGGACCACAATGTCAGTATCTAACCCGGGCATGTCTTCGTAGGACCAGACAAAGATCTCCACGTAATCGTGTAACATCTGAGTCAACCGTTGCTTCACGCTGAGCTCTAGGTTGGCACCAATCTTAACCTCCTTCATGTCCGTCTCAGTACCCAGATTCACCGTTTCCACTGGCTCTTCATGTGGTTGAATTGCCCTCTCTTCCTGGAGTAACAGTCTTGCAAGTTCTCCAGGCACTTCACAATCATCTTCACCTTTGTCTTCGACTAAGTTGATCGGATTTTCGAAGTCATAACTGGCAGTAGCAGAGTCGTTACCAGTGAGATCCAGAGTGGATTGAAACCTGTATGAGTGAGTGTGTGTAAATACAGCTGTTTTGCAATATATGTAAGGAAAGAAAGAAAAGCAGCGCAAGATTTGTAATGTGAAAAACGTCCAATGCTTTTATTTATGATATATGACAGTGACAAACAAAATCCCTCACAAATAAAACCACGGTGCCTCGGGTAAGACACCGGGTCATAAAGTTTCAAATTATTGTTTATTACAAGTCCAAAACAAAGAAGTTCATTACTGGGTGACAAAAGTTATGGGTGTAAAGTCTTTTGCGGTCCAGTTGCTAGGTCCACTGGCGGTCGTTGGGTAGATCCAACTGTCAAATTCAGATTCTTCCACTTCGTCTTCATCCCCAACAGCATTCACTCCTGGATTGGTGATAAGCACAGGAGGTCTTCCAATCCTTGCCTTGCGCACAACCTTCTGAGCCTCTGTAGTGAAACCCAGCCCAAACTTGTTAGTCTTAGGAGTAAAATCAGGGAGCTTGCCCCAGTTTGCACATTCACCTCTTTCAATCACAGCCCGGGCGTCCTTTAAGGAGGCCATCTTCAAAGGAGAAACCTCTTCAACCACTACTTCTGCTGCTGCCAATGTTTGTGGCACCTCTTCAAAATGTTGAAAGGGGGTCTCAATGAACTCCCCATCCATTTCCACGTACCTGAAGGAGTTGAGGTGGCTGACCATGTATTCCTCTTCCCCTTGCACTGTTACAATCTTCCCCCTGACTGGGTACTTGAGCTTCTGATGCAACGTGGAGGTCACAGCTCCAGCCTTGTGGATCCACGGGCGACCCAGCAAACAACAATAGGATGGACGGATGTCCATCACATAGAATTTTGAATCAAAGACCTGTGACCCAACCCTGATTGGGATGTCAACCTCACCATGTACCATTCTTTTGGACCCGTCAAAGGCCCGGACAACAATGTTACTTGGTTTGAGCTCTAGACCCTCACAGTCCAGCCTGTCCAGAGCCTTCTTGGGTAGCACGTTTAGTGAAGAACCAGTGTCAACCAGCACGTGAGCAAGAGTAGTGCCCCTGCATTCAATGGATACATGCAGGGCATCATTATGGTTCTTCCCCTTGGCTGTCAGGTCAGCATCAGAGAAACCCAGACCGTTATCAGCAGTTAGGTTGGCCACACAGTCGGTGAATTGATCAGCAGACGTCTCTTGGGGTACGTGAGCCGTCTTTAAGAAAGCAATCAGGGCCTTGGCATGGTCCTCTGAACACAGCAGCAGTGATAGCATGGAGATTTTGGAGGGGGTGTGCCCCAGCTGTTCGACAACGTTGAAATCACTTTTCTTTATAATCTTGAGGATCTCTTCCATCTCTTTCTTGGAAGCCTCAACAATGGTCTTTGGTGCCTTCGTCCGGACAGGCATATCAACAGCAATCCCCTTGCCCCGAGCGTCAGATGACTCGGCTGCAGGGGTGGAAACTTGGTCAGGGGGGGAAACAGACACACTGGCAGGTGTGATGATCAAAGGCCTCTGAATTACTGGAGGAGCAATGTCTGGTGAGAACAGTCTTCCACTACGAGTGACCTTAGTAGGCCCAGTGATGTTGGTGACACCAGTATCAGTGTTGAACTCTTGTTTCACTCCCAGAACATAAACATCTGCCCCATAGTGCCATGGGACAGCTTTATCAGACTTGTAGGGGATGGGCCCCGGAACTGTAATGGTGATGGGAGCAATCTTGTGAACATGCAAAATTTGGACAGGCTTCTTTGAAGGAGCCTTGGAAGGGTTGTTGAAAATAGTAACAATTGAAACTTCTTCAATAGGGGCAGCAGGAACAGCAGCCTTTTTGAACAAAATCTCTTTACTATCCATCAGGTTTTGGACGCCTGATTTCAGCAAAGAACAACCAGCAGGGGAAGCAACACATAGAGGGAAACCTTTGCTACATCCCGGAAATAAACCGGCTAGCAACAGGTTCCTCTTGACCGTCAGCAGTGGAGTAGCAACATCATCCACAAAAGCTACATACAAATCCTCCTCAACAGCATTCACTCCATGCTGGGGCATGGGAGCGGTCACAACATTTGGCCTCTCGGGCGCCTCAAACTGTATCTCCTTGGCATCAATAAGGTCCTGAACCTTATTCCTCAGGGCCCAACAATCATCAGTACAATGTCCCGGGCTATCAGAGTGATATGCGCAACGGGCGTTGGGGTTGTATTTCGGAGATGCTGTGTTTACCATCTTTGGAGCCTCCCTGACAGTTACCAGGCTAGTTGACAGCAGTTGCAGCAGGATCTGAGAGAGAGTCATGCTGAGTCGAGTATACTGCCGTTTGGGCCTCTCAGCCCTGGGTTGGTTGTACTGTTGTGGAGCAGCAGCAGGCTTAGAAATAACCACCGCGTTGACATCTTGGCAGCGTTCAGGTTTGTCTTGACTTCTCGGACCATACACATCACTTTCCTCTTTCTTGAAGGGTTTCTTTTCAGTATTTGAGGAGGCAACCTTCTGTATCTTCCCCGATTTTATACCAGCCTCGATCCTCTCACCAGTCAGGATCAGATCAGTAAACCCAGCTCCCCAAGAACATATCCACCAGCTCCCGGTCCATCAATGGTGGCTGCACCCTGCTAGCCAGATCTCTCCATTTCTGTGCGTACTCCTTAAAACCATCACCCGATCCTAGCGACATACCCTGGAGTTGGGTACGCGTAGGAGTGAGGTCAGAATTATATTGATACTGCTTGTAAAAAGCAGTGGCCAGATCCTCCCAGTTACGAATGTTGGTCCCATCCAGCTGATAGAACCATTCGAGGTGAGTCCCTGAAAGACTCTCCTGGAAGAAGTGGATCCATAAGTTCCTGTCTGCTGTGTAAGGCTGGATCTTCCTTACATAAGAACGGAGGTGCATCTTGGGACAGGAAGCCCCGTCATACTTCACAAAGGCAGGCGCCTTGAACTTGTGTGGAATTACCACCCCAGAAGATAACCCCAAGTCTCCGAAATCCAGTCCAGGCACATGCTGGATCTCCATGGCATTCAACCTGTCCTCCAGCTACTTGTACCGGTCTTCAGTAGGAGGGTACTGTTCGTCGTTGAAGTCTGTCTCAGTGTCAGAGACCACAGGACTAGGGACCTCTCTCCCTTGGTGACTACCTTCCCCCACAGATGGAGTAGTCCTCTCAGCTTCATTTTGCAAAGTGTTCCCGAGCCTGCGCCCAGTGTTGAATAGCACAGTCCTCTTCTTCTTCTTAGTCTTCTTCAGGAGCATAGCCTTCAGCTCTTGTTGACCTTGAGCCAAACCCATGATCAGCTCCTGAAATTGTGCGTTCTGCGCCTGAAGGGCCTTGATAGACAACTCGGTAGATGATTCAGGGTTCATGATGCTGAAATAAACAGCGAAGAACAGTAAGCAACCTGAAAAGAAGAGTACCTGCTATGCACATGATGAATGATATGTGTTTATGCAATGCATTCAAAGGTTCGAAAATTCAAATTTGTTTTAGACAAAAGGAAACACACGTTATCATTAAGGAAATAATTGTTTAGTACATCAAAGCCTCGTGGGCACACATTACAAAGCAGATCAATCCCAAAAGACACTACGCATCCTCTTTTGAGCTATGTAGGTGTTGAGATTCCTCTCCTCGTTCAGCAGGCGGGTGAGTTCCAAGACCTTCTTTTCACTAGCATGTAGACTGGTCTCAAGAGAATTCCGTTCTTCCTTAAGCTGGATCCAGCTCTTCTGCATCTCTTCCCAGGACGTGGGCATGTCAGGATGTTGAATGGTGTAGGACACCTCTCCTTCCAATACTGGCTCTTTGATCACAAGGAGAACATGAGGATAAGGCATCTCTAACTTCTGGGAGCGGGCGCGTACCCACTTGAGATAAGGTTCCAATGGGATGGAGTTCCTGTGCCCCAGTGTCTTGCTGTCTATCTTACTGGGCATCCTCCAAGCTCTGATAAATCTCTGGCGAAGTCCTTGTGCATCGTTGTCGAAGTCAAAAACTATGTCAGGAATTAACATGTCATGAGGGCCGTCCCTCCGAGCATAACCAAACTGTCTCCAAGCCAGGCACGGGTTGTAAGTAATACCTCCTCTGATTCCAAGTAAAGGAACATTAGGGTACTCCCCGCAACGATCAATGATAGTGACATCCTCTCTAGACCGAGAGCACCAATGTATATCTGCATGTGTAAGGGTCATCAATCGTTGTGACCATCTCAAACCCCGCTCATTCTTCAAAACTGATTGTGGAAGGTGCGAAATAAACCACCTTCCCAGGAGAGGAGTGCAGCACATAAGAACACCTCTCTTTCTCATGGTTCGAGTGTAACATGAGTGAAGGATGTCCCCAAGCAACATAGGTATAGGATTCCTGGACATGAAGATTTGGACAACACTGATATCTATAAGCTGATATGGATTAGGGAACAACACCAGACCATAGACAAGGAGGGACACAACTTCTTCAAAAGCTTGTAGGTCAAGGGAGTTCCAACATTCTTGGGCCTTTTCAAACAGAAACCTGGCTAAGAACCCTTTGATACCACTTCTAGCTTCCCAATGTCCCTTGAGGTCAGATGGTTGTAGGTGTAAGGCCTTAGCAATCTCTTCAAGTTTGGGTTCCTTTTCCGTACCATTGTAGGGTAGTTGATCAAGGATAGGGGTCTTCAGAAGCCGGGAGAACTCTTCCAATGTAGGCACCAGTTGATAATCCAGGAAAGTGAAACAGTGATGCAGAGGGTCAAAGAACTGGAACAGGACCTTTATCATATCTTCCTCAATGTTGGTGTTGACCAAGATGATGAGTCTTCCATGTCTCTCACTGAATGAAGAGCTCTCGGGAATCCTGGATATAAGCTCCTTAAGCTGAGGAGGAATCCTTACAAGGCTGATCTGAATTGTCTTTCTACGAACAGTTTCCATGTCCTACAAAACAAGAACAAAGATGAAGATTCGAACCCCTGAAATGGTTAGTCAATGCATATGATGCTGGATGATGTCATGATGCTATGATTAAGCACACCACAAATATTTACAAAGGCAAACATGATAAGGCACACAAGTCATACCACAACCCTTAGAGTTTAGGCCAGCATGGGGTCTGGGTATTACGCTCTTGAAGTTGGTGGGCTCAACCTGTCCTATTAGAAGTAACCGGGTTCTAAGGGTCCCAATATCACTGGATTGCTTTCATTGTTCATCGTTTCGATTTAGCCACTGAACTGGCGACCAAAATATCCCAGGAAAGCAACCCTCAATTGAGTGTAGTATCGAGTATCAACCAACCTCGGACTGCACCAAAGTCAGTTATCTCACTACCCTAAAGAGGCCAAGATGGTTTAATTAAGGTTCCTAAGGTCAGTTGATGCTTCACGACACCACATGGAGGCCCCGTACTCTCCTTGACTGAACTCAAGGGTTACCGGTACACACCAAAGTGCCACATCAACGTAGCAGACTGTTTCAACCATGTCGGTATACCCCACACAGTTCCCTCACAACCTTGTTGCTACTTTCTAAGAAGGTATCCCCCAGATCCGGGTTAGGATCTATAGAACTCCCAAGACAGGCCCAATAATATTAAAGCAAGCAAAACAAAGCAATTGAAAACACAAGTATGAGCTATCCTAAGGTACACCTCACTTTAAAATTTTCCCCAGCAGAGTCGCCAGTTCTGTGATCGGTGGATCTGGAACTGACTGTTTAAAGCTGGTTTCGTGAAATGTCGCGGTAAGCAAGAGTCGCCACCGTCTTTTATTTTCTCCAATATGGAAAGGACAAAAGCACAGAAAAATTCCTTACTGAGATTAGTTCTCGGTTCGGGAGGTAGATTTATAGAAAGGGAAGGTGTTAGCACCCTTTCTATCCATGGTTATCCATGGGCTCTTAGATACTTGCTCATTTGTGTTTTCAAAATGTTTGTTTGCTTTTCAAGGTGAGTGGGTTTGAAAAAGTTTCGTTTTAAAATTTCAGTTCGACTCTTGTATCAGTCCTCAAGAGTGTTTGAAAAGTTGTTTTTTGAAAGCTTTTTGCAAAGTGTCGGTGTGAAAAAAAGTTTTTGATTTGTTTTGAATTAGAGCAAGTATCTACGAGTCATCTACCTACCCTAAGGAATTAGTCTGTGTAAATGTCCTTAAAGTAGTGCCATCCCACCATTGAGAGGTAGGTAGCACCACCGTTGGAGGTGTTCGGGTCAATTCGAGGGTTAGGGACAGTGTGGTCACCGAGCAATAGTAAGATACCTTAGAAGCTACCCTTATGCCATTGATCTTTTTATTCTGAGGAAACCGTTTCGAGGCAACTTGTTTCGAGGCAACCGTTTCGAGGCAACTAGATCAATGGAACATAAGGACTCACTAAGACATCCTATACTCGACGGCCACGTTTCGAGGGGCAAGGCAACAATGTGATCACCAGAGCAACAGTAGGACACCTTAGAAGCTACCCTTATGCCATGTTCATGGACATAAGGACTTACTAAGACGTCATGTACTCGACGACCACGTTTCGAGGGGCAAGGCAACAGTGAGGCGTACCCTAAGAGTGGTGTGTGAATTGTGTGTCATTTTCAGTTATATTTGTCTTTGTCATGCATTGGTGATCTATGCTTTGATTTTATTTGGGCATACATTCTTTCATGTGATAGTAGTTAAAGAGTGCGAAAATAAAAATGCGGAAAATAAAGGTCCTACGCTATTACAAGGCGCGGGTCTACATCGCCAAATTGAACCAAGACCCAATTTGAAACAAAATGCAGAAAGTAAATATCCTAATTATCTATTACAAGGCTTTGGGGCAGATACATTACATTCATAAAAGAAATAAAAAAATAACTGCGAAAAGAAATAAGAAATCGAGAGTGCGAGGGCGTTGGACCCTTTAAGGAATTGAATTGAAATTGAAAATTAATTAAAGAAAAGAAGTTATTTTTTTGATGTTTTTGTATTTATGAAATTAAAGAGAATTAATTGGAATTAAAGGTTAAATAAAACCCTAGTTCTAAATTGTTTTTAATTTATTAAAGAAAAATGTTTAAGTTTGATCTAATTTTAACCTAATTATTTAATGACAATTTTATTTACAAAAATAATTAATTATTAATGATAAGAATAAGATGAAATTATTTTATTGAGAAAAAGAATAAAAATCTAAAACCTAATTTTATAGAGACACATGGCAAGCACAATCGCTGGGTGTATGATGGATCACTGAAGGGTGCACTGCATGGGAAAGTGTTAAACAAAATAATAGAAATAATTTGAGGGGACCTGGGATTCGAACCCAGGTCCCAGCGTTTACCAAACCATATGCCTGCCAGTTGAGCTATCCGCGCGTTTTGGATATGAAATGGAAAATAAACAATATAACGTAAAACAAGAATTAGTGGTATACAAACAAAAAAATGCGCCAGAATTATGAACCACCCAATGACCATCAGCCACGCTAGCCTTCGTCTCCATTTGTGCCTGTAATAAAATGAGATAGCGGGGGTTTTAAACCCCCCCAAAACACCATCTGCAAAAAATAGCGAATAGGCCATAGTGAAAAAGAAAAAGGGCGCGATATGATCAATTGTTTCGTCTGAATGCCCTGAGTCCAATGCTCCTGGTTTGAATGGCCAATTGTTTCTTATTTATGAAACCCCAAATCAGAGCTTCAGAAACCCTAACAATCGTTAATGGTGATTTTTGATACAGGCAACCATTCTTCAATTGAATGGTACCATTAGCTTTGGAATGTTCATGTTAGCATAAATCACACATTAAAAGGCAGTAATATGGCATGAAAATGAAAACATGAATAGGTAAAAAGTTATGAACAGGGCAACGTGTTTCTACCAATTCTTTGTGTATGGAGAGTGGAAAGTGATTGAGGCACGTCCAAAAATGTCCCAGCAAGCCTTTGGAATACTTTTTAGGCCTTGAAAGGAGCTCTCTCTATGTTTTCAGTTTTGAAATTTTTGAGAGAAAGTACAAAGTTGGTTTCTGAGTTTGGGCGCAGCCTAGGTCTTGTTCTTGCTTGTGTTCACTTGTATATGCATTATGTAATGTATTTCAAATAGAATTAAGGGCCTTGAAGCCTTGCATTCATACTTAGGATTTTGCCATAAACCTCCATTAACATACCTTCCATCTTTGTACCAAATTTTGAATTCTTGCTTGATTAGGCCTTGGCACGAATATGGGATGTGCATAATGATGATTCAAAGCTAATCAAAACCAAATATGTCCCTTAATTAACCTTCTTGATTTTTATTTGATTTTAAAGGATTTAAAATGAATTAAATCCAATAAAAATGAAAAAATTAATTTTAAATATTGAAATAAAAGGTGGGACACGTGGGAAGCATGGCCAAGCTGATTCAAGTGGAAAAAGTGGGCCCCTTTTGTCAAAAATGAAGTTTCAAGGATAAATGATTTTGGCCATTTCACAAAAATTTCCCAACTTCTCCAATGCATATCTTGCTCAATTTTTAAGCTTTGATCATGTTCTATGACATTTTAGAAAGGTCTTGAAGTCCTCTAACCAATGTATTTGGTCCCATGTCATTTTGATTTACCAATCTCAAGTTATGGTCTTTGACTTAAAGTCCCTTTTTGTTGACTTTTGAAAATGACCTATAATGTTGAAATTGATAACTTTTTGTGAGAGCATTTCTTGGACTTGGACTGTGAAGATGAGTTGTAGGAAATATCCTCCCCTTCAATATGAGCATTGGATGGGATTTTTCTGATGAACCATGAAAAAGTTATGCCTTGGTCAAGTTACAATTGACTTTTCAGTTGTCCAAAAATAGAAACTTTTGACACCTTGATGATTTTTGAACCATTCTTGTGAAATCATGATCAAGCATTGATCAAATGATGTTTGTGGCTTCAAAATAAGATGTTGACCAAAATTTTTGACTTTTGACTGCCAAATGACCATTTTGCCCCTACAGTTGACTGTTGAGCAATTAGGGTTTTTGACTGTGCAACTTGACCTTATGAGCCTTGAAACTTGACATGTAGGTGCTTGACAATGTATATGAGCATATGGGACTTGATTGAGCCCTTGAAAACCTCAACTTCCTTGCAGGAACCAAAACCCTAATTTGACTGGCTTAGGAGGATGATTGACTGTGTAGCCCTTGAGTAGACTTTGAACCATTTGAGGTGATGCTTTGAAGATTATGGGAGGGCAAATTTTGGGGTACAACATCTTCCAGGAAGGAGAAGAGCGGGAAAGACCGGTATACTTTATTAGAAAGGTTATGAATGGAGTCGATTTACGATACCAAAAGATTGAAAAGTTGGTGCTGGCATTGATTATGATAGCCTAGAAGTTAAGACATTACTTCAAGGGTCATCCAATAACCGTGAAAAGTAATTACCCTATCAAGAAGATACTGACGAAGCCGGATCTGACCAGCAGGATGGTTACATGGGCATTTGGGTTATCATAATACGATATCAAGCTCACCTGAGAACTACCATCAAGTCAGAGTCATGAGCTGACTTTGTAGTGGAACTAAGTGACTTGGTACCCGAAGAAAATACGAGCAGGTGGGGCCTTCACATTGATGGTTCATCCAACCTTAAGGGAAGAAGGATCGGGGTCGTCCTCGAAGGACCCGAAAATTTTACACTGGAATACTCTTTGAGCTTCAACTTTCAGGCTAGCAATAACCATGCAGAATATGAAGCCTTCATAGCAAGAATGAAATTGGCTAGGGAGGTGGGAGTCACCCATCAACCGCTAACATGATTCTCAATTAATTGAGGCAGATGAAAGGAGAGTACCAGAAAAGGGACTCATCACTGTTGAAATATCTCTAGATAGTGCATGGGATGTCAAAAATATTTGAAGAACTTGAGATTAATCACATCCCTAGGGAAGAGAACATACAGGTCGATGTACTAGCCCAGCTCGCCAGGACCAAAGGACCAGGGTTAAATAAAACTGTGATACATGAGATCTTAGAAAAGTCGAGCATCGAGAAATAAGAGACCATATCGATCGAGCACGTCACCGGCTGGATGGCCCCGATAATCCAATACCTAACACAGGCAACCTTGCTAGAAGAAGCCAACGAAGCTAGGTACATAAAGAAGGTATTCACTTGCTATTTGATAGTGTCTGACAGACTATACCAAATAGGGAGATCCACACCCATGATGAGATGTGTGACAGAAGTGGAGGTTACCTTAGCGATGAAGGAAGTCCAAAATAAGTGTGCGGAAGCCACGTCGAAAGAAGAGCCCTGTCTGGGAAGATATTCCAAGTTGGATATTATTGGGCCCGAATGTTAGTGGACTGCATTGAATTCGTAAGCAAATGCGACAAGTGCCAAGTATACTCACCACTCATATCTCTCCCCATCAGAATTACTACACTTTATATTCTCTCCATGGTCATTCTATCAATGAGGGGCAGACATACAGGGACCATTATGCATAGCACTCGAGAAGTTAAAATTTCTCATTGTAGTTGTCGACTACTTCACAAAATGGGTGGAACTCAAGGTTGTAGCTTGCATTACCGTTGAAAGAGTATGTCACTTCTACTAGAAAAACTTTATTTGCAGGTTCGAATTTCCAAGAATCATAGTTTCTGACAAAGGAACACAATTTGCAAGCTCGGTTGTGGTAGAATAATGCAGTGACTTGGGGATCCAGAACAGGTTCACATCAGTGGAACATCCTCAAGCCAACGGTCAAGCCGAAGCGGCCAACAAGATAATCCTGATAAGAATGAAAAAGAAGTTAGACGACACAAAGAGACTATGGGCCGAATACTAGACGGAGATCCTTTGGTCATACCATACAACCCCTACTCCACTACTCGATAAACTTCTTTCTGAATGGTGTATGGGGCATACACCATCGATACCGGTCGAGATAAACACCCCTACCTAGAGGAGGGAACACTTCGAATAAGAAACCAACAAATACGACTTGAATAGTTCAGCTGACATGGTGGAGGATATCTGAGAAATGGCAGGAGTTGGAGAGTTTGTAATAAAGAGTAGATTAGCTAAGAAGCTCAACTTAAAAGTCACGCAGAGAGGTTTTCAACCAGGAGATCTGGTCCTTAAAAAGATCACTGATCCTAAAAACAAGGGAAAGTTATCTCTGAATTGAGAAGGCCCCTATCAAATATTTCACAAGGTGAACAATGGAGCTTACAAATTGGAAACTTTTCACGGAGTAGAGATTCCTAGGACATGGAATGTAGCAAATCTCAGGCTTGATTTTAGCTAAAAACTATGTAATGAGACTGTTAAATAAATGTACGGGATGCATTCTTTTCCCTTGAAAGGGAAAGGGTTTTTAATGAGACACCCAAAAATAAAAACAAATGTATGTAAATACCTCTCTTGTAAAATCGGCTTCAAACTCGCTAAGGCTCTAGACCTACTCGGCCAACCCCTTACAAGGGGCTCTGTTTTGGAAAAAAGTCAAAGCACGCTTTATGCATCTTGCAATTAGGATTCAACCTCGCTAAGGTTAAGGACCTACTCGACCAACCCTTACAAGGGGCTCTATTCTGGCAAAAAGTCGAAGTACACTTTACGCCTCTTGCAACTCGGCTTCAACCTTGCTAAGGCTTTGGACCTACTCGACCAACCCTTACAAGGGGCTCTGTTCCAGCAAAAAGTCGAATCATACATCACGCCTCTTGCAACTTAGATTCAACCTCACTAAGGCTCTAGACCTACTCGGACAACCCTTACAAGGGGATCTGTTCTAACAAAAAGTAAAAGCGCACTCGAAGCCTCTCGCGAACTCGGTCAACCTTGCCAAGGCTCTGGACCTACTCAGCCAACCTTACAAAGACTCTGATCCGAAAAAAAAGTTAAAGTACACTCGAATCCTCTCGTGAACTCAGTCAACCTTGCCAAGGCTCTGCACCTAATCAGCCAACCTTACAAAGGCTCTGATCCAGAAAAAAGTCGAAACGCACTCGAAGCCTTCCACGAACTCGGTCAACCTTGCCAAGACTCTGACTTACTTGACCAACCTTACAAAGGCTCTAATCTGGCAAAAAGATGAAGCACACTCAAAGCCTCTCGTGAACTCGGCAACCTTACAAAGGCTCTGATCCGGCAAAAAGTTGAAGCGCACTCGAAGCCTCTCACAAACTCGGTCAATCTCGCCTTCATGTAAAGAGGTTCTGATCCGTTAAAAAACCCAAACATACTTAAAGCCTCTAGAATTAAGCCGGTTAAGCCTCCGACCCTTTTACCGCATCTGTTAACACTCCCCTGGTAAGGGTTGAGTAGCATTAATAAACACTCCCCGCCATAAGGTTCGAGTTCTATTATCAAACACTTCACGCCTTGAGGGTCGAGTTCTATCATTAAACACTCCCCGCCATAAGGGTCAAGTTCTATAATTAAACACTCCCCACCATAAGGGTCGAGTACAATGAATTAACACTCCTCCATAAAGGTCGAGTACAATGAATTAACACTTCCCACGCAAAGGTCGAGTACCGTGAATTGAAACTCCCCATATGAGGGTCGAGTATTCCAAAATAAGGGAACTTTAAGTTGACCGGATAGAACCCACTAAGGCGATTCTGAGAACGCAATAAGTTCACTCGGGACTGATTAAGCCTGGGAGATGAACTAGCAAATTGAAGATGTGAAAAACACAAGAAGGGGGGTTAAATTGTAAAACTTGAAATCAAATGCAGACAACACATTATTTTTATCCTGGTTCGTTAGATCTCAAACTACTCTAGTCCACCCGTCAAGGTGATTTCTCCTCTCTCCAACGAGGTCTTAATCCACTATATTCAACTGAATACACAACTGCTTTAAAAACTGTTAAAGCCTTCTTGAGTCTAACCACAGACCGGTTTATCTCAAGGAATTTCTCTTACAGATAAATAAACAAATGTGTGTTTGATGTTTTCTAGAAAAAACTATATATCACAACTGTGATAATACACAATATGAAGCTTATAATGAACTAGACTTCCAATGCTATTGAGTAGGCGTGGTTGAAAGCTTTAGCAATTTGAGTGAGATAGATTTCGTATGCGTGCGTGCGTAAAGAGTATTAGCCAATTCTTTTCTCACTGACTTGTTTAAGTAGCCTAGGAATAGATACGTTGCTGTCCATAAATCCATTTCAATGCTCATAACATTCTTTCCTTTTTGAGAAGATCTTTGTCTTGGAACAAAGTTGTTGGTAATTAATCTGTCTTGAATGCATAGTAACGTTGACACTTTAGAGTGTTCTGCTAATGACAATCAGAGTGTTTTTAGCTTTAGCTTATTCTGACGCTTCTGAGTGTTGATGACATGGTTAGGATCTTGATCAGAGTCAGAGTATGTTTTACGCAGATGTTGTTCATCAGACTTCAGCGTATAGCACATGCTATTTGATCTTCTAATGTTGACATATCTTCTGATGCTGATGTTGATACTGATATTCTGATGCTGATTCCATTAGAGTTTCTGTAAACATAAAACATAATTTTGAGTAGCATATATGTCTTATTTAAATATCATAATTCATTTAATCCTGTATTTTGTTATCATCAAAACTCTAACAGAGGATTGTAGAATCAAACTATGTTCTAACAATCTCCCCCTTTTTGATGATGACAAAAACCAGATTTTTTCCAATTAAAATACAATGATGAAAGGTATCAGAGTTTGAGGATAGAGAGGAAACAATATCAGAGATAATCAAATAGCTAATAAACGGTATCAGAGATAAGAAGATAAGGAATAATAAGTATTAGAGTAAAGAGGAGAAAAACTCCCCCTGAGTTTATTACTTCCCTTTAATTCCATGAGACCTTGAGCATCAGAACTTTATTGAACTTTCTTTGAGCATCAGAACTTTGCTTTATCAGAGTTCATCAGATTCTTGTACCTGTAAGCTTTTCAGAAGAGATAAATTCAAGTATATCAGAATGTTAGAATGTTTGATACTTTTGTCTCAGTAATCCGTTATTGAAAAATATCATTCTTTCTCCCCCCTTTTTGTCAGTTATCAAAAAGCACAAATAATCAGAGTTAAAATGATCAGTGCAAAAAATGTTTGTATTAAAAACAGAAGCAATGATAGTTTAGAACAAGTAAAAGTATTACAGACAAACATGTAAAGAAAACAAGGAAAACACAAGAAAATTCTAAGAAGAAGGAGGAAGTCGTGTGAACAGAGCTTCTAACATGCTCTTGATTTGATTGCTGGTTTCCAGTTGCTTAGATACCATGTTTGCTATAGAATAAATCTTGATATCCTGCTTGTCCATCCTTTCATTCATCAGCATATCAGATCTCTTCAAATCCTCCAGAGTCTGCCTATCAAGAGAGGAAGCTTGAGGATCTTCAGATACAGTCTGCTTCTCACTGCTTTCTGCAATAACTTCTTCTTGACCCAAGTCTTCAGCTGGAATCGTCTGTTCTTCTGCAGGTTGAACTTTAGATGTTGGACGCTTTTCAGACCAAGGCGCAATGTCCAGATGGAGAGCTTCTTCCTTCAGCAACTTGCTCAAAACTGGACCTTCCATTTCCTTCAGCAGATTGCTGAAGTTCTGTTGAGCCTGTCCATAGCTCTGGTCTTGCAACTTAAAGGTTTCAACACATACCCATCTTCTGAATTGTGTCCAGAGGAGGTCTGATACAGCAGGATCAACCAGTTCCAGACTTGCTTGTTTCAAAGAAGTGATCCACTTCTGTATATTTGTTTCAAAGTTCAATATGCTGGAACCAACATCTGGTTGTTTTGGTTTAGGGATAGCAGTTTTGTGGTTTATTGCAGCAAGGCGTTCAAAGACTGTTAGATCAATGACAGTCTTGTTGTGGTCATCTAAATTTTTCTTAGGTGAGGGAGTGGGAGAGTCAGAAATTACGATTGGACTTGATGGGGTATTTGGTGGAGTTATTTCTGGTGAAGAGGGGAGTTGAGGAATATTCACAGTGGTACCACAGGGCAATTGAATGGCCAAAGGTTGTGGTCAAGGGATTCATAGGTTTGATCCTCAAAGGTTTGAGTCTCAGGTTGTGGAGATTGTTCATGTTGAGGAGAGGGTGGATTAATATCTGGTTGAGGAGATGAAGGTTGTGGGATTTCTGGTATTGAAGAGAGTGGAGTTTCTGGTATTGGCGAGATGGGAATTTCTGTGTTTGGATTTGGATTTTCTGGTTGGGGAGCGGAAGTGTGTTGGTCTATATCAGAAAGAACTTGTGCAAGTTCTGGTTCTGGTATGGTTACAGTATTTGGATTTTGTGGTTTAGAGCGGGATCTTTTGAGGATTAATGACTCGGAAGGGTCAATGTCAACGTCAAAATCATCGAAGGTTTGAGGTGTTGGGTTTTCAGATGGAGTTGGAATTGGAGTTGGAATAGGGATAGATGTGGAAACAACAGTTGAATCTAAAACAGTTACAGAAACAAGATTACCTCTTTTCTTTGGAGTTTGTTGAGATGATCCTTCTGTAGCAGCTTTTCTTTTCTTCGACTTCTTCAGAACAACCTCTGGTGCCTTCTGCTGAAGGTCTTGAATGTTCAGATTTGGAGTTGTACCATCAGCTTTACAAGCATCCAAATATCTCAGAATGATTTGAGGCTTAGAGTCAATTTCTGAGAACATAGGGAAGTCGTCCAGAGGGACTCTTCTGCTGGAGATTTCCGCAAAAGGAGTGACGCTGGGCTCCTTCTTAATGTTCTCTATCAGCTTCATTTTCTTCAGATTTTTGGCATTCAGCTGCTTGCCAACAGATGGTTCCAGAGTGCTGATTTCTTGTGCCTCTATCAAATGTTCAATCAGCCTATTCTCTGTAAGAATATCTGATATCAGTCTTCCCAAGGGTATCTAATCCCTTTTTGTACGTTCCTCTTCCCTTGTTTCTTTGACACTTGTTCTGAGATGGTTGAACATAAGATGAGCTAGATTTATCTTGACCTTCTGAGAGGTGAAATAGAGCAGAAACTGCTGATCAATGTTTATGTAATCAGGAGAGCTGGTAGGCTTCCTGTGGTTGAAACAACCCAGAATGATCTTGGCCCAAATTCTATGCTTGTCCTTAAAATCCCTTATCTTGCTGGAGGGAAGCCCCAACGTGAAAATTTCCCTTGCAATTAGGGCAGTATCTTGACACCTTTCTGCCATATCAATGCAGCGAATACCACCTCCATTGTACCCTATCAGTCTTGCAATTAGGTCTTCAGTAATCACAATCTTCTTCCCCATGATGTAGGATGTAACTTGGTGATTTGAAGAAGAAGCGTGAATCCAAAATTCCTTTACCAGAATAGGAACTGTTGGACCCACCAGCCTGTCAAAGTACATTTCCCAACCTTGAGCTTTAATATCTTCAGATAAATCAAAACCATTCTCCTTGAGACCGTTGAAATCCACTATTATTTCAGACAAAACTTCAAGGTTCTTGATTGGAGTGAGAAGCATTCTGAGAGGTACTTCATATTGTTCAGAAGAAGCAGTTTTCTGGGAACCTGAAGAAGGATTGCTCGAAGAAGCCATGTTCACACGAGGTTTTTGAAAAAGATTGAAAGGTTTTCTTGAGAAAGTAAGAACACAGAAACCAGAAATATTGAGAGAAAACGAAAGTAAGGGTAAAAAGTGTGAATGGTGTGAAGTGTTTAAATAGATTTCTAAAAAAAATTGAAAACATAAACGTTTAAGAGAGAGAAATAAATAATGATTATTAGCATTAAATGATAGCTGATTTTAGGGGATTCAGAAAGATACTTGAACGGTTATCCATTACATGTGTCTCAATGCATTCAATCAGCGATTTGCGTTTTCAGAAACGTAAACACGTGTTCAGCCTCAGAAAATAGCTGATGACTGGATGACACTTGTTTTCTTGAGTGAACAACACTTCTATCCTTGAACTGAAGCGCTCAGATCTTCATGGATAGATTCTGATATAATCTTCACTTCTAAGATTCTGAAAGAAGATTGATCAGAAGTTCACAGAAAATAAACACAGTTCTGAAGGTTAATATATAAAATTAAAAATAATTTTATTCTGGACAGAGCTTCATGCTGAGATGTTTCAGAATGAAGTTGAACCTATCTTCAGAAAGTGGTTTTGTGAAAATATCAGCCCATTGATGGTCTGTGTTAATAAATTTAAAATTTAAAATCCCTTTCTGAATATAGTCCCTAATAAAACGATGTTTTATTTCTATATGCTTAGCCCTAGAATGCAAAATTGGATTTTTACTTAAGCAAATAGCACAAGTGTTGTCACAGAGGATAGGAATGTTACTCTCAAATATCTGGAAGTCCTCAAGTTGACTTTTCATCCAGAGCATTTGTGTGCTGCATCCAGCTGCTGCTATGTATTCAGCTTCTGCTGTTGATAGAGCAATTGTGGATTGTCTTTTGCTGGACCATGAGATCAGATTTTCTCCCAGAAACTGGCAGCTTCCAGAAGTGCTTTTACGTTCTACTTTGTCTCCAGCAAAGTCAGCATCACAGTAACCTACTAAGTTGTAATCACTTGATTTTCTATAAAACAGACCCAGATTAGTAGTACCTTTCAGATACTTGAAAATTCGCTTAACAGCTGTTAAGTGAGATTCTCTAGGATCTAATTGGAATCTTGCACAAATGCATACACTGAATAAAATATCAGGCCTTGAAGTTGTCAGATAAAGAAGAGAATCAATCATACCTCTATAGACCTTTTGTTCTACCTTTTTGCTTACCTCTTCTTTTTCCAGAATGCACGTGGGATGCATTGGAATCTTTGATGGCTTACATTCTGAGAGATCAAATTTCTTCAGAAGTTATCTGACATATTTGCTCTGATGAATGTAGGTTCCTTCTGGGGTTTGATTGATCTGAATGCCCAGAAAGAATTTCAGTTCCCCCATTAGGCTCATATCAAATTATGCCTGCATACACTTAGCAAACTTTCTTCCCAGAGAAGGTTTAGTAGATCCAAAAATGATATCATCAACATAAATCTAACATACCAAGATGTCATTCTTAACTGTCTTACAGAATAAGGTTGTGTCCACTTTCCCTCTGGTGAATTCCTTTTCTAACAGGAAGTTACTCAGTCTTTCATACCAAGCTCTGGGAGCTTGTTTCAGACCATACAGTGACTTCTTTAGTTTGAAAACATATTCTGGATTTTTTGAACTTTCAAAACCAGGGGGTTGGTGCACATATACCTCTTCTTCTATATAGCCATTTAAGAATGCACTCTTAACATCCATCTGATACAGAGTGATGCCTTTATTGACTGCAAATGAAATTAAAAGTCTGATAGATTCCAACCTAGAGACTTGAGCAAAGGTTTCTGTATAGTCTATCCCCTCTTGTTGACTATAACCTTGTGCTACCAATCGTGCCTTGTTTCTGATGACTTCACCTTGTTCATTCAGTTTGTTTCTGAACACCCATTTTGTTCCAATGACGTTGAATCCTTTTGGTTTAGGAGCTAGATCCCATACGTCATTCCTTGTGAATTGATTCAGCTCCTCTTGCATTGCTAGAATCCAGTCGTTGTCCAGAAGTGCTTCATCAACTGAAGATGGTTCAATCAGAGAGACAAGTCCCATGAGGGATTCTTCAGAGTTTCTGAAGCTAGATCTTGTTCTGATTGGATCTTCCTTTCTTCCTAAGATTGTTTCTTCTGGGTGATCCATGCTGCTTCTGGATGGTCTTTTCTGAAATTGATCAACAGAAGGTGTTGGATGGCTTGCAGTGCCTCTTTCTGATGTTGAGGGAGTGTCTTTGTTGAGAGCTTCTGATGACTTGTCTTCAGTACCTGTGAATTCAACTTCCATACCTGCAAGTAATTCATTCTGCTTTGACTTTTGAGGGTCAAGCTTATCATCAAAACGAACACTGATTGATTCTTCAACAATCTGTGTTTTTGTATTGTATACTTGGTACCCTCTTGAGCGTTCAGAGTATCCTAACATAATACACTTTTGTGCTTTAGAGTCATACTTGTTCAAATAATTTTTAGTATTCAAAATAAAGCAAGTACATCCAAATGGATTAAAATATGAAATGTTGGGCTTTTTGTTCTTCCACAATTCATATGGAGTCTTTTCTAAAATAGGTCTTATAGAGATTCTATTCTGAATGTAGCACGCTGTGTTTATTGCCTCTGCCCAGAAGATCTTAGCAACGTTAGTCTCGTTGATCATGGTTCTGGCCATTTCTTGCAATGTTCTGTTCTTTCGTTCTACAACTCCATTTTGCTGGGGAGTTCTAGGACAAGAGAAATCATGCAGAATGCCTTTGTCATTAAAAAATGCTTCAAAATCTTTGTTTTCAAACTCTCCACCATGATCACTTCTGACTTTGACGATTCTAAGATCCTTTTCATTCTGAACTTGGTTGCAGAAGGTGACAAACATAGAGTGTGACTCGTCCTTGTGTCTTAAGAACTTTACCCATGTCCATCTGCTATAGTCATCTACGATTACTAACCCATACTTCTTACCACTGACTGAGGCAGTTTTAACTGGTCCAAATAAGTCAATATGCAGAAGTTCTAATGGCTTAGAGGTGGAAACAACGTTTTTAGATTTGAAAGCTGGTTTTGCAAACTTACCTTTCTGACATGCTTCACAGAGAGCATCTGAATTGAACTTCAGGTTAAGAAGTCCTCTGACCAGATTGAGTTTGTTAATCTGAGATATTCTTCTCATACTAACATGCCTCAATCTTCTGTGCCAGATCCATTGCTCGTTGTTAACAAATAGAAGACACTTTACATTCTGACTTTTCAGTTCAGAAAGTTTTATTTTATAAATGTTGTTTCTCCTCTTTCCATTAAATAGGATAGTCCCATCTTTCTGACTAACAGCTTTGCATGAGTTTTGATTAAAGATTATATCATAACCGTTATCACTTAATTGACTTATGGATAACAGATTATGCATTAATCCATCTACTAATAAAACATTACTTATAGAGGGAAGATTTCCATTACCTACTGTTCCAGAGCCAATGATCTTTCCCCTCTGATTTCCTCCAAAGCCTACATGGCCTCCAGGCTTAAGTTCAAGGCTTTGGAACATATTCCTTCTTCCCGTCATGTGTCGTGAGCAGCCAGAGTCCAGGTACCATGACTGGTGTTTCTGCTTTGCTGCTAAATATATCTGCAACATGTATTATTTTATCCTTAGGTACCCATATTTTCTTGGGTCCTGATTTGTTAGTTTTACCAAAACTCTGGTTGAATTTTGGTTTGACAGAATAATTACTACTAGTATATTTGATGTCGTGTGTGTGCCCATATACAAAGTGTGAGATAAGAGGAGTTTGTTTAATAACTAAATCCATGACATTCTTTGGTGTAGGTACCTTACCTTGGTATCCTATTCCTTTTCTGCCATTTCTGCTAACTCCATAGACCATTGAAGCCATTTTGCTTCTATCGATGTTTTTAGCTAGAAACTTCTGAAAGTTGTGATCATACTCCTTGATGATCTCATCAGCACTGCTGGGAGTTTCAGGAATTGTTTCATTCTGAGAGTTTTGCAATAGATTTTCTAATTTTGAAATTTTATCTTTCAACTCAGAATTCTCCAATTTGAGACTCTCAGTTTTATCAGAGTCAGAAGCAAGATTCCTTTTCAGGTTTTTGAATTTGACTCTGATCTGCTGATATCTTTCCAGAATTTCATTAAGGCTTTCAGCTAGTTCATCCTTAGTAAAGTTAATAGCAAAGTCAGGGAATACCTCTTCTGTGTCTGATTCAGAGGCTTCACTATCTTCTGTTATGTTTGCCATGAGAGCTATGTTTGCTCTCTCATCATCTGATTCTGATTCAACTTCAGATGTGTCAGAGTCATCCCATGTAGCCATGAGACTTTTCTTCCTTTCCTTGCCAAACTTCATTTTGGGCTTTTCCCTCTGAAGCTTTGGGCAATCACTCTTGTAGTGTCCTTTCTCGTTACATTCATAGCAGATGATATCTTTGTTGTTTGGCTTTCTGCTTCCTGAAGAGCCTTCAGATCTTCTGTGTCCAGAGGAGGATTCTGACCTTCTGTATCTGGAGGAGGATTCATTCTGATTCTCTGATCTTCTTGGATTCCTGAACTTTCTTTTCCTCTGCTTCCACAGTTGGTTCACCCTTCTGGAGAGGAGAGACAGTTCATATTCTTCTGATGAGGACCCATCAGAGGTTTCTTCTACGGACTGCAAAACTTTGGAGTCAGATTTTCTGTTAGATTTTAAAGCTAATGGCTTACCTTGCTTTTGAGGCACATCTACTTCTAGCTTTATCTCGTGACTTCTGAGGGAGCTGACAAGTTCCTCCAGAGATATTTTTTTGAGATCCTTATCTAGCTTCAGCGCTGTGACCATCGGCCTCCACTGTTTTGGCAAGCTTCTGATGATCTTCTTGACATGATCAGTAGTAGAATACCCTTTGTCCAGAACTTTGAGACCAGCAACCAGAATTTGAAATCTTGAGAACATCATTTCAATTGATTCACTTTATTCCATCTTGAATGCCTCATACTTCTGAATGAGCGCAAAAGCTTTAGTTTCTTTAACTTGAATGTTGCCTTCATGCGTCATTCTCAGAGAGTCAAACATATTCTTTGCAGTGTCTCTGTTTGATATCTTTTCATATTCAGAGTAAGAGATGGCGCTGAGAAGAATTGTTCTGGCTTTGTGATGATTTCTGAAATCACACTTTTGTTGATAAGACATTGCTTTCCTGTCAATCTTCTGACCACTTGCATTCACTGGGTGCGTGTATCCATCAGTCACCATATCCTACAGATCATCATCGTGGGCCAGAAAGAAGCTTTCAATTCTGTCTTTCCAGTAATCAAAGTTCTCTCCGTCAAAGACTAGAGGTTTGCCACTGAATCTGTCTCTTTCTTAATTGTTGTCATTGCTGATGTTTTGATGTGGTCCTGCCATTGTGTTTTCCTAACGCTGGATCTTGTACTGACACGGTTAAGTGTTATAAGCTCAGAACTAGGAGCTCTGATGTCAATTGAAGATGTGAAAAACACAAGAAGTGGGTTTGAATTGTAAAACTTGAAATCAAATGCAGACAACACGTTATTTTTATCCTGGTTCGTTTGATCTCAAACTACTCCAGTCCACCCGTCAAGGTGATTTCGCCTCTCTCCAACGAGGTCTTAATCCACTATATTCAACTGAATACATAATTGCTTTAACAACTGTTAAAGCCTTCTTGAGTCTAACCACATACCGGTTTATCTCAAGGAATTTCTCTTACAGACAAATGAACAAATGTGTGTTTGATGTTTTCTAGAAAAAACTATATATCACAACTTTGATAATACACAATATGAAGCTTATAATGAACTAGACTGCGAATGCTATTGAGTAGGCATGGTTGAAAGCTTTAGCAATTTGAGTGAGAGATATTTTGTATGCGTGCGTGCGTAGAGAGTATTAGCCAATTCTTTTCTCACTGACTTGTTTAAGTAGCCTAGGAATAGATACGTTGTTATCCATAAATCCATTTCAATGCTCATAACGTTCTTTCCTTTTTGAGAAGATCTTTGTCTTGGAATAAAGCCGTTGGTAATTAATCTGTCTTGAATGCATAGTAACGTTGACACTTCAGAGTGTTCTGCTAATGACAATCAGAGTGTTTTTAGCTTTAGCTTATTCTGACGCTTCTGAGTGCTGATGACATGGTTAGGATCTTGATCAGAGTCAGAGTATGTTTTGCGCAGATGTTGTTCATCATAATTCAGTGTATAACACATGCTATTTGATCTTCTGATGCTGACATATCTTCTGATGCTGATGTTGATACTGATATTCTGATGCTGATTCCATCAGAGTTTCTGTAAACATAAAACATAATTTTGAGTAGCATATATGTCTTATTTAAATCTCATAATTCATTTAATCTTGTATTTTGTTATCATCAAAACTCTAACAGAGGGTTGTAGAATCAAACTATGTTCTAGCACAAATAACCCTTAACCCTATATCAGTTTAAGGATCTTATAAATTATAGATAATGCCCGACACTACATGATCGGACACATGCATCCCGATGGACTTGTATCCGAGGGGCTTATATATATGCACCAGATTATCTTAAAGCTACAAACAAAATTATTACAAAAGTCCGGAGGCAGGAGTCATGATTATAAAAAAGAGGGATTTGAAGGGGTGAAAAACACAAGAAGGGGGGGTTGAATTGTAAAACTGGAAACTTAAAGCAAATGACAAGGTATTTTTATCCTGGTTCGTTTGATCTCAAACTACTCCAGTCCACCCGTTCAAGGTGATTTCGCCTCTCTCCAACGAGGTCTTAATTCACTATATTCAACTGAATACAAATCTGCTTTAGCAACTGCTAAAACCTTCTTGATTCAAACCACAATCCGGTTTGTCAAGGCAACACTTTCTTACAAAGGTATAATCAAATGTGTGTGAATGTTTCTACAAAACTATATCACAACTGTGATGTTTACACAAATGAAGCTTAGGATTCTAGGATGCTAAACGCTAATAAAGTATCAGAGTTTGTTGGTTTAGCAAAACTTGTAGAGTGAAGATTATTGTTCAGCTTTGTGCGTGTAGAGAGTTTGGAAGCATTAGCCGTGATAATCTTCAAAGCTTGGTTTATATAGCACTTTGAGAAGATGAACGTTGAAGCAAATATTCTTGATTCAATGCTATTAACAAGCTTTCCTTTTTGAGCAGATCTTGTCTAGAATGATGCCGTTGGTATTTATTAGCTTTCAATGCACAGTACCGTTGCTTCTTCAATGCACGTTCTGGCTTGGCTCATTCTGATTCTGCTTCGCTGCTGATGAACTATTTGATTCTGTATCAGAGTGTTTTACGCGCAGTTCTGTTCATCAAGCTTCAGCATGTGCAAGCGTTGATCATCTGATCTTGACGTTCTGATTCAGCAACTTCTGATGCTGATGTGCAAACTCATATTCTGATGCTGAAAACGTGATCTTGCATATTTTAATCAGCATATCTGCAAGTCAGAGCATAGTAATTTTAGGCAGCATATAATTCAATCATAAAATATTTAACTACTATATCTTTTCACTTTGTTATCATCAAAACTTAATTATAGGGTACTAGATTCAAACATTGTTCTAACAATCTCCCCCTTTTTGATGATGACAAAAACTAGATATTTTAAATGAAAAATAACGTGAAAAGTTATCAGATCTATGTATCAGAATAAGAAGTACGGAGAAGTCAGAGTTAAGAGATACTCCCCCTGAGTTTGTTACTTCCCTTTGATATGTGTGTTCTTCAGAGTCAGATCTTTTTCTATCTTTGAGCATCAGATTATAAGTATTTGACTTATCAGAAAGCAGAGCTTCAGAGCTTTTCCTGTCAGAGCTTTGCTTCGGATCAGAGTGTTAGGTCGATCAGATCTTCATATATCAGAACTTCATATTTGATCAGAGCAACATGAGCTTCTAGTTCTTAGTCTTCATAGTGTTCAGAGCTTCCTTGTGCCTGTAGACTTAACAACAAAACAGAAAAACATTTCAAGTAATAGAGTTAGAATGTTTGAGAATTTCTGTCTAGTTAGCCGTTATTGATTTTAAATATCATTCTTGTTCTCCCCCTTTTTGTCAGCAATCAAAAAGTGTTAGTGATGTGCTAAAACAATTTAGATCAGAAAAACAAATTATATTAAAAATAGTTCAGATCACAAGAGCATTACACAAACATAGTCAAAACATAGTCAAAAGTACATCAGAAAATGAAGAAAATATAGAGAATGTCATGCATGAAAAAATTTCAAGGTTGTGGGGGCATGCGTGAGAACAGGCTTTCCAGCATTGCTTGAATCTTTTCAGAAGTTGCATTCTGCTTCTGAACCATGGTGACAACAGTATCAATCTTGCTGTCCTGGACATTCATTCTTGCTTCCATCTTCTGATTATTCTCATCCATCCGCTGCTGTAGACGCAAGTCATTCAGCCTTAATTCTTCCAGAGCCTGCCTGTCCAAGGCAGCTTGAGAACTTTCAGCAGGAGGAAGCTTCTCAGAACTTTCAGCTACATCTTTTTCAGATTCTTGGCATTCAGCGGTTTTCCAACAGTTGGTTCAAAATTGCCCAGTACTTTAGCTTCGCTCAGATAATCTATCAGCTTATTCTCTGTCAGAATATCTGATATGAGCCTCCCAAATGGTATCCAGTCCCTTTTGGTCCTTTCTTCTTCTCTAGTCTCTTTCACACTAGTCTTCAGATGATTGAACAGGAAGTGTGCCAAATTGATCTTCACCCTCTGATCAATAAAGTAGATCAGAAATTGCTGATCCACGTTTATATAGTCAGGAGAGCTTGTTGGCTTCCTGTGATTGAAACAGCCTAGAACAATCTTGGCCCACACTCTGCAGTGATCCTTCAGATCCTTGATTTTGCTGCTGGGAAAACCAAGAGTGAAAATGCAGTTTGCTACCACACCTATATCAGGACACCTATCAGCCATGTCCACACAACGGACTCCACCACCACTTTGACCTATTAACCTAGCAATGAGGTCTTCAGAAATTATAATCTTCTTTCCCATGACAGAAGAGACGACTAGATGCTTATCAATCTTGGCATGAATCCAAAATTCTTTGACAAGCTCTGGGAAGGTTGGTCCAACCAATCTATCAAAGTACCTCTCCCACTTTTGAGCTTTGACTTCAGCAGTTAGGTCAAATCCATTATCCTTCAAACTTTCGAAATCGATGATTAATTCAGAGAGAACCTCAAGATTCTTGACCGGTGTGAGAAGAGTTCTGGTAGGCGCTTGATATTGCTCAGAGGTTTCTTTCTTCTGATTTCCTGCAGAAATGCTGGAGGATGCCATTGTTCTCACACAAAAAGCTTGAGAGTGATTTGAGAAAAGCTAGGGTTTTTTGAAGGAGATATGCAGAAAAATTCTTAAGAGATTATGAGTAAGCGTAAAGATTAAGAATGAAGAGTAATGTGCTTAAATAGAATTTTCAAAAATTATTTTGAAAAATAAAACGTTTTTAAGAGAGAGAAAAAAAATAATGATTGCCATTAACAAGCGTGATTACTTTTGCATTTAATGCTTGCTGATTTTGGGGGATTTGAGAAAGATACTTAAAAACGGTTACCAGACATGTGTCTCAATGCACCCAATCAGCGCTTTGCCTTCTCAGAAACGTGCACGCGTTCTGCTTCAGGGATTTGCTGATGATTGGATGACACTTGTTTGATGTAGTGATCAGCACGTCTGTCTTTGAGATTAGACTCTCAGATCTTTAGACTTGCCTCTGATACAATCTGCATGTCCTAACTTTCTGAAAGAAGATTGATCAGAAGTTCACAGTAATATAAATACATTCTGAAAGATAAGAATATGGAATTAAAGCATTTTCATTCTGGGCATACTTTCATGCTGAGATGTTTCAGAATGAAATTAAACCTATCTTCTGAAAGGGGTTTTGTAAAGATATCAGCCCATTGATGGTCTGTATCTATAAATTTCAAGTTTAAAATACCTTTCTGAATATAGTCCCTAATGAAATGATGTTTTATTTCTATATGCTTAGCTCTAGAATGTAAAATAGGATTCTTACTTAAGCAAATAGCAGAAGTATTATCACAAAGAATAGGAATGTTACTCTCAAAAATCTGGAAGTCTTCAAGCTGACTTTTCATCCAGAGCATCTGTGTGCTACATCCAGCTGCTGCTATGTACTCAGCTTCTGCTGTTGACAGAGCAATAGTTGATTGCCTTTTGCTGGACCACGAGATCAGATTTTCTCCCAGAAACTGGCAGCTTCCAGAAGTACTTTTTCGTTCCACTCTGTCTCCAGCAAAATCAGCGTCGCAGTAGCCTACTAAACTGTAATCACTAGATTTTCTATAAAACAAACCCAGATTAGTAGTACCTTTCAGATACTTGAAAATTCGCTTAACAACTGTTAAGTGAGATTCTCTAGGATCTGATTGGAATCTAGCACAAATACATACGCTGAATAAAATATCAGGTCTTGAAGCAGTCAGATAAAGGAGAGAACCAATCATACCTCTGTAGACTTTCTGTTCTACGCTTTTGCTTACCTCTTCTCTTTCCAGAATGCACGTGGGATGCATTGGAATCTTTGATGGCTTACATTCTGAGAGGTCAAATTTCTTCAGAAGATCTCTGATGTATTTGCTCTGATGAATGTAAGTTCCCTCTGGAGTTTGATTGATCTGAATTCCTAGAAAGAACTTCAGTTCCCCCATGAGGCTCATCTCAAATTCTGCCTGCATACACTTAGCAAATTTTCTTCCAAGAGAAGGATTAGTAGATCCAAAGATTATATCATCAACATAAATTTGACATACTAAAATGTCACTCTTAACTGTTTTACAGAATAGAGTGGTGTCCACTTTCCCTCTGGTGAACTCATTTTCAAGCAGAAAGTTACTTAGCCTTTCATACCAAGCTCTGGGAGCTTGTTTCAGACCATACAGTGACTTTTTCAGTTTGAAAACATGTTCTGGATGTTTTGTATTTTCAAAACCTGGGGGTTGGTGAACATACACTTCTTCTTCTATATAACCATTTAAGAATGCACTTTTGACATCCATCTGATACAGAGTGATGCCTCTATTAACAGCAAATGAGATTAAAAGTCTTATAGATTCTAACCTGGCGACTGGGGCAAAGGTTTCTGTATAGTCTATCCCCTCTTGCTGACTATAACCTTGTGCAACCAGTCGTGCCTTGTTTCTGACGACTTCACCTTGTTCATTAAGCTTGTTTCTGAACACCCATCTTGTTCCAATGACGTTGAATCCTTTTGGTCTTGGAACGAGATCCCATACGTCGTTTCTGGTGAATTGATTCAGCTCTTCTTGCATTGCCAGAATCCAGTCATTGTCCAGAAGTGCTTCATCAATAGAAGAAGGTTCAATCAGAGACACAAGTCCCATCAGAGTTTCTTCAGAGTTTCTGAAGCTTGCTCTTGTTCTGATTGGATCTTCCTTTCTTCCTAGAATAGTTTCTTCTGGGTGATCCAAACTGCTTCTGGGTAATCTCTTCTGAGGTTGATCAGCAGCAGTTGTAGGATTTCTAGCATTGCTTCTTTCAGACGTTGAAGGAATGTCTGTGTTGAGAGCTTCTGATGACTTGTCTTCAGAACCTGCAAATTCAATTTCTATACCTGCAAGATTTTCATTCTGCTTTGACTTTTCAGAGTCAAGCTTGTCATCAAAACGAACACTGATTGATTCTTCCACAATCTGTGTTTCTGTATTGTATACTCTGTACCCTCTTGAGCGTTCAGAGTATCCTAACATAATACACTTCTGTGCCTTAGAATCAAACTTGTTCAAATAATTCTTAGTGTTTAACATATAGCAAGTACATCCAAATGGATGAAAATACGAAATGTTGGGCTTTCTGTTCTTCCACAATTCATATGGAGTCTTTTCCAGAATAGGTCTTATTGAGATTCTATTCTGAATGTAACACGCTGTGTTTATTGCCTCTGCCCAGAAAGTCTTAGCAACGTTTGTCTCGTTGATCATGGTTCTGGCCATTTCTTGCAATGTTCTGTTCTTTCGTTCTACAACTCCATTTTGTTGGGGAGTTCTAGGACAAGAGAAATCATGCAGAATGCCTTTGTCATTAAAGAATGACTCAAAATCTTTATTTTCAAATTCTCCACCATGATCACTTCTGACTTTAACGATTCTAAGATCTTTTTCATTCTGAACTTGGTTACAGAAGGTAACAAACACAGAGTGTGACTCGTCCTTGTGTCTTAAGAACTTTACCCATGTCCATCTGCTATAGTCATCTACGATTACTAACCCATACTTCTTGCCACTGACAGAGGCAGTCTTAACTGGTCCAAATAAGTCAATGTGCAGAAGTTCTAATGGCTTAGAGGTAGAAACAACATTTTTGGATTTAAAAGAGGGTTTTGCAAATTTGCCTTTCTGACATGCTTCACACAGAGCATCTGAATTGAACTTCAAATTTGGAAGTCCTCTGACCAGATTGAGTTTGTTAATCTGAGATATTCTTCTCATACTAACATGTCCCAATCTTCTGTGCCAGATCCATTGCTCGTTGTTAACAGACAGAAGAAATTTTACGTTCTGACTCTTAAGTTCAGAAAGTTTGATTTTGTAAATGTTGTTTTTCCTCTTACCATTAAATAGGATAGTCCCATCTTTCTGACTAACAGCTTTACATGATTTTTGATTAAAGATTATATCATAACCGTTATCACTTAATTGACTTATGGATAACAGGTTATGCATCAATCCATCAACAAGCAGAACATTATTAATAGAGGGAAGATTTCCGTTACCTACAGTTCCAGAGCCAATTATCTTTCCCTTCTGATTGCCTCCAAAGCCAACGTGGCCTCCAGGCTTAAGTTCCAGGCTTTGGAACATATGCCTTCTTCCCGTCATGTGACGTGAGCAGCCAGAGTCCAGGTACCATGACTGGTGTTTCTGACTTGCTGCTAAAGATATCTGCAACATGTATTATTTTATCCTTAGGTACCCAGATCTTCTTGGGTCCTGATTTGTTAGTTTTACCAAAACTCTGGTTGAATTTTGGTTTCACAAAGTGATTACTACTAGTATATTTGATGTCATGTGTGTGACCATAGACAAAGTGTGAATTTAGAGGAGTGTGTTTAATAACTAAATCCATGACATTTTTAGGTGTAGGAACCTTACCTAGGTATCCTATTCCTTTCCTGCCGTTTCCGCTAACTCCATAGATCATTGAAGCCATTCTGCTTCTATCTATGCTTTTAGCAAGGAACTTCTGGAAACTATGATCATACTCCTTAATGATCTCATCAGCGTTGCTGGGAGTTTCAGAAATTGGTACCTTCTGAGAGTTTTGTAAAGAGTTTTCTAATTTTAAAATTTTATCTCTCAACTCAGAGTTTTCCAATTTGAGACTCTCAGACTTATTAGAGTCAGATTCAAGAGTCCTTTTCAGGTCTCTGAATTTAGCTCTAATCTGCTGATAACGTTCCAGAATTTCATTGAGGCTTTCAGCAAGTTCAGCCTTTGTAAAATTAACAGCGAAGTTAGGGAATACCTCTTCTGTGTCTGATTCTGAGTCTGAGTCAGAAGCTTCACTGTCATCTGGAATGTTAGCCATAAGCGCTATGTTCGCCCTTTCATCATCTGATTCTGAGTCAGCTTCAGATGAGTCAGAGTCATCCCATGTGGCCATGAGACTTTTCTTCTTCTCTCTTCCAAACTTCCTTTTTGGCTTTTCCCTCTGAAGCTTTGGACAGTCACTCTTGTAGTGACCTTGCTCATTGCACTCGTAGCAGATGATGTCTTTTGTATTTGGCTTCTTGCTACCTGAGGAGCCTTCAGATCTTCTGTATCCAGAGGAAGAATCTGTTCTTCTGTATCTGGAAGAAGACTCGTTCTGATCAGATCTTCTGGGATTCCTGAACTTCTTTTGTCTTTGCTTCCACAGTTGATTTACTCTTCTGGAGAGAAGAGAAAGCTCGTCTTCTTCTGATGAGGATCCATCAGATGTTTCTTCAACTGCCTGCAAAACTTTAGATTCAGATTTTCTGTTAGATTTCAAAGCTATAGGCTTACCTTGCTTCTGAGGCTCGTCAGCTTCCAGCTCTATCTCATGACTTCTGAGGGAGCTTATAAGTTCCTCCAGAGTGATTTTGTTGAGATCTTTCGCCAGCTTCAGAGCAGTAACCATAGGCCTCCACTGCTTGGGTAAACTTCTGATTATCTTCTTGACATGGTCAGCAGTAGAGTATCCCTTGTCCAGAACTTTGAGACCAGCTACCAGAATCTGGAATCTAGAGAACATAGTTTCAATGGATTCAGATTCTTGCATTTTAAACGCCTCATACTTCTGAATGAGCGCCAGAGCCTTTGTTTCCTTGACTTGAACGTTGCCCTCATGCGTCATTCTGAGAGAATCAAAGATGTTCTTAGCTGTGTCTCTGTTGGAGATCTTCTCATACTCAGTATAGGAGATAGCACTGAGTAGGATGGTTCTGGCCTTATGGTGATTCTTGAAATCACGCTTTTGTTGATCAGTCATTGATTTTCTATCAATCTTCTGACCAGTTGCATTAACAGGGTGCGTGTATCCATCTGTCACCATATCCCACAGATCAGCATCATGTGCTAGAAAGAAGCTTTCAATTCTGTCTTTCCAGTAGTCAAAGTTTTCTCCATCAAAGACTGGAGGTTTGCCGCTGAATCTGTCTCTATCCTCATTGTTGTCATTGCTGAAATGAGAGTTGTTTCCTGCCATAGTGTTTTTCTGACGCTGGATCTTTTACTGACACGGTTAAGTGTTTTAGCTCAGAACCAGGCGCTCTGATGCCAATTGAAGGGGTGAAAAACACAAGAAGGGGGGGTTGAATTGTAAAACTGGAAACTTAAAGCAAATGACAAGGTATTTTTATCCTGGTTCGTTTGATCTCAAACTACTCCAGTCCACCCGTTCAAGGTGATTTCGCCTCTCTCCAACGAGGTCTTAATTCACTATATTCAACTGAATACAAATCTGCTTTAGCAACTGCTAAAACCTTCTTGATTCAAACCACAATCCGGTTTGTCAAGGCAACACTTTCTTACAAAGGTATAATCAAATGTGTGTGAATGTTTCTACAAAACTATATCACAACTGTGATGTTTACACAAATGAAGCTTAGGATTCTAGGATGCTAAACGCTAATAAAGTATCAGAGTTTGTTGGTTTAGCAAAACTTGTAGAGTGAAGATTATTGTTCAGCGTTGTGCGTGTAGAGAGTTTGGAAGCATTAGCCGTGATAATCTTCAAAGCTTGGTTTATATAGCACTTTGAGAAGATGAACGTTGAAGCAAATATTCTTGATTCAATGCTATTAACAAGCTTTCCTTTTTGAGCAGATCTTGTCTAGAATGATGCCGTTGGTATTGATTAGCTTTCAATGCACAATACCGTTGCTTCTTCAATGCACGTTCTGGCTTGGCTCATTCTGATTCTGCTTCGCTGCTGATGAACTATTTGATTCTGTATCAGAGTGTTTTACGCGCAGTTCTGTTCATCAAGCTTCAGCATGTGCAAGCGTTGATCATCTGATCTTGACGTTCTGATTCAGCAACTTCTGATGCTGATGTGCAAACTCATATTCTGATGCTGAAAACGTGATCTTGCATATTTTAATCAGCATATCTGCAAGTCAGAGCATAGTAATTTTAGGCAGCATATAATTCAATCATAAAATATTTAACTACTATATCTTTTCACTTTGTTATCATCAAAACTTAATTATAGGGTACTAGATTCAAACATTGTTCTAACAGGATTAACCACTCCTTATACTAAACACTCCTCGATTAAGAGTTGAGTTCCATAAACAAAGTACTCCTCGTATAAAAGTCGGGTTATGCAATAAATACTTCTGCATAAAAGGAGAAATATTACATCAGAAGAGTTAAAAACATCACCTGGGAGGAGACAAGGCTCAGCCGATCGACCCTATCTTCGGGTAACAAAAAATCTAAACCACAAAACGGTCAAACACCTCCCCTCTTTGGCTATGATATTATGCCTAGAGCCCGATCAAGTTAATAAAACTTTGACCATTATCTAATGAAACCTAGGGCTTTTATTGAGAACCAGCAAAATAATACCTACCTTAAACGGCAAAAGAGTATTCTAAACCAGACGGATAAAACTCATGTGGTAACCTTTAGACTTAGAAAGTTTTGCTAGGGGATCATTAGCCCGTAGCAAAATAAGTGAATAAATCACCCCACCTCATACAGGCTTGAGGCTCTTATGAGAGACACCATGGTTGATTTTATAAGAGCATCTGAAGGTGATATAAAGTCGGATACATAGCTCTGAGACATTTACTATACGAAAATACTTTCTTATATATTAAAGATAAACGCAAGTCAACAACCCGCATGAGGTTGTAAAGTATTTGGAAGAAAACCCAAAACAACATATATAAAAGTCATTGGGGCTCGTTAGCCCAAAAATATAGATAAAAGGATGGAAAATCAGCCTCAAAATAGGCTTGAGGATCTTAAATAAAAAATAAATACCATTGGTGATTTCATAAATCAGCCAAAGGTAACGTAAAACCGAGTACCTTATATCTGGACAATTACTTTCATAAACTTTATACCCGGGAGACCCTACTTGGAAATAGATCACATCACAAGTGTTGAGGAACTTATAAATGACAGAAAATAAAAGCCAATAATTAGCAGACGAACTCTCTCTGTTACGTTACAACCCAGACAAAATACATCACTTCAGTGAACTGTATGCCCAGAAGGCCCCACGTATATCCTGTGAACTTCATGCCCAGGGGGCTTAATGTATACACCCGAGATATTTCATCTAGGCCGGGATATGAACTCGTTAGACACTAAAGGGATCTGTACACCTATTAAAAATCCTATTCGGGTTAGAACGAAGACCCTGGTCCAATCGACTCAAAAGTCAAGATAAACAAACATTAAATTTATTACTTTTTGATACTGCCAAAGATAGTCTACACTGGTGATGGCCAAAAAGTACAAAAGTATTAAACATCTTGCGAAAATATTGGATATAGACCCCGGTAAGAATACGTGTAAAACGGGGTCATCGGGCCCTTTACCTATACTAAAGTCGGGTGGGCTATATCTCTGACATGAGCATAATGCGTACCTACAAGGTACTAAACTCAAATAAGCATAATCACAATAAGATATAAAGAAATTAACCATGTTGTACCCCAAAATTTCCCCTCTCACTTATCAAGAATTTGTTCACAAGATCTCTTTGGGCTCAAGACTGCACTAGGGTTTGATCAGCTCAAGACACCTCCTTAAACACTGATGGCCAAAATTAGGGTTTGATACTGCACAAGGATATTTGAGCTTCCAATGCCCCATATGACTTTCATAGATCATTATGGACCCCCAAGATCACTCATGTCAAGTTTCAAACCTTGGATCACATTTTTGCTCAGTCAATTGAGCAGTTGACCTAAAACTCAACTATATTGGGGAAAAAGTCAACCATGGCCAATTTACAGTCAAACATCATAATTGTTTATCCACATGAACATTTTAAACTCATATGTATCATTTGATCAAGTTTGAACCATAAGTCCCCAAGAAATTTGATCAAATCTCCAAAAGGGCAAAATGGTCAAAATTAGGGTTTTGACTGGGAAAGGGCATTTTTTTATTTTTGACCTATCAAATGATCAATTGGTTTAAGGCATGATCTCAAGAGTCTAGTTACATCATTTTTACCAAATGACATGACTCAAAACATTTCTCAAGTTCAAAGGATTGACAAATGAATTTTCAGTCAATTGATCAAAAGTCAATTGTATACTAAAAAGTCAAACTTTGACTTTTTGGTCAAATTCAAATGCCAAAGATCATAATTCATCAAAACATTTCAAAATATGAAACTTATTCATCAATAAATCAAAAAGTCAAGATTTCATTTTGAAAAGTCAAAATTTCTAAACTTAGAATTTTTTCGAAGTGTTCGAAATTTCATGTTTTTTCACAACTTTGAACAATTTTTTCACTATGATGCAAGATGATTCAAGAGAAACTTCCAAAATGAAAGTTGTAGATCTCCATGAAATATACAAATTTTCTTTACACAACTCCTTCCAAAAAAGCTTGGATCTCAAGTTATAATTTTAAGAACATGTGGTCATGAAACTAAACACTTAGTGAAATTTTGCCATAATTTGGTCAGATTTTGACCCAACTTCATGGCACTTTTTCATATAGTTCCAAGGGGAATATTCAAAATTAATTCAAATATGGGTTGTAGATCATATTACAAACTTTCCAAAATGTCCAAGAACTCCTTGAGATCATTCTTAAGTAGGGGGAATCAAAGAGATGAAGTTAGGGTTTTATCACTTGATTTACAAGGCATTTTGTGATGAACCAATTTCAAAATTTAAACTATGCGGCATAAAAACTACTTTTAAGGCCTCAAACTTGTTAGGTACTCCATAATTAATTGTTTACACAACTGTTAGAGGTCTCACTTCAAGCATTCAATGCATGGACATGCTTTATATCCATTTTTGGAAGAAAGGTTATATTGTTATTTTGATAAAGTGACTTTTTGCACAAAACTTGTTCATGAGCCTTGCAATTGTTCTCTTATGATCAAACAAGTCCTATAACTCATGAGAAATTTTTTAGACACTTACAATCACCCATCCCATGCTTGTACCTCCTCTTGAAACTTGGTTTCCCTCTTTTCTTCAAAATCAAGTAACCTAGCCAAAAGCTAAAAACTTGTACTTCTGATTGTCCAAAGCTCTCAAACACTTTTGTTTATACATACACAAGCCATTGGCCAAAAATAGACGAATGCTCATGCCCTGAAAACAGCTAGAACTCAGAAACACATCACATACTTCCATTTTCATACAAACTGGCCAAAAACTTAAAACTCATAATCTACTCGTGCGTTTCTTGGCCTTTTGGTTTCTAAAGCTTCTAAACTTCATATAGAATTGATCCCACACCCTGTTACATAACTGTAACACCATTAACACCATCCTCCATTTTCAAAAACAGAGCTTTGCACTTGGACTTCTCCAGAACACCTCAGGCCCTTTCAGCTCAAGCTAAGCATTCCATTAGTTTCATAGGAACTTGAGGAAGCGAACCCAACCATTGGAACTCCTTGAAAGCTGCTCAAACTTCAAACCCGATACCCCCTTGCAAGGTAAGTTTTCTAACTTTGGAACTTCTCATACAAGCATCATCAATGATTTATTTATGAACAAAACATGTAGAGATCATTGCCCTAAAGCTAACCATGTCCATAGTTTCCATTGATTTTGCTTGAGCTTAAAGAATTTTAAGATTGAAGTTTCTGAGATTTTTAGGGTTCAGATTAGGGCCAATAAAATTCATGCTTATCTTTAATCTATAGTTTTAATGCTTTACATTTTTGAAACCGTGAGGAAATTTGCTATAAGTTTCATGTTTACAGTTTTCATTTTTGATGAGAAATGAACAAGTTACAGTTGGTCTGGCTGGAGGTTGAAGATGAAGTAATCAGGGCGCGTTTTGTATCATATATTTATTGATTTTCTTATGTTAACGGATGTATATCCACCCCAGTGGTAGTAAGGCACGCCTGTAACCTTTGGGACCTGGTTCGAGCCCTAGTGGTAACCTTTTGTTTTTTCATATTTTTTCCTTCCTGATTTTGTTTTTTTTTGCAGGCACTGGGCCTCTTTGGGTCTGGATTGTTTTTGTTTTTGCTAGCTAACCCCCCATTTCATTTATACGCCCTGGCCCAATTTTATTTTATTTTTTTAGTTTCTTTTTATTTATTTTCTTAATTATTTTCATAATATTAAAAAATCATGACAAATACAAAAAATATTGGATTTATATTTTGATTTAGTTTATTTTAATTTTCTCACAAAAAATATTTTATTTAACTATACTTTATTTATTTTTACTAACTAGTCTTGTAAATTTAATTAAAATTAAGTTAGCATTTATTTTTATTTTGCACCTATTAAAATATATTATTTTAATATTAAAAAACTCAAAAATATTTTATAATACTATAAATTATTTTCAAGACAAAAATACCAAAAAAATACTTTTCTTACAAACTTATTCTCAATTAATAGATTTAGGGTTTTGTTCAAAAATCTTTTCTTAATAAATTTAGGGTTTAACTTTTATTATGCTAATTAATTATTTTCCCCCTTAATTAATTAGGTTAAAAAAATTTCCCTCTTTTCCTATAAAAATCCAAACAAATATCCATTTACTTTACATTTCACATTTTTACATTTATTCATTTTGTACATTATATTCATTTAAATTCTTCTACATTTATTCCAATTAAATATGGATGTAATAGACTAATTAAGTTTAAATTCTTGCAATCCCCATTCATGAATTTGTATACCCCGCTCTCACAAATATTGTAATAGCGTAGTAACTTTAAAATTCCGCAATTTATCGCTTTATATATAACATGCTAGTATTTAGGGTTTGTATGGAAAGATTAAAACCAATACTTAGAAAACCCTAATCAAGACTAAAACAAGCATGAAAATTAACACACTTGCACACACGCACCCCTAGGGTAAATCCACTTGGTTTCCTTATGAAAAATGGCCATATTACGCATGTAAGGTATCTTAGCAAAAACAAACAAAATACAAGTTCATAGTCCCTCGATGACGCTATCTAAAGTTGCCTTTCGAACGATCTTAGTCCCTAAAAGAGAATTCTAAGATACCTTGCAACATTTCTAATCATGGTTATACGATGACCCACACCCGTCCCGTTTACATCCAAAGATAGGGTTACTTACCAAATCAATGGTAAGATAACAATGTCAAAGGAAAAGAAAATAAACAAGAAAGACTTTTGAGTAGGTAGAATTCTCCTAATTACTTGCTCAATTTCAAACAAAACATCCTTTCTATTTTCAAAACAAACACCTACACTTTTCAAAACATCTTACAAACTTGAAAACATTTTCAATAGATCAACATCCTTGTATATATTCTTACAAACGAGAATCATTACAAAGATTTCCTAAATAATAGCCTCTTTACAAAACACTTTTAAAATCCACACAAAACACAATTTCAAACAAAAGCAAGTGATATAGCAAGTAACTAAGAGCCCATGGAAAACCATGGATGAAAAGGGTGCTAAAACCTTCCCTTTTCATAATCTACCCCCCGAACTCAAGAAATAATTTCAAAGGTCTTTCCTGTGCTTTTTCACCTTTCCTTTTGGATAAAAGAAAAGTCGGTGGCGACTCTTTCTAACCACAACATTTGTGATCAAATGTAAAACCCTCAAGTCAGTTCTCCGATCGTATCACAGAACTGGCGACTCTGCTGGGGAAAATTCTAAAAGTGGGGTTACCTTAGGGTTAGATCACATTTAATTTCTTTCTTTGTTTGACTTGTATGCTTTACATTATGGTTCTTTGTTTGGGTTTGGAATCCTCTAGCCGGATTTTGGATACCTTATAGGTAAGTAGCAATATGTTATGGAAACTGTGTGGGGTATACCGACATGGTCTAAGCAATAGCTACGTTAGTGCGACATATTTGTGGGTACCAGTAGCCTTTGAGTTAATCAGAGAGAATAGGGGGCCACTGAGTGATGTCATGAAGAACTAATGAACTTTTAGAACCCTTACTTGACCAACTTGGCCTTTAGGACGTAGTGAGATGACCGGCTTTGGTGCAGTCCGAAGTTGGTAGATACTCGATACTACACTCATTGAGATTTGGTTTCTTGGGATATTTCGGTCTCTATTCAAGAGGCTTGTGCTGAAACAATGACCAAGGAAACAAACCGGTGATATTGAGCTCCTTAGAACCCGGTTACTATTACTAGGACAGGTTTGAGCCAACTAAACTTCAAGAGGGTACTTACCTATGATACCCCATGCAAGCCTAAACCTAAGGACTTGTTTGCTTTGTTTGTATACACATACATGTACATAACATCATGAACATCATGAACATCATAACATCATAACATCATACTCATTCACAAACCATTTCAAGGATCTTGGGATTTATCTTTGTTTTATTTTGTAGGATATAGATTCTCTTCGCAGGAAAACTATTCAAGTCAATCTTGTAAGAATCCCTCCACAACTTAAGGAACTAGCTTCAAGGATTCCTGAAAACTCACCATTCACCAAGAGACATGGTCGCCTACTCAACTTGGTCACCTCTAACATAGATGAGGACATGATGAAGGTGCTCTTTCAGTTCTTTGATCCTCAACACCATTGCTTCATATTTCCCGATTATCAACTTGTGCCTACTTTGGAAGAATTCTCCCGACTCTTGAGGATTCCCATTCTCAATCAACTACCTTTCAACGGTACGGAAAGAGACCCAAATCCAGAAGAGATTGCTCAAGCTCTACACTTGCACTCATCTGATGTCATAACTAATTGGGAAACAAGGAGTGGTGTCAAAGGTTTCCTAGCAAAGTTCTTGTTCGAGAAAGCCCAAAACTGTTGGAACTCCTTGGATTTGCAAGCCTTTGAGAAAATTGTGGCTCTCCTCATCTATGGGATGGTTTTGTTTCTAAATCCGGACCAACTCATAGATGTGAACACCGTCAAAATCTTCATATCCCGCAACCAGGTGCCTACTTTTCTTGGGGACATCCTACATTCTTTTCACACTCGCACAATGAGGAAAAGAGGTGTCCTTATGTGTTGCACTCCTCTCTTGGTAAGATGGTTTATTTGAAATCTTCCCCAATCTGTATTAAAGAATGAGCAAGGCTCAAGGTGGTCACAAAGGTTGATGACACTCAAACATTAAGACATTCATTAGTGCTCCCGATCCATAGAGAATGTTACTAATGTCGACCGTTATGGATAATTTCCTAATGTCCCTTTACTTGGAATTAGGGGAGGTATCACCTACAACCCCTCCTTAGCTTTAAGATGGTTTGGTTACGCCCAAAGGGATGGCCCGCACGAGATGCTGATTCAAGGTTTGGTATTTGACTACAAAAATGACGATCAAGGTCTTCGCCAGATATTTATCCGAGCTTGGAGGATGTTGAACAAGGTTGATAGCAAGACATTTGGGCACAAGAATTCTATCCCTCTTGAGCCTTACCTCAAATGGGTATGAACTCATGCTCAAAGTCTTATGATGCCTCATCCCTCCATTCTCCTGGAATTTATTGAGCCTATTATGGAAGGAGATGTTCCATACACTATCCTACATCCTGACATACCCACCTCTCTTGAAGACTTACAAAGGGATTGGATACAACTCAAGGGCGAGTGAGATACTTTCGAAGCCCAATTCTATGCAAGCAAAAAGAAGGTTTTGGAACTCACTAAGCAACTTCATTAGGAGAGGAACTTGAATGCCTACATTGCACCAAAGAGGATGCGTACTAACTTTTTATCTTAGAGTTTTTTTATTATTTTGCCCAAGATGGCATTAATGTACTCAAAGCTTTAATTTATTAATATAAAATGTGTTTCCTTTTTGTCTAAAACAAATTTGAATCTTTGAAATCCTTGAAATCATTGCATATGCATTTTCCATTCATCATAACATAAGCAGGTTTCTTGCAACAAGTCTCCTCATCTTTCTACTGTTTATTTCAGTAAGATGGATCTCGAGCGAACGGTGAAGGACCTCCAAGCTCAGAATGTGCAGTTTCAACAGTTGTTCTTAACTCTAGCCAAAGGACAAGAAGAGTTGAAGACCTTGCTGGTTGAGGAGAAGAAAAAGAAGACGAAGAAAATAACCGGAGTTCTAAACATGGGAAGAAGATTCCAAGGGAAAACTAGAAGGGCTTTAGACTTTGCAACGACATCTGGTGAAAAACACAATCAAGATGGAAAAGTCAAAGAAACAGTTGTCTAGTCAGAGTCAGAAGAGGAAGAGGAAGAAGAAGACTATTCTGAAGAATAATACCCTCCATCTGACGACAAGTATAAGCATCTAGAAGAGCGGTTGAGTGCAATGGAAATCCAAAAAGTGTCTGGATTGGACTTTGAGGAGTTGGGACTAGTATGGGGAATTGTCATTCCTCCAAAATTAAAAGCACCTGTGTTCATAAAATATGACGGAGTCTCATGCCCCAAAATGCATCTCCGGTCCTATGTGAGGAAAATCCAGCCCCATGCCGCTGAAAAGGACTTATGGGTACACTTCTTCCAAGATAGCCTGTCTGGAACTCAACTTGATTGGTTTTATCAGTTAGAAAGAGTCAATGTTCATAACTGAGAAGATCTGGCCGCCGCCTTTTACAAATAATACCAATACAACGCGGATCTTGCGCCTACCCGTACTCAACTCCAGAGTATGGCCATGGTTTCAAGTGAAGGCTTCAAGGATTATGCGCAAAAATGGAGGGACTTGGCAGGAAGAGTTCAACCTCCCCCATCTGAAAGAGAATTGGTAGACATGTTTTGGGGCACCTTGTCTAGTCCTTTCTTCAATAACTTAATCGGGAGTTCATCGGCTGGTTTTACTGAATTGATATTGACCGGAGAAAGGGTGGAAGTTGGGATAAAGAATGGAAAGATTCAAAAAGATGCATCCTCTGTTGTTGTAAGGAATCCATTCATCGGAAAGAAAGAGGTGGTTGCTGTATATCCTCAGAGAAATCAAGATAGAGCTGAACGTCGTCCAATGGTGGGAGCTATCATGATTCCTAAACCTGCGCCTGCTCAACAAAGAAGTAACCAGCCAAGAATGGAAAGGCCAGTCAGACAATTCACCAGAATTAACATGACTTTATCTCAAGTATTGCCACATTTGTTAAGATCCAACCTAGTGACTTTGAAAGAAGCTCCAAAGAACCCTAACACAACCTCTCCTTACTATCATCCTAATGCCCGCTGTGCATACGACTCTGAAAGTCCCGGCCATGACACTAACAACTGTTGGGCTCTGAAGAACAAAGTACAAGACCTCCTTCAAGCCAAAGAGATTGAATTCGACGTGCCAGAAATGCCTAATGTCATTACTGCCCCTATGCCCAAGCACGGCCATAATGCCAACGCCATTGAGGAAGATATGTTTGTTGCTTCAGTTGATGAACTTATGACCCCACTCCTGACTATCAAAAAGAACTTGTTGAATGCCAATGTATTCTCGGGCTATGATAAAAGCTGTCATTTCTGTTTGTCCTCACCAACCAGCTGTCCTTTGTTGAAAGCAGGCGTTCAGTGCCTGATAGATAACAAGGAGATTTTGTTCGAAAAGACTTCTATTCCAAATGTTTCTTATAATGATGTTTCCATTGTGACCATTTCCGACAATTCTTCCAGGGTCTCCACCAAAAGACCCGTTAGAATTACATCAGTTCCTAAAGTAGCTCCTTTGATAATTACAATGCCTGGACCAATCTCGTATTCGTCAGACAAAACTGTACCATGGAATTATGGAGAGGAGGTCTACTACCACGGTATCAAGCAAGATTGGCCAACTGCTGACAATTCAAGTTCTGAGAAAGTTGATTCCAATATCAGTAATATTGCAGGGACTAGCAAGATTACCCGAAGTAGAAGGGTTTTCTAACCAGAAATTGCTCCCCCAAAGGTTGTTTCTGAACCCGTAATCATTCATGTTGTTGTTGCTCCTCCAAAGACTATTCCCAGTCCTACAAACATTTATGCTAATACTGCAACTGACAAACTGTTACAATCCCTGTTATCACCCCTACTGACATTCCTGCTGCCGAGTCAACCGAAACTCGAGGTAAAGGTATTATGATTGAGCCTGTCTGGACGAAGGCACAATCATTAGCTATCCATGAAACCTCTCGGAAAGAGATGGAGGAAATTCTAAAGATCATAAAAATAAGCGACTACAATGTAGTCGAGAAACTGGGGCAAACTCCATCAAAAATTTCCCTGCTGGCTTTATTACTTTGTTCTGAGGCGCATGCAAAGGCCTTGGTAAAATTCCTGAAAACTGCCCATGTACCCCAAGAAACATTTGCCGATCAGTTCCAAGACTGCGTAGCCAGCTTGACTGCAGATAATGGCTTAGGTTTTTCGGATGCTGATTTAATGCCAAGAGGGAGGAAGCATAATGAGGCATTACACGTCTCAGTAGAATGTAGTGGCACAACTCTGGCTCACATCTTTGTTGACACCAGTTCGTCTCTGAATGTGTTGCCTAAAAAGGGTCTTGATAGGCTTGACTGCAAGGGATTGACATTGAAACTAAGAAACATAATAGTGAGAGCCTTTAACGGCTCAAAAAGGATGGTGCATGGGGAAGTGGATATCCCATAAAAGTTGGAACCCAAACATTTGATTTAACTTTTTATGTAATGGATATTCGCCCTTCATATTCCGGCTTGCTAGGCCGACCATGGATTCACAATGCTGGCGCTGTTACTTTTACGTTGCACCAAATGCTGAAGTATCCAATTCAAGGGAAGATCATCATTGTTCATGGAGAAGAATAGTATATGGTCAGCCATCTAAATTCCTTCAGATATATGGAGTTAGATGGTGAATTTATTGAAACTCCGTTCCAGCACTTTGAAGAATTCCCACAAGATGTGACAGTAACCAAGGTTGTGTCTCAAGTTCCCAAGATCACAAAGCCTCCGCTCAGGATTTCATCTTTGAAGGATGCCATGGAAGTGATAGAAGAAGGTGGGTGCACTATTTGGGGTCAACTCCCAGATATCCCGTACAAATCTGATAAGTTTGGTCTGGGTTTCACTTCAGGTGCCCAGAAGACTATACTCTACGCTCGTGCCAGAGGACCACCCTTGAAGATCAGCATCCACCAAGTCAGCATCGTGGAGGATGATGAAGACACCTACAACCTGGAGGATTGGATTTTCCCAACAGTTAGTGGAGGGCTCAGCAACTGGGAGGCTAGAGATTTTGTCCCGATCACTTTTATCCCACAGTAATTTATCTTTACATTTTGTTGGATCTGTAATATTAAAACAATCCAGACTCTTAAAACCTTGTGTCTTACCCGAGGCACAGTGGTCCATTTGTAAGGGTTATTATCTCATTTCCATATGACATCAATGAATCATGGACGTTTTTGCATACAAACTTTGTGCTCATTGTTTTTCTTTTTACATTTTCATTTATTTCAAAGATAGCTATACTCTTACACACACTCACGCTCACGATGCAGGTTTACATCCATTCAGGATCCCATGGGTAACAATTCTGCTATGGCCTTTTGTGACTCTGAAAATCTAATCTACCAAGCCGAAGACGAAGGTGAGGATGATTGTGAAGTACCATGGGAAATCTCCAGGTTACTACAACAAGAAGAGAGGATCATTCAGCCCCACGAGGAACCAGTGGACACAATCAACCTAGGTACCGAAGAAGACAAAAGAGAAGTCAAGGTGGGTGCCAATCTGGAACCCAGTGTCAAAGAGTGTCTGATTCAATTACTACACGATTATGTTGAGGTCTTTGCCTGGTCGTACGAAGACATGCCAGGACTTGATGCAGATATCGTAATACATCGTCTACCTACAAAAGAGGATTGTCCTTCGGTAAAACAAAAGGTCCGTCAGATGCGACCAGACATGTCAGAGAAGATTAAAGCTGAAGTCATGAAGCAATTCAATGCTGGATTCTTAGGCGTCACCTCTTATCCGTAATGGGTTGCCAATGTTGTTCATGTGCCCAAAAAGGACGGAAAGGTACGAATGTGCGTAGACTACAGAGATTTGAATAGGGAATGCCCTAAGGATGGTTTCCAACTTCCCCACATTGATATTCTAGTTGACAATATGACACAACACAAAGTGTTTTCCTTCATGGAAGGTTTCTCAGGTTACAACCAAACCAAAATAGCGCCTGACGACATGGAGAAAACAACCTTTATCACACAGTGGGGCACATTCTTCTACAAGGTTATGCCATTCGGACTGAAGAAGGCTGGGGAAACCTATCAGCACGCCATGGTAGCTCTATTTCTCGACATGATACATCACGAAATAGAGGTCTATATGGACGACATGATAGCCAGATCTCAAATAGAAGAAGAGCATCTTGATTATTTACAGAAATTATTTGAGAGGCTAAAGATATACAATCTGAGGTTGAACCCAAATAAATGCACGTTTGGAGTGAGGTCTGGTAAACTCCTAGGCTTTGTCGTCAGCAATAAAGGTATTGCGGTGGATCCTGCCAAGGTGAAAGCGATACAAGAGATGCCTACTCCTCGTACCGAGAAGGAAGTCAGAGGATTCTTGGGACGATTAAACTACATTGCCAGATTCATTTCCCACCTAACATCTACTTGTGAACCAATCATCAAATTACTGAAGAAAGATCAAGTAGTCAAATGGAATGATGAGTGCCAAACTGCTTTCGACAAGATCAAAGAATACCTGCAAGAGCCTCCTATGTTGATGCCACCAGTCGAGAGAAGACCATTGATCTTGTATCTGATTGTTTTGGAAAATTAAATAGGGTATGTGCTGGGGAAGCATGACGGGTATGGCTGAAAAGAGCATGCTATTTACTACCTGAGCAAAAAGTTTACCGATTGTGAAACAAGATATTCACTGCTCGAGAAAACTTGTTGTGCTCTGGCATGGGCTGCTCGCCGGCTGAGACAGTATATGCTAACCCATACTACCTTGTTGATATCTAAAATGGATCCAATAAAATACATCTTCGAGAAACCGGCACTCTCTGGGAGAATAGCGAGATGGCAGATGATCCTGACGGAATATGACATATAGTACACTACCAGAAAGCAATAAAGGGCAGTGTACTAGCTGATCACCTTGCTCACCAAGCTGTGGAAGACTACCAGTCCATGAAGTTCGAATTCCCAGATGAAGACATCATGATGGTAAACAACTATGAAGAATTCAGGCCATATGACGGACTTGAACAAGGATCCCGATGGACCTTGGTTTTTGATGGGGCATCCAACACACTCGACAATGGTATTGGTGTTGTACCCATATCTCCTGAAGGATGTCATACTCCTTTTACGACAAGACTCTGCTTCAATTGTACAAATAACATGGCGGACTATGAAGCGTGCATCTTTGGTATCAAAGCTGCCATAGACTTGGGGATCAAATCCTTAAATGTATTCAAAGATTCAGCTCTGGTTATCAGCCATATCAAAGGGGAATGGTACACCAAACACCCTAACCTTATCCCTTACAAAGAAAATGTGTTGACATTGCTCCCACATTTTGAGAAGATTACCTTCGAGCATTTCCCACGAGAAGAAAATCAGCTAGCAGACGCATTGGCCACAATGTCATCCATGTTTAAACTTAAATGGGACAACAGGGCTCCCCAGATCACCATTGAACAAATGGATGAACCAGCACACTGTCACGAGATTAATACTAAAGAAGCAGTGGACCAGCCTTGGTTTCACGAAGTCAAGAGGTATCTCGAGGCTCAAGATTATCCAGAAGGAGCCTCAGTAAACGATAAGAAGTTATTAAGGAGACTCTCTGCTAAATTCTTCCTTAGCAATGGCATTCTCTACAAACGTAACCATGACTCTGTGTTACTTTGGTGCATAGACAAGGTTGAAGCGGAAAATATCATGGATGAGTTACATGAGGGCACTTTTGGCACCCATTCCAGTGGGCATATGATGGAAAAGAAAATCCTATGGGCAGGTTATGACTGGTCTACCATGGAAGCAGATTGCTATCAACACTCTCGAACCTGACATAAGTGTCAGATCTATGCTGACAAGGTGAACGTACCTTCGGTTCCTCTGAATGTCTTGATAGATCCTTGGCCATTTTCTATGTGAGGCATCGATATGATTGGGGAAATCAAGCCAACAACCTCTAATGGACACCGCTTCATCTTAGTGGCTATTGACTATTTTACAAAGTGGGCTGAGGCAGCCTCATTCGCTTCCGTCACCAAGAATGTTGTCGCCCGGTTGATCAAGCAGAATCTCATCTGTCGGTACGGTATCCTAGAGAGTATCATCACACACAATGGTACGAACTTGAACAATATTATGATCACCTCCCTGTGCGAACAATTCCAGAACAAACATCACAACTCTTCCCCTTACCGGCCAAAGATGAATGATGTTGTCGAAGCCGCAAATAAGAATACTAAAAAGATCATACAGAAAATGGAAGTCACGTACAAAGACTGGCATAAGATGCTACCATTCGCTCTCTACGGGTATCGTACCACAGCACGCACATCAATCGGGGAAACACCCTACTCTCTGGTTTACGGCATGGAGGTTGTCTTGCCTATTGAGGTACATATCCCCTCTCTGATAATTATGAAGGATGCAGGGCTGAATGAAGAAGATTGGATCCAGACTCGACTTGATCAACTAAACTTGATTGACGAGAAAAGGCTTACTGTTGTCTGTCATGGTCAAATGTATCAAAAACGGATGATCAAGGCTTTCAACAAAAAGGTCAGACACCAAGAGTATCAAGTCGGGGATTTGGTGATCAAACGCATCATACTACCACAAGGTGATCCCATGGGAAAATGGACTCCTACATACGAAGGACCATTTGTAATCAAAAACATATTCTCTGGTGGTGCAATGATCTTGACTACCATGGATGGTGACGATCTTCCGCACCCTGCAAATGCAGACATAGTCAAAAGATACTACGCATAAGAGACCCGCTAGGTTGACACACCTAGGAAAAATAATGGCATCTCGGCGAACCAAAAAGGTTTGGGCAAAATTTAGGGATAAAACAAAAAAATATGTACACCCGGAAAGCTGAAAACCCGAAAGGGAGGCTTGGGCAAAAAAGGGTATCCCGGTGGACTGAAACCCTAAAGGGCGGTCCAGGCAAAAGTTAGGGAATTAAAGAGTATGACTATGTCCCGTTGGATCACTTTACGGACAACCTTTGGCTTCAAATGACAAACTCAGAGGTTCTGATCAATTCAATCAGCTTCGGACAATGCCGCAAATAGACAAGATGCTCAGAGGCACGAAGGTCATAGCAGAATGGGAACCCCATGGGATTATTGCATATAGCTATATTTTCTTTGTATCAAAAGTTTAATTTTTTACGACGACATTCTCTTACTAGAATGTTTGTCTCATTGTACAAAAATACTTACTCAAAGTCAATACAAAGATATTCCTTTAGAAGTGAAAAACTATCTGTTTTTCTTTACTCTTGTATTTTGTTTACAAAAACTTCCAATGATTTATTTTTGAACATATGCATTTGAACATAATTATTGTTTACAAATAATCAAAATAGAAAGACAATCATTGATGGCTTTAAGAGATAGGGAAATCTCTCCAAGCTGTTTCCATAAAATCCCCCGCAGTGTGCAGTTTAATTCCCAGCGGAACAAAGCTTCCAATTATCAATCCCTAGTAGAAGTTGTTCAATTTCTCAGGATTTCCCAACAGGATTTTACAAGCAGTACACGACATTTCCCTAACAACAGAGTTTATTTCTCTAAGTGGAAATTTATCAATACTTCAACTTCATAACACGAAGACTTACACTCCATATCCTCAACAGCAGTCAGGGATTTATTTTCCCCAATCCAACAGCAGTGTAGCAGATTACCTCGCATGCACATACATCGCATCCATATATCATAAACAATGATAATACGAATTCATTATACCATGCATTTCATAAAACATGACATTGCATATTAGCTAACATTTTACCCTTTTCAGGATAAGATTAATCAACAGCTACCATTAACAATGTTCAAAGTTTTCAGATACAGTTCAGATACGCTCCAGACACGGATGCCATTCTGATACTCATTCAGATTCAACTTTCAGATAAACTTCAGATACGCTCTAGACACGGATTCCATTCTAATAGTCATTCAGATTCATTCTCAGATACAATACATATACGCTCCAGACACGGATGCCATTTTGATGCTCATTCAAAATTTCAACTTTCAGATGAAGTTCAGATATGCTTCAAACACGGACGCCATTCTGATACTCATTCAGATGCAATTTTAAGATACAATTCAGATATGCTCCAGACACGGACGCTATTCTGATACTCATTCAGACTCTCTTTCAGATTCATCAATCACTTTTGGATGGCATCTACAAGCCCATCTCCAACAACTTTCTATCATCCCTCCAAATGGCATCTTTAAGCCCATTCCCTCTACCATCACATCATCGACTGCAAATTTCTAGGCACTCTAGTGTCCAATCATCTTCCACCTTTGAGTCACGAATGGCGAAACTCGCCAATCTAACTCTTCATGATTAAGAATATTGAACAAGGGCAGCTATTGTACCCCAAAATTTTCCCTCTCACTTATCAAGAATTTGCTCACAAGATCTCCTTGGGCTCAAGACTGCACTAGGGTTTGATCAGCTCAAGACACCTCCTTAAACACTGATGGCCAAAATTAGGGTTTGTGATTGAACAAGGATATTTGAGCTTCCAATGCCCCATATGACTTTCATGGATCATTATGGACCCCCAATATCACTCATGTCAAGTTTCAAACCTTGGATCACATTTTTGCTCAATCAATTGAGCAGTTGACCTAAAAATCAACTATATTGGGGAAAAAGTCAACCATGGCCAATTTACAGTCAAACTTCATAATTTTTTATCCACGTCAAAATTTTAAACTCATATGTATCATTTGATCAAGTTTGTACCACAACTCCCCAAGAAATTTGATCAAACCTCCAAAAGGGCAAAATGGTCAAAATTAGGGTTTTGATTGGGAAAGGGCACTTTTTGATTTTTGACCTAGAAAATGATCAATTGGTTTAAGGCATGACCTCAAGAGTCCAATTACATCATTTTGACCTAATGACATGGCTCAAAACATTGCTCAAGTTCAAAGGATTGACAAAAGAATTTTCAGTCAATTGATCAAAAGTCAACTGTATACTGAAAAGTCAAACTTTGACTTTTTGGTCAAATTCAAATGCCAAAGATCATAACTCATCAAAACATGTCAAAATAAGAAACTTATTCAACAAGAAATAAAAAATTCAAGATTTCATTTTGAAAAGTCAAAATTTCTAAACTTAGAAATTTTTCTAAGTGTTTGAAATTTCATGTTTTTTCACAACTTTGAACAATGTTTTCACCACGATGCAAGATTATTCAAGAGAACCTTCCAACATGAAAGTTGTATATATCCATTAAATATATAAATTTGCTTTAAATAACTCCTTCCAAAAGTGCTTGGATCTCAAGTTATACTTTTAAGAACATGTGGTCATGAAACTAAACACTTAGTGAAATTTTGCCCTAATTTGGTCAGGATTTTGACCCAACTTCATGGAACTTTTTCATATAGTTCCAAGGGGAATCTTCAAAATCAATTCAAATATGGGTTGTACAGCACATTACAAGCTTTCCAAAATGTCAAAGAACTCCTTTAGATCATTCTTGAGTAGGGAGAATCAAAGAGATGATGTTAGGGTTTTATCACTTGATTTACAAGACATTTTGTGATGAACCAATTTCGAAATTTAAACTATGCTGCATAAACACTACTTTGAAAGCCTCAAACTTGTTAGGCACTCCATAATTAATGGTTTACACAGCTGTTAGAGGTCTCATTTCAAGCATTTAATGCATGGACATGCTTTATATCCATTTTTGGAAGAAAGGTTACATTGCTATTTTGATAAAGTGACTTTTTGCACAAAACATGTTCTTGAGCTTGCACTTGTTCTCTTCTGATCAAACAAGTCCTATAACTCATGAGAAATGTTTTAGACACTTACAATCACCCAGCCCATGCTTGTACCTCCTCTAGAAACTTGGTTTCCCTCTTTTCTTCAAAATGAAGTAACCTAGACAAAAGCTAAAAACTTGTACTTCTGATTGTCCAAAGTTCTCAAACACTTTTGTTTATACATACACAAACCATTGGCCAAAAATATCTAGATTTCAGAAACACATCTCATACTTCCATTTTCACACAAACTGACCAAAAACTTGAAACTCATAATCTACTCGTGCGTTTCTTGGTCTTTTGGTTTCTAAAGCCTCTAAACATCATATAGAATTGATCCCACACCCTGTTACAGAACTGTAACACCATCCTCTAATTTCAAAAATAGAGCTTTGCATTTGGACTTCTCCAGAACTCCTCAGGCCCTTTCAGCTCAAGCTAAGCATTCCATTAGCTTTCTGGGAACTTGAGGAAGCTAACCCAAACTTGGAACTCCTTGAAAGCTGTTCAAACTTCAAACCTGATACCCCCTTGCAAGGTAAGTTTTCTAACTTTGGAACTTCTCATACAAGCATCATCAATGATTTATTGGAGAACAAAACATGTAGAGATCATTTCCCTAAAGCTAACCATGTCCGTAGTTTCCATTGATTTTGTTTGAGCTTAGAGAATTTTAAGATTTAAGTTTTTGAGATTTTTAGGGTTCAGATTAGGGCTAATAAAATTCATGCTTATCTTTGATCTATAGTTTTAATGCTTTACATTTTTTAAACCGTGAGGAAATTTGCTACAAGTTTCATGTTTACAGTTTTCATTTTTGATGAGAAATGAACAAGTTACAGTTGGTCTGGCTGGAGGTTGAAGATGAAGTAATCAGGGCGCATTTTGTATCATATATTTATTGATTTTCTTGTGTTAACAGATGTATAGCCACCCTAGTGGTAGAAGCGCGCGCCTGTAACCTTTGGGACCTAGGTTCGAGCCTCAGTGGTACCCTTTTGTTTTTTCATATTTTTTGCTTCCTGACTTTTGTTTTTTTTTGCAGACGCTGGGCCTCTTTGGGCCTGGATTGTTTTTCTTTTTGCTGGCTAACCCCCCATTTCATTTATACGCCATTGGCCCAATTTTATTTTTTTCTTTTTTTCTTTTTATTTATTTTCTTAATTATTTTCATAATATTAAAAAATCATGAAAAATACAAAAAATATTGGATTTATATTTTGACTTAGTTTACTTTAATTTTCTCACAAAAAATAGTTTATTTAACTATACTTTATTTATTTTTATTAACTAGTCTTGTAAATTTAATTTAAATTAAGTTAGCATTTATATTTCTTTTGCACCTATTAAAATATATTATTTTAATATTAAAAAGGCCAAAAAAAATTTATAATACTATAAATTATTTTCAAGACAAAAATACCAAAAAAATACTTTTCTTACAAACTTATTCTCAATTAATAGATTTAGGGTTTTGTTCAAAAATATTTTCTTAATAAATTTATGGTTTACCTTTTATAAGTTAATTAATTATTTTTCCCCTTAATTAATTAGGTTAAAACAATTTCCCTTTTTTCCTAAAAAAATCCAAACAAATATCCATTTACTTTACATTTCACATTTTTTCATTTATTCATTTTGTACATTATATTCATTTAAATTCTTGTACATTTATACCAATTCAATATGGTTGTAATAGACTAATTAGGTTTAAATTCTTGCAATCCCCATTCATGAATTTGTATACCCCCCTCTCACAAGTATTGTAATAGCATAGTAACTTTAAAATTTTGCAATTTATAACTTTATATATAACATGCTAGTAATTAGGGTTTGTATGGAAATATTAAAACCAATACTTAGAAAACCCTAATCAAGACTAAAACAAGCATGAAAATCAATAAACTTACACACAAGCACCCCTAGGGTAAATCCACTTGGTTTCCTTATGAAAATTGGCCATATTACGCATGTAAGGTATCTTAGGAAAAACAAACAAAATACAAGATCATCGTCCCTCGATGACGCTATCTAAAGTTGTCTTTCAAACGATCTTAGTCCCTAAAAGAGAATGCTAAGATACCTTACAACATTGCTAATCATGGTTATACGATGACCCACACCCGTCCCGTTTACATCCAAAGATAGGGTTAATTCCCAAATCAATGGTAAGATAACAATGTCAAAGGAAAGAAAATAAACAAGAAAGTATTTTAAGTAGGTAGAATGCTCCTAATTACTTGCTCAATTTCAAACAAAACATCCTTGCTATTTTCAAAACAAACACCTACACTTTTCAAAACATCTTACAAAATTGAAAACAATTTCAAAAGATCAACATATTTGTATACATTCTTACGATCGATAATCATTACAAAGATTGACTAAACAATGGCCTCTTTACAAAATACTTTCAAAAACCACACAAAGCACAATTTCAAATAAAATCAAGTGATCTAGCAAGTAACTAAGAGCCCATGGAAAACCATGGACGAAAAGGGTGCTAATACCTTCCCGTTTCAAAATCTACCCCCTGAACTCAAGAAATAATCTCAAAGGTCTTTCCTGTGCTTTTTCACCTTTCCTTTTGGATAAAAGAAAATTCAGTGGCCACTGTTGCTAACCGCAACATTTGCAATCAAACGCAAAACCTTCAAGTCAGTTATCCCACCGTATCATAATCCAATATGAAAAGTTTACATAGGTCGAGTTAGATTTAAAAACACTTTTCCTTTGCACACCCAGTGCCCTTACAGGCCTCGTGCTTTTGGGGCTTACGTACATCCCGAAATATTTGTATCGAGGCCGAGTGTTGTACCCCAAAATTTGCCCTCTCATTTTTCAAGGCATTTCTTACAAAGGATTCTCAAGGTTCAAGCTTGCACACGTACATTGGGATTTTTCAGTACCAAGATTAAAAGAAAACTGTCAAAAAGGGAGAATACATATAAAATTAATATTTTGACAGATTTGGAGATAAACAAGTGTTTTTCGTTTCAGCTCTTTCGATTGGCCTTTTGGCCTCTTTCGAAGCAAGCATGGCTTGCACCCTTCGACTGAGCGTGGGCTTCTGGCATGGATTCACAAGGCACAAATCCTCTTGTAGCCTTCTTCAATTCCAAGGCCAAAAGGCTCCCTTTTGGCGTCCTTCGATCTGCATGTTTTGACTCCTATGTGCCTCTTTTGAATATGGATATTTTGGCCTCCTACAAGCACCTTTCATTTGGGCATGTGGTTCCTTCAGTACAAGCTACTAGTCACACCCTTCGTTTGGACACATGAATCCTCCAGGACAAGGTTTTGGTCAAACCTTTCGCTTAGGCATTTGAATTCATTCATGCTTGCTTCGTTTGGGCACATGAATTCTTTAGTACAGGCTACTGGTGATACCTTTCACTTAGGCATTTGACTCCATTCATGCTTGCTTCGTTTGGGCACATGAATTCTTCAGTACAAGCTACTGGTCACACCTTTCATTTTGGCATGTTGGTTCCCTTCATGCAAGCTTCGTTTGAGCATAGATCTTTTGCATGTTGGCATGAAGTCAGAAGGCAGGGACCCCCTATGCACACTCCTTCGTTTGGCCACTTGGAACTTTGCGCAGGCAAGCCTTTGACTGAACAGAGCCACCTTCACAAAGTTTCCTTACATCCTGTGTCCCCTTTGAATTAGCATATTTCAAATCCCACTCCAGGCATCCAATTTGAAGGACATGCTTGATGGTCCATTCGAAGGATTTACAAGCCCACTTTAAGGTAGGTTTTTGGTGACCCATCCAAGGGTCACACTTTTGGCTCCTTCGAAGGATGCCCAAAAGTGACTCAAATGAAAGGCACTTGTAGAGGAAAGTCAAATTTCTTGGAGAAGATTCTGGTCGAAGAAGGGTCAAAATGAAAAGATGATATTCAAAGATGCTTGCTGCCAAGTTCAGACATGGTACACTGGCCAAGACTGCTCCACAGCAGTCCTGAAACACTGCCCCCTTCTTACACCAAAATAGCATACAAGGCATTGTCTCTCGAAAGCTTCAAGGAACAGGTTACTCAAATTGTTCAAATCTTTTGTTTTCCCTCCAAGAACTTCAGGAAGCCTTACCTATAAATAAGAGGCCTCACAACATGGTTAAGGGAGGATTTTTTGGCCAGAGGAACGAATCTCCAAAATTTTCTCAAACACAATAGATTTCTCAAATACTTAAACATTTGTGAAAAACACAAACCAGAATCCCAAACACTTGTCTCCTTTAAATCTAAAGCCTTCTTACATTTTGTTACTCTTTGAATCCAACAAGAAAAATATTTCATTTGTTTTTCTCTTTCGAATCCAGCAGTAGAGACGCTAGCTTCGCTCCTTCCCTTCGAATCCAGGGACATTCCAGACAACCACCTAAAGGCCCAAGGTTATGATTAAGGGTTTTAATTTCTGTGAAAAGAAAAACTCCTACTTCTTTGGCTCGAAGGGGTTGACTGGGGATTATCTTCCTTATAACTCCACTATTTAGGATTTGAAACAACGCCTATACATCGTCAGCGTAGTCTGTTCAAAAGCATACTGTAGAGATTGTGGTATCATTTTCGTCATCCTCCCTCTAAAGGCTTAGAGCTTTTAATCAAGAGTTGAATATCACAAAAGGAAGTAAGAAAGCAGTTTTGAAATAGTGAATATGAATGAATTGATTCAAGACAAACATGTGCAATGCAATGATAAAATAACAAGGTTTGGTATGAATAAATGTTCAAACAATCGAAAGAAAATTACAAATTAAAAATTATAATGAACAAAAATCCCTCTTGTCAGAACTTGTCACTTCAAATGGTGTGCCTCGGATGGATGGCAGAAAACTTTAGTCTGATCACCTTGTGTGAACTCCAGCATTTCTTTTTTGATCAGGTCCTGAATCTTATTTTTCAATGCCCAACAGTCATTCGTATCATGTCCAGGACTATCAGAATGGCATGCACACCTTTCTTCGGGGTGGTAACTAGGAGCATAAGTATTGGGATTTTGCAAAGGAGCCCTCAACGTAATCAACTCTGCCTTCAACATGAGTTGTAACACTTGGGCTACTGACATATTGATTCTGGTGAATTATCTCTCTGGCTTGTCTTGCTTTTGTTGATTACCCCGTTGTGGTTGGTGACATTGTTGTTGGGCTTACGACGTAGCAGCAATTTGGAAACGTCCATTCTTCACCAAACCAACACCTTGTCTCATCAGGGGATGACTAACGACCTGATCCTCGACCTCAATTGTTTACTTCATACGGTTGTATCCTTCTTGATGAAGTTGGTTGATAAGGGTTCTCGTCTCTTTTTATCCCCGGGCTAGGCCTTGGATAAGAGCCATATGGCCCAGCATCTGGGTTCTCATTGCTTCTACCTCAGCTTCCAGTTGTTTCAACTATTCATCCTTATTGTCTTTAGGACTTTTCTTGGCCAGGTCCCCAGCAAGGAGTGCTTTCAACTCTTCCTGTTTACCTAAACATGCATTAAGTATTAAAACTGGTTGTAAGGCAGTGCTAGCATGGCCTTAGGCCATGTTGCTATTTAACATCTCAAACAAAGGACAACAAGAAACAGGAAGTAGAGAAAAAAGCCTTTGGCTTCCATACTAACCTCCAGGTCAAACAAAAGAGGCAACCAAAAGGCATGCCTACAATGAGTCCATGCCCAAACGAAAGACACTCCCTCACTGCTTTTAGTCCCCATTCGAAGGAGGCAGAAAGGCATATTGCACCTTGCATTGGTTCCAAGCCCAATTGAAAGGAATAGTGTGATACGGTGGAAGAACTGACTGTTAATACTGGTTTGCGTTTTTTGTTCGCAAATGTTGCGATAAGCAAGAGTCGCCACCGGATTTTCTTTTATCCAACAACGGAAAGGGTGAAAAGAACAGAAAAAGACATTTTAAGAGTTTTCTGAGTAAGGGGGTAGATTATGGAAATGGAAGGTGTTGTACCCCAAAATTTGCCCTCCCATATTCTTCAAGAAATTGCCAAGCAAAGTCACAAAATTCCCCAAGGGTTGCACAGTGCAAAGGTCTCCAATACAGTCAAAACTAGGGTTTGTGTGCTGATCAGGAAAATGAAGTTTTCAAAGGTCCAATCAAGTCTCACATGCTTACAAATATGGTCAAGTATCCTCATATCAAGTTTCAAGGCATTCAGCACAAAATTGCACAGTCAAAACCCTAAATTGCACTACAGTCAACTGTAGGGGCAAAATGGTCATTTGACAGTCAAAAGTTCAAATTTTTGGTCAACATATAATTTTGAAGCCACAAACATCATTTGATCAATGCTTGATCATGATTCTCAAAGTTTGGCTCCAAAAAATCATCAAGATGCAAAAGTTTCCTTATTTGGACAGTTGAAAAAGTCAACTGAAATTGACCAGGGCATAACTTTCACATGGATTATCAGAAAAATTCCATCCAAAGCTCATTTTGAAGAGAAAGACATTTCCTACAACTCATCTTCATACTTCAAGTCCAAGAAATGCTCTCACAAAAAGTTATCAATTTCAACATTATAGGTCATTTTCAAAAGTCAACAAAAAGGGACTTTAAGTCAAAGGCCATAACTTGAGATTGGTAAATCAAAATGACATGGGACCAAAGGCATTGGTTAGAGGACTCAAAGACCTTTTCAAAATGTCCAAGAACATGAGCAAAGCTTAAAAATTGAGCAAGTTATGCCTTGTGGAAGTTGGGAAATTTTTGGATATTTTGAAAAGTCAACATTACTTCAAATGACCTAAAATTGCTAATGGGCCCATTTTTCTTCCATGATTCATCATCCATGACACATGCACGACCACTTGGCCCAAAGGGAAGTATTTTCTCATTTTTTATTTATTTATTTGAATTTTTATTTATATTAATTCATTTAAATCATTTAAATATATGAAAAATATTTAACTTAACCAAACCAATCTTTTTATACATGTTTTAGGCTCAATATTTCGTGCATATGCAAATGTGGAAAGATTTGGCTTGATTGGATCCTAATTGACACAAGAACACATGGAAAAGATATGGAAAAATCTTAACAAATCAAATTTTCAAAAACAATGAATGCCATGGATTTGATTGGTTTTTCTTGACCTAATGCACTCACTACATATGCCTGATCATAACCCTAATGCAAATAGAGACTAAGCTGCGCAAGAAAGCTCTCCACAAACTTGAAAAATTCTCAAAAAAAGTCAATACTGAAAACTGATTTGCAGGTGGATTCAAGACCTAATTTTCATTCCAATAGCTTCCTCAAGGTTCCCTGAACGTGTTCCAATCAGAAACCACCATCAAAACGCAAAGAATTGGTATACAGCATTCAAGAAACCTCATGAAAAATCCATTATCGTGTTTCAATATTTACGTACATTCATAACATTTTGATTATAGATTCATGTTCCTTGTGAAGTTTCGAAGCTAACCATATGCCTTAATTTGATTATTATGCTGTATACACGATTGTGCCATGTTTGATTTCTAGGGTTTGCAGGACCTCAAAATTGGGGTTTCTTATTTAACGAAAAATTAGCCTTCAAGAATGCCATGGTTGTAATCAGCAGGCTTGAACGATCACAAATCACCCATCGCGCCTAATTTATTGACCCTCTAAGGCCTATTCGTTATTTTCCCATAAGCCACTTAAAACAACGCATGAAAAACCGTTGCTTTTGTTCTTGTGTTTCAGGCACGCAAGGAAGACGAAGTCGTGGCAAAACATGATACGCTGATTTGAATTTTCGCGCGTGGATCCACTAACATTGGTTGTTTTCTTTATAATATTTGTTTGTTTATTATATATAAAACGCGTTGTAGTGGCTCAGCTGGCAAAGTGTAGCGTTGTTAACCCTCATGACCTGGGTTCGAGCCCCAGGTGTTACATGTTTCAATATTATTTTTCCATAACAATTCCTATGCAGCGCTTACATTGAGGACCATCATGTTCCTTCATCATCTATCCATCCACGCATCTAACAGATTCAAATCAAAGGCTGAGATTGGAAGTACATCATAAGCCTGGTCAAAGCGCTAGCATGCTACCTGGAAAAGGTCAAACGGACCCAGGTTGTTGGGCCAGCTTACTCAAGATTACACCTCACAATTGGGGACTACCACCCCCCCTGGTTTGCAATTTTCCATATTTTTCTTATATTTTATTTTCAATTATTGTATTATTTTCTTTATTGTTTTAAATTAATTAATTATTTCTACAAAATATAAAAAATGCATAAAAATCAGAAAAGATAAAAAATACAATAAATATTTTTGTTTTAATATTTTCATAAATAAATTGGCATGTAATTAATTAGTTTAAATTAGGTTTTTTAGCTTTAATTTCTTTAATAAAAAAAAATCTAAAAAGAAGTAGAATTAGGTTTAATTAATGTTTTTATTCCTTTTTAATTTTTTCTTTCTCATAATAATATTTATTTGTTTTATTTATTTTTATAATCAAATTTGCATGTAAATTAATTAGGGTTTAATTTAGGTTAAAAAAATTCAATATTTTCTTAAATAAATTAAAATAACTAAAATTAGGTTTAGCATTTTATTTTAACTTTAATTAATTCCTTCTCTTTCTATTAAATCCTAAAAATATTAAAAATACCAAAAACATCTTTTTTTTAATTAATCAACTTCACTATTAATTTAATTGTTGCAAAAAGGGTCCAACGCCCTCGTTTCGATTTAATTTCGCATATTTATTTTATTTTGCTTAAATAATTATGTATCTCTCCCGAGGCCTTGTAAATTTATATTTCTCGCACTTTATTTTCTTTAATTCTTTATTTTCCTGTCAAATCGGGTTCGAGAAATTTTGGCGATGTGGACCCGCGCCATTTGTAATAGCTTTAGATTTACTTTTCCTCGCAACTCTTAATTGTTAAACAAAGCATGCAAGAATGAATGGCCTTAAAATAAAAACAAGCGTAGCTCACTCATAACATGACAAGATAAATACAAATGAAAACGACACACAAATCGCACACACCACCCCTAGGGTACGCCTCACTGTTGCCTTGCCTCGAAAGGTGATCGTCGAGTAGAGGATGTCTTAGTAAGTCCTCATGATCCGGGAACCTGGCATGAGGGTAGCTTCTAAGGTGTCTTCCCATTGCTCTGGTGATCACCATGTCCCGAACCTCGAATTGACCCGAACACCTCCAACGGTGGTGCTACCTACCTCTCAATGGTGGGATGGCACTACTTTAAAGGACATCTACACAGACGAATTCCTTAGGGTAGGTAGGTTCTCGTAGATACTTGCTCTAAATTTCAAAACAAATTCAAAAATACTTTTCACACCAACACATTTTCAAAAAGCTTTCGAAAGCAATTTTTCAAACACTCTTGAGGACCGATACAAGAGTCGAACTGGAATTTTCAAAGAAACTTTTTAAAACCCACAATTGAAAAGCAAACAAACCAATTTTGAAAACACAATGAGCAAGTATCTAAGAGCCCATGGATAACCATGGATAGAAAGGGTGCTAATACCTTCCCTTTCTATAACCTACCTCCCGAACCGAGAGCAATCTCTTTAAGGAATTTTTCTGTGCTTTTGTCCTTTCCATTTGAAGAAAATAAAAGACGGTGGCGACTCTTGCTTCCGCGACATTTCGCGAACCAGCGTTAAACAGTCAGTTCCAGATCCACCGATCACAGAACTGGCGACTCTGCTGGGGAATTAAACTTAAAGTGAGGTGTACCTTAGGGCTAGTTCATAACTGTGTTTTCACTTGTATTGATTTGCTTGCTTTACTATTGTGGGTTGCATCGGAGATACATAGATCCTAACCCGGATCTGGGGATACCCTGTTTAGGTAGCATAAGCTGTGAGGGACCTGTCCGGCGTAGACCGACACGGGTGAAACAGTGGCTACGTTGGTGTGGCACCTTGGTCTGTACCGATATCCCTTGTGTCGCAACGAGGAGAATATGGGTCTTCTAAGGAGTCATTAAGCACCAACAACCTTAGAACCTTAATTGACACTACTTGGCCTTTAGAATTGTAGCAGTATGCTACGCCCATTGAGGCTAAACTCTCGTGATGGTTCTGGCCGCAAGAAAAGATTGCGATGCTGGAGTTATGACCGATTGAGGGTAGTCAATGATATTGGGATCCTCTAAGAACCCGGTTACTTTTGATTAGGACAGGTATGAACCAACAAACTGAAAGAGGGTAGTACCTAGACCTCATGCTGGCCTAAACTTTAGGGGCTTGCCTTGTGTGACTTGTGTGCCTTACCATGTTTGCCTTTGTATCTGTATGTGGTGTGCTTTATCATAACATCATAGCATCATGAGCATTGCATGCATCCTGCATAAGGACTGACCATTTCAAAGACAAGAGGGTTTCACCTTTGCTCTGTTTTGTAGGACATTATGATGCCTGTGCGAAGGAATACTATCCGGTTCAACTTTGTCCGTTCACCTGAGTTACTTGATGAGTTGGTTAGCAGAATTCCAAACACCACTTCCTTCATTCAGAGGCAGGGTTCTCTTCTCAGCTTAGTCACTGCAAAGCGGGATCAACAGTTGATGAGTGTTCTGACCCAGTTCTATGACCCTCTGTACCAGTGCTTCACCTTTCAAGACTTCCAGTTGGTCCCTACCCTGGAAGAGTTCTCTGATTTGCTTGGTATCCCTATCTTGGATCAGACTCCCTTTACTGGTTGGGAAAAGACCCTCAAGCTTGAGGATGTTGCTGCAGCTCTCCCTTTGACCCATCAAGAGGTAACAGACAATTGGGTAACTAGAAGCGGAGTTAAGGGTTTCTTGGCCAAGTTTCTGATTGGTAAAGCTAACAATTTCTGGAATGACCTGGACTTTAGGGCATATGAAGACATCTTGGCTCTCCTAATCTATGGGTTAGTCCTGTTCCCTAATCCTGACAACTTCATCAGTGTCACTGCCATAAGGATCTTTATGTCTCAGAATCCCGTACCCACTCTCTTGGGTGACATCTTGCAACAACTTCATGCCCGTACTACTCGAAGACGAGGAACCCTATGGTGTTGTATCCCTTTGTTGGTGAGGTGGTTTATTTCGCACCTCCCTAAGTTCGTGCTGAAGAATCAAGAAGGAAGAGGTTGGGCTCATAGGTTAATGTCTCTCACTGATAAAGACATCATTTGGACTTGCAGAGGTTTGGATGAGATAGCTATTATTGATCGATGCGGGGAATACCCTAATGTTCCTCTGATTGGTACCCAAGGAGGGATCTCTTACAATCCATGTCTAGCACTCCGTCAGTTTGGAAGAGCAAGAAGAGCAGGCCCCCATGAGATGTTGGTGCCTCACATCAGTTTCGAGTTTCAGGTGGATAGTGACGAGCTGCGTCGTAGGTTCATCAAGGCTTGGGACAAGGTTCATAAAGCTGACCCACGGGAGTTAGGGCCAAAGACTTCTTTACCTATGGAAGCCTACTACAAATGGGTCCGCATCCGTGCTCAGAAGTTAGGTATGCCGTATGAAGCTGTCAGACCCGTCATTCTTGAGTGTCCTGACAAAGATGGTGTTCCTCCAACTGTCCTTCCTCCTATACCTACTGATTATGAGACATTGAAGAGATCTTGGTCGCAACTGCGAGAAGAGCGGGATTCTTACCGGGAAAAGTTCAACGAGCAGGAATCAAAGATCCAGAAGCTGACCAAGCAGTTGGAGAATGAGAGAGCTCTGAATGCCTACATCCGTACTGAGAAGAGGAGACCATGGGATCAATAAGGAGCCCCAGATGTGCTTTTGCAGTTTTATTTTCCTTTTCAGTATTTCTCTTCATGTAACGCCTAAGGGCAACTTGTTGAATAATTTCAATTGCAAAGTTAAATCTAATGAAGTGTGTTCCTTTTTGTTTACGAAGTTGATTCCCGATTGTCTTTGAAAACATAAATCATACGCATTTCATACATCATGTGCATAGCAGGTTTTTCCCTTTTCAGGTTGCTTACAGTTCTTCGCTGTTTATTTCAGCATCATGGATCCCTCCTCTTCATCAACTGAGACTTCAATCAAGGCTCTTCAGGTGCAGAATGCACAGTTCTAGGAATTAATCAAGGGTCTGGCTCAAGGCCAAGAAGAACTGAAGGCTATGCTCCTGAAGAAGGAGAAGAAGAAGAAGAGAAGAACTGTTCTGTTCAACTCGGGCCGAAGGTTTAACAATACTCCGCAACAGGAAGAGGCTGGTTCTTCTGTTGACAAGAATTCTCCTCAGGCAGAAGCAAGGGTTCCTAGTCCGGTAGTCTCCGACAACGAGACAGATTTTGATGAAGAGTAGTACCCTCCGGCCGAAGATAGATATAAGCAACTGGAGGACAGATTGAAGGCTATGGAGGTTCAACAGGTACCTGGGCTGGATTTCGGAGATCTGGGTTTGTCAACTGGTGTGATCATCCCTCATAAATTCAAAGCACCATCCTTCTCTAAGTATGACGGGGCATCTTGTCCCAAGCTGCATCTAAGGTCCTATGTTCGGAAAATTCAACCGTACTCTGCGGATAAGAATTTATGGATCCACTTCTTCCAAGAGAGTCTTTCAGGGACTCATCTCGAATGGTTCTATCAGCTGGATGGGACCAAGGTTCGTAACTGGGAGGAGTTGGCTACTGCTTTCTACAAGCAGTATCAATATAATGCCGACCTTGCCCCCACACATACCCAACTTCAGGGTATGTCGTTAGGTGCAAGCGAAGGTTTTAAGGAGTACGCTCAGAAGTGGAGAGACCTGGCTGGTAGGGTGCAGCCACCGTTGACTGATCGGGAGTTGGTGGACATGTTCTTGGGGACCCTATCTGGGCCATTTTTCAACCATCTCATCGGGAATTCGTCTGCAGGGTTCACTGACCTAATCTTGACTGGAGAGAGAATTGAAGCTGGGTTAAAGTCTGGAAAAATTCCGAAGGGTGCATCATCTAGTTCTGAGAAGAAACCCTTCAAGAAGGAGTCTAGTGCCATGTATGTTTCCAGGAAATCAGAGAGACCTGAGCGCCGCCAATCTGTCAGTGCGGTAATGATTGCTAAGCCTGCTGCCGCTCCCCGGCCAAATAATCCTCAAAAGGTTGAAAGACCCCGGAGAGAATTCACCTGCTTAAGCATGACTTTGTCGCAGATCCTGCCACAGTTGCTCTCAACCAATTTAGTGACTGTCAGGGAGGCGCCGAAGTTCCCCAATACTGCATCTCCTAAGTACAACCCGAATGCTCGTTGTGCCTACCATTCAGATAGCCCGGGGCATTCTACTGATGACTGTTGGGCGTTAAAGAATAAGGTGCAAGACCTTATTGACGCCAAGGAGGTACAGTTCGAGGCATCTGAGAAGCCTAATGTGGTGACAGCTCCCCTGCCTGCTCATGGAGTAAATGCTATTGGGGACGAAGAGGAAGTTGATGAAGCTGAGTTTGATAGCTGGATCTACCCGGCAACCGACGGTGGACTTAACAATTGGAGCGCAAAAGACAATCTCCCTGTTTCTCTTGTTATTGAGTAATGAATTCCTATGTTTTGTTATTTTGTAATAAACAATGATAAACTCTATGGCCCGGTGTCTTACCCGAGGCACCGTGGTTCTATTTGTGAGGGCATACAAATTGTCATTTCATATATCATGAATGAAAATCTTGGACGTATTTTCGCATTGCAAATATTGTGCTCCTTTTCTGCTTTTCTTTTCCTTTACATAATTTTCAAAACAGCTGTATTTACACACACACTCACTCATACAGGTTTCAATCCACTCTGGATCTCACTGATAACAACTCTGCTACTGCCAGTTATGACTTCGAAAATCCGATCAACTTAGCCAAAGACGAAGGTGAAGATGATTGCGAAGTTCCTGGCGAGCTTGCAAGACTGTTGCTTCAGGAAGAGAGGGCAATTCAACCCCATGAAGAGCCAGTGGAAACCATAAACCTGGGTACAGAGACAGACAGGAAAGAGGTAAAGCTTGGTGCCAACCTAGAGCTCAGCGTGAAGCAACGGTTAACCAAGATGTTACATGATTATATGGAGATCTTTGCCTGGTCCTACGAAGACATGCCCGGGTTAGATACCGACATTGTGGTCCATCATTTGCCAACTAAGGAAGACTGCCCTCCAGTTAAGCAAAAGGTCCGTCGGATGCGTCCAGAGATGTCTGAGAAGATTAAAGCCGAGGTCATGAAACAGTTTGATGTTGGGTTCCTTGCAGTGACTTCTTACCCTCAGTGGGTTGCTAATGTGGTGCCGGTACCTAAGAAGGACGGTAAGGTCAGAATGTGTATCGACTACAGGGATCTAAACAGGGCCAGCCCCAAAGATGACTTCCCCTTACCTCACATTGATGTCCTTGTGGATAATACAGCTCAGCATAAGGTGTTCTCTTTCATGGATGGCTTTTCAGGATACAATCAGATTAAGATGGCACCTGAAGACATGGAAAAGACTACATTTGTTACTCAGTGGGGCACCTTCTGTTACAAGGTCATGCCATTCGGGTTGAAGAACGCTGGGGCAACCTACCAACGTGCCATGGTTGCCTTATTCCATGACATGATCCATCACGAGATAGAGGTGTATGTGGACGACATGATCGCGAGGTCCCAGACTGAGGAAGAGCATCTAGATCATCTGCAGAAATTGTTTGACCGGTTGAAACTGTACAAGCTAAGATTGAACCCGAACAAGTGCACCTTCGGGGTAAGATCTGGGAAGTTGCTAGGCTTCGTGGTCAGTGATAAAGGTATTCAAGTGGACCCTGCTAAGGTCAAAGCTATTCAAGAGATGCCAGTTCCTAAGACAGAGAAGGAAGTCAGAGGCTTTTTAGGACGCCTGAATTACATTGCTTGCTTCATCTCACATCTGACTGCTACTTGTGAGCCAATCTTCAAGCTGCTGAAGAAAGATCAGGTAGTACGTTGGAATGATGAATGTCAGGCTGCTTTCGACAGAATCAAAGAGTATCTCCAAGAACCACCTATCCTTATGCCACCGGTTGAAGGGAGACCTCTGATATTATACCTGACAGTGCTTGACAATTCAATGGGGTGTGTGCTGGGGCAGCATGACGAGTCTGGCCGAAAAGAGCATGCCATTTATTACCTTAGCAAAAAGTTTACCGAATGTGAGACCCGATACTCACTGCTTGAGAAAACTTGCTGCGCTTTGGTATGGGCTGCTCGCCGGCTGAGACAGTATATGCTGACTCACACTACCTTGTTGATCTCAAAGATGGATCCTATAAAGTACATATTCGAAAAGCCTGCTCTGTCTGGGAGAATTGCAAGATGGCAAATGATCTTGACGGAATACGACATTCAGTACACAACCCAGAAAGCCATCAAGGGAAGTGTATTGGCAGACCACTTGGCACATCAAGCTGTAGATGATTATCAATCAATGAACTTCGAGTTTCTGGATGAAAGCATCATGATAGTAACAGATTGTGAAGTACCTGGACCGGATGAAGGACCTGAACTAGGATCCCGATGGTCTATGCACTTTGACGGAGCCTCCAATGCTTTGGGTAATGGTATCGGCGCCATCATCATATCGCCTCAAGGTACTCATACTCCACTCACTGCCCGGCTGTGTTTCAACTGTACCAACAACATGGCGGAGTATGAGGCGTGCATCATGGGTCTTCAAGCTGCGATCGACCTAAGGATCAAGTTTCTGAGCGTCTTCGGAGATTCCGCTCTTGTGATCAATCAGATCAAAGGAGAGTGGGATACGAAACATCCAAACTTGATTCCTTACAGAGAATGTGTGTTGACCCTGATTCCCCACTTCACAGAGATAACCTTTGAGCACTTTCCAAGAGAAGAGAATCAGTTAGCGGACGCGTTAGCTACAATGTCTTCTATGTTCAAGGTTAAATGGGATAATGAGGCTCCCTGGATCATCATCTGGAAACTGGACGAACCGGCATACTGTTGTGATCTCGAAACTAAATTGGTAACTGAGAAACCTTGGTACCACGAAGTGAAGAGATATCTGGAAGCTCAGGAATACCCTGAAGGTGCCTCTGTCAATGATAAGAAGTTCCTGAGGAGGTTCGCAGCAAAGTTCTTCCTTAGCAACGGTATCTTGTACAAGAGAAACCATGATTCAACCTTACTACGTTGTGTGGATAAAATTGAAGCAGAAAGGATCATGGAAGAGCTACATGAAGGGACCTTTGGTACGCATTCCAGTGGACACACTATGGCTAAGAAAATCCTACGGGCAGGATATTACTGGTCCACAATGGAAGCTGACTGCTACCAACACTCCAGGACATGCCACAAGTGCCAGATTTACGCAGACAAGGTGCATGTTCCTCCAGTTCCCCTGAATGTTTTGACTGCGCCTTGGCCGTTTGCAATATGGGGCATAGACATGATCGGCGAGATCAAACCTACGGCATCTAATGGGCATCGCTTCATCCTAGTGGCGATTGATTATTTTACAAAGTGGGTTGAAGCAGCATCCTATGCTACGGTAACCAAGACTGTCGTGGCCCGGTTCATTCGGCACAACCTGATCTGTCGGTACGGCGTCCCTGAGCGGATAATTACAGACAACGGTACCAATCTTAATAATAAGATGATCGCTAAGCTCTGCGACCAGTTCAAGATACAGCACCACAATTCTTCTCCTTACAGACCGAAGATGAATGGGGCTGTAGAAGCAGCTAACAAAAACATCAAGAAAATCGTGCAGAAAATGACAGTGACTTATAAAGATTGGCACGAGATGTTACCGTTCGCTCTACATGGGTACCGTACTTCAGCTAGGACGTCAACCGGGGCAACTCCTTTCTCTCTGGTTTATGGCATGGAGGCAGTCTTGCCAATCGAAGTACAAATACCCTCTCTCCGGATAATGAAGGATGCAAATCTGAACGAAGATGATTGGATCCAGACACGACTTGATCAACTCAACCTCATTGATGAAAAGAGACTTGCTGCTATCTGTCACGGTCAGACGTATCAGAAACGGATGATCAGGGCATTTAACAAAAAGGTCAGACCACAGGAATATCAAGTTGGGGATCTGGTAATCAAGAGAATCATCCTTCCTCAGAGTGATCCAAGGGGCAAATGGACCCCTACGTACGAAGGGCCATTTGTGGTTAAACAGGTGTTCTCAGGAGGAGCAATGATATTAACCAATATGGATGGTGACGACCTTCCTCACCCCGCCAATGCAGACATAGTAAAAAAATACTACGCATAAAAAAGACCCGCTAGGCTGACATGCCTAGGCAAAAATCAGGGCTTCCCGTCGAACCAAAAGGGTTCGGGCAAAATGAAGAAATGAAAAAAAATTTGTACACCCGGCAAGTCGAAAACCTGAAAAGGCGGCTTGGGCAAAAATGGGTATCCCGGTGGACTGAAAACCCGAAAGGGGAGTCCAGGCAAAAATTAGGGATAAAAGCGTAATACTATGTCTCATTGATCACGTTGCATCCAGAATCCGGTATCTACATCAAGTTCAGACGGCATCGATCAATCAGCTCCATCTTCAACCAAGGTCATCAAGTGATGAGACGCTCGGAGTTATAAAGGCAATAGCAAAGTTGAAACCCAGTGGGATCATTCATATTTCACACAGCTGTTTTATTTTCTCTTGTGCAAAATTTATATAAACTCTCTTATTCGGCGGCGTTCCTCTTACTAGGACGTCAGCCTCTTGTACACAAAACGCCTATTCACAGGCCATTCAAAATCAATACAAATATATTTTCAGTTAAACGTGCCCACTGTTTTTTCTTTTTCTGTTTTGCTTTGCGAAGAACTTCCAAGGTTCAATTTGTGATATATGCATTGACAATAGTTTGCTAACTCATAAATATTTGCATACGAAACAAAGGGATTAATTGCAGGTGACACTAGAAACAGGGGCAATAAAGAGTTGTCTGAGCAGTCTAATTGTTCTATCCTCCAAGGTACCAAGGTAGGTTCAGCTAAAGAACATAACTAGATACCTTAATTCCCCAGAGAGTGGTTCAGCAAAATAGCGCATTCTTCTCCAAGCTATTATCAAACCTCAAGGAAGTTGGGTACCCTCCCGTAGAGCTCAACATTCCCCAGCAGCAATACATATATTCTTAAACAAGCATCCCCGGCAGTCTCGGCCTAAAGATTGTTCCCCGGCGGTATATCAACATTCAAAGGAATCCCTTCCCCGCAGTCAAAACTCCCCAGAAGAGTCAAATCCAGTTTCCCCAGGAAAGTTGGAATTCATATCCCCAAGCAATAAGCTTATCCCCAGTAAATTCTGGAAGCTTATCCTTCGCAAAGCACGAACGCGTCACCCGACTTTATTTAAAGAGTTATTTCCTCAACAGGATATAACTGGGTTATCCTCAGCCAAAAACCACGGAAAGAGCGTCCTCGACGAAGTCTTCTTACCCCAGCGAAGTCCATCAACACTTCCTATACAACAAGGGTATCCCCAACAAATTATTATCAACATTCAGCAGGCATCTCTCTCCCCCACAGAGTAATGTTCCCCAGCAAATTATTATCTACACTCAGCAAGGCATCCCTCTTCCCACAGAGTATTGCTTCCCAGCATGGTTTCTAGAGTATCTTTTCTCCTCGCAGAATTATCCATTTGCCAAGTTTAGTCCCCAACGGAGTTATCTTCTCCTACCGGTATTCTTGCAACTATCATCCCCAGCGGAAGTAAAAGCTTATTCTTCAACATCAGCCCAGGATACGACTTCCCGGCACCCGTCAAGGATTTACTTTCCTAGACGAAAACATACATCCATAAAACATCACATACATCATTATAGCATGCATAGACGCATCATATCATACAAATCTCATTTATGTTGAGAACATCATTGCTTGGTTCATATCATGCATAACATATGACTGACCTCTACCTTTCAGGAAAGAATCAGCTAAATTCTCAATCATCTTTCAAGACCTAGCCTGGTTCAGTTAAATCGACCCTAAGATTTTCCTGATTCTTATCCAGTCAAAGGCCTTCTCTGGTTCAGTCAGATCGACCCTAAGATCTCCCTGATTCTTGTCCAGTTGAAGATTTCAAGACCTTGTCCGGTTCAGTTAAATCGACCCTAAGATTTTCCTGATGCTTATCCAGTCAAAGGCCTTCTCTGGTTCAGTCAGATCGACCCTAAGATCTCCCTGATGCTTATCCAGGTGAAGATATTTCAGGACCTCGTCTGGTTCAGTTAAATCGACCCTAAGATTTTCCTGATGCTTATCCAGTCAAAGGCCTTCTCTGGTTCAGTCAGATCGACCCTAAGATCTCCCTGATGCTTATCCAGTTGAAGATATTTCAAAACCTTGTCCGGTTCAGTTAAATCGACCCTAAGATTTTCCTGATTCTTATCCAGGCAAAGGCCTCCTCTGGTTCAGTCAGATCGACCCTAAGATCTCCCTGATTCTTATCCCAGTAGAAGACACCCAAGATTTTTCTCAACGAGCGTTGTTGAAGGTAAAGTCGCCCAAGGTTCTCTTACCATTCATACTAAGATGGTAACCGTCCCTGGTTCATTCATCGCCGTTTGAAGCTCCAGTCTCAGCTCCTGTAACCAGTCAGGACACATCTATACCAAGCATCTGAAAACCAGCTCCTGCAACGTGTCAGGTACTCATTTGTTCTTTTGCAGGTATGCAGGTTCTCGCTAAGGAATCTCCTACGCGATCAACATCCAGATGGCATCTATAAGCCCATCATCTTATCCAGCAACCTCTAAATGGCATCTATAAGCCCATTCCCACCATACGGCCACTATGTGAGTGCAAATTTCTGGGCACTCTAGTGTCCAATCATCTTCTACCCTCAGATTACGAAAGGCACGTCAGCCAATCTGCATCCTCAGGTCTAAGAAGATTGAACAGGGGCAACTGTTGTACCCCAAAATTTGCCCTCCCATATTCTTCAAGAAATTGCCAAGCAAAGTCACAAAATTCCCCAAGGGTTGCACAGTGCAAAGGTCTCCTATACAGTCAAAACTAGGGTTTGTGTGCTGATCAGGAAAATGAAGTTTTCAAAGGTCCAATCAAGTCTCACATGCTTACAAATATGGTCAAGTATCCTCATATCAAGTTTCAAGGCATTCAGCACAAAATTGCACAGTCAAAACCCTAAATTGCACTACAGTCAACTGTAGGGGCAAAATGGTCATTTGACAGTCAAAAGTTCAAATTTTTGGTCAACATATCATTTTGAAGCCACAAAAATCATTTGATCAATGCTTGATCATGATTCTCAAAGTTTGGCTCCAAAAAATCATCAAGATGCAAAAGTTTCCTTATTTGGACAGCTGAAAAAGTCAACTGAAATTGACCAGGGCATAAATTTCACATGGATTATCAGAAAAATTCCATCCAAAGCTCATTTTGAAGAGAAAGACATTTCCTACAACTCATCTTCATACTTCAAGTCCAAGAAATGCTCTCACAAAAAGTTATCAATTTCAACATTATAGGTCATTTTCAAAAGTCAACAAAAAGGGACTTTAAGTCAAAGGCCATAACTTGCGATTGGTAAATCAAAATGACATGGGACCAAAGGCATTGGTTAGAGGACTCAAAGACCTTTTCAAAATGTCCAAGAACATGAGAAAAGCTTAAAAATTGAGCAAGTTATGCCTTGTGGAAGTTGGGAAATTTTTGGATATTTTGAAAAGTCAACATTACTTCAAATGACCTAAAATTGCTAATGGGCCCATTTTTCTTCCATGATTCATCATCCATGACACATGCACGACCACTTGGCCCAAAGGGAAGTATTTTCTCATTTTTTATTTATTTATTTGAATTTTTATTTATATTAATTCATTTAAATCATTTAAATATATGAAAAATATTTAACTTAACCAAACCAATCTTTTTATACATGTTTTAGGCTCAATATTTCGTGCATATGCAAATGTGGAAAGATTTGGCTTGATTGGATCCTAATTGACACAAGAACACATGGAAAAGATATGGAAAAATCTTAACAAATCAAATTTTTAAAAACAATGAATGCCATGGATTTGATTGGTTTTTCTTGACCTAATGCACTCACTACATATGCCTGATCATAACCCTAATGCAAATAGAGACTAAGCTGCGCAAGAAAGCTCTCCACAAACTTGAAAAATTCTCAAAAAAAGTCAATACTGAAAACTGATTTGCAGGTGGATTCAAGACCTAATTTTCATTCCAATAGCTTCCTCAAGGTTCCCTGAACGTGTTCCAATCAGAAACCACCATCAAAACGCAAAGAATTGGTATACAGCATTCAAGAAACCTCATGAAAAATCCATTATCGTGTTTCAATATTTACGTACATTCATAACATTTTGATTATAGATTCATGTTCCTTGTGAAGTTTCGAAACTAACCATATGCCTTAATTTGATTATTATGTTGTATACACGATTGTGCCATGTTTGATTTCTAGGGTTTGCAGGACCTCAAAATTGGGGTTTCTTATTTAACGAAAAATTAGCCTTCAAGAATGCCATGGTTGTAATCAGCAGGCTTGAACGATCACAAATCACCCATCGCGCCTAATTTATTGACCCTCTAAGGCCTATTCGTTATTTTCCCATAAGCCACTTAAAACAACGCATGAAAAACCGTTGCTTTTGTTCTTGTGTTTCAGGCACGCGAGGAAGACGAAGTCGTGGCAAAACATGATACGCTGATTTGAATTTTCGCGCGTGGATCCACTAACATTGATTGTTTTCTTTATAATATTTGTTTGTTTATTATATATAAAACGCGTTGTAGTGGCTCAGCTGGCAAAGTGTAGCGTTGTTAACCCTCATGACCTGGGTTCGAGCCCCAGGTTTTACATGTTTCAATATTATTTTTCCATAACAATTCCTATGCAGCGCTTACGTTGAGGACCATCATGTTCCTTCATCATCTATCCATCCACGCATCTAACAGATTCAAATCAAAGGCTGAGATTGGAAGTACATCATAAGCCTGGTCAAAGCGCTAGCATGCTACCTGGAAAAGGTCAAACGGACCCAGGTTGTTGGGCCAGCTTACTCAAGATTACACCTCACAATTGGGGACTACCACCTCCCCTGGTTTGCAATTTTCCATATTTTTCTTATATTTTATTTTCAATTATTGTATTATTTTCTTTATTGTTTTAAATTAATTAATTATTTCTACAAAATATAAAAAATGCATAAAAATCAGAAAAGATAAAAAATACAATAAATATTTTTGTTTTAATATTTTCATAAATAAATTGGCATGTAATTAATTAGTTTAAATTAGGTTTTTTAGCTTTAATTTCTTTAATAATAAAAAAATCTAAAAAGAAGTAGAATTAGGTTTAATTAATGTTTTTATTCCTTTTTAATTTTTTCTTTCTCATAATAATATTTATTTATTTTATTTATTTTTATAATCAAATTTGCATGTAAATTAATTAGGGTTTAATTTAGGTTAAAAAAATTCAATATTTTCTTGAATAAATTAAAATAATTAAAATTAGGTTTAGCATTTTATTTTAACTTTAATTAATTCCTTCTCTTTCTATTAAATCCTAAAAATATTAAAAATACCAAAAACATCTTTTTTTTAATTAATCAACTTCACTATTAATTTAATTGTTGCAAAAAGGGTCCAACGCCCTCGTTTCGATTTAATTTCGCATATTTATTTTATTTTGCTTAAATAATTATGTATCTCTCCCGAGGCCTTGTAAATTTATATTTCTCGCACTTTATTTTCTTTAATTCTTTATTTTCCTGTCAAATCGGGTTCGAGAAATTTTGGCGATGTGGACCCGCGCTATTTGTAATAGCTTTAGATTTACTTTTCCTTGCAACTCTTAATTGTTAAACAAAGCATGCAAGAATGAATGGCCTTAAAATAAAAACAAGCGTAGCTCACTCATAACATGACAAGATAAATACAAATGAAAACGACACACAAATCGCACACACCACCCCTAGGGTACGCCTCACTGTTGCCTTGCCTCGAAAGGTGATCGTCGAGTAGAGGATGTCTTAGTAAGTCCTCATGATCCGGGAACCTGGCATGAGGGTAGCTTCTAAGGTGTCTTCCCATTGCTCTGGTGATCACCATGTCCCGAACCTCGAATTGACCCGAACACCTCCAACGGTGGTGCTACCTACCTCTCAATGGTGGGATGGCACTACTTTAAAGGACATCTACACAGACGAATTCCTTAGGGTAGGTAGGTTCTCGTAGATACTTGCTCTAAATTTCAAAACAAATTCAAAAATACTTTTCACACCAACACATTTTCAAAAAGCTTTCGAAAGCAATTTTTCAAACACTCTTGAGGACCGATACAAGAGTCGAACTGGAATTTTCAAAGAAACTTTTTAAAACCCACAATTGAAAAGCAAACAAACCAATTTTGAAAACACAATAAGCAAGTATCTAAGAGCCCATGGATAACCATGGATAGAAAGGGTGCTAATACCTTCCCTTTCTATAACCTACCTCCCGAACCGAGAGCAATCTCTTTAAGGAATTTTTATGTGCTTTTGTCCTTTCCATTTGGAGAAAATAAAAGACGGTGGCGACTCTTGCTTCCGCGACATTTCGCGAACCAGCGTTAAACAGTCAGTTCCAGATCCACCGATCACAGAAGGTGTTCGCACATTTTCCGTCCATGGTTTTCCATGGGTTCTTAGGTACTTGCTCATTTTTGAAAATTGTTTGTGCTTTGTGTGTTTTGAAAATTGTTTTGAAAATGCCTTAGTGCGGCGATTAACTTTATGGTAACTCTTGTATCAGTCCTCAAGAGTGTGATAAAGTGTTTTGAAAACTTTTGTTTGAAAAGTATTTGAAAGTGTAGTGTGCAAATTTATTTTAACAAGCATCTAAGAACTTATCTACTTATACTCGAAAATGTCGTTCTTTTCTCCTTATCCTTTAGACAGTGCTATCCTACTATTAGTGAGTAGGTAGCCCCATCGTTGGATGTATGAGGGACAGGCGCGGATCATTCTTATGGTCATAGAAGGTAACATATAGGGATACCTTAGCAGTTCGAAGGGACTGTCATCATATATTCGAAGGCAACATCGAGGGACAAGATCATTTCTCATAGGCAACTCGAGGGACATTGAGAGACTATGATCTTTATGATGACTTTAACTGAGGGTCTTTGCTAAGGGTATCTCTACGTTCGAGGGACATGACCATTGTTTTTCTGAAGGCAACAAGTGAGGTTACCCTAGAAGTGCGAGTGTGCAAATGATTCAGTTTGGTTATTTATCTTGAAATTAGGGTTTTCTATCATTCATTTTTATCTTTCTATACAATTTTATTAATCTAAGCATTGCATAAAATATAGTAGCTGAAGGTAAAGACGGAAATGTAAACCTAGGCTATTACAGAGCTTTGGGGTAGTTATATAATAGTGAAGAGTGCAGAAAAGAAATCCTAAAACTATTACATCTCGGAAGCAATTACATGATAATGATGAAAAAAAGCGGGAAAAATAAAGTTACGTTATTACAGTTGAACGCCCTATACACTTTATCTAGGAAAATAAAAATAAGATAAAAATAAAAAAGAAAATATTTTGGTGATTTTTTTATGAAAAAATGATTTATGATAATTAATTAAATAAACCTAAGAACCTAATTAATTTTAATTAATAAAAAAAATATCAATTTTCAAAAAAAAGTTAAATAAAATACCTAAATCCTAATTAGTTCGAATTAAAAAAAATTGAAAAAAAAAAGATTAATTAAAAAAAACCTAAAAACCTAATTAATTTTAATTAAAAAAGATTAATTTTGAAAAAAGTTAATTAAAAAAACCTAAAAACCTAATTAATTTTAATTAAAAAAAGGTTAATTTTGAAAAAAAAGGGGTAATTAAAAAAACTTAAAACCTAATTAATTTTAATTAAAAAAACATTTTTAAAAAATAGTTTATGTGTAATGATTAACAAAAACGAATTAAGTTTGCCAAAAAATAGATAGGGGAAGAAACATCAATGAAAAATAGGGTTAGAAAATACAAATAATACAAATGTCAAGGGTAGATGTTGAACCAAAAATTAATTTAAAACCTAAAATTAAATTTAAAAAAACTTAAAATTAATTATTCGAGTTTATTATGAAAAATCAAAGGTTTGTGAAAAATGTTATGTTTTATGAAAAAAAGGTTTTAAACAGAAAGAATAAAAATAGGTAAAAGGATAAATAGAACGGAAGAAAACCAAAACCAATAGGGGTGGGTGTTGAACCCAAGCCCTTAACCTTCTCAAGATGAGTGCCTCGTCATGCATTAGTGGTTGTTCTGTTTTGACCTTAGCGTTTTGTAATAACCCAGCATGGGACCCTGTCTAAATCTGCAGTGTTGAATCTCATGAACACATTAAATAAATTACTATATCATGAAATACAAATAAAGCAAATATATGAATTTTTATAATGTTAAAACCGATATGGCATATATGAATGCTTCTATACCCTTTTGATTATGGAGATCAAACCAGCCTTACCCTTACTGGAGAAGTAGTGAGATGGAAGTTTGTAACAAGGATGATTTGTCTGTAGTGAGATGGGGTTGTGGAATTTGATATTTTGACAGGGTTGTGGAAAAAGTTTTTACGTTGTCCTGTTTGTGTGAAAAGAATGAGATTATATAAAGGAAATTAGAGAAAAGATATGGGTTTTTAATGTGCAATTGGGCCTCCAATAACCACAAGCAATAGTGCAGATTTTTATTCACTTGAGTCTAACACGTTCCAGGCTAAATTACAGGGACTTAAGTGCAATTTTTAAAGTTGAAATGTGAAAGAAAATGTAGCCGATATCAAGAACTAACTCCTGTCCGAAAATGGGCTCAATCAGATAAACGGTGAATTAGTTATGAATTTTTGAAGTTTTGCCTCAGATAAACTTATTTTGGGCTCCATTGTCACCTCTGACACGTTCTTCAATAAAAAACTGGTATTGATCGGAGCAGAACCTGGTCTTGACTTTGGAAGCGAAGTTGTAGATTTCTGAGTCAATAACCTTGTGTAAAAATATTTGGCCGATCCAATAAAAATTGACCGAGTTATGAATTTTCGAAGTTTCAACCCAAATGAAATAATATTCAGCATTCAGGATTTTTGGCGCGTCACACGCACTCTGAGAAAAAAACAAAGGCCTTTTGGATATTGTTCGAACTCGATACCTCCTGTGAAAATGTATCCAACTCAATTTTTAAACTTTTGGTGCCCGAACCAGCTCGATACGATGAAAATCGACCAAGTTATGATTTTATGAACATGATGCAAATAAACTTCTGTCACAAATTTTATGTATAAAAATACTTGATAAATCCACATTTTTGAAGATCGTTTGATCGAAATTGGCTTCCAGTCGTGACTGATTAAAACGTAGATGACGTCAAGACGAAATTTTGGCCACCGGAACGGGTTCAAAATGAACCACGATATTCAAGTTATGAATTTTTTTGTTCGTAAAAACTGCACTTTCAGCATACCTTTTCACAATATTTCTTCGAGAAAAAATCGCACATTTGGAGACCTTCTTTAAAGAATTGGCTCTCGAGCGGAACCTGAATTTGAGAATATGTTATCAAGGATACCTTGGCGAAAGAACATCTGAATATGACGCGCCGGGTTGGACTCGTGAATCTTTGAATCCTGAATCGTTGCGAAACGGCGAACCGATCTTCAGCACGAAAAATACTCTGAGAACATCCATTGACGAAATAAACTTCACTTGTAACATGAAGAAGCTTGCTAAATATACATTGATTCCATAACTATAAAACCAATGATATGCATGTATGTAATAATGAAATGTAAGCCAAAAAGGTTGACATAAAGAGGATAAATTTTGAGGTATAACACATAGCATGCTGACCCTCCAAGCCCAATCGAAAGGCACAACATGATGACCCTCCAGGCCCCAATCAAAAGACACGCTTACACTGGTGCCAGCCCCCAATCGAAGGAAGCCAGAAAATGCAGAATTGAAGGGTTTTCTGCCTTAATCGAAAGACCTTCATTTTTCTTGCTTTTATCTTATTTTTTGCCTCTATATTTTCATGCACTTCAATATGGTTGTAATAGTGTAGGATTTTATCTTTCTGCATTTTATTACTTTTGTATGTTTGCTAGTAAAATAGGGAATGTATGGCAAGATAAAAACAACAAGTAGACAACCCCTAATCAAATACTAAATGCATACAAATCAAACACACCATTCACACATGCACCCTTAGGGTAATCTCACTTGTTACCTCGGAAAAATAGTCATGTCCCTCGAACATGGGCGTTTTAGCAAAGACCCTCCATAAAAGATCGTAGTCCCTCGATGAGCCTCAATGTTGCTTTCGATAAATGATCTAGTACCTAAACGACATTGCTAAAACGTCCCATAGGTTACCTTCTATGACTATACAAACGTTCCACGCCCGTCCCTTTACATTCAATAATGGGGCTTCTTACCAAATCATTAGTAAGATAGAAACATCTAAAGGAGGAGGAAAACAACGTTTAAAACCTTTTGAGTAGGTAGGTTACTCCTAGTTGCTCGCTTTCTGACAACAACAAAATTTTATACACCAACACTCTCATCTTGAAACATTTTCAAAAGACAAACACTTTGTACGCGCTCTTATAGAAACGAGAACCATTACAAAGACACCTTTTCAAAATCACTTTCAAAAACAAATTCCACAAACACTTCTTTGAACTATTTTCCAAAACAACACTTTGTACGCGTTCTTATAGAAACGAGAACCATTACAAAGACGTTTTTCAAAATACTTTCGAAACCTACACCACAAGAACATTTTCAAACAAAAGCAAGTGATTTAGAAAGCAACTAAGAGCCCGTAGATAACTACGGATAAAAAGGGTGTTAATACCTTCCCTTTTCATAACCTACCGCCCAAACTCAAGAAATAATCTTGAAAGGTCTTTCCTGTTCTTTTCATCCTTTCCTTATTGGATAAAAGAAAAGTCGGTGGCGAAAATTGTGATCAAATGCAAAACACCCAAGTCAGTTCTCCCACCGCGTTACAGAACTGGCAACTCTGCTGGGGAAGTTGCTTAAAAGTGGGGTTACCTTAGGGCTAGATCACTTTTAGTTGCTTTTCATTGTTTGATTTGTTTGCTTTACATTATGGTTCCTTGTTTGAGCTTGTTTTGATCCTCTACCCGGATCTGGGGCACCTTTTTAGGTAAGTAGCAATAGATTGTGGAAACTGTACAGCGTAGACCGATATGGTTGAAGCAATGGCTATGTTAGTGTGACGTATTTGTTGGTACCGGTATACCTTGTGTTGAATCGAGGAGAATACGGGACCGCTGAGCAGTGTCATAAAGCACTAACTAACCTTAGAATCTTAATTGAACAACTTGGCCATTAGGAAGTAATGAGATAGCCGGTTTCGGTGGAAAGAGGAAAATTGGTTGATACTCGATACAACGCTCATTGAGATCGAACTTTTAGGATATCTTAGCCACAAGAAAAGATTGATTGAGCTGAGACAATGCCTAAAAGAAAGGTCAGTGATATTGAGATCCCTTAGAACCCGATTAATATTACTAGGACAGGTTAAGCCAACTAAACCTCAAGAGGGTACTTACCTATTAAACTCCATGTAAGCCTAAACATAAGGACTTGTCTGATTTGTGTATATATGACTATTTGTACATAACAACTTGCTTACTTTGCATACTTGTACATAACATCATGACATCATACCATAGCATTTTCAATAACCATTTCAAGGATCTCAAGGGTTTATGATGCAGGATCCTGTTGAACGAGACGCGTATCAAGGGGAAAAAGGATTCATTCTCTAATCAAACACCGTCAAGACCAAAGCACGGTAACTTGAGTCAAGGGCTATGACCCACTTGACATTGTGAGCTTGATTCTCGTGGAAGGATATCCACTGATACGAAGTTCTCCAATCAAAGCGGTTGATCAAAATTCAACTTCTAACACCTTCTTGTGTTTACCCCGTGAGATCCTTGAAAACATGTACCCACATATCATGCATCATATCATGACAGGCTTTTCCACACAGGTCTCCTTATCTTCTAACTGTTTATTTTAGTAGAGATGGCCCTAGAACAGACCATCAAGAGCATTCAGATTCAAAATGCTCAACTTCAAGAGAAGTTCTTGAACCTATCCAAGGGACAAGAAGATGTGAAGGTGCTCCTCACCAGGTGAATGATCATGGGAAATCCGGGGGATGACATAGATGACCAGTTAGAGCGGCTACAAACCGAGATAGCCATAATGAAGGTCCAAATGATGGGACAATTGGTGGGCCAGATGGCTCTCATCCAAGACTTAGCTCAGGGACAAGAAGAGCTAAGGATCCTCGTCAATAAACTTCATCAAGACAGTGGCGATCAGATGAAACAAACCGTCGAGATTGGGGATTAAGTCACCATTCAGTCTCCCATGGGACAAGGGGCCGGTTTGGTGGACAGTAGACTGTTCCAAATTGCCGCCACATCTCGAGTCCAACAACAACCTTGCCAATAATAACAAGGTAATCAGCGCAAGGAGGCCGCACCTAAGAGACAATTTACCAAGATCGGCATGTCGCTAGCTCAGGTGCTACAACACATGTTGAAGGAAAAGCTAATTACACTAAAGGCTCCTCCAAGGAATCCTAACACTACAGCTCTTAGTTACCATCCCAAGGAGAGATGTGCATACCATTCTGATAGTCCTGGGCATGATACGAATGGTTGTTGTGCTCTAAAGAACAAGTTTCAAGACCTGATCGACGAAGGAGCGTTGGAATTCGCACAAGATGGTCAATTGGAGATTTTATATCACCCCTCAAGGGCATCCATATGAAGCGATGACCTGGGCGAGGAATTTTTTTGTTTATTTGAATTCTCAGTTGTAATTTCTTTGTTTTCTTAAACACTTATCTTTATGTCAGACTTTGGTTACTCTCATTAGTGCATTAAATATGTTTGTCTTGAATCAATCCATTCATTTTCATTATATTTAAACTATGCTTTTTACTCCCTTTATGATATTCAACTCTTGTTTTAAAAGTTGCAAGCCTTTAGAGGGAGGATGACGAAAACAATGCCATAATCTCATGCAATATGCTTTTGGATAAGACCTTGTTGATGATATACAGGCGTTCTTTCAATTCCTAAACACTAGAGTTATAAGGAGGATAATCCCTATTCAACCTTTTCGAGCCAAAGAAGTAGAAGTTTTCTTTTTCACACAAATTGAAACCTTTAATCAGAACCTGGGGCAGGGTAGTCTCTCAGTTAATATGCGTTCAGTCACAAACTTTCACTTCGTAATACAACGAATGACATCAAAAACATTCCACTGGAATCAAAAGACGGTGATGGTTCCCTACCAAATAGGCAGTCATTATCTCTCAAGAGAAAAGCCCACTAAGTCAAAATCTACAAAGGAGACTTAAGAAAAACCGGGGCATCCCACTGGCTGTAATCTCAAAAACAAGAACAGTCAGGCAAAATCAGGGATAATAAATCAAAAAGAGGTCACTACAAATCCTTAACAACACGGAAAATATGGAAAAAACGATTGCCTTCCAACAAACTTAACTTGTCTGAACCATCACCAAAACACCATTCCAGACTCAACTGGAGTTCAAACGCACAATTAACTGAGCTTAGGATTGAAGGACATCACGAAGAACGGGCGGGTACAAATACACTTTCAGCCTTATCCTTTTCTTCTTAAACCGTGAACCAAGCCACATTACAACCCTTCAAAAGTCCTAATTGAAGCACGAGTTAGTTCGAAAGCATACTGTTATAAAAGGTATCCTGACTCCTGTAAGGCTTTACTCCAAATCCTGAGTTGAATTTTCTTGCAAAATTATTTTATCTACTAAAATACATTTTCAAAACTTCAAGACAAGCATAAACTTTGCATTATTTGAATATCGTTGTTTTCATATGGCTAATTGTTTGACAGCGGAGAAATTCACACAAAAAATATCCAGCAAACGAAATCTCTCTCAGTGAACAAAATCATTTCAAATAGGATGACACTTCCAAATGACAGATCTCTTGTAAACAAGGGGGCATGACATGTCACTATCCAAATCACCTGGGGAAGTCCAGTCAAGATTCTAAGAAATCTCTCAAGAAGTGCTGAATAACCAGGGGCAGGTCTGTATCTGAATCACTTGGGGAATCGAACACAAATCCCGACAAAGGGTTATATACAGTCAAACATTTTCTATCAGTGCCACAAGCACTTGCTACCAGGGGCAATGACAAACCCCCCACAAAGTCCTTTTTGTAGGATGATCCCTAGTCGTAGTTTCAATCTCTGAAAACTTCTCTCCAACAGATTGTCAACAGGGTTTACTTTCCCAACAAACAGCAAGATTCCCCAGCTTGAATTTGCCTCCCAAGACTATCACACATCAAGAGACCACAACTCCTCTTCCCTAGTAGACTTCTCTACAATCCCTAGAGATAACTCCCCAGTAGAGCAACAGAGACTCCTAAACTCTTTTCCCCAAACAGAGATCAACACTCTCCCCAGAGCTTTCTTAAACAAGCCAGTATTGCCCAGCAGATTTCTCCTCAAAGAACAAAAACAGGAATCCCCAGTGGAAATATCCTAAAACAAGGTCCGAAGAGGAGTATACTCTTCATCCACAGTAGAGGTCTAGGATTTCATTTCTCAAAGCTCCCTAGCACTTGTCAAGGATTTATTTTCCAAAGACAAAATTACATTCCAACAACATTTCATGCATACAACATAATCTCATTTACGCCATGCATTTCATCCATCATGATATTACATACATCTAATCCTTTACCTTTTCAGGAAAAGATCAATAGATAAGTGTCATTAATTATCTATAAACTTCTCCAAGACAAAATCAAGCTTATATTTCTTCATCATCTTTTGGAGTAGCAATCGTCCAAGATTCCTTCATTATCCACTGAGGTAGTAATCGTCCCAGATTCCTTCATCATCTTTTGGAGTAGCAATCGTCCCAGATTCCTTCATCATCTTTTGGAGTAGAAACCGTCCAAGACTCCTTTACTATCCACTGAGGTAGTAATCGTCCCAGATTCCTTCATCATATTTTGGAGTAGCAATCGTCCAAGATTCCTTCATCACCTTTTGGAGTAGGAATCGTCCCAAATTCCGTCATCATCTTTTGGAGTAGTAATTGTCCAAGATTCCTTCATTATCCACTGAGGTAGTAATCCTCCCAGATTCTTTCATCATCTTTTGGAGTAGCAATCATCCCAGATTCCTTCATCATCTTTTGGAGTAGTAATTGTCCAAGATTCCTTCATTATCCATCGAGGTAGTAATCGTCCCAGATTCCTTCATCATCTTTTGGAGTAGCAATCATCTTAGGTTCCTTCATTATCTATTGAGGTAGTAATCGTCCAAGATTCCTTCATTATTTGTTGAGGTAGTAATCGTCTCAGATTCCTTCATCATTTGATGAGGTAGTAATCGTCCAAGGTTCCTTCATTACCGTTTGGAGTAGTAATCGTCTAGGATTCCTTCATCATCTATCACAATCAAGCTTCATACTTACAGATTAATAACTGAAACAAGACAGGACAATTATCTGTGAATAAATTGACCGTAGATCAATTCCTGAAACAAGACAGGGTAACCATCTACATGACAAACACTTTGTGATACGGTGGGAGAACTGACTTGGATTTTTTGTGTTTTATCACAAATGTTGCGGTTAGCAAGAGTCGCCACTGACTTTTCTTTTATCCAAAAGGAAAGGCTGAAACGAACAGGAAAGACCTTTGAGATTATTTGTTGAGTTTGGGGGGTAGATTATCAAAAGGGGAGGTGTTAGCACCCTTTTCTATGGGCTCTTAGTTGCTTGCTAGATCATTTGCTTTTGTTTGAAAATATGCTTTGTGTGGTTTTTGAAAGTATTTTGAAAAGGCGCCTTTGTTTAGGCAAACTTTGTAATAGTTCCCATTCGTAAGAACGTATACAAAGTGTTGAGCTTTTGAAAATATTTCATGTTTGGAAAAGGTTTTTGAAAGTGTTTTGAAAGTGTTGGTGTTTGTTTTTTTTTTAAATAAGCAAGGATGTTTGATTTAAAAGTGAGCAAGCAACTAGGAATAATCTACCTAATCAAAAGTCTTATGTTCATTTCTTCCTTTCCTTTGATATTGATATCTTACCATTGATTTGGTAAGAAGCCTTATCTTTGGATGTAAAGGGACGGGCGTGGGTCATCGTATAGCCATGATAGCAATGTTGTAAGATGTCTTAGCATTTCTCTTTGAGGGACTAAGATCATTTTTAAAGGCAACATTGATAGCGTCATCGAGGGACTATGATCTTATATTTTTGACTTCTTTTTGCTAGGATATCTCACATGCATAACATGGCCATTTTGGTCAGGCAACAATGTGGAATTACCCTAAGGGTGTAAGTGTGCAAGTGTGTTTGATTTACATGCATTGTTTATCTTGAATTAGGGTTTGCTACTTGTTGATTTTATCTTTCCGTAAAAACCCTAATTACTAGCATTTATATAAAGTGATAAATTACGGAAAGTAAAATTACTACGCTATTACATCATTAGGGGAGGGGGTATACAAATTTACAAATGGGGATTTACAAGAAAATTAAACCTATTTATCTATTACAACCATATTGGATATTGTGCAAGAATTGAAACATATAATGTACAAATGTAAATGGAAAAAAGAAATTATTTTTATTTGGATTTTGTTAAGGGTTTTAACCTAATTACTAAAAGGGAAAAATAATTGATTAAAAAAATATAATTTAACCTAAATTTAATAAGAAAATAAAATAGGTTAAAAAGTATTTTTTAGGGTTTTTTATGAAAAGTTTTAAGTTAAATGATAATAATATGAAAATTAAAAGAAAACCTAAATTCTAAGTTAATTTTAATTTAAAAGAAAAAATAAAATAATAATTAAACATAAGTCTAAATATTAATTATTTAAGAAAAATAAATTAATTTGTTTAAGAAAATATTTTTGTTCTTTTGTTTTATAAGGAAATAAAATATAAATGAGCATTTTTTAATATGTAAATAAACAAATTAAATATTTTTGGATTTTTTATTAATAAAAATAATAATAATGATAATAATAATAGTAGTAATAAAAAATAATAAATAAAATAAAAAAGTAATATAAAATATAAAAGAAAATAAATAAAATGAAAAATCAAATAAAAATGGTTTGGGTCAGGGGTATGAAAATAGGCAGGGGGGTCAAAAATCAGCAAAAATGTCTAAGCTCAATGATGAAGGCCCGTGTGCCTGTTTGCTGGAATAAAAAAGAAGAAAATTTGTGAAAAGTGAACAAAAGGTAGCGTTGGATGTTAAACCCATGACCTCCCATGTAAACGCGCGCTACCTTTGCCACTGGGGTGGCTGTACATCCGGTAACATAAACAAAACAATAAATATGTAACATAAGTTATGCCATGAATATAACTTCATCTACAACCTCCATCCATGGATTATGTAACTTCACCATTTCTCAACAAAAATGAAATATGCAAACATGAAAGTTGTTCCATTTTTTCTCACGAATCCGACCATATAAATAACTAAAGCTATAAATAAAAGATGAATGAGAATTTCTAAAAGTACCAAATTCTGACCTAATTATTTCAGCAAGTTCAAACTTAAAATTCTCACTACTCAAGCAATATAAATGAAATATATGGACATGTACAGTTTCAGGGTAATGATGTCTACATTTTATCTTCACAAATACAAGCCTAACAATTCATAAATGAGAAGATAAAAGTTCAAATAATATACCTCAAAACTGGAAATCGTGAAATGATTTTGAGCTGCTTTCAAGGATTTGTGATGATTAGGTTAGCTTCCTCAAGTTACCAGGAAGCTAATGCAATGATTAGCTTGAGCAATGGATGGCTCGAATGGCTTGGAGAAGTCAATGTGCAGAATCTATGTTTTGGTTATGGAGGTTATGGTAAATGGTGTTACAGTTCTGGAATAAGGATGGGGGTGGATTATATTTGATGTGTGGGAGCTTTGGGAATCAAAAGGCCAAGAAATGCACGAGGGAAATGGAAGTTATAAGTTCAAAGTCAGAAACTGTGCAACAATGGAGTTTTTGACAATTTCTGGTTTGAGGGAGTTTGGGAGAATTTCAGGGTGCTTGAGCTCATGTCTTAGCTCAAAAATAGTGACTCTATTTATAAGCAACGAGTTTGGAGACTTGTTGTTGATCAGAATTCAAAAACAAATGTTTAAACTCAACATGTGATTTTTGGGAAATCCAAGTTTCAATGCCTTGTGTACTTGCTAATGTAGAGTGGTTATGATTTAAACAAGTTTGCTTCTGACTTTGTAGATGGAGTGTGATTAGAGGGAATAGGTTAGAGGCTCAAGAATTGACTTTGTGCATAAAGCTTGCTTTTCAAGAATGGCATTCTTCACTTTCTTCACAAAATGGCAATGTGAATTGGATAAAGCTTAAACCACTTGGATTATAGCTCAAAAGTTTGTGTAATCCATTAATGGTGGATAGATACACAAGTTAGAAGGCCTGCAAAGAAATATTATGCAGCCTAACATTGAAATTGAGTTATGTGTTCATCCAGAAATGACTTGTAATTCAAGAATGAAACTCTAACTTCTTGCCTTCGATTCTCCTTGCTCAAGTATGACCTCAATGAGTTCTTGGACATTTTGTAAAGCTTGTAAAATCCTATACAAATTATATGTTGGGCATTTTTTAAAATTCATCTTGGAACCATGTGAAAAATTGCCATGAAGTTAGGTCAAAATCCTGCCTAAACTAGGGCAAAATTTCACTAAGTTTAGAAACTTTGACTTTTCAAAATGAAATCTTGACTTTTGATTTATTGATTAAAAAGTTTCATTTTTTGACATGTCTTGATTAATTATGATCTTTGATATTTGATTTTGACCAAAAAGTCAAAGTTTGACTTTTCAGTGTACATTTGACTTTTTCATCAATTGACTGAAATTCATTTGTCGATCAATTGATCTTGAGAGATGTTTTGAGCCATTCCAATAGGTAAAATTGAACCATTTGAAACCTTGAGATCATAACTTAAACCAATCAATCATTTTCTAGGTCAAAAAAATCAGAAATTGCACCTTCTCAATCAAAACCTTAATTTTGACCATTTTGCCCTTTTGATGATCTGATCAAATTTCTTGAGGAATTTTAGTCCAAAATTGATCAAATGACATATATGAGTTCATAATGTTGATATGGATAAAAAATTATGAAGTTTGACTGTAAATTGACCACAGTTGACTTTTCGCAAATAATGCTGATTTTAGTTCAATTTTGATTGAGCAAAAATGTGATCCAAGACTTGAAACTTGACATGAGCAATATTGAGGGTCCAAAATGACCCATGAAAGTCATATGGGGTGTTGTACCCCAAAACTTTCCCTCCCATATTTCTCAATTCATTTCAAGTGAGGTCCTCAAATTGCTCAAGGAAGTCCAAGAGTTGACCAGACAAACTCTCTCCTAAGGCAGTCTACCCCAAATTAGGGTTTCATTTTGCATCAAGATGCTTGAGTCCAAAGGATCCCAAATTCTCACAATTGTCCTAATATGTTCTCAAGATCATCCATGTCAAGTTTCAAGCCTTGCAGAGGAAGTTTGCCCAATCAATTGCTCAAAGGCCTGAAAATCGACTTTGCTAGGGCACAAGTCAATTGTGGCCCACATACAGTCAAACTTCAAGATTTTTGGTCAACATTCTCATTTTGAAGTATTATTCATCATTTGATCAAGGTTTGATCATGATTCCTCAAGGATTGCTCACAATTCATCAAAACCCAAAAGTTGCTAAATTAGGGTTTTGTAGGAAAAGTCAACTCAACTCAACTTTGACCAAGCATAACTTTCTCATACTTTATCAAAAATGACCCATCCAAAGCTCATATTGAAGATAATGTAATTCCCTGCAATACATCTTCATTTCCCAAGTTCAAAATATGCACTCACAAGAAGATATGAATTTGGACATTATAGGTCACTTTGGAAAGTCAACAAAAACACCTTTTATGTCAAAGCTTCATACATGAACATGGAAGACTCAATTAAGATGATACCAAAAGGGTTGCTTAGAGAACATCTTAAGCTTTCTAAAAACTCACAAAACACATCTCTAGGGTCAAAGTTGAAAGAGTTATGCATTGGCAAAGTTGACCCTTTTTGCAAAATTGCCAAAAGTCAAATATGACCAAAATTGCATTTTTTTGCTAAATGGGCCCAACTTTTTATGCTTGCATTGAGTTTGTAATGTGACCCACGACCCATGATCCCTTCCATTTGTCATTCTTTTATTTTTGTCATTTATTTTGATTTTATTTCAATTAAATCAAATAAAATCAAAATAAAATCATGAAAATATCAAAAACTAATCAAAGCTTGAGATTTTGGGCATGTTTAGGTCTATTATACAGCTGGAGATGGAATCAAATCGTGCAAGGCTCATATGGATACAAAAAGATTGCATTTTGCTTGATTTGAAAAGATTTTGTACAATGATCAAATCATGAATCAATAGTCCTAATTGGAGAGATTTGATACAAGTTTGCAACCCTAATTCATTCTAGGGTACATAAGGGATGATTGCAGATCAAAAAGCAAGAGGTTGGAGGCGTGAAAAACAGAAAGAAAAATTGCAAAAATTCAAGAAAAGTTACAAATCAATTTTCAGGATTCAGGCTGCTCAAGCCATTCTAAGCATCCCAATCGCTTACTGGATATCCATGGATAACATTGCAACCCTTAGCAAGCTTCCTCAAGCCTTGAAACACGCTGTAAGTTTCACACGACTTTCATATTTTCTTGAAATCAAATACGTTAATTCTGGCACTTTTAGCATGTTTGATTGGTACATTCATGATCCTTGAGTTATTTCCAAGCTGTTGATTCTATCCAATTGCGTTTTTACTGACTATACACCAAGATGCCATAGTTAGGGTTCTTGCTTCGTTTTTAGGGTTTTTCTGTACATGAACAATTGGCCATGGATAATGGTACCATGATGCTCGTGAGGTTGCAACGAGTTGATTGGTACCATTGGTTGTCATTTATCATGCCTGTGTGAAATTCTGGAGAAGCACAGGGTTGTACCTACGCCCAGTGTCCGTAGGTAAAAGTCTTTTTCCTAAAACGATAGAAGCCACGAGGAAGATGATGGCGTGGCAGGTGGTGAATGGCCCATTCAAATTTCGCGCTTTGTTTGAGTCTTACCACTTGTTTTCTCATATAATGTTTATTTGTTGTTATTTTTACAAATAACGTGGCCAACTCAGATGGTAAGCATGCAGCGTGGGAATGCCTAAGGGCCTGGGTTCGATCCCCAGGTCCCAACATTATTTCATATTATTTTGCCTTGCGTAATCAGGTGCCCATGTATCCAACAAGTCCATCATGCATCATCAATATCCCACCATAAGATCATCAAGGCTGCATATCTAACGCCTTATTCCTGAGGGTCCACCATACGCCCAGTCAAGCCAGCAGCGTGGGATTGGAAAAGCCAAACAAGGCCATCAGCATTTGGGCCCAGAATTTGCCATCAACACCCCCCATCTTACAAAGACACCAGGCCCATTCTTTTTTTATTTATTATTTTTTTTCTTTTATTTAATTTAATTATTTTTAACAAAATTAATTTCTTTCTTTACAAAAATCATAAAATCAATTTTCACAAATTTAGAATTAGGTTTTTTTTATCAAATTTTAATTTAATATTAGTTTATATTTAATTTAGGGTAATTCTAATTTTTTGTAAATAATTAAAATCAAATAGAAAAAAGTAGGTTTTGCTTTTGACTTAATTTTTTTATTTCTTTCATAAAATAAAAAATACAAAAATAGGTTCATTTATTTATTGTTCTTAATTTAAATTAATTAGTAATTAGGTTTTTATTTATTCAATTAAAACTCCATTTTTCCCAAATAACAAAAACACAAAAAAAATGATTTTTATTTTAATTAGGCTTAGTCGGGGTCAAAACCCTAATTCTCTCATTTTATATTTATCGTGCGTGCTTATTATTTTTTTGCAATATTAATGTAACTGCTCACAGTATGTAATAGTTTAATTAGGATTTTCTTTATTTATTGTTTTTATGGGTTTTTTTGGCTATGTAATTAATCCCTACCCCGAAGCCTTGTAATAGCGTAGGTTTTTATTTCTCGCATTTTTATTCTCGCAAATATTAACTGTTAGATGTATGTCAATAGGATTGTATGACAAGATTGCATGATAATTTAAAACGGCTAGAAAATCCTAATGTGCAAAGATAATAACTGGAATCAAATCACTCGCACATGCGCACTCCTAGGGTATACTCTCACTTTGGTTGCCTTCGGCAAACGGTCATTAAGTATAGGATGTCTTAGTGGTTTCCCTCCTGTCTAACAAAGATCAAAAGTCCCGTTCGGAAATGTTGCCTCGGAAATGTTGCCTCGAATATGATCTTAAGACTCTAGGGATATTACTAAGACGTCCTAACATTACTTTAGTGATCGTACGTCCCTTTCGAATTGACCCTTACAATTCCAACGACGGTGCTACCTATTTCTCAATAGTAGGATAGCACTGTCTAAAGGAAACAAGAACAAAAACAATCTTTTTTCGAGTAGGTAGATGCTAGTAGATACTTGCTCAAATCAAACTTTTTCACACCAAACACTTTTCAAACAAAGTTTTCAAAAACAACTTTGTAACACTCTTGAGGACAGAAACAAGGGTTAAAACGAAGTAAAACAAAACATTTCAAAACAAACACACACAAGCAATTTTTAAAAGATGAGCAAGTACCTAAGAGCCCATAGAAAACCATGGATAGAAAGGGTGATAACACCTTCCCTTTCTATAATCTACCCCCGTACTCAAAATCTCGAAAAAGGAATTTTTCTGTGCTTTTTTCCTTTCCAGTTGGATAAAATAAAAGTCGGTGGCGACTCTTTCTTACCGCGACATTTTGCAAAGACAAATGCAAAACGCAAACCAACATTTTTCAAAACAGTCGGTTCTACCACCGTATCACAGAACTGACGACTCTGCTGGGGACTTATAATTGGGGTATACCTTAGGATTTAGTTCATCATAAATTGCTTCTCTTGTTTGTTTTGGTTGCTTTACTTTTAAGGGTTTTATTTGGGAGTTACTATAAGATCCTAACTCGGATCTGGGGACACCTTTTAGGTAAGTAGCAATAAATTGTGAGGAAACTGTACGACGTAGACTGATACGGTCGAAGCAGTAGCTACGTTAATGTGGCACATTGGTTGGTACCGGTATCCCTTTTGCAGAAACGAGGAGAATACGGGGCTGCTATATGTGTCGTTAAGCATCAAATGACCTTAGAACCTTTAATCGACCAACTTGGCCATTAGAAAGTAGTGAGATAGCCGACCTCGGTATAAAGCTGAGAACTGGTTGATACTCAATGCTACACTCATTGAGACCATACTCTCGAGATAGTTCTGGCCGTAAGAAAAGATTGCATGAGCTGAAACCATGATCGATGGAGGATGGTCAGTGATATTGAGAACCTCTAGAACCTGGTTACTTTTTCTAGGACAGGTTAAAACCAACTGAACTTCAAGAGGGTAATACCTTTGACCTCATGCAAGCCTTAAACTTAAGGTTTTTTGTGTGACTTGTTTGACTTTGCCATGCCTGCTATCTATTATACTTGTTATTTGTTCTACTATGACATCATGCATCATAACATAGCATGCATACTTCATTACACTAACCATTTCAAAGACCGAGGGGATTTATCTTTGTTCTGTTTTGCAGATTATGGCTTTCGTGTGCAGAAATACCGTTCGAGTTAACTTTGTGCAAATACCTGCTCAACTTAAAGAGTTAGGCTCAAGAGTTTTTGAAACTTCTATGTTCATTAAGAGACATGGTCAGCTTCTTTGCCTGGTCACCTCAAAGTTTGATGAGTAGATGATGAGTGTACTTTTCCAGTTCTTCGATTCTGTGCATCATTGCTTCACCTTCCCAGATTATTAGTTGGTTCCCACTTTGGAAGAGTTTTCTCACTTATTCGGTATATCCATCCTTGAGAAGATGCCCTTCACAGGTATGGAAGAGACTCCTAGACCAGAAGACATTGCCTCAGCTCTGCATCTAAAATGGGCTGAAGTGGTATCCAATTGGGAAACACGAAGCGGGGGTCGAAGGGTTCTTAGCCGAATTTCTGATAGATCAGGCTCAGCTATTCTGGGGTAATTTGGATTTTCAGGCTTTTGAAGATGTCTTGGCTCTCCTTATCTACGGTTTGGTTCTCTTCCTGAATCCGGATTCCTTTGTAGATGTGCATGCTGTCATGATTTTCCTTTCTCGCAATCATGTGCCTACTCTACTGGGTGATATCTTGCATGCCCTCTACACTCGTACTGTGCGAAGAAGAGGGACTCTTATGTGTTGTATGTCATTGCTGTCAAGGTGGTTTATTTCCTACCTCCCTAGGTCTATGCTGAAGAACGAAGTAGGTTTGGGTTGGTCCTACAAAATAATGTCACTTGCCCATACATATATTCTTTGGTGTTCCTGGGCTATGGAAGACACTACTGTCATTGATTGTTGTGGGGGATACCCTAATGTCCCATTGCTTGGAATCAGAGGGGGTATAACCTGTAATCCTTGTTTAGCTTTGCGACAATTTGGTCGTGTTCAGAGAGATGGTCTCCATGAGCTACTTCTGGAGGATATTGCCTTTGACTACAAGGAAGATATTAAGGAGCACCGCCGAAGGTTCATACGAGCTTGGGGCATGGTGAACAGATCTGACACCCAAGAGTTGAGACCAAGTACTTCCCTTCCTATGCATCCTTACCTCCAATGGGTCCGCGCTCGGGCCCAGAATCTTGGGATGCCTTATGAAGTCGCATTGCCAGTGATTGTGGAGCCCATTAATGAACAATGTGTTCCTTACACGGTTATTTATGCTTACATGCCCACTAATCCTGGGGCATTGCAGAGGTCTTGGATTCAGCTGAAAGAGGAAAGGGATACTTACCAGGAGAAATACCATGAGCAAGAAAGGAAGATTTTGAAGCTCACCAGGCAGCTCGTAGAAGAATGAGTGATCAATGACTACGTTAGCACAAAGAGGAAGCGTCCATGGGATTTTTGATTTTTTCTTTTCTAGTTTTAGATTTGTTTTCCATTTACTTCTTTGTAACGCCTCAAAGGCATTGTTGAACCCTTTACAAGTTAATCTAATAAAGTTTGTTTATTTTTGGTTTGCAAATTTAAATCTCCCAAAGTCTTTGAAATCATTACATACGCATCCCATTATCATGCACATCATTACAGGTACCATTATAGGTTTATCATCTCCTTCGCTGTTTATTTCAGAAGAAATGTCTTCTGATCAAGCCATCAAAGATCTTCAGGCACAGAACGCCCAATTTCAAGAGATGTTCTTATGCTTAGCTAAAGGGCAGGAGGATTTGAAGACTCTCATTCTGAAAGAGAAGAAGAAGAAAAAGGTTATTCTTCTGAGTATGGGCAAAAGGTTTGGGAATAGGTTGCAATAGCAAGCTGGTCTGATCTCTTCGTCCAAGGACGGGGAAAACCAAGAAGAAGAAAAGGGCTCCAGTCCTGCAGTTTCTGATAATGATACTGACTTTGATGATGAGCAATATCCTCCTGTCGAGGATAGGTACAAGAAGCTAGAAGATCGGTTGAGTGCTATGGAGATTCAAAAGATCCCTGGTTTGGATTTTGGAGAATTGGGATTGGTATCGGGAGTGGTGATCCCTCATAAGTTCAAAGCTCCGATTTTTGCTAAGTATGATGGAGTGTCCTGTCCAAAACTCCATCTCCGCTCGTATGTCAGGAAAATCCAACCCCACACTGCTGATAGAAATTTGTGGGTGAATTTATTTTAAGATAGTCTGTCAAGGACTCAGCTTGAATGGTTTTATCAATTGGAAGGAGCCAACGTCCGAAACTGGGAAGACCTTGTTGCTGCTTTTTACAGACAGTATCAGTATAACGCCGACCTTGCTCCCACTCATACTCAGCTCCAGGGTATGTCCATGGGTGTGAGTGAAGGTTTTAAGGACTATGCTCAAAAGTGGAGAGATTTGGCTGGCAGGGTTCAACCCCCTTTATCTGATCGAGAGTTAGTTGATATGTTCTTGGGGACGCTATCTGGTCCATTTTTCAATCATCTGATCGGCAGTTCGTCATCTGGATTTAATGAGTTAATCTTGACTGCAGGGAGAGTAGAAGCTGGTATCCGAAGTGGTAAAATACAGAAGGATACTTCATCAAGTGCAGTGAAGAAGCCTTTCACCAGTAAGAAAGAAGCTAGTGCAATCTACGGCCCGAGGGGCCAAAGCAGACCTGAACACCGTCAAGCAGTAAATGCAGTAGTGATATCAAGACCCACAGTTGCTCTACAAGCAACAATCAAAAGAGAGCGGAAAGACCACAAAGGCAGTACACTTGACTCAATATGACCTTGTCTTAAATTCTACCACAATTATTGAAGACTAATCTGGTAACTCTGAGGGAGGCCCCGAAGAACCCCAACACCACTTCTCCCCACTATAACTCGAATGCCCGTTGTGCCTATCACTCTGAAAGTATAGGTCATGATACAAACAACTGTTGGGCCTTAAAAAACAAAGTGCAAGACTTGATCGAAGCCCAATAGATTGAGTTTGACGCTCCGGAAAAGCCCAACGTCATAACTTCTCCCATGCCCAAACATGGTCATGGAGTAAATGTTGTAGATGATGATTTATTTGTGACCTCTATGGAAGAAATCTCTACTCCTTTGATGACAGTTAAGAAGAATTTGTTGTTGGCCGGTTTATTTCCGGGCTATGGTGAAGGTTGCCACATGTGTTCAATTCTGCCTGCTGTTTGCCACTTATTGAATTCAAGTGTTCAGCGCCTGTTGGATAACAAAGAGATCATGTTTGAAAAGACTTTGATTCTGTTGGTTCCAATTCAAGATGTTGCCATCATAACCATTTCCACCAATCCTTCCAAGGTTTCCTCGAGAAAGCCTGTTAGGATTACACCCGTTTCAAGAATCACTCCGTTAATAATTACTGTCCCTGGTCCTATCCCATACACTTCGGACAAGGTTGTCCCTTGGCACTATGGTGTTGATGTGTATTACCATGGTATTAAGCAAGAGTTGAAGAATGAAGAAGTTGATACTGATGTCAGCAATATTTCTGGGGACAGCAAGGTCACCATGAGTGGAAGACTCTTTTCTCCCGAGATTTCCCCTCTGGCTGTCCACAAACCCGTTGTCATTCCATTTGCTAGTACATCAGCTATTGTTCCAGTTCCTATTCTAGTTATCACCCCTGTCGCCGAGCCATATGAGACTCGGGGCAAAGAAATCAAAGGTGAGCCTTCCCGGATGGAGGTGCCTAGAAAAATTGTGTTGGAAGCCTCTAAACAAGAGATAGAAGAAATTTTGAAGATTATCAAGAAGAGCGACTACAACTTAGTCGAGAAGCTGGGGCAGACCCCATCAAAAATCTCTATGTTGTCCTTGTTGTTGTGTTCTGAAGCCCATGCAAAGGCTCTAATTGCATTCCTCAAGACTGCGCATGTGCCACAGGAAACTTCTGCCGATCAATTCAAAGACTGCGTAGCTAGTTTGACTATCAACAATGGGCTGGGTTTCTCAGATGCAGACCTGATTGCTAAAGGAAGAAATCATAATGATGCTCTGCACGTCTCGATCGAGTGCAGGGGCACTACTATGGCCCATGTACTAGTGGATATCGGGTCCTCATTGAATGTTCTGCCAAAGAAACATTAGACTGTCTGGATTGTGAAGATTTGATTCTGAAGCCGAGTAATATTATGGTCAGGGCTTTCAACGGGTCAAAAAGGATGGTGCATGGGGAAGTGGACATCCATGTTAAAGTTGGCTCTCATACTTTTGGATCCACCTTCTATGTAATGGACATCAGAACATCATATTCTTTCTTGCTGGGTCGTCCTTGGATTCATAAAGTTGGGGCAGTGACTTCAACGCTCCATCAAATGCTGAAATATCCGGTAAAGGGGAAGATTGTCATGGTACGGGGTGAAGAGGAGTACATGGTGAGTCATCTCAATTCCTTTCGCTACATGGAGATGGATGGGGAGTTCATCGAAACTCCTTGTCAGAACTTTGAAGAGGTCCCTCAGACTTTGGCGTCAACTGAAGTTGCTACCGACAAACCTCCGATGAAGATGGCTTCTCTCAAGGATGTCAGGGCTGTAATTGAAGAAGGTGGGTGTAAAAATTGGGGTCAGCTCCCTGATTTCACGCACAAAACTGACCAATTTGGTTTGGGCTTTACTACAGGGGCTCAAAGGGCTGTTAGGTGCGCACGGATTGGAAGACCTCCTCTGCATATCAGCAACCAAGGAGTTAATGCAATTGAAGATGGTGAAGAAGATTCAGATATCGACAGCTGGATCTACCCTACAACCAATGGTGGATTGAGCAACTAGACGACGAAGGACTTCACACCTGTTTCTTTTATTCCGCAGTAATTGACTTTTGTTTTAAAGAGTTATAATAAACAGTTTGAAACTTTTCGGCCTAGTGCCTTGCCCGAGGCACTTTGGCCTTGCTTGTGAGGGCTTATTATTTTTCATTTTCATATATCATTAATAAAGCATTGGACGTTTCTTGCATTACAAATTTTGCGCTCCTTGTTTTTCTTTTTTGTCTCTCACTCTATTAAAACATCTATTCTCTTACACACACGCACATATCATAATGCAGATCCATATCCACTCTGGATCCCATCGATAACAACTCTGCTACTACCAGTTATGACTTTGAAAATCTAATCAACCAAGTTGAGGACGAAGGTGAGGATGATTGTGAGGTTCCTAGAGAGCTTGCTAGACTGTTACTGCAGGAAGAAAGGTCCATACAGCCTCATGAAGAGCCAGTTAAATCAGTGAATTTGGGTATAGAGGAAGACAGGAAAGAGGTTAAGATAGGTGTGAATCTGGAGCCTAGTGTCAAACAACGGTTGATACATATGCTACGTGATTATGTTGAGATCTTCGCTTGGTCTTATAAAGATATTCCTGGTTTGGATACTGATATTGTGGTACACCGCCTACCAGCCAAAGAAGACTGTCCTTCGGTAAAGCAGAAGGTTCGTCGTATGCGCCCTGAGATGTCTGACAAAATCAAAGCTAAGGTCATGAAACAGTTCGACGCTGGATTTTTAGCTGTCACTTCTTATCCAAAGTGGGTTGCCAACGTTTTTCCGGTGCCTAAGTAAAATGGTAAGGTACGGATGTGTGTGGACTATAGAGATCTGAACAGGGCAAGCCCCAAGGATGATTTCCCACTTCCTCACATCGATGTTCTGGTCGAAAACACCGTGCAACATAAGATCTTCTCCTTCATGGATGGTTTTTCTGGCTACAATCAGATCAAGCTGGCTCCCGAGGACATGGAGAAGACAACCTTCATTACACAGTGGGGTACCTTTTGCTACAAGGTAATGCCTTTTGGGTTGAAGAATGTTGGGGCAACTTATCAACACGCCATGTTCGTTTTGTTCCACGACATGATTCACCATGAGATCAAGGTTTATGTTGATGACATGATCACCAGGTCCCAGACTGAGGAAGAACACCTTGACCACCTCCAGAAACTGTTTGACAGGTTGAAGACGTACAAACTAAGATTGAACCCGAACAAGTGCACCTTCGGGGTAAGGTCTGGAAAGCTGTTGGGTTTCGTCATCAGTGATAAGGGTATTCAGGTGGACCCTGCCAAGGTAAAAGCCATACAGGAGATGTCGGCTCCCCGCATAGAAAAGGAAGTTAGAGGCTTTTGGGGACGTCTGAATTATATCGCCAGGTTCATTTCACACCTAACCACTACTTGTGAGCCAATCTTCAAGCTGTTGAAGAAAAATCAAATGGTAAAGTGGAATGACGAGTGCCAGACCGCTTTCGAAAGAATCAAGGAATACCTCCAAGAGCCACCAATTTTGATGCCTCCAGTTGAAGGAAGACCTTTGATCTTATACTTGAAAGTACTGGATAATTCGATGGGGTGCGTGTTGGGGCAGCATGACGAGTCTGGCCGAAAAGAGCATGCTATTTACTACCTTAGCAAAAAGTTTACTGACTATGAGACCTGATACTCATTGCTCGAGAAAACTTGTTGTGCTTTGGCATGGGCTGCTCGCCGGCTGAGACAGTATATGCTGACTCATACCACCTTATTGATATCAAAGATGGATCCAATCAAGTATACCTTCGAGAAGCCTGCCTTATCCGGAAGAATAGCAAGATGGCAGATGATCTTAACCGAGTATGACATCTAATACACAACCCAAAAAGAAATCAAGGGGAGTGTATTGGCGGATCATTTGGTGCATCAAGCCGTGGATGACTACCAATCCATGAATTTCGAGTTCCCGGATGAGAACATCATGTTGGTGACCGACTGTGAAGAACCTGGACCGGATGAAGGACCTGAGGAAGGATCTCGATGGTCTATGTATTTTGATGGAGCATCAAACGCGTTGGGTAATGGCATCAGCGATGTGATCATATCTCCTGAGGGCTGTCATACTTCGTTTACCGCCCAGTTATGTTTTAACTGCACCAACAATATGGCAGAGTATGAAGCATGTATGCTGGGTCTTCGAGCTGCTATCGACTTGAGGATTAAGTTCTTGAGTGTATTTGGAGATTCTGCTTTAGTGATCAGTCAGATCAAACGTGAGTGGGATACGAAGCACCCAAATCTTATTCCTTACAAAGAGTATGTATTGAAGTTGCTCCCACATTTTGAGGAGATAACCTTTAAACACTTCCCCGGAGAAGAGAACCAGTTAGCGGATGTGCTAGCTACCATGTCTTCTATGTTCAAAGTCAGGTGGGACAATGAAGCTCCCCAGATTACCATCGAGAGGTTGGACGAACCCGCACATTGCTGCGACATTGAGACTGAAGAGGTAGCGGATAAACCTTGGTTTCACAAGGTAAAAAGGTATCTTGAGGCTCAAGAATACCCCGAGGGTGCATCTGTTAATGATAAGAAGTTCTTGAGAAGGTTCGTCGCGAAGTTATTCGTCAGCAATGGTATCCTTTACAAGCGTAACCATGATTCAACCTTACTGCGATGTGTGGACAACAAGGCAGAAAGGATCATGGCAGAGTTACATGAAGGTACCTTCGGAACTCATTCCAGTGGACATACCATGGCAAAGAAGATCCTACGGGCTGGATATTATTGGTCCACTATGGAAGCCGATTGTTATCAGCATTCTCGAACCTGTCATAAGTGCCAAGTCTATGCTGATAAGGTGCATGTACCTCCAGTTCCTCTGAATATTCTGACAGCTCCTTGGCCCTTTGCAATGTGGGGAATTGACATGATTTGCGAGATCAGACCTAATGCGTCTAACAGGCATCGCTTCATTCTGATAGCAATTGATTATTTCACAAAGTGGGTTGAGGCAACTTCCTTTGCTACAGTAACCAAGAACGTCGTGGTGCGGTTTATCCGACACAATCTGATCTGTCGATACGGTGTACCGGAGAGGATCATCACAGACAATGGTACAAATATCAACAATATGTTGATCAACGAGCTCTGCAAATAATTCAAGATACAGCATCATAACTCTTCTCCCTACCGGCCGAAGATGAATGGGATTGTTGAAGCAGCTAACAAGAACATCAAGAAGATTGTGCAGAAGATGACGGTGTTGTACAAAGACTGTCACGATATGTTACCATTTTCTCTTCATGGGTATCGTACCTCAGCACGGACATCGACAGGGGAAACACCTTATTCTCTAGTGTATGGCATGGAGGTCATCCTACCCATCGAAGTCCAGATACCCTCTCTACGGATTATGAAGGATGCGGGTTTGTTCAAAGACAACTGGATCCAAACCCGGCTTGATCAGTTGAATTTAATTGATGAAAAGAGGCTTACTGCTATTTTTCATGGTCAGACGTATCAAAAGCGAATGATCCAGGCTTTTAACAAGAAAGTCAGGCGTCAAGAATATCAAGTCGAGGATCTGGTGATCAAACGCATCATTCTGCCGCAAGGTGATCCCAGGGGAAAATGACCCCCACATACGAAGGGCCATTTGTGGTTAAGAATATTTTCTCGGGAGGAGCTATGATTCTAACCACCATGGATGGTGACGACCTTCCTCACCCCGTCAATGCAGACATAGTGAAAAGATACTACGCATAATCAAAGACCCACTAGGTTGACTGGCCTAGGCAAAAATAATGGCTTCCCGGCGAACCAAAAGGGTTCGGGCAAAAGTAAGGGATGAAAATGAAAAAACTGTACACCCGGCAAGTCGAAAACCTGAAAATGCGGCTTGGGAAAAAAAGGGTATCCCGGTGGACTGAAAACCCGAAAGGGTGGTCCAGGAAAAAATTAGGGATTGAAGTGTAACACTATGTCTCATTAGATCATCTTACAAACAGACTTCGGTACCGACTATCAAGCTCGGACGTCGCCAATCAATCTGATCTACCTTCGACCAAGTAGCAAAGTGATGAGACGCTTGAAGATATAAAGGAAATAGCAGAGTTGGAACCCAGTGGGATTGTTTCACATAGCTGTTTTTCTTTCTTTTACACAAATTGTATAATTTCTATTCTTCGGCGACGTCCTCTTATTAGGACGTCACCCTCTTTGTATAAAACACCTATTACGGGCCAACTTCAAAAATCAATACAATTCGTTTCCACAAGAAATTCCAAATTGTTTTTCTTTTTCTGTTTTGTTTTGCAAGAACGTCCAATGATACATTTTTATATATGCATTTGAGAATAATTGCTGCTTATAAATACTTACACAAGAAACAAAAGATAATTACTCGTAATTCTAGGAACAGGGGCAAACAATAAACGTCCAAACCTTACAGTTGCTCTATCCACCAGGTACAGGGATAGAACCAGCTTGAGAATATAACTAAAGATACATACACTCCCCGCAAAATAGGATGTATCTGAAGACAGTGGTGTTAGCTCTACCCAGCCGAGGTTCATAATCGCGAATGAGTCGGCAAAATTATCCCTAAGCAGCGTTTATCTATCACTAGCAATAGAAAATTACCATCTACTGAGTTTATTTCTCCTACAGGCAGAAATTCAATCCCCGACAGATTTCATTATCACCAGCAACGGTAATTCATCCCCAGCGGAGTGGTTTCTCCAAATTGACAGATCGTCCAACAGAGTATCTCTCTTCCCTGCAGAGTCGGTCTCTCACAAGGTTATTCTCAAACAGATTTTCTCCCAGAGAAATGTTCTCAAGCAGAGCAGACGCAAGTCTCTAGTAAATCATCTTCGGTCACTATCCCCAGCGAGAATGAAGAACTTAACTCCTTATACTCTCCAATAGCAGTCCAGGATTTATTCTCCCTAGTCGGAGAATATCACGAGAACATCGCATATCCAAACATCATGGCATACGCATATGCATCATACAACACAACCTCATTTATTTTGAGAACATTATTACTCGATACATTTCATACATCATGACATTACATACGACTAACTCTTTACCTTTCAAGGAAAGATGCAATCAAGTTCTGACAAGTTTTCTCTAGTTCAGTCAAATCGATACTAAGATTTCTATTCCAGATCAAGCTATGAAGCCCAGATATCGACCGGATAATATCTTGGTTTCTCCAAAATACTACGAAGCCTGGAATCGACTAGACAGTGGTATATCTTAAAATACAAGCTTTGAAGCTCGGAAATCGACCGAAAATCAGCTTAACCTTCAGCAAGTTATTGTGAAGCCTGGAAATCGACCAGATAGCAATAAAAGATACCCTGAAGCCTGGAATCGACCTGATAATTGTATAAGATGCTGTAAAGACTAGATTACGACCAAATAACAGCAAAGGATACTGAAGCCTGGGACACGACCAGATAACAATATAAGGTACTGCGAAGCTTGGAATTCAACCAAATAGCAGTTCACTCGGCCAATTACTATGAAGCCCGGAAATCGACTGAATATTAGTATGCCTTAAAATTAGATGGAAGCCCGGATGCGACCGGATAACCACCTAATTCATTCTGAAGCCTGGAGCACGACCATATGAGAATTGAGAAATTGCAAAGCCTGGAGCACGACCAGATAACAAGCCTAATCTCATCTCCCCAGTAAGTCGCTGTAAAACCTGGAGCACGACCAGATAACGGTCAGTCTTATTTTCCTCAGCAAATCACTGTAAAGCCTAGAGCACGACCAGATAGCAGTTCATTTGCACCTCCTCGACTAAGAGATGATTCCCCAGTAGAGTAACGGACAACTGAAGTTCCTAAAACTCTATTTCTCTCAAGACAGAGACCAACATTCCCCAGCGTAGTCCTCCTCAACAACAGGTGTACGGGCTCTCGCAAAGGAATCTCTTATGCGATCGACACTTCTTCCGATGGAATCTTTAAGCCGATCTTCCTTCATTGACTTCCAAATGGCATCTATAAGCCAATTCCCGATATCGCCAAACAAGTACCACTTCATGCGAGTGCAAATTTTTGGGCACTCTAGTGTTCAATCATCTTCCACCTTCGGATCACGAAAGGCAGACAAGCCAATCTACATCCTCAGCTTTAAGAATATTGAATAGGGGCAGCTGTTGTGATCGGTGGAAATAGAACTGACTGTTTTAAATCTGGTTCGCGAAATGTCGCGGTAAGCAAGAGTCGCCACCGTCTTTTATATTCTCCAACAAGGAAAGGACAAAAGCACAACAAAATTCCTTTTCGAGATGTTTCTCGGTTCGGGAGGTAGATTTATAGAAAGGGACGGTGTTAGCACCCTTTCTATCCGTGGTTATCCACGGGCTCTTAGGTACTTGCTCACTATGTTTTCAAAAATTGTTTGCTTTTCAAGTGTATGTGGGTTTTGAAAAAGTTCATTTGAAAACTTCTAGGTAACTCTTGTATCAGTCCTCAAGAGTGTATGAAGTATTTGTTTGAAAACTTTTTGAAAGTGTAAGTGCGAAAAGATTTTTTTGTTTTTTGAAAGAGCAAGTACCCAGGAGAAATCTACCTACTCTAAGGAATTAGGCTGTGTAAGAGTCCTTTAGACAGTACTATCCCACTATTGAGAAGCAGGTAGCACCGTCGTTGGAGTTATTCAGGTCAATTCGATTATAAGGACAGGTGTGGTCACCAAAGCAATAGTAGGACGCCTTAACGGTAACCCTAATGTCCTAGATCCTTTTTTATCCGAGGCAACCGTTTCGAGGCAACTGGATCTTTAGACAGGAGGGCGACCTCTAAAACACCCTATACTTGACGACCACCTCGAGGCAACCGAGTGAGGCGTACCCTAGGAGTGGCATGTGCATGTGTGTTGTTTCAGTTTATGTTTATCTTTGAACATGCATCATTGTGAGCTACAGATTGATTTTATTTTTTCAGGTAAGTCTTGCATGCATAATTAACAGTTAATATTGTGCGGAAAATAAATTGCGGAAAGTGAATCTACGCTATTACAAGGCGCGGGTATATACATCGCCAAAAACATAACCCTTTGGAAAATATAAATTGCGAGAAATTAAATAAAGCGATAAAAGAGGTCCTAATTATCTATTACATCCTTGGAAACAGTTACATAAATATCATCAAAATAATAAAGCGCGAAAAGAAATTAACTCGGGAAAAGTCTTAGGGTTTTGACCCTTTTTGAGAAAAGAATGGCATTTTGTCCTTTTTTGCACTTAATTAATATTAAACCTAATTTAATAATTACAAAAAGTATTTTTGTATTTTTTATGTTTTAATGAAAATAAAATAAAAAGGAAAATATGGTTAAAAGTTAGAAAGAAAAAAAACCTAAGTCTAATTTATTTTATTTATTGTAAAAGAAAATTAAAATTAAACCTAATTAAACTAAATTAATTTAAGTTAGTGTTTATTTACAAAATAATTAAACTAAAGTGAAATTAATAATAATCAATAAAATATTTACATTTTTTAGTTTTCTGAATTTTTATTGTGAAAAATTAATTATGTTAATTTTAGTAATAGTAATAATAATTAGAAAAATAATTAATAAATAAACTAGAAAATATAAAAAAAAAAGAAAAAAAAAGGAATGAACCAAGGGGGTTCTGGGCCCAGAAGGAGGTGAAGAAGTAATTTTGTGGCCCAATTCCTCAAGCCTGGTTTGACTTTCTGACTTCTCCATGGCACGTGTTGACTGGGTACATGGTGGTCATCCACTCTAGGCCATTGGATATGGGTTTGAGGCCACTTGGCGCACTGATTTATGAGGTGTATGATGGACCCTCTTTGGCAAGCCTCACAAGAACACCTGAAAAATAAAGGCAATAAGATTTTTGGGGGACCTGGGATTCAAACCCAGGTCCCAGAGGTCATATGCATGCGTGCTCTCCACTCAGCCAAGCCATTCCAATTGTTATTATAATAAGAAAATGATATTATATAAAATAAATAAGCAACATCCTGGAAATTAAAAAACACGCGCGTTTTAGTTTGAATTGGCCAATCAGACGCGAGCACGTCTTCATCTTCTCCAATAGACCCTGTACTTTTTTCCTGCGGATTCGATTCCGCAACAAAATTCGTTGCCTTCTCTTATAATGAGCTCTAGGCCACGAAAATGCCAGCTAGAGCCATCATCCTGTTCGTCTCATTCTCCTAAATCCGTCCATGGCTATGGCTTGTACCAATTATTCCTGTAAAATAAAAACCCAAATGCAAATCTCCAAAACCCTAGGTTCGGGTAGGGAGATCTAGGCTACAAAAATGCAATTGAATAATGCAGGATGCCTGGAAATTGAATGGTGAATACAAATATGCCAAAATATTAAAGAAAAGGCGCAATAATTAGGGGTTGAGATTCCATGTTCAGAGTAAGGTTCGAGACAACTTACAGCGCTTGGTAGGTGGTCTTAGGACGTGGTTGTGATCGCTTTAGCTTCAGGGGATGGCAAGGAAGGGAACCACGTTCTTCTTTTGGTCTGAAAACGCCTGCAATGTTGTTCTTAATCTCTCACTTTTCCAACAATTTTTCAATTTTGCTTTGGCCGTTTTAGCAATGTCTAGGTCGTGAATTAGGTTTAGGTTACTTGCATATGTATAAGGCAAACAGTCTAGGTCCAAATTTGGGCTTGTATCCTTGTGTATTTAAGTTTGGAGATTTGGTTGACCACCATTGAAGACCTTTCCATATTTGGTTCAAATCTAGGATTTTATGCACAAAAAAGGCTTAGCACGAATTGGTTAGCTGGCATATGACATATAAAAGCTATTCAAATCACAAAGATGCTATTCCATTAATTTTTAGATTTTATTTGAATTATTATGGATTTAAAATGAATTAAATCAATAAAAATTAAATAAAATGGAAAAATAAATGTTTGATCTTGAAATTAATCATGGGACACGTGTGTGGCATGACAAGGCTGAATCAAGTGGAAGAAAGTGGGCCCTTTTGTCAAAAATTGAAGTTTTAAGGATAGTTAACTTTTGCAAATTCACAAAATTTTCCCAACTTCTCCAATGCATATCTTGCTCAATTTTGATCATATGAACATGTTCTTGGACATTTTGGAAAGGTCTTGAAGTCCTCTAACCAATGCCTTTGGTCCCATGTCATTTTAATTTACCAATATCAAGTTATGGTCTTTGACTTAAAGTGCCTTTTTGTTGACTTTTGAGAATGACCTATAATGTTGAAATTGATAACTTTTTGTGGGAGCATTTCTTGGACTTGGAATGTGAAGATGAGTTATAGGAAATGTCATCCCCTTCAAAATGAGCATTGGATGGGATTTTTATGATGAACCATGAAAAATTTATGCCTTGGTCAAGATACAGTTGACTTTTCAGCTGTCCAAAAATAGTAACTTTTGTATCTTTGATGATTTTTGAGCCATGCTTGTGGAATCATGATCAAGGCTTGATCAAATGATGATTGTGACTTCAAAATAAGATGTTGACCAAAAATTTTGACTTTTGACTGTAAAATGACCATTTTACCCCTGCAGTTGATTGTGAAGCAAATGAAGCTTTTGACTGTGCAATTTGACCCTGTGAGTCTTGAGACTTGGCATGTAGATGCTTGACAATGTATATACGCCTATGAGACTTGATTGAGCCATTGAAAACCTCAAATTCATTGAAGGAACCAAAACCCTAATTTTGACTGGCTTAGGAGGTAGTTGGACTGTGCAACCCTTGAGAAATCTTGAACCATTTGAAGATGATCCTTGATAAACTTTGAAGAATATGGGAGGGAAAATTTTGGGGTGCAACAGCTGTTGTACCCCAAAATTTTTCCTCCCATATTTCTCGATACATTTCAAGTGAGGTTCTCAAATTGATTGAGGAAGTCCAAGAGTTGACCAGATAAACTCTCTCCTAAGGTAATCTACCCCAAATTAGGGTTTCATTTTGCATCAAGATGGTTGAGTCCAAAGGATCCAAAATTCTCACCATTTTCCTAATATGTTCTCAAGATCTTCCATGTCAAGTTTCAAGCCTTGCAGAGGAAGTTTTCCCAGTCAATTGCTCAAAGGCCTGAGAATCGATTGTGTTAGGGCAAAAGTCAAATGTGGCCCACATACAGTCAAACTTCAAGGTTTTTGGTAAACATTCTCATTTTGAAGTATTATTCATCATTTGATCAAGGGTGGATCATGATTCCTCAAGGATTTCTCATAATTCATCAAAACCCAAAAGTTGCTAAATTAGGGTTTTGTAGGAAAAGTCAACTCAACTTTGACCAAGCATAACTTTCTCATACTTTATCAAAAATGACCCATCCAAAGCTCATTTTGAATAGAATGTAATTCCCTACAATCCATATTCAGCTCCCAAGTTCAAAATATGCACTCAAGAGAACATATGAATTTGGACATTATAGGTCACTTTGGAAAGTCAACAAAAACCCCTTTTATGTCAAAGCTTCATACATGAACATGGAAGACTCAATTGAGATGAGACCAAAAGGACTGCTTAGAGAACATCTTAAGCTTTCTAAAAAGTCACAGAACACATCTCTAGGGTCAAAATTGAAAGAGTTATGCATTGGCAAAGTTGACCCTTTTTGCAAAATTGGCAAAAGTCAAATATGGCCAAAATTGCATTTTTTGCTAAATGTGCCCAACTTTTTATGCTTGCACTGAGTTTGTAATGTGACCACGACCCATGATCCCTTCCATTTTTCATTCTTTTATTTTTGTCATTTATTTTGATTTTATTTAAATTAAATCAAATAAAATCAAAATATAATCATGAAAATATCAAGAACTAATCAAAACTTGAGATTTTATGCATGTTTAGGTCTATTATACAGCTGGAGATGGAATCAAATCGTGCAAGGCTCATATGGATACAAAAAGATTGCATTTTGCTTGATTTGGAAAGATTTTGTACAATGATCAAATCACGAATCAATAATCATAATTGGAGAGATTTGATACAAGTTTGCAACCCTAATTCATTCTAGGGTACATAAGGGACGATTGCAGATCAAAAAGAAAAAGGTTGGAGGCGTGCAGAACAGAAAGCAAAATTGCAAAAATTCAAGAAAAGTTGCAAATCAATTTTCAGGATTCAGGCTATTTCAAGCCATTCTAAGCATCCCAATCGCTTGCGGGATATCCCTGGATCATATTGCAACCCTTAGCAAGCTTCCTCAAGCCTTGAAACACGTAGTAAGTTTCACACGACTTTCATATTTTCTTGAAATCAAATATGTTAATTCTGGCACTTTTAGCATGTTTGATTGGTACATTCATGATCCTTGAGTTATTTGCAAGCTGTTGATTATATCCAATTGCATTTTTATTGACTATACACCAAGATCCCATAGTTAGGGTTCTTGCTTCGTTTTTAGGGTTTTTCTGTACAGGAACAATTGGCCATGGATAATGGTACCATGATGCTCGTGAGGTTGCAACGAGTTAATTGGTACCATTGGTTGTCATTTATTATGCCTGTGTGAAATTCTGGAGAAGCACAGGGTTGTACCTACGCCCAGTGTTTGTAGGTAAAAGTCTTTTGCCTAAAACGACAGAAGCCACGAGAAAGATGATGGCGTGGCAGGTGGTGAATGGCCCATTCAAATTTCGCGCATTGTTTGAGTCTAACCACTTGTTTTCTCATATAATATTTGTTTGTTGTTATTTTTACAAATAACATGGCCAGCTCAGATGGTAAGCATGCATCGTGGGAATGCCTAAGGGCCTGGGTTCGATCCCTAGGTCTAACCATTGTTTCATATTATTTTGCCTTGCGTAATCAGGTGCCCATGTATCCAATAAGTCCACCATGCATCATCAATATCCCACCATAAGATCATCAAGGTTGCAGATCCAACGCCTTATTCCTGAGGGTCCACCATACGCCCAGTCAAGCCAGCAACGTGGGATTGGAAAAGTCAAACAAGGCCATCAACATTTGGGCCCAGAATTTGCCATCAACACCCCCCATCTTACAAAGACACCAGGCCCATTATTTTTTTATTTATTATTTCTTTCTTTTATTTAATTTAATTATTTTTAACAAAATTAATTTCTTTCTTTACAAAAATCATAAAATCAATTTTCATAAATTTAGAATTAGTTTTTTTATCAAATTTTAATTTAATATTAGTTTAAATTTAATTTAGGGTAATTCTAATTTTTTGTAAATAATTAAAATCAAATAGAAAAAAGTAGGGTTTGCTTTTGACTTAATTTTTTATTTCTTTCATAAAATAAAAAATACAAAAATAGGTTCATTTATTTATTTTTCTTAATTTAAATTAATTAGTAATTAGATTTTTATTTATTCAATTAAAACTCCATTTTTCCCAAATAACAAAAACACAAAAAAATTATTTTTCTTTTAATTAGGCTTAATCGGGGTCAAAACCCTAATTCTCTCATTTTCAATTTATCGCGCGCGCTTATTATTTTTTTTTGCAATATTAATGTAACTGCTCACAATATGTAATAGTTTAATTAGGATTTTCTTTATTTATTGTTTTTACGGGTTTTTTTGGCTATGTAATTAATCCCTACCCTGAAGTCTTGTAATAGCGTAGGTTTTTATTTCTCGCATTTTTATTTTCGCAAATATTAATTGTTAGATGTATGTCAATAGGATTGTATGACAAGATTGCATGATAATTTAAAACGGCTAGAAAACTCTAATGTACAAAGATAATAACTGAAATCAAATCACTCGCACATGCGCACTCCTAGAGTATACTCTCACTTCGGTTGCCTTCGGTAAACGGTCATTAAGTATAGGGTGTCTTAGTGGTTACCCTCTTGTCTAACAAAGATCAAAAGTGCCGTTCGGAAATGTTGCCTCGGAAATGTTTCCTCGAATATGATCTTAAGACTCTTGGGTTATTACTAAGACGTCCTAACATTGCTTTAGTGATCGTACGTCCCTTTTGAATTGACCCTTACAATTCCAACGACGGTGCTACCTATTTCTCAATAGTAGGATAGTGTTGTCTAAAGGAAACAAGAACAGAAACAATCTTTTTTCGAGTAGGTAGATGCTAGTAGATACTTGCTCAAATCAAACTTTTTCACACCAAACACTTTTCAAACAAAGTTTTCAAAAACAACTTCCTAACACTCTTGAGGACAGAAACAAGGGTTAAAACGAAGTAAATCAAAACTTTTCAAAACAAACACACACAAGCAATTTTTAAAAGATGATCAAGCACCTAAGAGCCCATGGAAAACCATGGATAGAAAGGGTTCTAACACCTTCCCTTTCTATAATCTACCCCCCGTACTCAAAATATTGAAAAAGGAATTTTTCTGTGCATTTTTCCTTTCCAGTTGTATAAAATAAATTTCGGTGGCGACTCTTTCTTACCGCGACATTTTGCGAACACAAACGCAAAACGCAAACCAGCATTTTTCAAAATAGTCGGTTCTGCCACCATATCACATGGGGTATTAAAAGTCTATTTACCTTTGAATCAAAGGAGATGTCTTGAGTTGATCAACCCCTATGCAGTCTTGAATCAAAGGTGATCTTTTGAGGGATTACTTGAGAAATGAGAGGGAAAATTTTGGGGTACAACAACTGCCCCTGTTCAATCTTCTTAAACATGAAGATTTAGATTGGCGGATTCGTCTTTCGTGACTTGAAGGTGGAAGATGATTGAACAATAGAGTTCCCATAAATTTGCACTCGAAGATGTATTGTGAATGGGCTTATAGATGCCATTTGGAATAATGATGGTACATACTAGAAGAAGTATCAGCAAAAATCTTTGGTCAATTTATGCTAAGCTTGATGTTTTACCTATGGAAAAAGGTTTAGTAAAATGCAGATGTATGCATGATGTTCACCAGATGTTGTATTATGCTAAATGCATTTTGTATGTATATGCAATGATATATGCATGTTTGTCCGGGAAAATAAATCTCTGACTACTGCTGAGGAGTTCCTGGGAAGTTGAATCCCGTATTGCTGTTGGGAATGAAGAATATACATATCTTTAAACTTTGTTGACAGAATACTTCCACTGGGGAATATCTCTTAAATGTCAATTGTTATCTAGTAGGATCCAGGCTTTATAATTTGCCGAGGATAAGGGAGTCAACTGCTATCTGGTCAGATCCAGGCTTCACAGTAACTTACTGGGGAAGGATAAATTAACTGTTATCTGGTCAGATTCTAGGCTTTGCAAAAAATTCCTTGGTGAGAGTGAAGTTAGGTTGTTATGTGGTTGATTTCTCAGCTTCACAACAACTTGCTGGGGATAAGGAAGTTATCTTTTATCTGGTCGGATTCCAGGCTTTACAATAACTTGAAGTGGTAACTACTATCTGGTCGGGTCCAAGCTTCATAGTTTTTGAAAAGTTATATTATTATCTGGTTGGGTCCAGGCTTCATAGTGTCTTGCTGGGAATTGTAGCTAGTTGTTATCTGGTTGGACTCCAGGCTTCACAATAACTTGCTTGAAAACACAAAGTTGAACTGGTATCTGGTCGGATCCAGGCTTTAGAGATTTTTGAGGTGGATGAAGTTAATTTCTATCTGGTCGGGTCCAGGCTCCACAATAAACTTGTCTGAAGAGATAGGGTTGAACTGACATTTGGTCGGGTCCAGGCTTTACAGTAACTTGTTTGGAACTTAGTTGTTATCTAGTCGAATTCCAGGCTTCACAACAACCTTCTGAGGGGAATTACTATCTGGTCGGATCCAGGCTTCACAATAACTGTCTTGAAAAAGATGAAGTTGAAAACTGATATCTGGTCGGATCCAGGCTTCACAGTAACTGGTTGGGGTAGAGGAAAACTCTACTGGGGAAAAGAAGTTAAACCCTAGTTTGGTTAAGTCCATGTTCTTCTATATCTTTGAAGAGTTAAACTATTATCTGGTCGGATCCAGGTTTCATAGTGTCTTGCAAAGTTAACTATTATCTGGTCGGGTCCAAGTTTCATAGTATTTGAAAGGTTTTCACTATTATCTGGTCGGGTCCAGGCTCTATAGTGACTTGAGAAGTTGACTATTGTCTGGTCGGGTTCAGGCTTCATAGCGGCTTGAAAGTTGTACTATCATCTGGTCGAATCCAGGTTTCATAGTATCTTTTGGAGATAGTAAACATTTTGTTGACGACTTTACTGAGGATTGGGGGTTGTGGCCCTATGATGTGTAATAGTCTGAAAGGCAAACTCAAGTTAGGGAGTGTGGACTCATTCAGGGAGGACAGACTCAGCTTGGGGGGATATACTCGCTTGGGAAGGATATACTCAGCTGGGGAAGATAGACTATGCCGGGGGAATTTGAACTCGGATGGGGAGTTATGCTGCCAAGAGATTGAGACTCTGGTTGGAGATTAACCTGTGCAAAGAGACTTTGTGGATAAATCTGTTGAGTAAGGTTTATTGTAGTCGTCTTGTAGGGATAATGCTAATGAAATAACTCTGTGGGGATATTCCATATACATTAAAGAGATGCTTGTTATTGTTAGGTCATATGTGCCAAATAGTTTTAATTATGTTCATATGCATATGTTCGTTCAATTTTAGTCATTGGACAACTTTGCATTCAAAACAAAATAGAAAGTTTGTACTCCAAAGTATATTTGTATTGATATTTTGCCTATGAATAGGCGTTTTTATACAAAGAGATGGAGATCCTAGTAAAAGGAAATCGTCGAAAGGAAAACAAAGATTGAAAATAAAAACAAATATCCATGTGAAATGATCTCATTGCATTCTAACTCTATTATTGCCCCAATGTATTTGAATACCCCTTGTTGTTGAAAGAAGTTTATTGGATTGATCTTGGACCGTTTGAACTCGGACCTTGGTGATAAAGTTGACTGTGGTGATTCCACGGGATATAGTCATATGCTTTTAATCCTTAACTTTTTCCTGGACCGCCTTTTCGGTTTTTCAGCACACCAGGATACCCATTTTTCCCAAGTCGCCCTTTCGGGTTTTCAAATTTCCAGGTGTAAAATCTTTTGCATATATCCCTAATTTTTTCCCAAACCTTTTGGTTTGCCGAGATGCCCTTGTTTTTGCCTAGGTGTGTCAACCTAGCGGGTCTCTTATACGTAGTATTTTTTAACTATGTTCACGTTTATATGATGTGGGAAGTCTTCACCATCCATGGTAGTTAACATCATGGCACCACCAGAGAACACTCTCTTGACAACAAATGGACCTTCGTAGGTGGGAGTCCATTTGCCCCTGGGGTCGCCTTGTGGTAGAATGATATGCTTTATCACCAAGTCGCCAGTTTGATATACTCGAGGCTTGATCTTTTTGTTGAAAGCCTTGATCATACGTTGTTGGTACGTCTGACTATGACAAACAGCATCCAGTCACTTTTCATCAATCAAGTTCAGTTGATCCAATCTCGTCTGAATTCACTCGTCTTCACCTAAGCCTGCCTCATTCATAATCCTTAATGAGGGAATCTGAACTTCCACTGGAAAAACAGCCTTCATGCCATAGACTAAGGAAAAGGAATTTGCCCCAGTTGATGTCCAAGTTGACATACGGTAGCCATGAAGAGCAAAATGTAACATCTCATGCCAATCCTTGTAGGTTACTACCATCTTCTACACAATGTTCTTAATGTTTTTGTTGGCCGCTTCGACTGCGCCGTTCATTTTAGGTCTATATGGAGAAGAATTATGATGCTTGATCTTGAATTGAGTGCAAAGTTCGGTAATCATAGCATTGTTGAGGTTAGTCCCATTGTCAGTGATGATCCTTTCGGGGATACCATATCGGCAGATGAGGTTGTGTTTGATGAATCTGGCTATCACATTCTTTGTGACTGAGGCAAAAGAGGCGGCTTCGACCCATTTGGTGAAATAATCAATAGGGACCAGAATGAAGCGATGTCCATTGGAAGCGGTTGGCTTGATCTCTCCAATCATGTCAATGCCCCACATTGCAAATGGCTACGGAGCAGACATGACGTTCAGAGGGATATGAGGCACATGGACCTTGTCAGCATTGATTTGGCATTTGTGACAAGTTCTTAAATGTTGATGCCAATCAGTCTCCATTGTTGACCAATATTAGCCAGCTCTTAGGATTTTCTTAGTCATCGTATGTCCACTTGAGTGAGTGCCAAAGAGACCATCATGCATGTCTTCCATAATTTCCTCTTCCTCCTACTTGTCCACACATCGGAGTAGAGTAGAGTCATGGTTGCACTTCTACAATATTCGGTTACTTAGGAAGAATTTGGCTGAAAATCTTCGTAAGAACTTTTTGTCATTGATGGATGCTCCCTCGGGATACTCTTGTGCTTCAATATATCTCATCACCTCATTGTACCAAGGCTTTTCTGTGTCAGTTTCAAGCTCATAGAAATGCATGGGTTCGTCGAATATCTCAATTGTAATCATAGGGGCTTCATTGTCCCGTCTGACCTTGAACATTGAAGACATGGTTGCCAAGGCATCAGCCAATTGATTTTCTTCCCTAGGGAAGTGCTCAAAACTGATCTCTTTGAAGTAGGGAATCAGGGATAGCATAAGTTCCTTGTAAGGGATGAGATTAGGGTGTTTAGTGTCCTAATCTCCTTTTACTTGGATGATCACTAGAGCAAAATCCCCAACCATGTTCAAATGCTTGATCCTCAAGTCAATGGCTGCTTTCAAACCCAAAATGCATGCTTCGTACTCAGCCATATTATTCGTGCAATCGAAGCATAATCTGGCAGTGAAAGGAGTTAGGCAACCTTCAGGAGAGATGATCACAACACCAATTCCGTTACCCAAGATGTCGGAAGCCCCATAGAAGACCATAGTCCATCGGGATCCTTGTTCAGGTCCGTTATACGGTCCAGGTTTCGAACAGTCGGTCACCAGCATGATGTTCTCATCCGAGAAGTCAAAGTTCATATACTAATAATCATTGATAGCTTGATGGGCCAAATGATCTGCTAGTACGCTTCCTTTGATGGCCTTTTGTATTGTGTATTGAATTTCTTACTAAGTCAAGATCATTTGCCATCTTGTTATCCGTCCGGAGAGAGTAGGTTTCTCGAAGATGTACTTGATTGGGTCCATTTTCGAAATCAAGAGTGGTATGAATCAACATATATTGTCTTAGCCGGCGAGCATCCCATGCCAGAGCACAACAAGTTTTCTCGAGCAGTGAATATCTAGTTTCACAATCGTTAAACTTTTTGCTCAGGTAATAAATAGCATGCTCTTTTCGGCCAGACTCGTCATGTTGGCCCAAAACACACCCCATAGAATTCTCTAGCACTGTCAAGTACATGATCAAGGGTCTTCTTTCAACTGGAGGCATGAGAATATGAGGTTATTGTAGATATTCTTTGATTTTTCGAAGGCAGCTTGACACTTATCATTCCATCTGACTACCTGATCTTTCTTCAAGAGTTTGAAGATTGGCTCACAAGTAGCAGTCAAGTGAGATATGAAGCAGGCGATGTAATTTAGATGACCCAAGAATCCTCTAACTTCCTTTTCAGAATGAGGGAATGTCATTTCTTGGATGGCCTTTACCTTGGCAGGATCGACTTCAATGCCTTTATTGCTGACAACAAAACCTAGAATCTTTCCAGATTGTACTTCAAATGTGCACTTGTTAGGGTTTAACCTTAACTTGTACTTTTTCAGCCTCTCGAATAGTTTGTATAGGTGATCGAGATGTTCCTCTTCAGTTTGTGATCTGGAAATCATATCATCAACATAGACCTCTATTTCATGATGAATCATGTCATGAAACAAAGCTACCATAGCTCTTTGATATGTTTCCCCTGAATTCTTCAATCCGAACGACATGACCTTGTAGCAAAAGGTGTCCCATTGCGTAACGAAAGTTGTCTTCTCCATGTCTTCGGGATCCATCCTTATCTGATTATAGTCGAAGAAGCCATCCATGAAGGAGAAGACTTTATGCTGAGCAGTGTTATCGACTAAGACGTCAATGTGTGGTAGAGGGAAGTCATCCTTGGGGTTTGCCCTATTCAGATCCCTATAGCCTACGCACATGCAAACTTTTCCGTCTTTCTTTGGTACTGGCACCACATTTGCAACCCACTGTAGGTAAGATGTTACATCTAGGAATCCTGCATCAAATTATTTCATCACTTCAGCTTTTATCTTTTCAGACATGTCAAGCCTCATGCGACGAACCTTTTGTTTGACAGGAGGACAGTCTTCTTTTGTCGGCAGATGATTAACTATGATGTTGGTATCTAACCCTGGCATATCTTCATAAGGCCAAACAAATACTTCCACATAATCATGCAGCATCTGAACCAACCTTCTCTTGACACTGCTTTCTAAGTTAGCATCGATCTTGACTTCCTTCTTATCTACCTCAGTACCCAGATTGATGACTTCAACTGACTCTTCGTGCAGCTGAATATCTTTTTCCTCTTGTAATAGAAGTCTGGCTAGTTCTCTCGGTATTTCACAATCTTCCTCGCCTTACTCTTTGGCTTGGTTAATTGGAAATTCGAAGTCATAGTCGGCAACAGTAGAGTCATTGGCAATGAGATCCAAAGTGGATGAGGACCTGCAAAAGTGTGTGTGTGCATGTAAGATACATGGCTATTTTGAAAAATGTAAGAAAGTAAAGAATGTGAACACAAAGATTTGAATGCAAAAGAGTCCAATGATTTGTATTGAATGATCATATGATTAGATGAACATAAATAAAACCCTTGACAAATGAACCAAAGTTCCCCGGGTCAGGCACATGGCTTAAAAGTCATTGTTAAATATTACAGACAAAATGTTCTTGATTTGAATGAAAAGAAATAACAAGTAGATTACTCCTCAATGAAGGAGATGGACACGAATTCCTTTGCATGCCAATTCTTCAGCTCTGTTGTAGTAGGATACACCCAATCTTCAAATGCAGCTTCTTCATCAGAATCACCCACAGCGTTGACTTCATTGACACCCTTGTCATGTTTCGGCACAGGTGCGGTGATTACATTCGGAGTTGGAGGAGGATCAAATTCAACATTCTTGTTATCGATCAAATCCTGAATTTTGTTCTTCAGGGCCCAACATTGGTCAGTCTCATGCCCAGGGCTACTTGAGTGGTAAGTACATTTGGCGTTCAGATTATACTTTGGCAAAGAGGTATCTGGATTGGCAGTAGGATCGCTCAATGTCACCAAATTAGCCTTTATCATGTGTTGTAAGGCCTGAGATAGTGACATGCCTAACCTCGCGAATTTTCTTCTCGTAGTTTCAAACCATTGGTGATTAGGAGATGGTCTTGGAGTAGGAGTTGGATTGGAGATTTAGACGATGTTAACAGATGGATGATCATTCTTCTTGGTACGGGTCCTTTCCCCGTACACAACATGGATTTCCTTCTTTACAGTAAAAGGTTTCTTTACAGGATTGGAAGTGGAGGAATATGCCACAGAGATCTTCCCACTTTTGATGCCGCTTTCAACTCTTTCACTGGTTAAGATTAGCTCGGTGAAACTAGAAGAGGAACAGTCAAACAACAAGTTATAGAATGGACCAGATAAATTTCCCATAAACATGTTAATGTGATCCCTATCAGTCAAAGGTGGTTGAACCCTACTGGCCAGGTCTCTTCACTTTTGTGCATATTCTTTAAATCCTTCATTCTTCCCCATTGTCATATCTTGCAACTACACTCTTGTCGGCGCCAAGTCGGCATTATACTGGTACTGATGGTAGAAGGTGGTAGCTAAATCCACCCAAGTATTGATACGGGAACCATCTAACTGATAAAACCATTCTAGTTGCGTTCCGGTCAAGCTCTCTTGGAAGAAGTGAACCTAGAGTTTCTTATCAGCGGTGTGCGGCTGTATCTTGCGCACATAAGATTCCAGGTGGAGTTTTGGAAAGAAACCCCATTGTACTTTGCAAAGACTGGTATTTTGAATTTATGGGGAATAACAACCCTAGAGATCAAACCCAGATCATCAAAATCTAAACCGGGGACGGCTTGGATCTCAACGGCCTTCAATATGTCTTCTAACTGCTTGTATTTGACATTGACGGGTGGATACTGCTCGTCAAAATAATCATCATCAGGCGCTTGATCATTAACACAGTCGGCCTAGGTACTCTTAACTTCTCCAATCTGATTTTGGTCTTCTTCAGATGAGTCTTCCACTACCGGGATCTGACGAACCGACTCTTTGAACCTTATACACATGTTGAGAAGAGCTTTCTTCTTGGGCTTCTTCTTAACTTCCAGCAATGCCATCATATCTTGCTGCCCCTTGGCTAGGGCCAGTAGAGTCTCTTGGAATTGAGAGTTTTGTGCCTGAAGATCCTTCACACTTTTCTCTAGATCCATCTTGCTGAAATAAACAGCAGAAAGATAAGGAAACCTGTTATGTGAAAATCTGTCATGTAATGATGCATGGAAGATGTATATGCAAATGATTTCAAGGATTTATGAAATTTAAATTTGTATAGACAAAAGTATTAACAAACGTAAATTTGTATTAATTAGCTTGAAAAGATTACAACATGCCTCTTGGGCTTACAAAATAACTTTCTAAGATAAAAAGATTGAACACATCCTCTTCGGCGCGAGATAGGCATTCACACTTTGATCTTCTTGTAGCTGCTTAGTAAGCTCCAAGACCCTTTTCTCGCTAGCATAGAATTGAGCTTCGAAAGTATCTCGTTCTTCCTTTAGCTGAATCCAACCTTTTTGCAAGTCTTTGAGAAAAGTTGGCATGTCGGGATGGAGGACAGTGTACGGGACATCTCCTTCAACCACATGTTCCATGATGACTGGTAAGATGGAGCGATAAGGCATCAAAAGTTTCTGAACACGAGCTCGTACCCACCTAAGGTAAGGCTCGAGGGGAATGGAATTCTTGTGTCTCAGCGTCTTGCTATCCACTCTGCTTACCATCCTCCAAGCTCATATAAACCTCGGACGGTAGCTTTGATCGTCGCTTTTGTAGTCGAATACCACTCCTTGTATGAGCATCTCATGTGGGCCATACCTTCGGGCATAACCAAACTATTGCAAGGCTAAGCAAGGGTTATAGGTGATACCTCCCCTAATTCCAAGTAAAAGGACATTATGGAATTCCCCACAACGGTCAATAATAGTAACATTCTCCAAGGATTGAGAACACCAATGAACATCTGAATGTCTGAGCGTCATCAACCTATGGGACCACCTCAATCCTTGTTGTTCTTCAACACAGATCAGGGAAGATGCGAAATAAACCATCTTGTTCAGAGAGGAGTGCAACACATGAGGATCCATCTCTTCCTCATAGTGCGAGAGTGAAAAGAATGTAAGATATCCCCTAACAAAGTAGGCACTGGATTGCAAGACATGAAGATTTTGACAACATTTACATTTATGATTTGGTCAGGGTTTGGAAACAAAACCATCCCATAGATGAGAAGGGCCAAGATTTCTTCAAAATCTTGTAAGTCCAAAGAGTTCCAACAATCTTGAGCTTTCTCGAACAAGAACTTGGCTAAGAAACCTTTGACACCACTCCTTGTTTCCCAATTAGTTGTGATATCAGATTGTTGCAAGTGTAATGCTTGGGAAATCTCTTCAAGTTTTGGATCTCTTTCCATACTGTTGAAGGGTAGTTGATTTAGAATGGGAATCCTCAAGAGTTGGGAGAATTCTTCCAAAGTTGGTACAAGATGATAATCGGGAAAAGTGAAACAATGGTGTAGGGGATCAAAGAATTGGAAAAGCACCTTCATCATATCTTCATAAGTGTTAGAGGTAGCCAAGTTTAGGAGGAGACCATGTCTTTCGGTGAATGGAGAATTCTCAGGAACCCATGATGCTAACTCTTTGAGTTAAGGAGGAATTCTTACGAGATTGACTTGGATAGTATTCTTGCGGATAGAAGCCATGTCCTACAAAACAGAACAAAGATAAATCCCAATAATCCTTGAAATGGTTAGTGAGAATGAGTATGATGTTATGATGTTTATGATGTCATGTACAAGTAAGTATATACAAACAAGTCAAACAAGTCCTTAGGTTTAGGCTTGCATGGAGTCTCATAGGTAAGTACCCTCTTGAAGTTTAGTTGGCTCAACCTGTCCTAGAAATAGTAATCGGGTTCTAAGGGATCTCAATATCACCTATTTGTCTCCTCGGGTATTGTTTCAGCGTAAGGCTCTTTCACGGTGACCGAAATATCCCGAAAGATCAAATATCAATAAGTGTAGTATCGAGTATCAACAAACTTCGGACTACACCAAACAGGTTATCTCACTACGTCCTAATGGCCAAGTTGGTCAAGTAAAGGTTCTAAAAGTCAGTTAGTGCTTCATGATATCACACAGCGGCCTCGTATTCTCCTTGACTACTCAAGGGCTACCGGTACCCACAAATGTGTCACACTAATATAGCTATTACTTAGATCATGTCGGTATACCCTGCACAGTTTCCACAACGTATTGCTACTTACCTATAAGGTATCCTAAATCCAGGTAGAAGATTAGAACAAGCCCAAACAATGATCCAAAAATGTAAAGCAAACAAATCAAACAATGAAAGCAAGTAAAGGTGATCTAGCCCTAAGGTAACCCTATTTTTAGGTTTTTCCCCAACAGAGTCGACAGTTCTGTGATACGGTGGGAGAACTGACTTGGTTGTTTTACATTTTATCTCAAATGTCGCGGTTAGCAAGAGTCGCCACTGACTTTTTTTATCCAAAAGGAAAGGCTGAAAAAAACAGTAAAGACCTTTGAGATTATTTCTTGAGTTCGGGGGGGGGGGGGGGGGGGTAGATTATGAAAAGGAAAGGTATTATCACCCTTTTCATTCATAGTTATCTATGGGCTCTTAGTTGCTTGCTAGATCACTTGCTTTTATTTGAAAATGTGCTTTGCGTGGTTTTTGAAAGTATTTTGAAAAGGCATCTTTGTTTAGGCAAACTTTGTAATAGTTCTTGTTCGTAAGAACGTATAAAAAGTGTTAAGCTTTTGAAAAATTTTCATGTTTGGAAAAGGGTTTTGAAAGTGTTGGTGTTTGTTTTTTTGAAAATAAGCAAGGATGTTTGATTTAAAAGTGAGCAAACAACTAGGAATAATCTACCTACTCAAAAGTCTTATGTTCATTTCTTCCTTTCCTTTGATATTGCTATCTTACCATTGATTTGGTAAGAAGCCTTATCTTTGGATGTAAAGGGACGGGCGTGGGTCATAGTATAGCGATATAGCAATGTTGTAAGATGTATTAGCATTTCTCTTTGAGGGACTAAGATCATTTTGAAAGGCAACATTGATAGCGTCATCGAGGGACTATGATCTTATATTTTTGACTGCTTTTTGCTAGGACATCTCACATGCATAACTTGGCCATTTTGGTAAGGAAACAAAGTGGAATTACCCTAAGGGTGTAAGTGTGCAAGTGTGTTTGATTTACATGCATTGTTTATCTTGAATTAGGGTTTGCTACTTGTTGATTTTATCTTTCCATACAAACCCTAATTACTAGTATTTATATAAAGCAATAAATTGCGGAAAGTAAAATTACTACGATATTACATCATTATGGAAGGGGGTATACAAATTTACAAATGGGGATTTGCAAGAAAATTAAACATAATTATCTATTACAACCATATTGAATATTGTACAAGAATTGAAATATAATGTACAAATTTAAATGGAAAAAAGAAATGATTTTTATTTGGATTTGGTTATGGGTTTTAACCTAATTACTGAAAGGGAAAAATAATTAATTAAAAAAATAAAATGAAACCTAAATTTAATAAGAAAAGAAAATAAGTTAAAAAGTATTTTTTAGGGTTTTTTATGAAAAGTTTTAAGTTAAATGATAATAATATGAAAATTAAAAGAAAACCTAAATTCTAAGTTAATTTTAATTTAAAAGAAAAAATAAAATAATAATTAAACCTAAGTATTAATATATTAATTATTTTAGAAAAATAAATTAATTTGTTTAAGAAAATGTTTTTGTTCTTTTGTTTTATAAGGAAATAAAATATAAATAAGCATTTTTTAATATGTTAATAAACAAATAAAATATTTTTGGATTTTTTATTAATAAAAATAATAATAATCATAATAATAGTAATAATAAAATAATAATAAAGAAAATAAAAATATAATATAAAATATAAAAGAAAATAAATAAAATGAAAAATGAAATAAAAATGGTTTGGGTCAGGGGTATGAAAATAGGCAGGTGGGGTCAGAAATCAGCAAAAATGTCTAAGCCTAATGATGGAGGCCCATGTGCCTGTTTGCTGGAACAAAAAAGAAGAAAATATGTGAAAAGTGAACAAAAGGTAGCGTTGGGTGTTGAACCTATGACCTCCCATATACACGCGCGCTACCTTTGCCACTGGGGTGGCTGTATATCCGGTAACATAAACAAAACAATAAATATGTAACATAAGTTATGCCCTAAATATAACTTCATCTTCAACCTCCAGCCATGGATCCTGTAACTTCATCATTTCTCAACAAAAATGAAATATGCAAACATGAAAGTTGTTCCATTTTTTCTCACGAATCCAACCATATAAATAACTAAAGCTATAAATCAACGATGAATGAGAATTTCTAAAAGTACAAAATTCTGACCTAATTATTTCAGCAAGTTCAAACTTAAAATTCTCACTACTCAAGCGATATAAATGAAATCTATGGACATGTACAGTTTCAGGACAATGATGTCTACATTTTATATTCACAAATTCAAGCTTAACAATGCCTAAATGAGAAGATAGAAGTTCAAAAAATATACCTCAAACTGGAAATCGTGAAATGAGTTTGACCTGCTTTCAAGGAGTTGTGATGATCAGGTTAGCTTCCTTAAGTTCCCAGGAAGATAATGTAATGATTAGCTTGAGCAATGGATGGCTGGAATGGCTTGGAGAAGTCAATGTGCAGACTCTGTTTTTTGGTTATGGAAGTTATGGTAAATGGTGTTAAAGTTCTGGAATAGGGATGAAGGTGGATTATATTTGATGTGTGGGAGCTTTGGGAACCAAAGGGCCAAGAAACGCACGAGGAAAATGGAAGTTACAAGTTCAAAGTCAGAAACTGTGCAACAATGGAGTTTTTTGACAATTTCTGGTTTGAGGGAGTTTGGGAGAATTTCAGGGTGCTTGAGCTCGTGTCTTAGCTCACAAATAGTGACTCTATTTATAAGCAACAAGTTTGGAGACTAGTTGTTGATTAGAATTCAAAAACAAATGTTTAAACTCAACACATGATTTTTGAGAAATCTAAGCTTCAATGCCTTGTGTACTTGCTAATGTAGAGTGGTTATGCTTTAAAAAAGTTTTCTTATGACTTTATAGATGGATTGTGATCAGAGGGAACAATTTAGAGACTCAAGAATTGACTTTGTGCATAAAGCTTGCTTTTCAAGAATGGCCTTCTTCATTTTCTTCCCAAAATGGCAATGTGAATTAGATAAAGCTTAAACCACTTGGATTATAGCTCAAAAGTTTGTGTAATCCATTAATTATGGATAGACACACATGTTAGAAGGCCTGCAAAGCAAGATTATGCAGCCTAACATTTAAATTGAGTTATGTGTTCATCAAGAAATGACTTGTAATTCAATAATAAAACCTTAACTTCTTGCCTTCGATTCTCCTTGCTCAAGTATGATCTCAATGAGTTCCTTGACATTTTGGAAAGCTTGTAACATCCTCTACAACTTATATGTTGTACATTTTTGAAAATTCATCGTGGAACTATGTGAAAAATTTCCATGAAGTTAGATCAAAATCCTGCCTAAACTAGGGCAAAATTTCACTAAGTTTCCAAGTTTCATGAACACGTCTTCTTAAAATCATAACTTAGAATCCATGAATTTATAGAAAAAGTTGTGTTCTATAATGTTTTATATCTCATTGAGATCTACAACTTTCATGTTGGAAGTTTCCTTTGAATCATCTTGCATCATGGTGAAAATTTGGCTCAAAGTTATGAAAAAATATGAATTTTCCAACACTTAGAAAAATTTCTAAGTTTAGAAACTTTGACTTTTCAAAATGAAATCTTGACTTTTGATTTCTTGATGAACAAGTTTCATATTTTGACATGTATTGATGAATTGTGATCTTTAATATTTGACTTTGACCAAAAAGTCAAAGTTTGACTTTTCAGTGTACAATTGACTTTTTCATCAGTTGACTGAAATTCATCTTTCAATCAATTGATATTGAGAGATGTTTTGAGCCATTCCAATAGGTAAAAATGAAGCATTTGAAACCAAGAGATCATAACTTAAACCACTCAATCATTTTCTAGGTAAAAAAAACAGAAATTGCACCTTCTTAGTCAAAACCCTAATTTTGACCATTTTGCCCTTTTGATGATCTGATCAAATTTCTTGAGGAATTGTAGTCCAAACTTGATCAAATGACATATATGAGTTCATAATGTTGATATGGATAAAAAATTATTAAGTTTGACTGTAAATTGACCATAGTTGACTTTTTCCCCAATATAGTAGATTTTAGGTCAACTTATCAATTGACTGAGCAAAAATATGATCCAAGACTTGAAACTTGACATGAGCAATCTTGAGGGTCCAAAATGATCCATGAAATTCATATGGGGCATTAAAAGTCCATTTGTGTTTGTGCAAACTCAAACCCTAATTTTCAGTCATCAGTGCTTGAGGAGGTGTCTTGAGTTGATCAACCCTTGTGCAGTCTTGAATCAAAGGAGATCTTGTGAGGGATTACTTCGAAATGAGAGGGAAAATTTTGGGGTACAACACACTTACTTTATACCTCTGCTGGTTCAGTTTAAATCTCTCAATGATTTATCCTGATTCTTTCTCGTAGACATTTTCTCTGGTTCAGATAAATCGCCCCAAGATTTATTCTGATTCTTTCCAGTCAAAGAATATTCAAGACCTCTACTGGTTTAGTTTAAATATCTCAATGGTTTATCCTGATTCTTTCCCGTAGACTTTTTCTCGTTCAGATAAATCGCCCCAAGATTTATTCTAATTCTTTCCATACCTCTGCTGGTTCAGTTTAAATCTCTCAATGGTTTATCCTGATTCTTTCTGGTAGACATTCCCTCTGGTTCAGATAAATCGCCCCAAGATTTATTCTGATTCTTTCCAGACCTCTGCTGGTTCAGTTTAAATCTCTCAATGATTTATCCTAATTCTTTCCGGTAGACATTTTCTCTGGTTCAGATAAATTGCCCCAAGATTTATTCTGATTCTTTCCAGACCTCTGATGGTTCAGTTTAAATATCTCAATGGTTTATCCTGATTCCTTCTGGTAGACATTCTCTCTAGTTCAGATGAATCGCCCCAAGATTTATTCTGATTCTTTCAATACTTCTGCTGGTTCAGTTTAAATTTCTCAATAATTTATCCTGATTCTTTCCGGTAGACATTTTCTCTGGTTCAGATAAATCGCCCCAAGATTTATTCTGATTCTTTCCAGACCGCTGCTAGTTCAGTTTAAATCTATCAATGGTTTATCCTGATTCTTTCTGGTAGACATTCTCTCTGGTTCAGATAAATCTCCCCAAGATATTTTCTAATTCGTTCCAGACCTCTATTGGTTCAGTTTAAATCTCTCAATGGTTTATTCTGATTCTTTCCTGTAGACATTTTCTCTGGTTTAGATAAATCGCTCCAAGATTTGTTCTGATTCTTTCTAGACCTCTGCTGGTTCAGTTTAAATCTCCCAATGGTTTATCCTGGTGCTTTCCCAGTAGATGATTTCTATGGTTCAGATAAATCGCTCCAAGATTTATTCTGATTATTTTCCAGTTGAAGTCAAATTTAGACTTAGTGTAATTTCTGTCAACAATCACTATTAGATGGCATCTTTAAGCCCATTCCCTGCATAATCAACCACCACATCATCGAGTGCAAATTTCTTGGCACTATAGTGTTCAATCATCTTTCACCTTCAAGTCATGAATGGCAGACTCGCCAATCCAACTCTTCAGGTTTAAGAAGATTGAACAGGGGCAGCTGTTGTACCCCAAAATTTTCCCTCTCATTTTTCAAGGCATTTCTTAAAAAGGATTCTCAAGGTTCAAGCTTGCATAAGTACATTTGGATTTTCCAGTACCAAGATTAAAAGGAAATTGTCAAAAAGGGAGAAAACAGATAAAATTAATATTTTTGACAGTTTTGGATAAAAACAACTGTTTTTTGTTTCAGCTCTTTCGATTAGCCTTTTGGCCTCTTTCAATGCAAGCATGTCTTGCACCCTTCGACTGAGCGTGGGCTTCTGGAACGCTGGCTTGGATTTACAAGGCACAAAGCCTGTTGTAGCCTTCTTCGATTCAAAGGCCAAAAGGCTCCCTTTTGGCGTCCTTCGATCTGCATGTTTTGCCTCCTGTGTGCCTCTTTCGAATATGGATATTTTGGCCTCCTGCATGCACCTTTCGTTCGGGCATGTGGTTCCTTCAGTACAAGCTACTAGTCACACCCTTCGTTTGGACACATGAATCCTACAGCACAAGGTTTTGGTCAAACCTTTTGCTTAGGCATTTGACTCCATTCATGCTTGCTTCATTTGGGCACATGAATTCTTCAGTACAAGCTACTGGTCAGACCTTTCGCTTAGGAAGTTGACTCCATTCATGCTTGCTTCGTTTGGGCACATGAATTCTTCAGTACAAGCTACTGGTCACACCTTTCGTTTGGGCATGTTGGTTCCCTTCATGTAAGCTTCTTTTGAGCATAGATATTTTGCATGTTGGCATGAAGTCACAAGGCAGGGACCCCCTATGCACACTCCTTCATTTGGCCACTTGGAACTTTGCGCAGGAAAGCCTTTGACTGGAAAGAACCACCTTCACAAAGTTTCCTTACATCCTGTGTCCCCTTTGAATCAGCATCTTTTGAATCCAACTCTGGGCATCCCATTCGAAGGACATGCTTGATGGTCCATTCGAAGGATTTACAAGCCCACTTTAAGGCAGGTTTTTGGTGACCCATCCAAGGGTCACACTTTTGGCTCCTTCGAAGGATGCCCAAAAGTGACTCAATTGAAAGGAACTTGTAGAGGAAAATCAAATTTCTTGGAGAAGAGTCTGGTCGAAGAAGGGTCAAAATAAAAAGATGATATTCAAAGATTCTTGTTGCCAAGTGCAGGCATGGTACACTGGCCAAGAATGTTGCACAACAGTCCTGAAACACTACCCCCTTCTTACACAAAAATAGAATACAAGACACTGTCTCTCGAAAGCTACAAGGAATAGGTTACTCAAGTTGTTCAAATATTTTTTTCCCTCCAAGAACTTCAGGCAGCCTTGCCTATAAATAAGAGGCCTCACAACATGGTTAAGGGAGAACTTTTTGGCCAGAGGAACGAATCTCCAAAATTTTCTCAAACACAATAGATTTCTCAAATACTTAAGCATTTGTGAAAAACACAAACCAGAATCCCAAACACTTGTCTCCTTCGAATCTGAAGCCTCCTTACATTTTGTTACTCTTCAAATCCAGCAAGAAAAATATTTCATTTGTTTTTCTCTTTCGAATCCAGCAGTAGAGACGCTAACTTCGCTCCTTCCCTTCAAATCCAGGGACATTCCAGACAACCACCTAAAGGCCCAACACACGTTCCAGCCTCCAGTAAGGTAAGTTGTTCCAAACCTTGAGCTCTTTGTTTCTTGTATACCATGTGAATAAGCTTTTCTTTTGTTTCAAGCATGTACATACCATTGTTCTTTTCGTTTCCACCCTTTTAACATGTTTTTCAGAGCTAACCGTTTCATTTTTCTTCTTGTTTACCTAAACATGCATTAAGTATTAAAACTGGTTGTAAGGCAATGCTAGCATGGCCTTAGGCCATGTTGCTATTTAACATCTCAAACGAAGGACAACAGGAAATAGGAAGTAGAGAACGAAGCCTCTGGCTTCCATACTAACCTCCAGGTCAAACGAAAGAGGCAACCAGAAGGCATGCCTACACTGAGTCTAGACCCAGACAAAAGTCACTCCCTCACTACTTTCAGCCCCCAGTCGAAGGAGGCGGAAAGGAAGATTGCACCTTGCATTGGTTCCAAGCCCAATCGAAAGGCACAACATGTTAACCCTCCAAGCCCAATCGAAAGGCACAACATGCTGACCCTCCAGGCCCCAATCGAAAGACACGCTTACACTGGTGCCAGCCCCCAATCGAAGGAAGCCAGAAAATGCAGAATCAAAGGGTTTTTTTGCCTCAATCGAAATACCTTCATTTTTCTTGCTTTTATGTTATTTTTTCCTCTATATTTTCATGCACTTCAATATGGTTGTAATAGTGTAGGATTTTATCTTTCTGTATTTTATTACTTTTGTATGTTTGCTAGTAAAATAAGGAATGTATGGCAAGATAAAAACAACAAGTAGACAACCCTAATCAAAGACTAAATGCATCCAAATCAAACACACCATTCATACATGCACCCTTAGGGTAATCTCACTTGTTGCCTCGGAAAAATAGTCATGTCCCTCGAACATGGGCATTTTAGCAAAGACCCTCAATAAAAGATCGTAGTCCCTCGATGATCCTCAATGTTGCCTTAGGTAAACGATCTAGTCCCTAAACAACATTACTAAAACGTCCCATAGGTTGCCTTCTATGACTATACAAACGTCCCATGCCCGTCCCTTCACACCCAATAATGGGGCTTCTTACCAAATCAATAGTAAGATAGCAACATCTAAAGGAGAAGGAAAAGAAAGTTTAAGACCTTTTGAGTAGGTAGGATACTCCTAGTTGCTCGCTTGCTCACAACAAAAACATTTTATACACCAACACTCTCTTCTTGAAACATTTTCAAAAGACAAACACTTTGTACGCGTTCTTATAGAAACAATAATCATTACAAAGACACCTTTTCAAAATCACTTTCAAAAACACATTCCAGAAACACTTCTTTGAACTATTTTCCAAAACAACACTGTGTACGCGTTCTTATAGAAACGAGAACCATTACAAAGATGTTTTTCAAAATACTTTCGAAACCCACACCACAAGCACATTTTCAAACAAAAGCAAGTGATCTAGCAAGAAACTAAGAGCCTGTAGATAACTACGAATGAAAAGGGTGTTAATACCTTCCCTTTTCATAACCTACCCCCCGAACTCAAGAAATAATCTCGAAAGGTCTTTCCTGTTCTTTTCAGCCTTTCCTTATTGGATAAAAGAAAAGTCAGTGGCGACTCTTTCTATCCGCAACAATTGCGATCAAACGCAAAACACCCAAGTCATTTATTCCACCGCATTACATCGAGGTATGAACTAAGATAAATAATGATGTACGGGATCATCCCTAACAGACCGGAGCCGACTACTTAGTTAGGACCAATTAGGTATGAGCTCGCCATAATACTGCTGATATACAGGAAGTCGATTATGGGAGGGCAAGAGGTGTAACCGTAACCTAATGATAAGACAGACGTTACAAAATCATTAAAGGGCAGTTACAAGCGTTATAAGTATTAATGGACGATTACGTCATTATGGTCATTAGTTGTGTCTATTCAATAAGGATCAAATCTCATTCTATATACAGGCCTAGAGACCAAAGGCAAGAGGGATCTTTCTCTACCTCTCTTCATTATGAATTCTCGACGACATACACAAGGGAGACACCACGCATCACACCTTGTGGCTTCTACAAGAGGGATAAGCTAGACATCATTCTTTGGTCAATACATATCACTACGGTAACACCCAAATCTCCAAACATATTACAAACCGTCTTTTGGGGCTTTTCTCACCTTCAAAGAGGCTCTGGACCTACTTGGCTTCAACCTCACTAAGGCTCTAGACCTAATCGGATAACCCTTACAAGAGGCTCTATTCCGGAAAAAAAGTCGAAGCACACTTTACGCCTCTTGCAACTCGACTTTAACCTCGCTAAGGCTCTGGACCTACTCAACCGACCCTTACAAGGGGCTCTGTTCTGGAAAAAAGTTGGATCGCACTTTATTCCCCTTGCAAAACTCCATTCAACAACTCCTCCCACCAAGGACGAATTCTTCAAACTACTCCCCTCATTAGGATCAAGTTCTTCATAATCATACTCCCCTCATAAGGGTCGAGTTCGCAAACAGATCCCCTCACTGGGGACGAGTTCTTCAAACTACTCCCCTCATCTGGGTCGAGTTATTCATAAACATACTCCCCTCATCATGGTCGAGTTTGCAAACAGATCCCTTCACCAGGGAAGAGTTCTTCAAACTACTCCCCTCTTTTGGGTCGATTTCTTCATAAACATACTCCTCTTATCAGAGTCGATTTTTCAAACAACTACCATCACCAGTGACGAGTTCTTCAAACTACTCCCCTCATCTGGGTCTAGTTCTTTATAAACACACTCCCCTCATTTGGGTCGAGTTCTTCAAACTACTCCCCTCATCTGGGTCGAGCTCATAAAAACATTCAAAATATCAAACCAAGTATGACCATATTTCAAATGGTACTAATTGTATGAAATAACAAATGTCTTAAAACGCTGGTAAAGATAATGCATAACAATACATGATCGGACACGTTCAGCCCAATAGACTTCATATCCAATGGGATTATAGATATATCAGGTTATCTTAAAAAACAAACGCATACAATGCATAAAGATAAGAGCGCAGATAAACGAAAAAGCAACGATTACATAAAAGGCCATAAAGAGACATCAAAAGTATAAAGCCCAGAGGTGATAAGCCCGAAGGCAATAGTTCAAGAGCAAAAAAAAGGATGGGAAAAACCACTCCTCGCCAAAAGCAATACATAAGTGTATCCTTATTGAATGACTCACAAAACCAAAGAAAACAACATCAGAATATCATAACTAAGGGTCTTCCTTCTTGGCATCATTGTGACTTTTTCCTTGATAATAAGATCCTCGGGATCCGGCTGAAGAGAAGGAGTTTTCTCAACTTCTTTAAGATCAATTAGGCATCCATCTTGCACCACCTTGAAAAATTCCATCTCCAATATGGCCAAGCCGGGATGAAGGCATAACACTTGATATTTTGCTCACTCAAAAGCCTCATCACTAGTATAAAGAACGTCCAGCTGGGACTTCTTTAGAGCTTCTTTCAATTCAGCAATAGTAGCCTTCATCTCGTCGTTGGTGGTTTTCTCTACCTTCAACTATTCATCAAGCTGGGTAAGAGTGGCTTTATTCTCAGACTCAAGAGTCTCTCAGTGCACTTTCTTCCTCACCAAGTTTTTCTCTATGGTGGACAACTTCTCGGACTGAACCTTCTGGGTTTCCCTCATGAGAGTTATCTCCTCCTTCAGCTTCGTCTTCATCTCGTCATGATCATCTGCAGACTCAAAGAGGCTACGGGTCAAGACGACACACCTCATGAGATAGGAGCTAAGGTTATGCATCATCTTTTGACGGCCAATAGACTTCACCCTTGTTAGACGATAGGACGGATCTAGAAGGGGTTTGAATAGATCCTTTATTTAGAAAATTGCGCTTATAAAATTTGCTTTGAAATTATGTGAAAGCTTCCCGAATCAAAATCGTCTAAATGATTTGTTATTGAATAGATCGGACATGCGAAACCGTATGGATATCTTATGATGAGAAATGAATCAATATGATTACTTACTAATCAATCACTTAAACAGTATCAATGAGTACTTACTTTTTGCAATTAAATTTTTAAGATAAAACTTGAATAAATCACTAATTTGTGTGTTTTTTAATTTATCAATCACTTGATGTGCAAAAATGCAACAAGTTCAATTTTACTTAATTATAGTGATGAATTTTCCTTGATAATAATCAAAGTGATTGATACGATTATTGTAAACTAAGTTTGAATCACTACAATCACGGCAAAATGAATTAAACAATCAATATCACACAAATTATAACAAACAAAAATAAAAGGATAGGGAAAGAGAAACAACATACAATTTGTTAAGGCAGTTCCTCTTGTCGTCCTTGCGTAGGGTACGTCTGCCACCAATTCTAAAATCTAGAATTGAGATATATGATATTAAGTTACAAAGTGTTACAAGAGAAGCAATAGTCTTCACGACATGCAAACCAATTATTGATGATGAAACTATTTCCTTCTCCCCACTATGTTCAAACCAAACCAAGTATTCTAAACTCTTCGAACAAACCTCTGATTAGCGCTACTTGATTGCACTAACTCTTCGTTCTAAAAATCTTTTACTCAGTTAATTTCGTTTGCAATATGTTTGACCCTAAATCTTTCTTCATAATCCTCTAGTTACCGCTACTTGATTGAGCAAACCCACCATTTCTCAACCCTTTCACTCGGCTGAATTCAATGAAGCAAAGACTTGTGCAAAAACCCCCCACACCAACACGGATCTTAGAGGACAAAACCCTAACGGTTTTATTCAAGAAAAAAACACTCAGTTCTCAACTTAAATTTGAATTCCAATCTTCAATTTGAACGTTATCACCACAGCTCTGCACTTTAATCAACAAAAATTGTTATGTGTAGTTGTTGATGAATGCAAGGAGAGGATGAAGATGATGATAAGTTATGTGTATATCTTTCACTTTTTATTTTTTTAACAAATAATAAACACAAACCAATATATAAATTATTCACTTTCAGCAATACCAATAATAGAGCAGAAAAATAGAAACATTTAGCGATGTGTCGACCCATACAGCTTAGGGGCCGACCTGAGCAAACCCGAGCTTGATGAGATGATCCACAAATAAGAGATGCATCGACCGCACCATGGCGTGCATCGAAGCAAATTGAAAAAATTCACTCTCAGTATGAGTCAACCAGAAGAGTCGATGCAAGCAGTCCCAATCCAAGTGCAAAGTCCTTGATCAATCTATAAGTCGACCCACCAACTATGTGAGTTGACGCAAACAGTTGAAGTGGCCAAAAATACTTTAAATCAAGGAGTTTCAAGCAATCCATTCCCAAATGAAAATTTACCGATGTCAAGAGCACAAATGTAGGATGCAAAGAATGTTTTGACATCATTAAAACAAGAGTAGAGGTACCTTGTACTTACAACCTTGTTAACATCCTCGGTAGTGTTAAGATGATCATACAAGAAGCGGAGCCCGTCGAAGCTATTGGACCAAAACTTAAATTCCCCAGAACCATGACTATTCCTAGGCTCTCCCATCAGAGAAGTAATTTCCATGTCAGTTGGCAGACTTCATCACTCATTAGGGTCTTCATCCTCTTAGGAGTGATTTGTTGTACCTCCTCATGGATAGACGGGACGAAAGCTTGGGGCTCAGGCACACTAGAAGTAGTCTTATAACCTCCCCCTTTATGCTTTTTTGATGTCTGAGTCTCCAGCCCAGATACGTATGACTTAATCATGGAGGACCCCCCTGCAGTCCTCTAGAGTGCCCTTACCTCCATCATCAACCTATTCTGCTTGTCCACGAAAAAGTTTGTCACCTCATCTGCAAAAGAGAGACTAATACGATGAGAAAACATTGCATAAAAATATATGATAGTCTAAACAAAAACAAAGGCTATTACAGAGGAAGTCAGGAATCTGTTCAACGGGTAGGGACAATAAGTATGTAACCTTCATTATACAAAAGGAGCCAAGAACGGTTAATTCCTAGACTTCCAAGTTGCTCAAATTATCAAATGTAAAGCCAGATATGGGAGAATGATCTTGGGTCCAGTAGAAAGGAAAATGGAGCTGCCCGCCCAAAGAGTACAATACTTAGGGGTACCTCATCACACACTTCACCTTCAAGAATCGATCTTTAAACCATTGTAATTAGAGGTATACACCTGAAGGAAGCTTCTGTGAGGAAGGACATTGACTTGGATCCACGAAAGCTTCTCGTCCCCTTTTACCTTATAGAAGGATAAGAATAAACCGACAGTAGGAACGATGTCCATTGCTTCACAAACAATTTTGAAGGCCTTTATAAAACCCCAAATGTTGGGGAGAAGCTGTGAGGGTGCGGCGTTCATGGCCTCTAGGAAATCGGCCTCGAACTCGGAAAAGGGTATACAGACTTGGAAATCCTCCAAAACTCCAGCATAGAAATAAAATAAGTCTTCATCAATGTTTTTCCTATGAAGCACACACACACGATCCTCTAAGACACACGACTCTAGGATAACATCGCTTTCCTCTCCAGTCGAGGAGACCCTAATCAAAGACTTTATTTTTGCGATCTTTGTATCATTAAGCACATTGTTCTTGTAACCCATGATTTCAGCTTTAAAAGGAGTGGAGGCGGCCATCAGAAGCTCTACGAAACCTGAGGAGGAAGAATCATGGTCAGAATCACTCAAAGAAGAAAGGATAAAACCATAAACCTCTTGGGTGATCCGATTAAACTTCTCCTAACCTAGAGCACCGCTCAACTCTCGCATGCATTGGTCCCATAACTCTCTCCTTTCTTCAACATTAGAGGATTTCACAGTGTTTCCTTCATCGTCACACTCTCTCAATACGACCACAATATAAAAAAGCAAAATCGTAAATGAAAGAGTAAAAGAGGAAATACCTGGAAAAAGGGGGAGACACTTGAAGGAGAGTAAAAACGTTCTTTTGCATAGATAATCATCTTTTTACCTCTCATTTTTCTCAAGACATTCTTTCAAGGCTTCTCAAATACCCAAGACACTCAAGGGTTGACTAGTCAAGATTCACCTCCTAAGCTAAAAGGCCCACAACTATGGTTTGGAGTTTCTCAAGGAAATTTGGTTTGCAAAGGTCTCAAGTGGCTTCCATGGTTATTCATAGGTCCTTAACAAGGTCCATGTCAAGTTTCAAGCTCTACATCACAAGTTTGCTCAATCAATGGCTCAAATGTTTGAAAATTAACTGTATTGGTCAAAAAGTCAACTATGGTCAACATACAATCAAACTTCAAGATTTTTGGTCAACATAAACATTTTAAAGTGATATTCATCATTTTATCAAGTTTTGATCATGATTCCCTAAGGAAAGTCCTCAGATCATTAAAAGTCAAGAATTGCCAAATTAGGGTTTCCCTAGGAGAAGTCAACTGAACTTTGACCAAGCATAACTTTCACATGCTTCACCAACGTTTCCGTAACCAAAACCAATTTTGAAGAAAATTCAATTCTATACATCTTTGATTTTATTCTCAAGTCCAAAAAATGCTTCGTTTTAAAGATATGAACTCATACGTTATAGATCATTTTCAAAATTCAACAAAAGACACTTTTTGTCAAGGAAACTTACATCAAGATATTTTATTCCAAAGCAAAAATAATCAACACATATATTGTAGAGGACATCTTGAGATTTCTAAAAAGTCCCAGATCATCTTCAAAAGTTGAAAATTGAGTAAGTTATGAGTTTCACAAGTTGGTGATTTTTGAAGAAATTCATGAAGTGCAAATTGAGTAAAATTGCAATTTTGAACCAATGAGCCTACTTTTTGGACTTCAAACATGTCCATGACATCTTAGAGGACATATAGGTACATTTATACATGGCTTTGATTTTCATTCATATTTATCTTGATTTTATTTAATTTAAAATCAAATAAATTGAATAAAATCACAAGAAAATCGTGGGCTATGCATATGGGCTGGATTTGATCCACTTTGAAGCTCATTAATTCGTGCAAGATACACACAAGCTGTCTAGGTTCATGCAAATTCAAAAATGGCAAGAGATTTCTCATTTTTGGCAAGTTTTGAATGTGTTTTATCTTGTTTTGTTAAGGCCATCAAAGCTTGATTCTTTACCATGTTTGTTCACTCCTATCTTCCATCTATAAATACACAACATTGCAAGCCCAAAGGACCATGCGCAATTTTCATAACAAAGCTCTACCAAATTCCCAAAAATTTCTCAAAGTTGCAAAAATTCGTAACTACATTTCCAGGCGCTATCAATCTAAACAAACGGCCAAATCACATTCCTGAGGCTTCCAGGAATTGAACCACGCTCATAACCAAGCCCTTTCAAGTCCAAAAAGCCTCCTCCCATTCATGACGGTTGGTAAGTGTGGTGAAGATTTGAAACTGTAATCTCATGCATTATTATCCGTTGTTGACATAATTAATCTGTTCATATGCATCATTGGAATGTATTTGATGTTTTACATGTGATTCTTAAATATTCGGATTTCACGTTACAGGAGTCTTTAGGCCAAACTAATGGCACCATTGAGATCGCAGGGTCCAATATAATGGATCTAGAGTTTTGCTTTCTTTTGTTTGATTGACTTTGAAGGTTTTGAAGAAAAACCCTCCATCGAAGATGATGGTGTTTTCCACCCTCCATGGTGGTTTAAAAAACGCAGAGGAGGTCAACGCAGGCGTGGCAGAATGAAATGTCATGATGGGACCATTCATCTTTCTTTTTTTTAATTTATTTATTTAAATTTATTTAATTTTTTTTATAATCATAAAATTTAAAAAAAAAAATCAGAAAATCAGAAAACCACAAAAACATTAGATTTATGTTTTTTTAATTAAATTAATTTTTTTTAATTTTAATTAATTTAATTTAACCCTTCTAAGTTTTATTTATTAATTTAAAATTAAGTAGAGTTAGGACTTCGTAATTCATTTTTCATTTTTCATTTTTCATTTTTCATTTTTCATTTTTCATTTTTCATTTTTCATTTTTCATTTTTCATTTTCATTTCCTCTTTTCCATTCTTCGTATGTTTGTTTACTTTATTCGCATTATTATTATAAGTTATGTAACTGTACAGCGGGTTGTAATAGCTTAACTTAGGACATTTACATTTTTCCCCATTTATGGTCTGTAATTCCCCTCATCCCGAAGTGATGTAATAGCGTAGATTATTTTCCGTATTTTATTTTCCGCACTTGTATATATTTAACTTCTAGATGTATGCTAATAGGCTTGTATGGAAAGACTAAGAGAAAATGCTAGATAACTTAATTTCAAGACAAATAACTGAAAAATAACACACTTCACACAAGGCCACATCTAAAGTACCTCCACTTGTTGTATTTGAAAAACAAATAGTCATGTACCTCAAACATGGGACACTTTAGCAAAGACCCTCGGTTAAAAAGATCGCAGTCCCTTAATGACCCTTTTTTGTGCTGCCTTCAGTAAACGATCTAGTCCCTTACGATAAAATTCCTAAAGCGTCTTACGGGCTGCCTTCGTGACTGTATGATGACCCTCGCCTGTCCCTCAAACATCCAATGACAGGTCTACCTACCAACTAATGGTTGGATAACACTATCTAAAGTAAAAGAGGAAATGAACAAAGACTATTCAAGTAGGTAGACCGCTTATAGTTGCTTGCTCACAAAATAAAACAATTCTTCACAAATACACAAACTTTTCTCTAAAATATTTTCAAAGACAAAAAACACTTTGTATATGTTCTCAACAATACGAGAAACATTACAAAGTTCGCTGTACTAAGGCACATTTTCAAAAATATTATCAAACACACAACATGAAGCATTTTCAAAAGTGAGCTAGCAACTAAGAGCCCGTAGATAACTATGGTTGGAAAGGGAGCTAACACCTTCCCTTTCCATAAACTATCCCCCGAACTCAAAATCTTTAAAAAAGTTCTTTCATGTTCTTTTCACAATTTCCTTTATTCGATAAAAGAAAAGTCGGTGGAGACTCTTGCTAACCGCAACATTTGCGATAAAATGCAAAACCAGTAAAGTCAGTTCTTCCACCGTATTATAAAACTGGAGACTCTTCTTGGAAGAGTACTAAAAATGGGGTTACCTTAGAGATAGATCATATTTAAAATTCTTAACTTGTTTGACTTGCTTGTTTTACATTTCAGGTTTATGTTTGGGTTATTTTTAAAGATTCTATACCCGGATCTGTGGCACTTTAGGTAAGTAGAAATAGATCGTGGGGACTATACGACGTAATACTGACATGGTTGAAGCAATGGCTATGTTAGTGTGACACATTTTTTGGTACCAGTATCCCTTGAGTCAAGTAGAGGATAATATGGGGCCATTGTATGGTGTCATAAAGCACTAACTGACCGTAGAACCTTAGTTGAACAACTTGGCCATTAAAAAGTAGTGAGATAGCCGAATTTGGTTCAAGACTAAAGTTGGTTGATACTCGATACTACACTCATTGATATTGGAATTTTGGGATATTTCGATCGCTAATAAAGAAGCTTGTGCTGAAATAATGCCCGAGAGAAAGATCGGTGATATTGAGATTCCTTAGAACCCGGTTACTTCTTTTAGGATAGGTTGAACCAACTAAACTTCAAGAGGGTACTTACCTATAAACTCCATGCAATCCTGAACCTAAGGCTACTTGTGTGACTTGTTTGCATTCATTATCTAACAACTTGAATTCCCTACATGACTTGTTTGTAGTCATTATCCAATAACTTGGACTTCTTGCAAGACTTACTTGTTTTCACCGCCTTACACTTTTGCTTGGTGCGTAGCTTACACATCATGACATAGCATTTCCATTACCCATTTCAAGGATCTCAAGGGCCTACAGTGCAGGTAATCATAAACCAAATGCCTAGCAAGGGGAAGGAAGACTTATTTTCCTCTAATCAAATTCCGTTAAAGTATCATGAGCTGGCATTTAGAAAGGGGAAGGGGGACTTATTTTCCTCTAACCAATGTCGTCAAAGACTGAAGTACACTATTTTGAGTCAAAGGCTAGGACCCACTTGACATGGCAAGCTTGATTCTCATAGAAGGACGTTCAAAGACACAAAGTCCTTCAGTCAAAGCTGCAGCAACTTCTAACAATTCACTTTTGTCTATCCCGCAAGATTCTTGAAAACATTGCATGCATGTCATTACATAACAGATATTATCAAGACAGGTTTATCATTTTCTCGTTATTTATTTCAGCAAGGAAAATGGATCTCAAACAGAACGACAGAGATCTCCAAACTCAAGATGCTCAGTTGAAGGAAATGTTCCTAAATCTATCCAAGGGGCAAGAAGAATTGAAAACACTCCTCGCTGAGAACATGGCCAAGAAAAACCCTGAAGATAACAATGATGACCAGTTGGAACAATTGCAAGCTGAGATGGCGATGATGAGAATCCAGATGATGGGTCAGATGGATCTTATCCAAAATTTAGCTCGGGGACAAGAAGAGTTGAGGATTCTCATCAGCAAGCGTCATCAAGACAAATACGACCGTATGGGACAAACTGCTAGAATTTGAGTCCTAGTCAATGATTAACCTCTCTTGGAAGACAGGGAATTGGGTGACATGTTCATCCGGGAGCATGTTAAAAATAAACTCAGGAGCGGTGAAATTCAGGGGACTGCATCTTCAATTACTCAGAAGAGATCATACAATGGAAAGAAGGAGTCAAGTACTATGTACGACCAGAAGGTTCGTAATAAGAGGGATCTCAACCAATCTGTAGGGGCAGTGCAGACCTCTAATCCAGTACCAGTGCAACAAAAATGAAAAGGCAATCAGCGTAAACAGAACACGCCCAAAAGGCAATTCACTAAAATCAACATGTCCTCGACTCAAGTATTGCAACACATGTTGAGGATGCAGTTGGATTACGTTGAAGGATTCTCCTCAAAATCCCAACACCTCTTCTCCTCGGTACAATCCTAATGTGAGATGCGCTTATCATTCCAATAGTCTTGGGAATGACACAAATAGATGTTGGGCATTAAAAAATAAGATTCAAGACTTGATCGACGAAGGAGTGCTGGAGTTCATAAAAGATGGTCAGACTGAATTATTTTGTCATCCCTCAAAGGCACACCATCTGAAGTGACAAGTTCAGACAAAAAGGCTTTTTGTTCATTAGAATTTTCAAATTGTAATTTTCTTTTGATTGATTCGAACACTTATTTTATGTCAAACTTTGCTATTCCATTAATGCATTGCATATGTTTGTCTTGAATTAATCCATTCGTTTTCACTATAATGAAACTATGTTTTTACTTCCTTTTTTGTGATATTCAACTCTCGATTAAAAGTTGTAAGCCTTTAGAGGGAGGATGACGAAAACAATACTATAATTCCGTATATAATGCTTTTGAATAGACCTTGATGATGATGTACATGCGTTGTTTCAAATCCTAAATTGTGGAGTTATAAGGAAGATAATCCCTAGTCAACCCCTTTGAGCCTAATAAGTAAGAATTTTCTTTTTCATGCAAATCGAAACCTTTAATCATAACCTGGGGCAGGGTAGTTTCTCAGTTAGTTCAATGGTGCATTCAATCGCAAGATCTACCTTCGTACATGACAAATAGTGTCAAAGATGCTCTTCTAAATCAAAAGACAGTGATGATTCCCCGTAATCACTAAAACAGGCAGTCATTATTTTTCAAAAGAAAAGCCTGTTAAGTGAAAACCTATGAAGGATACTTAAGAAAAAATTGGGCATCCCGCTGACTGTAATCACAAAAGAAACAGTTCAGGAAAAAGGTAGGGATAATAAAATAAAAAAAGAGGTCGCTAAAAATCCTCAAAAAAATAAAAAAAATGTTACAAAAAAAATTACTGCCTTCTCAAATAAACTTTTGATATCTGAACCATCACCAGAATATCAGGGAAAAGATTCCAGACTCAATTGGGATCTAAACGCACATCTAACTGAGTATAGGACTGAAGAATATCACAAAGAACGGGTTGGGTACAAACAAATTTTGAGCCTTTATCCTTTGTTCCTTAAATTGTGAACCAGGCCACATTACAACCCTTAAAAGTCCTAACTGAAGCACGGGTTAGTTCGAAAGCATATTGTTACCAAAGGTATCCTGACTCCCGTAAGGTTTACTATAAATCCTGAGTTAAATTCATATTCTAACAAAATTTTGTTTGTTTACTAAAAATGCATTTTCAAAACTTCAAGATAGACATAAGCTTTGCATTTTTAAATGCCATTGTTTGCATATGACTAATTATTCGACAATAGAGAAATTTGCACAACGGATATTCAATGAACGGAAATCCTCTCAATGAACAGAATCACCTCATATGAAAATATATTTCCAGTAATAGGCCTTTCATAATCAAGGGGCATGACATGGTATCTAACTAATCTAGGGAAGTCAAGCCAAGATTCAAAGAATCTCTCAAAAGTGCCGATAGCCAGGGGCAGATCTCCATCTGAATCACTTGGGGCATTGAACATGAGTTCCAGCAAAGGGCCATGTACGATCAAGCAAACATTTTCTGGAAGTGATACAACACTTACTACTATGGACATTGATAATTCTCCTCACCTTATGAACACGGACATAGTCGAAAAATACTACGCATGAAAAAAGACCCGCTAGGTTGACTGGCCTAAGCAAAAATAAGGGCATCCCGATGAACCAAAAGAGTTCGAGAAAAAATTAGGGATATATAAATAAAAATGTACACCCGGCAAGTTGAAAACCTAAAAAGGCGACTTGGGCAAAAAAGGGTATCCCGGTGGACTGAAAATCTGAAAGGACAGTCCCAGAAAAAGTTAGGGATTAAAGCGTATGACTATATCCCGTCATCTCGTCACTTGTATATCCGTAGAAGACTTATCGCCCTGATCAGAATTCACCAAGGGCTCTAGAAGTAGAGGTATGTTAAAGTCTCCACGAATTACGGGGGAGACACCATGAATTACCACCACCCTTTAGCCATTTCTCGGTCCATCTCAATCTCTCGAACACAGCGGCAGAACCTTCATCTCTTCCTCTTAAAGACTTCAGCTTGCGAGAGCTTCCAACTATGAATCTTCCCTTAATCCCCATCCACGATTTTATCGAATGTAGTTTAGAGAGACAAGGAGAACTTAAGGAGTTGCAGATTCGAGCGAACAATAAGCATCAAAGACTTTGAATGAAACCTGTTTGAAGCGATGTAGTGGTGAACTCCGACGAAGGGTTAGAGGTAAGATCTTTAATTCCTTCCTCTTTCTTCGTTTTTTATTCGTTGCTTTTCTTTTTCTTCACCTTCTCCTTCTAGTTCTGATTCCGAGTTTCCGAGGCGTTGTGATTGCAGATCTGATGTTGATCTTATGAGATCGATTGTTGTGAGGTTGCTGAGAAGATGAACATAGAATGTTAGGGAAGGTTGGAGTAGAAGAAGTGGTTATGGAGCTGAGAAGAATGATGATGATAAATAGTTCTTGTGAATTAAGGGTTGAAGATGTAGCTTCACCGAGAGAGAGAGAGAGAGAGAGAGAGAGAGAGAGAGAGAGAGAGAAGAGTAACGATTTATTGGTGAGTTTTTCCAATTGTGATGTATGAATAATTATAGAGAATAGATAGATAAATCTCTGAATAATCGTATGAATCCGCTTGGGTGAATAATCGTGTTCATAGTGATTGTGGGTCCCCACATTGTATTAGAGAATTTTTGTTATGTAATACAGTTATTTTGCCAAAAATTATGTTAGAGATGTGTGAGTTAGCTAGTGTAGTTAGAAAAACGATTAGGATATTAGAGATTGAAAAATATGTTATGGACAGTTGGAGTCGGTTATAGGCTGGGTTAAAACTGTTAGATGTTGGTTCCAATTTTGTTTTGACAATTTCAGTTAGGAGGACTTTATTTCGGTTAGTTATCCAAACTTATTAATTGTTAGTAGAAAACAGTTGTGAAAGTTACATGGTTAAAAACTGAAGGTTAGTAAATTAGGAAGTTAGTATGATATGTTTTAGTTGCTGAAATGAATTGTTGGTGTTAACTGTATAAGTAGTGTTGAGCGGTATGAAATATATAATGGTGATGCATTTTGAATCATGATTTGCAAATTGAACTACGTAAATTGATGTTGCATGGTCTGGAAGTTTGATCTTTTTGACATGGATGTACTGTAGGTTTAATATTTATGGTTTTTTGAGTGACATATGTGGAAAGCTACTGAGACACATGCAGCTATGTTTTTTGTAGGTTTTTGTAGGGACAGCAAGGCATGTCATGGTACAATATAAGCAAAGTTTTGAAGGTGTGAATAAAATGCAATAAAGGGGGGGTTGAATTGGGTTTTCCCTTCTTGTAAAACTTTTGCTTCTAAGCAACATTCGTTGAACAATGCTTCTGATTGTTGCTTCTAATTAATGATTCTAATTTGGTTCAGAAAACATAAACTCAAGCTTAAGCAAAAGTAAAGAACAAGCGATATATCCTATTTCACTTGAGAAACCCCCAAGCTAATCCAGTTCACCCTTCCGATGTGATTTCTCCTTGAACTCAAGGACTTAATCCATTATAATCATTCTGATTACAATCGCACGGGAAACTACCGGTGACTAACATCCAATGAAACGTTCATGAGTCCAAACCAGATATAATGTTCATTGACCCAATAGAATTTGATTCTTCAGAATCTCCTATCAGGATTTCATTCCATAGATATCCATCAGTGATCTCAGAAGGCTGACCTTCACTCAGTCCTCTTTGAGATTTGACTACCATTAACCCAATAGAATCCACTACCAGTATTTCATCTATAATACCATAGCCAAATTCTTCTTTAGAATTCTAACTCAACTGAGTCTCTCAAGGAACCATCAAACAAATGTTTGATTTACATTTGTTTACAATAATAATGCTTCTACACAAGCTGGATGTAAACAGAATTAAGTACATCAGAAGAACCTAATACACACTAAAATATATTACATTTTATTGTAGCTTCAATGTGTTGTCTTCTTGTTCTTCAAGTAGCTTCTTCATAAACAACATCCCAAAGCACTTGAATTGTTGAAGTCTTCTTATTCACAAGCTTCTGAAAGCTTTGTTGATCTTGATGTATTAAAGAGAAGAACTTATTCATCTAGATTCACTTTTAAACATTCTGGACAGCAGCCCTTGTTCTACTTTCTTCAATAATCACCTTAGAGCACAACATTTATGTTGTGGATATGTAATTGGATCTTTCATGATCATCTTTGTTATCTTTTGCGACTTAGCAAGCTTTGTGTAGCATATAAGATTAAGCACATTGTGAATCTATGATTTCATTGTAATCAGTATCAACATGATTGAAGAATCATTTGGTAACGATTATTCTGGTTGTTGTTATAGTGGATGATAACTTTGCTTTGGTTGTGTTCTAATAATGATAGCTTTTCTTTTTAACTTGAAAATCAACACTTGTGACTTGCAACTTGCAGCTTTAAGCACCCAGCCAAATATCTTATAGCAAGCTTATCAATGTTTAGCTTGTTCAACATCATGTGTTGAGCAACCAGCTAACCAACCAATGGTCTCAACCAACGAACAAAATCAACAGTTTTAATCATATGATTCTTTCCTTATATAGCCAAGCAAAATAGAGTCGTTATCTATTTGAAAAAGAGTCATTACAAATAGTACTACAATGTCCTTATCTCTTCCACACTTTAAGTTAGTGGAAATGTAGAGGCATAAAGCTTTTCGTACTATGTACTATTGTATTGTGTTACCGTTATATTATTTCCATATGCACTTCAGAGGCTTCTGCGAGCATGAGATTAGAAGTGAGAACATAACATTAGGTTTTCAGAACTTCAAGTCTCCAGAGTCTTCAGAATTGCGTCTTCAGAGTCTTCAGCACTTGTTCATGAGAACCCGTTGTAGTGAACCTTTAGATCAGAAGAGCTTCAAGTCTTCAGAGTCTTAAGAACTTCGTCTTTAGAGTCTTCAGCACTTGGTCTTCAGAAACTATTTGTAGATAACCTTGGACCTTTAGAACTTCAAGTCTTTGTAATCTTCAGACCTTCTGTCCTTAGAATCTTTAGCACTTGGTTCTTTAAGAATCCTTATCTTCAAAACCTTGTTATTAGAAACACAAAGTCTTTATCATATGGACTTTAGTTAGAAATGTTGTTTTCATATCTTTTAACTACGTCTTCTTTGAAACAAGTTGTCTTTTAGAAACTAAGTTTTTAGCATATGGACTTCAGTACAGACTTTGTCTTCATATCTTCTAACTTTGTTTCTTAAAAAACATTGTCTTTTAGAAACGTGAGTCTTTAGCATCTGGACTTTAGTTTACAACTTCTGTCTTCAGATCTTCTGACTGGTTTCCTTAGAACATGTTGTCTTTAAGAGCTTGAGTCTTCAGCATCTGGACATAAGTAAAAACTTTTGTCTTCATATCTTTTGACTAGTTTCTTTAGAAAAATATCAGAGTTTACACTTCAGAGTCTTCTAGAGTGTCTTTCTACTGTTCAACAAAACTTATGTAGCATATAAGTGGAATCATTTCTCTTCTAATGTCTTGGTAACGCCATCCATCAGAAGCAGGGCATGTTTGTTAAGTACTAAACAAAAACAAACATTAGCATAGCAAAATTGTTCATACAATCATACTCATTTGTTATCATCAAAAGTCAGAGATAATATTGAAGAACCAAATCTTGTTCTTATAAGTTTCAGAGTCATGGAAGTTTTGGTCTTGAAGAAATTGAAGTGGGCAAATAGAAGGATAATCTATAAAGGCTTTTAGGCATGGTGCAAGTATGAAGATGAACTTATGTTTAGGAACTTTTCATGTAATTTTCTTTTGACGTAATGGCTTCTATATATAATGTACTCCGTAGTGGCGATGTTCTTGTAATTGTAATGCCTTGAACATGTGGAATGTATCCTTATTTTCACATTCTACATTTTGAACAAAAAAATGATGAACTTCTCAAAACAGAAATTCCCTTATATGTATTTCTTTGGCTTTTGTAAGTGGAAATGGAAAAGTGTTCATGATGAACTTGATATTAGTACAGGAAGTTGTACATAAATTTTAGACTTTGTAACTTGGTTTCAAATAAGATAACAATTCTCTCTACCTTGTGTATTTTGTTTTTCATCCTGAATAAAATGTTAATTTATGAATCAAGAATCCTCTTAAAATCGTCTTTGACCCAATACCAACATTCTCATCAGTGTACCTTATATCCCTTAGTGATTCAATGTCCACTCTTAACTCACATGAGAACTTCCTGAATAAAAACATACAACGTACCACAAACAAATGAAGATGTCATGTCTTGAATGCAAGTGAATATCCGAAGACTAGTTCAAGATATTCATTTTGATACCACAATCACTCACACTATGATGTCTTTCTTTGTACTCTGATTTAAACCTTGCAGTTCAATCCATAAAGGCACTCTCATTTTGAAAACCAATGATCTTAAAGCAAACTTCTTGTGGAAAACCTTGTAGATGAAAACAATTAGAAGCATGGGAGTTATGATAATCATAAAACCCTAAGATTCTTCGAGGCGCGCTTTAACTACTTGAGAGGCTTGAGAATCCGTGGAACAAATTATGAATTTTGGACTTGAAATTATAACCATGACGATAGTTCAACCTTTCATTTCTAGAGTTCCATTTCCTCCCTTTTGGATGGTACGCACTCAACCAGTCAAAACATGGATCCCATACCGTTGAATTAATGCATTGCAAATGATGGATATGATGATGAAGCATAAGTGATTTAGGTTTATAAATAAGAGGGAAAATTTTAGGGTGCAACAACTTCCCCTATTCAATTATCTTAAACCTGAGGGTGAGATTAGCGCTAGCCTTTCGAACGTTCATGGTAGAAGAAATATTGAATACCAAAATAACCGTAAAATTTGCACTCTAAGGAAAAGAGATGTAGGCGGAATATATATTTTTGGGTAATTTTCTTTTGGATAGTTTATTGGCGGAATTACGATGATGATATCCCAACAGGATCCCTACCACAGACGAAATAAAAAAACATGAGCTTGGCTAGGTAATAAAACTTCTCAAGCAAAAGATTATGAGAAAACTTCTTACCAAAAGGATAAGAAAAAAGATAGACGGAACAATTTCTCAAGAATCTTCTTAACTAGGAATATGTGTTGTACCCCAAAATTTTCCCTCCCATAATCTTCAAAGTTTTACCAAGCATCACCTCAAATGGTTCAAAGTTTACTCAAGGGCTACACAGCCAACCACCCTCCTGAGCCAGTCAAAACTAGGGTTTTGGTTCTTGGAAGGAAGTTGAGGTTTTCAAGGGCTCAATCAAGTCCCATATGCTCATATAAATTGTCAAGCACCTACATGTCAAGTTTCAAGGCTCACAAGGTCAAGTTGCACAGTCAAAAACCCTAATTGCTTCACAGTCAACTGTAGGGGCAAAATGGTCATTTGGCAGTCAAAAGTCAAAAATTTTGGTAAACATCTTATTTTGAAGCCACAATCATCATTTGATCAATTCTTGATCATGATTCCACAAGCATGGCTCAAAAATCATCAAGATGCAAAAGTTTCTATTTTTGGATAGCTGAAAAGTCAACTGTAACTTGACCAAAGCATAACTTTTTCATGGTTCATCAGAAAAATCCCATCCAATGCTAATCTTGAAGGGAAGACATTTCCTACAACTCATCTTCACATTCCAAGTCCAAGAAATTCTCTCACAAAAAGTTATCAATTTCAACATTATAGGTCATTTTCAAAAGTCAACAAAAAGGAACTTTAAGTCAAAAACCATAACTTGAGATTGGTAAATCAAAATGACATGGGACCAAAGGCATTGGTTAGAGGACTTCAATACCTTTCCAAAATGTCCAAGAACATGTTCATAGCTTCAAAATTGAGCAAGATATGCATTGGAGAAGTTGGGAAATTTTTGTGAAATGGCCAAAGTCAACTATCCTTGAAATTTCATTTTTGACAAAAAGGGCCCACTTTTTCCACTTGGTTCAGCTTTGCCATGCCTCCCACGTGTCCCACAATTTATTTCAAGATTAAAAATTAATTTTTCTATTTTTATTTAATTTTATTTGATTTAATTCATTTTAAATCTTTAAAATTCAAATAAAAATCAAGAAAATTAAATAGAGGATATTTTGTGGCTTGAATAGCTTTCATACACCATGAAGCACATACCAAACTCGTGCAAGACCTATTTCAAGCATAGAAATTCAAATTTGAAGCAAATATGGCAAGTGGTTTAATGGTGTTCATGGCAAAATCAAAACTTCATTGCAAAGGCTTAAAGGTCCATTATTCTGATTGATTCTCATTACAAAACATATATGCAAGCCTTGGCAACACAGGACACGAGCTAGAATACTCCCATACAGCATAAGAAATCTCAAAATTTCAAAGAAAAAGTGTGAAACTGAAAACCACCTTCCAGCATATTTCAAGCCTCTCCTTTGATCCCAACACACTCCTGACCCTTCCAGGAACCTTTTGCCATCAGAATTAAGCGCAAAACCTCAAGAACTCGTGCCATACAAGTCACACGGTTTACACTCTTTCTCAAAATTACAGTCATACATTTATGCATTTTTTACTCTTTTCATTGATTGCATTGTACTCACAGGGTCCAAATGAAGCTTTCTATATAATTCAATTTGATTATAATGCCCTGGATTGAAAATTACCATTAGCGATTTCTAGGTTTTCAGAGCTTTGAAATTGGGGTTTTTCTCATGCTGTAAAATTAAAACTTCAAACAGGCATGGTTGAAATCAGCTGGATGAGACGAACGTGATGGATACCTCGCGCCTTTTTTATATACAATGAGCGCCTAGTCGCTATTTTTCACAGTTTTGTTTTGTGGGGGTTTAAAACCCCCGCTATGTGTTCTTTATTTTGTAGGAAAAGCTTGAAGACGAAGGGCGTGGCAATAAGGGATTGGTCCATTCAAATCACGCGCCCTTCATTTTTATTTTTTCAGCATATAACGCGTGTTTTTTATATTATGTTTCTTTTCTATTTTATTAACAAACAAGCGCGTTTGGTTCAGTGGTTGGCTGTGTACTTGGTATTCACTGGGACCTGGGTTCGATCCCAAGTCCCCACCAAACTTCATATTATTTTTCTTCCTATGCTTGTGTGCAGCGTCTCATCAAGCTTCCATCATACACCTCATCCAGGAGTCAGCCATGTGTCCATGGATACAGATCTAAAGGCCCAGAAAGCAAGAGCACCATGCTCAGGAGTTAACAACGCTCCACTCAATCCAAGAAGTCAAACGAGCTGAAGATTCAAATGGGCCAGGATTCAACAATGCACCTCCTATTTGGTTTATTCTTTTCTTTTCTTTTTTATAGTTTCCAATTTAATTATTAACCTTTTTAATTATTTTTATTATTAACTATTAACTTAACTAATATTTTTTATAAAAATCAAAAAAACAAGAATTAACATTATTATTATTATTATTCTCATATTATTTTTGTAAATAAAATATTAACAAATAAATTGTTTAATTAGGCAATTTTAACTTCTTTTCTTAATAATTAAAATAGATTTAGAATTAGGTAAAATTAACTTTTAATTTTATTTCTTTTTATTTTATTCCATAAAAAAACATAAAAAAACACAAAAATATATTTTCTTTTAAAAAATTAATTAATTAGTTTAACAATTAGTTTTTAATTTCATTTAATCACCAAAAAGACCAAAAAAATTCAATTTCTTTTCTTAAAATGGTCAACACCCTTAGAACATTTCCGATTTAATTTTTATTCGCGCATAGTTTATTATTATGTAATTGCTTTCAAGATTGTAATAGTAATTAGGTTTATTGTTTTTATTTACTTTCCATACTTATTTACCAAAAACGGGTCTTTGTATTTTTGGCGATGTATAGACCCGCGCCTTGTAATAGCGTAGGATTTATGTTTCCGCAATTTACTTTTCGCACCCCCTAAATGTTAAATACATGAAAGAATGTATGGTAAATAAAAACAACTCGTAGCTCACATGTACAAAAACATTAACTGAAAAACAACACACAAAGCACATACCACTCCTAGGGTACGCTTCACTCATTGCCTTCGCAACGTGGTCGTCAAGTATAGGATGTTTTAGCGGTCGCTCTTATGTCTAAGATCCAGTCGCCTTGAAACGGTTGCCTCGGATTAAAAAGGATCTAGGACATTAGGGTTACTTCTAAGGTGTCCTACTATTGCTTCGGTGACCACACTGCCCCTTAATCGAATTGACCCGAACACCTCCAACGATGGTGCTACCTACCTCTCAATGGTGGGATAGCACTATCTAAAGGACTCTTACACAGCCTAATTCCTTAGGGTAGGTAGACTTCTCTTAAGTACTTGCTCTTTTCAAACAAACAAAACAACTTTTCGCACTCACACTTTCTAAAAGTTTTCAAACAAATTTTTCATACACTCTTGAGGACAGATACAAGAGTTACTTAGAAATTTTTCAAACGAACTTTTTCAAAACCCACACACAATTGAAAAGCAAACAATTTTTGAAAACATAAGAGCAAATACCTAAGAGCTCGTGGATAACCATGGATAGAAAGGGTGCTAACACCTTCCCTTTCTATAAATCTACCTCCCGAAGCGAGAAATATTCTCGAATAAGGAATTTTGTTGTGCTTTTGTCCTTTCCATGTTGGAGAACATAAAAGACGGTGGCGACTCTTGCTTACCGCGACATTTCGCGAACCAGCTTACAAAAAACAGTCAGTTCTATTTCCACCGATCACAATATGACTGGTCAACTAAGATAAATCTGCATGCAAAAGACAATGGAGGATCTCTTATCAAAAGGACAAGAAGAAATATAGAAATATTTTTAACTAAAGGTCAATGGGATAGATGACTCCATACGCAAAAGGCGAGGAGGAACTTTGCAACAAAAAGTTGGAAGACAGATGGAAATCTTTTTAATGAAAGTTTGAGAGACCGGGTGACTCTACATGCGAAAGACAGTGAGGAAACTTCACAACAAAAGGTTGGAAGGATAGATGGATATTTCTAGGAAAAATCCGATGAGATACCTCACAACAAAAGGTTGGAAGAATAGATTTTATTAACAAAAGGATAAGAAAATAGATGGATATCTCAAGGCAAAAGGCAATGAGGAACTTTACAATAAAAGGTTGGAAGAACAAATTTTCTCAACAAAAGGATAAGAAAACATATGAATATCTTAAGGCAAAATGCAATGAGGAACTTCACAACAAAAGGTTGGAAGAACATATTTTCTTAATCAAAAGGATAAGAAAATAGATGGATATCTCAAGGAAAAAGGAAATGAGTAACTTCACAATAAAAGGTTGGAAGAAAATATTTACATCTCATGCAAAAGGCAATGAGAGACTTCCTATCAAAAGGGTAAGAAGAAACAGATGGCCCTTTCAAAGAAAAAGGTGATGAGAGACTTCATATCAAAAGGATAAGAAGAAACAAATTTACATCTCATGCAAAAGGTAATGAGAGACTTCACAACAAAAGTTTAGAAGAACAGATTGACATCTCATGCAAAAGGCAATGAGAGACTTCACAATGAAAGGTTGGAAGAAATATGGATTCTTATCCAAAAGGAAATAAGAAAATCTTTTACCAAAAGGATAAGAAGAAACTGAGGATTGATATATGATTTCTCATGCAAAAGGCAGTGAGGCAGTCTTTAACAAAAGGTTAAGAAAACATATGAAAGAGTATGGGATATTCCTGTGCGAAAGGCAAAGGAGGCCTGTAAAAGGCAAGCAAAGGAACTGACAAGTGCAAAAGGCAGAGAATACTTACAAAAGGTAAGCCAAAGAGACAAAGCATTTTCCAAATAAAAGGTAAGGAAGACTTGCAAAAGAAAAGTAACATCGAGATAATAAAAGCATCAAAGGAAGATCACGTGCAAAAGTAAGAGAGAACTTGCAAAAGGCAAGTATGAGAAATAGCACGACCAATGCAAAAGGCATTGGTAACTTACAAAAGGTAAGCAGTAACTGAGTTTGGTTATCTTGTGCAAGACAATGTAACTACATGATTCTTCTGACCAAAGTGAGGTATAATTTCTCAGGCATGACAATTATACAATGTTAAACACAACAGTTTTAACCCCGGAGGACTAACTAGACCTACCCAAGGGACGCCAGAACACACTGGACTTTGAAAAGATTTCCAATAACATTGGACTTGGAAAATGTGCCAATAACGATTGGTGTGATACGGTGGCTGGACCGACTGTTTTAGGAAAATGCTGGTTTGCGTTTTGCGTTTTTGTTTGCAAAATGTCACAGTAAGCACGAGTCGCCACCGACTTTTATTTTGTCCAACTGGAAAGGAAAAAAGCACAGAAAAATTCCTTTTTCGAGATTTTGAGTACGGGGGGTAGACTATAGAAAGGGAAGGTATTAGCACCCTTTCTATCCGTGGTTTTCCACGGGCTCTTATGTACTTGCTCATCTTTTTAAAAATTGCTTGTGTGTGTTTGTTTTGAAAAGTTTTTGTTTTACTTTGTTTTAACCCTTGTATCAGTCCTCAAGAGTGTTACGAAGTGTTTTTGAAAACTTTGTTTAAAAAGAGTCTAAGTGTGGAAAAGTTTATTTTGAGCAAGTACCTACTAACATCTACCTACTCGAAAAAAGAATGTTTATGTTCTTGTTTCCTTTAGACAACGCTATCCCACTATTAATGAGTAGGTAGCACCGTCGTTGGAGTTGTAAGGGTCAATTCGAAAGGGACGTACGATCACTAAAGCAACGTTAGGACGTCTTAGTGATAACCCTAGTTTCTTAAGATCATATTCGAGGCAACATTTCCGAAGCAACCTTTTCGAACGGGACATTTGATCTTTGTTTAGACAAGAGGGTGACCACTAAAACACCCTATACTTAATGATCGTTTACCGAAGGCAACCTAAGTGAGAGTATACCCTAGGAGTGCGCATGTGCGAGTGATTTGATTTCAGTTATTATCTTTGCACATTTAGGGTTTGCTAAACATTTTAAGATCAACATACAGTCTTGTCATGAAATCCTATTATCATACATCTAATAGTTAATGTTTGCGAAAATTAAAATGTGAGAAATAAAACTATGTTATTACAAGGCTTCGAGGAGGGGGATTAATTACATAGCCAAAAACCCGCAAAACGATAAATAAAAGCAAATCCTAATTAAACTATTACATACCATGAGCAGTTACATTAATATCGCAAAAAATAGTAAACGCGCGCGATAAATTAAGAACGAGAAAAAATTAGGGTTTTGACCCCGTCTAACCTAATTGAAAGGAAAAAATCACATTTTTGTGGTTTTTGTGTTACTTTGAGAAAAATAGAGTTTAATTGAATAAATAAAGAAAACCTAATGAATAATTAATTTTATTTAAGAAAAATAATTAATTTCACCTATTTTTGTATTTTTGTTATTTTATTGAGAAAAGAAAATAAAAATTAAATCATATGATAACCCTAATTTTTCTAATTTACTTTAAGTATTTACAAAAAAAAAGTTAGAATTACCCTAAAATTAAAACTAATATAAAATTAATTTAATAAAATAAAACCTAAATTCTAAATTGGTGAAATTGATTTTATGATTTTTGTAAAAAATAATTAATTTGTGTTAGAAAATAAACAAAATAAATTAAATAAATGAAATTAAATAAAATGAAAAATGTAAAAGAAAAAGCAATGGGCCTGGTTTTGTTGACTTTTATTGACTTTTCCAAATCTTGTGCATTGGCTTGACTCACGCCCATGATAGGCCCTCATGTGATAGGCGTTGGATCTGGCATGCCGGAGATCTGGTGGTTGAAGGATGATGGTGTATGGTGGTCTCCTTGTACGCACATGTGCCTGATTATGCAAAAAAATATCATGAAATAATATGGGGACCTGGGGATCAAACCCAGACCCTTTGTCATTTTCCATTGCACGCTGACCATCTGAGCTAGCTCGCTTTGTTGTATACCTAATGACAAAATAAGATTACATGGAAAAAACGAAATGATGGATTATAAAACGGGCGCAGTTTGAATTGGCCAGTCACAGGATGCCACACTACCCTTCTTCTTCCTCCCACCGTTGCTAAAAGTCCAGAACTTTTACCTACAGACAAAGGATGTAGGTATAACCCTTGTCCATTCCAAAACCTTATCCATGCATGATAAATCAATACCAGTGGTACCAATCAGCTCGTTGCAATCTCACGAGCATCATGGTACCACTCTCCATGGCTAATTGTTCCTGCAAGCAAAACCCCTAAAAACGAAACTAAAATCTTAAACATGGCAACTTAGTGTATAGCCAATAAAAATGCAATTAAGTATTACCATTAGCTTGCAAATGTTTCAAGGATTCAGAATATGCAAATAAATCATGTTAAAAGTGACAGAATAAGGATATGCGATTTCAAAAAAGCATGGATGTCGTGAGATGCTTACAGTGCAATTTTGGGCTTGAGGGAGCTTGCTAAGGATTGGAATAGGATCCTAGAACATCCAGGAAGCGACTTGTATGATTGGAATGGCTTGAGGAAGCCTGGAACTGAAAAAACAGTTTGCAACTTTTCTTGATTTTTTTGAAAGTTGTTTTCACCTTTGCACTCCTCCAATCTGTGCTCTTTTGGTTTGCACTTGTTCTATATGTACCCTAGAACGAATTAGGGTTGCAATTTGGTTTCAAATCTTCTCCAATCATGATCATTGATTCAAGATTTGATCCTTTATGCAAATCTTTCCAAATTGAGAAAATCCAATCTTTTTGTGTCCATTTGAAGCTTGCACGATTTGATTCTTCTTCCAGCTGTATAAGAGGCCTAAACATGCACAAAATCTCAAGCTTTGATTAGTTTTGATATTTTCATGATTTTATTTTGATGTTATTTGTTTTAATTGAAATAAAAATCAAAATAAATGACAATAATAAAATAAAGACAAGTGGGAGAGGTCATGGGTCGTGGGTCATGTTACAAACTTAATGCAAGCATAAAAAGTTGGGCCCATTTGACAAAAATTTCAATTTGAGACACATTTGAATTTTGGAAATTTTGCAAAAAATTTCAACTTATCCAATGCATAACTCATTCAATTTTGACCCTAGAGAGGTGTTCTTTGACTTTTTAGAAAGCTTAGGATGTCCTATAAGCAACCCTTTTTATCTCATCTCAATTGAGTTTTCCATGTTCATGTATGAAGCTTTGACAAAAAAGGTGTTTTTGTTGACTTTTCAAAATGACCTATAATGTCCAAATTTATATCCTTTTGTGAGTGCATATTTTGAACTTGGGAGATGAATATGAATTGTAGGGAATTTCATCCTCTTAAAAATGAGATTTCGATGAGTCATTTCTGATAAAGTATGAGAAAGTTATGCTTGGTCAAAGTTGAGTTAACTTTTCCTACAAAACCCTAATTTAGCAACTTTTGGGTTTTGATGAATTGTGAGCAATCCTTGAGGAATCATGATCAACCCTTGAACAAATTATGAATAATACTTCAAAATGAGGATGTTGACCAAAAATGTTGAAGTTTTACTTTATGTGGGCCATAGTTGACTTTTGCCCTAGCATGGTCGATTTTCAGGCCTTTGAGCAATTGACTGAGCCAATTTCCTCTGTAAGGCTTGAAACTTGACATGGATGATCTTGAGAACATATTAGGACAATGGTGAGCATTTGGGATCCTTTTGACTCAAACATCTTGGTGCAAACTGAAACCCTAATTTGAGGTAGACTGCCTTAGGAGAGAGTTTGTCTGGTCAACCGTTGGACTTCCTTGAGCAATTTGGGGACCTCACTTGAGATGTTTTAAGAAATATGGGAGGGAAAATTTTGGGGTATAACAGCTGCCCCTATTCAATCTTCTTAAACCTGAGGATGTAGATTGGCTTGTCTTCCTTTCGTGATCCGAAGGTGGAAGATGATTGAACACTAGAGTGCCCAGAAATTTGCACTCACATGTAGTGATACTGGTCTTGCGATGTCGGGAATGGGCTTATAGATGCCATTTAAAAGTTGAAGTCGGAAGATGGGCTTAAAGATGCCATCAGAAGAAGTGTCGATCGCATGAGAGATTCCTTTGCGAGAACCCGTATACCTGTTGTTGAGGAAGACTATGCCGGAGAATGTTGGTCTTTGTCTTGGTAGAAGTAGAATTTTATGAGCTTCAGTCGTCCATTATTCTACTGGGGAATCATCTCTTGGTTGAATAGGTGAAAATAAACTGCTATCTGGTCGTGCTCCAGGCTTTACAGTGATTTGCTGAGGAAAATATGATCGGCTGCTATCTGGTCGTGCTCCAGGCTTTACAGTGGCTTACTGTGGAAAATATGATCGACTGCTATCTGGTCGTGCTCCAGGCTTTATAGTGTTTTGTTGAGGAAAATAAGACCGACTGCTATCTGGTCGTACTCCAGGCTTCACAGTGACTTACTGGGGGGATGAGATTAAACTTGCTATCTGGTCATTTTCCAGACTTCACAATTTCTCATTTCTTATCTAGTCGTACTCCAGGCTTCAGAAGGAATTAAGTTGTTATTCGGTCGCATCCGGGCTTCAACTTGATTTTAAGGAAATACTAATATCCAGTCGAATCCGGGCTTCTTAGTAATTGGCCAGGTAAGCTTCTATTCGGTCGAATTTCGAGCTTCGCAGTGCCTTATACTGTTATCTGGTCGTATCCCAGGCTTCAGTGTCCTTTGCTGCTATCTGGTCGTGATCCAGGCTTCGCAGCGTCTTATACCATTATCTGGTCAATTCCAAGCTTCATGGTATTTGGAGAAATCAAGATATTATCCGGTTGACTCTGGGCTTCATAACTTGCATTAAAGATATACCACTATCTGGTCGATTCTAGGCTTCATAGTATTCTTTTCTATTATCTGGTCGTAATCCAGGCTTCATAGCGTCTTATACCATTATCTGGTCGATTCTAGGCTTCATGGTATCTTATATTGCTATCTGGTCGTTCTCTAGGCTTCACAATACCTCGTTGAGTGGTTAAACTGTTTTCCGGTCGATTTTCGGGCTTCACAACTTGTGTTTATGATACACCACTATCTGGTCGATTCCAGGCTTCATGGTGTCTTGTACTGCTATCTGGTCGATTTCCAGGCTTCACAATAACTTGTTGGGGATTCAACTATTTTCCGGTCGATTTCCGGGCTTCATAGCTTGAACTTGAGATATACCACAATCTAGTCGATTCCAGGCTTCATGGTATTTAGAGAAATCAAGACATTATCCGGTCGAATCCGGGCTTCATAACTTGAACTGGAACAGTAATATTAGCATTGATTTGACTGAACCAGAGAAAACTTGTGAGAATTTGATTGTATCTTTCCCTAAAAGGTAAAGAGTTAGTCGTATGTAATGCCATGATGTATGACATGTATCGAGTAATGATGTTCTCAAAATATATGAGATTGTGTTGTATGATGCACATGCATATGCCATGATGTATGGATATGCAATGTTCTTGTGATGTTCTCTAGCTGAGGAGAATAAATCCCAAACTTCTGTTGAAGAGTTCAAGGAGTTGAGTTCTTCGCGCTTGCTGGGGATAACGACCGAAGATGATTAGCCAGAGACTTGCGTCCGTTCTATTTGAGAATATCCCGCCGGGAGAGACTCTGTTGGAGAATAAATTGGCGAGAGAATGACTTTGTGGGGAAAAGAGATACTCTGCTAGAATATTTGCTGATTTGGAGAAATAACCTCAGTTGGGGATGAATTACCATTGCTGGTGATAATGAATCCTTGTTGGGGACTGAGTTTCTACTTGTGGAAGAAATAAACTCCGCTGGGGATAATCTTCTAGTGCTGGTGATAGATAGACTCTGCTTGGGTAGAACTTTGACGACTCATTCGCGATTATGAATTTCGGCTGGGGAGAGCTAACACCACTGTGTTTAGATACCTTTTACCCTATGGGGAGTGTATGTATCTTTAGTCATATTCTCAAGCTGGCTATGTCCCTGTACCTGGTGGGTAGAGCAACTGTAAGGTTTGGACATTTCTTGTTTGCCCCCTGTTCCTGGAATTACGAGTAATTGTCTCTTGTTTCGCATGTAAATATTTATCAGCAGCAATTATTTTCAAATGCATATATCAAAAATGAATCATTGGACGTTCTTGCAAAACAAAACAGAAAAAGAAAAACAATTTTTGAAATTTATTGTAAAATGAATTGTATTGATCCTTGAAGTTAGCCTATAGTAGGCGTTTTGTACAAGAGGCTGACGTCCTAGTAAGAGGACGCCGCCGAAATATAGAAATTATACAATTTGTGAAAAGCAAAGAAAAACAGCTATGTGAACAATCCCACTGGGTTCCAACTCTGCTATTGCCTTTATATCTTCGAGCATCTCATCACTTTGCTACTTGGTTGAAGGTAGATCAGATTGATTGGCGCCGTCCGAGCTTGATAGTCGACACCGAAGTCTAGTTGCAAGACGATCCAATGAGACATAGTGTTACGCTTCAATCCCTAATTGTTTCCTGGACTGCCCTTTCGGGTTTTCAGTCCACCGGGATACCCTTTTTTGCCCAAGCCGCCTTTTCAGGTTTTCGACTTGCCGGGTGTACAGTTTTTCATTTTCATCCCTTACTTTTGCCCGAACCCTTTTGGTTTACCGGGAAGCCCTTATTTTTGCCTAGGTCGGTCAACCTAGCGGGTCTTTGATCATGCATAGTATTTTTTCACTATGTCTGCATTAAGAGGGTGAGGAAGGTCGTCATCATCCATGGTGGTTAGAATCATAGCTCCTCAGGAGAAAATGTTCTTAACCACAAATAGCCCTTCGTATGTGGGGGTCCATTTTCTCCTGGGATCACCTTGCCGAAGTATGATGCGTTTGATCACCAGATCCCCAACTTGATATTCTTGTCGTCTGACTTTCTTGTTAAAAGCCTTGATCATTCACCTTTGATACGTCTGACCATGACAAATAGCAGTAAGTCTCTTCTCGTCGATTAGATTCAGCTGATCAAGTCGGATCTGGATCTAATCATCTTCGCTTAAACCTACATCCTTCATAATCCGGAGAGAGGGTATCTGGACCTTAATGGGTAGGACTGCCTCCATGCCATACACCAAAGTGTAGGGTGTTGTCCCTGTTAACGTCCGCGCTGAGGTACGGTACCCATGAAGAGCGAATGGTAACATCTCGTGCCATTGAATTCAGTGGCACCTTAAATTCACCTGATCAAGCCGGGTTTGGATCCAGTCATCTTCGCTCAAACCCGCATCCTTTATAATTCGGAGAGAGGGTATCTGGACTTCGATGGGTAGGACCGCCTCCATGCCATACACCAGAGAATAAGGTGTCGCCCCTGTCGATGTCCATGCTGAGGTACGATACCCATAAAGAGCAAATGGTAACATCTCGTGACAGTCTTTGTACATCACTATCATCTTCTGTACAATCTTTTTGATGTTCTTGTTAGCTGCTTCAACAGCCCCATTCATCTTCGGCCGGTAGGGAGAAGATTTATGATGTTGTATCTTGAACTGTTCGCAGAGCTCGGTGATCATCGTATTGTTGAGATTTGTACCATTGTCTGTAATGATCCTCTCTAATACACCGTATCGACAGATCAAGTTGTGTCGGATAAACCACGCCACGAAGTTCTTGGTTACTGTAGCGAAAGAAGTTGCCTCAACCCACTACGTGAAATAATCAATAGCTACCAGAATGAAACGGTGTCCGTTGGACGCAGTAGGTCTGATCTCGCTAATCATGTCGATGCCCTACATTGCGAAAGGCCAAGGAGCTATCAAAACATTCAGAGGAACTAGAGGTACATGCACCTTATCAGCATAAACTTGGCACTTATGACAAGTTCGAGAATGTTGATAACAATCGGCTTCCATAGTGGACCAATAATATCCTGCCCATAGGATTTTCTTTGCCATGGTATGCCCACTGGAATGAGTTCCGAAGGTACCTTCATGTAACTCTTCCATGATCCTTTCCGCCTCACTTTTGTCTACTCACCGCAGTAAGGTTGAATCATGGTTATGCTTATAAAGAATCCCATTTCTAATGAAGAACTTTGCAGCGAACCTTCTCAAGAACTTCTTATCATTAATAGATTCACCCTTGGGGTATTCTTGAGCCTCAAGATACCTCTTTACCTCGTGAAACCAAGGTTTATCTGCTATCTCTTCAGTCTCGACGTCACAACAATGTGCAGGTTTATCCAACCTCTCGATGGTAATCTGGGGAGCTTCATTGTCCCACCTGACCTTGAACATAAAAGACATGGTAGCTAGCGCGTCCGCTAACTGGTTCTCTTCTCTTGGGAAGTGTTCAAAGGTTATCTCCTCAAAGTTTGGGAGCAACGTCAATACACACTCTTTGTAAGGAATAAGATTTGGGTGCTTCGTATCCCACTCGCCTTTGATCTGACTGATCACTAAAGCAGAATCTCTGAATACACTTAAGAACTTAATCCTCAGATCAATAGCAACTCGAAGACCCAGGATACACGCTTCATACTCCGCCATATTATTGGTGCAGTTAAAACATAATCGGGCGGTAAATAGAGTATGACAGCCTTCAGGAGATATGATCACAATGCCAATACCATTACCCAACGTGTTTGATGCTCCATCAAAATACATAGACCATCGGGATCCTTCCTCAGGTCCTTCATCTGGTCCAGGTTCTTCACAGTCGGTCACCAACATGATGTTCTCATTCGGGAACTCGAAATTCATGGATTGGTAGTCGTCCACAGCCTGATACGCCAAATGATCTACCAGTACACTCCCCTTGATTGCTTTCTGGGTTGTGTATTGGATGTCATACTCAGTTAAGATCATCTGCCATCTTGCTATTCTTCCGGAAAAGGCAGGCTTTTCGAAGATATACTTGATTGGATCCATTTTTGATATCAATAGGGTAGTGTGAGTCAGCATATACTGTCTCAGCCGGCGAGCAGCCCATGCCAAAGCGCAACAAGTTTTCTCGAGCAATGAGTATCGGGTCTCGCAGTCGGTAAACTTTTTGCTAAGGTAGTAAATAGCATGCTATTTTTGGCCAGACTCGTCATGCTGCCCCAACACGTACCCCATTGATTTATCCAGCACTGTCAAATATAAGATCAAAGGTCTTCCTTCCACTAGAGGCATCAGGATAGGTGGATCTTGGAGGTATTCCTTGATCCTTTCGAAGGAGGTCTGACATACATCATTCCATTTTACCACTTGATCTTTCTTCAACAGCTTGAAGATTGGTTCACAAGTAGCAGTCAGATGTAAAATAAATCGGGCGATGTAGTTCAGATGTCCCAAAAAGCCTCTAACCTCCTTTTCTGTGCGGGGAGACGGCATTTCATGTATGGCTTTTACCTTGGCGGGGTTCACCTGAATACCTTTATCACTAACGACGAAACCCAGCAGCTTACCGGACCTTACCCCGAAGGTGCACTTATTCGGGTTCAACCTCAGCTTGTACATCTTTAACATGTCAAATAGCTTCTGTAGATGGTCAAGGTGTTCTTCCTCACTATGGGACCTTTCGATCATGTCATCAACATAAACCTCAATCTCATGGTGAATCATGTCATGGAACAAAGCGACCATGGCGTGCTGATAAGTTGCCCCAACATTCTTCAACCCGAAAGGCATTACCTTGTAGCAAAAGGTTCCCCACAGCGTAACGAAGGTTGTCTTCTCCATGTCTTCGGCAGTCATCTTGATTTGATTTTAACCAAAAAAAACCATCCATAAAGGAGAAGATTTTATGCTGCGCGGTGTTGTCGACCATAACATCGATGTGAGGAAGTGGAAAATCATCTTTGGGGCTCGCCCTATTCAGATCTCTATAGTCCACACACATTTGTACCTTACCATCCTTCTTAGGCACCGGAACCACGTTGGCAACCCACTGCGGATAAGAAGTAACAGCCAGAAATCCGGCATCAAATTGTTTCATGACCTCAACTTTGATTTTCTTAGACATCTCAAGGCGCATACCACGAACCTTCTGCTTTATCGGAGGACAGTCTTCTTTAGTCGGCAAGCGATAAACCACAATATCAGTGTCCAAACCAGGCATATCTTTGTAGGACCAGGAAAAGATCTCACCATATCCGCATAACATCTGTATCAACCATTGCTTGACACTAGGCTCCAGATTCACACCTATCTTGACCTCTTTCCGGTCTTCCTCTATACCCAAATTCACTGATTCCACTGGCTCTTCATGAGGTTGTATGGCCCTCTCTTCCTGTAATAACAGTCTAGCAAGTTCCCCAGGCACTTCACAATCATCCTCACCTTCGTCCTCGGCTTGGTTGATCGGATTTTCAAAGTCATAACTGGCAGTAGCAGAGTTGTTATCAATGGGATCAAGAGTGGATATGGATCTGCATTATGATATGTGAGTGTGTGTAAGACAATAGATGTTTTGATAAAGTGCGAGATAGAAAGGAAAAACAAGGAGCACAAAATTTGTAATGCAAGAAAACATCCAATGCTTTATTGATGATATATGAAAATGACAAATAATAAGCCCTCACAAACAAAACCAAGGTGCCTCGGGCAAGGCACCAAGCCGTAAAGTTTCAAACTGTTTATTACAACTCTCAAAACAAAAGTCAATTACTGTGTAATAAAAGAAACGGGTATGAAGTCTTTCGCCGTCCAATTGTTCAAGCCACCATTGGTTGTAGGGTAGATCCAACTGTCGATATCTGAATCTTCTTCACCATCTTCAATTGCATTCACTTCCTGATTGCTGATGTGCAGATGAGGTCTTCCAATCCGTGCGTTCCTAACAACCCTTTGAGCTCATGTAGTAAAGCCCAAAGCAAATTTGTCAGTTTTGTGAGTGAAATCTGGGAGTCGATCCTAATTGGTATACCCACCTTCTTCAACTACAGCTTTGGCATCTTTGAGGAAGGCCATCTTCATCGGAGGTTTGTCGGTAGCAACTTCAGTTGACGCTAAAGTCTGGAGGACTTCTTCAAAGTTCTGACAAGGGGTTTCGATGAACTCCCCATCCATCTCCACATAGCGAAAGGAATTGAGATGACTCACCATATACTCCTCTTCACCTTGTACCGTGACAATCTTCCCCTTTACCGGATATTTCAACATTTGATGGAGCGTAGAAGTCACTGCCCCAGCCTTATGAATCCAAGGACGACCCAACAAGCAACAATACGATGGTCTGATGTCCATTACATAGAAGGTGGATCCAAAAGTTTGAGAGCCAACTTTAACAGGGATGTCCACTTCCTCGTGTACCATCCTTTTTGACCCGTTGAAAGCCCTGACCACAATATTACTCGGCTTCAGAATCAAATCTTCACAATCTAGACGGTCTAATGCTTTCTTTGGCAGAACATTTAACGAGGATTCGGTATCCACCAGTACATGGGCCATAGTAGTGCCCCTGCACTCGATCGAGACATGCAGAGCATCATTGTGATTCCTTCCTTTAGCAGTCAGATCTGCATCTGAGAAACCCAGCCCATTGTCGGCAGTCAGGCTAGCTACACAATCTTTGAACTGATCAGCTGAAGTTTCCTGCGGCACATGTGCAGTCTTGAGGAATGCAATTAGAGCCTTTGCATGGCCTTCAGAACACAACAATAAGGACAACATGGAGATTTTTGACGAGTTCTGCCCCAGCTGCTCGACTACATTGTAGTCACTCTTCTTGATGATCTTCATAATTTCTTCTATCTCTTGTTTAGAGGCTTCCAACATAATTTTTCTAGGCGCCTCCGTCCGGGAAGGCTCACCTATGATTTCTTTGCCCCGAGTCTCAGATGGCTCGGCAACAGGAGTGATAACTGGAGTAAGAACTGGGATAGTAGCTGATGTATTAGTAGGTGGAATAACAACAGGTTTGTGAATAGTCAGAGGGGAAATCTCGGGAGAAAAGAGTCTTCCGCTTCTGGTGACCTTGCTAGCCCCGACAATATTGCTGACATCAGTATCATCTTCTTCATTCTTAAAGTCTTGTTTAACTCCATGGTAATACACATCAGCACCATAGTGCCATGGGACAGCCTTGTCTGAAGTGTAGGGGATGGGACCGGGAACGGTGATTATTAGCGGAGCAACTCTTGGAACGAGTGTAATCCTAACAGGCTTTCTCGAGGAAACCTTGGAAGGATTGGCGGAAATGGTTATGATGGAAACATCTTCAATTGGAACTAACGGAATCATAGTCTTCTCGAACAGGATCTCTCTATTATCCATCAGGCATTGAACACCTGATTTCAATAAGTGGCAACCAGTAGGCAGAATTGAACACACGTGACAACCTTCACCACAACCCGAAAATAAATTGGCCAATAATAGATTCTTCTTAACTGTCATCAAAGGAGTATAAATTTCTTCCACGGAGGTCACAAATAAATCATCGCCCACAGCATTTACTCTGTGACCATGCTTGGGCATGGGAGCAGTTATGACGTTGGGCTTCTTTGGAGCATCAAACTCAATTTCCTTGGCTTCGATCAAGTCTTGTACTTTGTTTTTCAAAGCCCAACTATTGTTTGTATCATGACCTGGGCTATCGGAGTGATAGGAGCAGTGGGCATTCGGGTTATATTGAGGAGAAGTGTTGTCGGGGTTCTTCGGGGCCTCCCTCAAAGTTATCAGGTTGGTCTTCAATAACTGTGGTAGAATCTGAGACAAGGTCATATTGAGCCAAGTGTACTGTCTCTGTGGTCTTTCCACCCTTGGTTGATTGTTGCGTTGTGGAGCAACTATGGGTCTTGATATCACTACTGCATTTACTGCTTGTCGGTGTTCAGGTCTGCTTTGGCCCCTTGGGCCGTAGATTTCACTAGCTTCTTTTTTACCGGTAAAAGGCTTCTTCAATGCACTTGATGAAGTATCCTTCTGTATCTTACCACTTCGAATACCAGCTTCTACTCTCTCTCCAATCAGAATCAACTCAGTAAACCCAGATGACGAATTGCCGATCAGATGATTGAAAAATGGACCAGATAGCGTCCCCAAGAACATATCAACTAACTCTCGATCAGATAAAGGGGGTTGAACCCTGCCAGCCAAGTCTCTCCAATTTTGAGCGTAGTCCTTAAAACCTTCACTTGCACCCATTGACATACTCTGGAGCTGAGTACGAGTGGGAGAAAGGTCGGCATTATACTGATAATGTCTGTAAAAAGCAGCAGTAAGGTCTTCCCAGTTTCGGATGTTGGCTCCTTCCAATTGATAAAACCATTCAAGTTGTGTCCCTGACAGACTATCTTGAAAGAAATGCACCCACAAATTTCTATCAGCAGTGTGGGGTTGGATTTTCCTGACATACGAGCGGAGATGGAGTTTTGGACAGGACACTCCATCGTACTTGGAAAAAACTGGAGCTTTGAACTTGTGAGGGATCACCACTCCCGATACCAATCCCATCTCTCCGAAATCCAAACCAGGGATCTTTTGAGTCTCCATAGCACTCAACTGGTCTTCTAGCTGCTTGTACCTATCCTCGGAAGGAGGATATTGCTCATCATCAAAATCAGTATCATTATCAGAGACTACAGGACTGGAGCGCTTTTCTTCTTCTTGGTTTTCCCCCTCCTTGGACAAAGAGATCAGATCAGCTTCCTGTCGCAACCTATTCCCAAATCTTTTGCCCATACTCAGAAGAACCACCTTCTTCTTCTTTTTCTTCTTCTCCTTCAGAATGAGAGTCTTCAAATCCTCTTGCCCTTTAGCCAAGCTCCAAAACATCTCCTGGAATTGGGCATTTTGTGCCTGAAGAGCTTTGATGGCTTGATCGGAAGACGTTTCAGAAGACATTTCGTGCTGAAATAAACAACGAAGGAGATGAGAAACCTGTAATGATACATGTAATGATGTGTATGACAATGGGATGCGTATGTAATGATTTCAAAGACTTTGGGAGATTTAAATTTGCAAATCAGAAATTAAACAAACTTTATTAGAATAACTTGTAAAAGGTTCAACAATGTCTTTTGAGGCGTTACCAAAGAAGTAAATGAAAAACAAATCTAAAACTAGAAATGCAAAAAATCAAAAACTCCATGGACGCTTCCCCTTCGTGTTGACATAGTCATTGATCGTTCTTTCATTCTCGAGCTTCCTAGTGAGCTTCAAAATCTTCCTTTCTTGCTCATGGTACTTCTCCCGGTAAGTATCCCTTTCTTCTTTCAGCTGAATCCAAGACCTCTTCAATGCCCCAAGGTTAGTAGGCATGTAAGGATAAAGAACCGTGTAAGGAACGCCTTCTTCATTAGTGGGCTCCATAATCACAGGCAATACGGCTTCATAAGGAATCCCAAGCTTCTGAGCACGAGCTCGGACCCATTGGAGATAAGGCTGCATAGGAAGAGAAGTCTTTGGTCCCAACTCTTGGGGGTCAGATCTGTTCACCATGCCCCAAGCTCGTATGAACCTTCGGCGATTCTCCTTAATGTCTTCCTTGTAGTCAAAGGTAATATCCTCAAGAAGTAGCTCATGGGGACTGTCTCTCCGAGCACGACCAAATTGTCGCAAAGCTAGACAAGGACTGTAGATTATACCTCCTCTGATTCCAAGCAATGGGACATTAGGATATCCCCTGCACCGATTAATGACTGCAATGTCCTCTATAACCCGGGAACTCCAAAGAATGTCTGTGTTGGCAAGTGACATTATCCAGTAGGACCAACCCAAACCTTCTTCATTCTTCAGCACAGACTTATATAGGTGCGAAATAAACCACCTCAACAACAACGACATGCAACACATAAGAGTCCCTCTTCTTCGCACAATACGAGTGTAGAGGTCATGCAAGGTATCACCCAGTAGAGTAGGCACATGATTGCGAGAAAGAAAAATCTTGACAGCATTCACATCCACAAAAGAATCTGGATTCGAGAAGAGAACCAAACCATAGATAAGGAGAGCCAAGATATCTTCAAAAGCCTGAAAGTCCAAACTATCCCAGAATAGCTGAGCTTGATCTATCAGAAACTTGGATAAGAAACCTTCAACCCTGCTTCGTGTTTCCCAATTGGATACTACGTCAGCTCGTTTCAGATGTAGAGCTGAGGCAATGTCTTCTGGTTTAGGAGTCTCTTCCATACCTGTGAAGGGAATCTGCTCAAGGATGGATATGCCTAATAAGTGAGAAAACTCTTCCAAAGTGGGAACCAGCTGATAATCCAGAAATGTAAAGCAATGATGCACAGGATTGAAGAACTGGAAAAGCACACTCATTATCTACTCATTAAACTTTGAGGTAACCAAGCTAAGAAGCTGACCATGTCTCCTAATGAATGAAGAAGTATCAGAAACTCTTGAGGCTAAATCTTTGAATTGAGCAGGTATTTGCACAAAGTTAACTCGGATGGTATTTCTGCGCATGGAAGCCATAATCTGCAAAACAGAACAAAGATAAATCCCCTCGGTCTTTGAAATGGCTAGTGTAATGAAGTATGCATGCTATGTTATGATGCATGATGTCATGGTAGAACAAACAACAAGTATAATAGATAATAGTAATGGCAAAGGCAAACAAATCACACAAAAGCCCTTAAGTTTTAAGGCTTGCATGGAGTCAAAGGTATTACCCTCTTGAAGTTCAGTTGGTTTTAACCAGTCCTAGTAAAAGTAACCGGGTTCTAGAGGTTCTCAATATCACTGACCATCCTCCATCGATCATGGTTTCAGCTCACGCAATCTTTTCTTGCAGCCGGAACTATCTCGAGAGTATGGTCTCAATGAGTGTAGCATCGAGTATCAACTAGTTCTCAGCTTTATACCGAGGCCGGCTATCTCACTACTTTCTAATGGCCAAGTTGGTCGATTAAAGGTTCTAAGGTTAGTTGATGCTTAACGACACACATAGCAGCCCCGTATTCTCCTCGTTTCTCCATAAGGGATACTGGTACCAACCAATATTCCACATCAATGTAGCTACTGCTTCAACCGTATTGGTCTACACCGTACAGTTCCCTCACAGTTTATTGCTACTTACCTAAAAGGTGTCCCCAGATCCGGGTTAGGATCTATAGTAACTCCCAAACAAAAACCCTTTAAAAGTAAAGCAACCAAAACAAACAAGAGAAGCAATTTATGATGCACTAAATCCTAAGGTATACCCCACTTATTAGTTCCTAGCAGAGTCGTCAGTTCTGTGATACGGTGGCTGAACCGACTATTTTAGGAAAATGTTATTTTGTGTTTTACGTTTTTTGTTCGCAAAATGTCGCGGTAAGCAAGAGTCGCCACCAACTTTTATTTTATTCAACTGGAAAGGAAAAAATCACAAAAAAATTCCTTTTTCGAGATTTTGAGTATGGGGGGTAGATTATAGAAAGGGAAGGTATTAGCACCCTTTCTATTCGTGGTTTTCCACGGGCTCTTAGGTACTTGCTCATCATTTTAAAAATTGCTTGTGTGTGTTTGTTTTGAAAAGTTTTTATTTTACTTCGTTTTAACCCTTGTATCAGTCCTCAATAGTGTTACGAAGTGTTTTTGAAAACTTTGTTTGAAAAGAGTGTAAGTGTGGAAAAGTTTATTTTGAGCAAGTACCTACTAGCATCTACCTACTCGAAAAAATAATGTTTTTGTTCTTGTTTCCTTTACACAATGATATCCCACTACTAATGAGTAGGTAGCACCATCGTTAGAGTTGTAAGGGTCAATTCGAAAGGGACGTACGATCACTAAAGCAATGTTAGGACGTCTTAGTGATAACCCTAGTGTCTTAAGATCATATTCGAGGCAACATTTTCGAGGCAACCTTTCTGAACGGGACATTTGATCTTTGTTTAGACAAGAGGGCGACCACTAAAACACCCTATACTTAATGATCGTTTACCGAAGGCAACCGAAGTGAGAGTATATCCTAGGAGTGTGCATGTGCGAGTGATTTGATTTCAATTATTATCTTTGCACATTTAGGGTTTGCTAACCATTTTAAGATTAACATACAGTCTTGTCTTGCAATCCTATTATCATAGATCTAACAGTTAATGTTTGCGAAAATTAAAATGTGAGAAATAAAACTATGTTATTACAAGGCTTCGAGGAGGGGGATTAATTACATAGCCAAAAACCCGCAAAACGATAAATAAAAGCAAATCCTAATTAAACTAGTACATACCATGAGCAGTTACATTAATATCGCAAAAAATAGTAAACGCGCGCGATAAATTAAGAACGAGAAAAAATTAGGGTTTTGACCCCGTCTAACCTAATTGAAAGGAAAAAAATCATATTTTTGTGGTTTTTGTGTTATTTTGAGAAAAATAGAGTTTAATTGAATAAATAAAGAAAACCTAATGACTAATTAATTTTATTTAAGAAAAATAATTAATTTAACCTATTTTTGTATTTTTGTTATTTTATTGAGAAAAGAAAATAAAAATTAAATCATATGATAACCCTAATTTTTCTAATTTATTTTAAGTATTTACAAAAAAAAGTTAGAATTACCCTAAAATTAAAACTAATATAAAATTATTTTAATAAAATAAAACCTAAATTCTAAATTGGTGAAATTAATTTTATGATTTTTGTAAAAACAAGAATTAATTTGTGTTAGAAAATAAACAAAATAAATTAAATAAATGAAATTAAATAAAATGAAAAATGTAAAGGAAAAAGCAATGGGCCTGGTTTTGTACCAAGAAGGGGGTGCCAATTTGATTTCTAGGCCCAACAATTTCTGGTCTTTATTGACTTTTCTAAATCTTGTGCATTGGCTTGACTCACGCCCATGATAGGCCCTCATATGATAGGCGTTGGATCTGGCATGCTGGAGATCTGGTGGTTGAAGGATGATGGCGTATGGTGGTCTCCTTGTATGTACATGTGCCTGCTTATGCAAAAAATATCATGAAATAATATGGGGACCTGGGGATCGAACCCAGGCCCTTTGTCATTTTCCATTGCACGCTGACCATATGAGCTAGCTCGCTTTGTTGTATACCTAATGACAACATAAGATTACATGGAAAAAATGAAATGATGGATTATAAAATGCGCGCAGTTTGAATTGGCCAGTCACAGGATGCCACGCTACCCTTCTTCTTCCTCGCATCGTTGCTAAGAGTCCATAACTTTTACCTACGGACAAAGGATATAGGTATAACCCTTGTCCATTCCAAAACCTTATCCGTGCATGATAAATCAATACCAGTGGTACCAATCAGCTCGTTGCAATCTCACGAGCATCATGGTACCACTCTCCATGGCTAATTGTTCCTACAAGCAAAACCCCAAAAAACGAAACTAAAACCTTAAACATGGCAACTTGTTGTATAGCCAATAAAAATGCAATTAAGTATTACCATTAGCTTGCAAATGTTTCAAGGATTCAGAATATGAAAATAAATCATGCTAAAAGTGACAGAATGGTGATATTCGATTTCAAAAAAGCATGCATGTCGTGAGATGCTTACAGTGCAATTCTGTGCTTGAGGGAGCTAGCTAAGGATTGGAATAGGATCCTAGAACGTCCATGAAGCGACTTGTATGACTGGAATGGCTTGAGGAAGCCTGGAACTGAAAAAATAGTTTGCAACTTTTCTTGATTTTTTTGAAAGTTGTTTTCACCTTTGCACACCTCCAATTTGTGATGTTTTGCTCTGCACTTGTTCTATATGTACCCTAGAACTAATTAGGGTTGCAATTTGGTTTCAAATCTTCTCCAATCATGATCATTGATTCAAGATTTGATCCTTTATGCAAATCTTTCCAAATTGAGAAAATCCAATCTTTTTTGTGCCCATTTGAAGCTTGCACGATTTGATTCTTCTTCCAGCTGTATAAGAGGCCTAAACATGCACAAAATCTCAAGCTTTGATTAGTTTTGATATTTTCATGATTTTATTTTGATTTTATTTGTTTTAATTGAAATAAAAATCAAAATAAATGACAAAAATAAAATTAAGACAAGTGGGAGATATCATGGGTCGTGGGTCATGTTACAAACTCAATGCAAGCATAAAAAGTTGGGCCCATTTGACAAAAATTGCAATTTGAGACACATTTGACTTTTGGCAATTTTGCAAAAAAGGTCAACTTTGTCAATGCATAACTCCTTCAATTTTGATCCTAGAGAGGTGTTATTTGACTTTTTAGAAAGCTTAGGATGTCCTCTAAGAAACCCTTTTGGTCTGATATCAATTGAGTTTTCCATGTTCACGTATGAAGCTTTGACAAAAAATGTGTTTTTGTTGACTTTTCAAAATGACCTATAATGTCCAAATTTATATCTTCTTGTGAGTGCATATTTTGAACTTGGGATATGAATATTAATTATAGGGAATTGCATCCTCTTCAAAATGAGCTTTGGATGGGTCATTTCTGATAAAGTATGAGAAAGTTATGCTTGGTCAAAGTTGAGTTGACTTTTCCTACATAACCCTAATTTAGCAACTTTTGGGTTTTGATGAATTGTGAGAAATCCTTGAGGAATCATGATCAACCCTTGATCAAATGATGAATAATACTTCAAAATGAGGATTTTGACCAAAAATCTTGAATTTTGACTGTATGTGGGCCACAGTTGACTTTTGGCCTAACACAATCGATTTTCAGGCCTTTGAGCAATTGACTGAGCCAATTTCCTCTGTAAGGCTTGAAACTTGACATGGATGATCTTGAGAACATATTAGGATAATGGTGAGCATTTGGGATCCTTTGGACTCAAACATCTTGGTGCAAACTGAAACCCTAATTTGAGGTAGACTGCCTTATGAGAGAGTTTGTCTGGTCAACCCTTGGACTTCCTTGAGCAATTTGAGGACCTCACTTGAGATGTTTTGAGAAATATGGGAGGGCAAATTTTGGGTTACAACAATTGGGTTTGGAAAAGGATGGATAGTAGCTACTATACCTAATCGGAGAAGGCCATAATACTACCAGATTTGAAAGAAATGTCAATTACTATTGAAATTGATCCATGAATGCCAATGAACAAACTGGTTTTTTAATTAACGCCAAAACACGATTGGATGTTACCAAGGAAGGACTTTCTAGACCTAACCAATGAGTGCTTGCAGCTATCAGACTTTAAAGAGACACCAAATACCATGGAACTCCAACATGGAAAGACGGACCTGCCCAACCAAAGGAATACTGGAATACTATCGGACAAAGAGACACCAAATACCATAGGACTCTAAGAAGGAAGGATGCACCTGCCCAGCCAACACAATACCAGAATACTACCAGAGGAAGAGATACCAAATACTATAGAAATCTATCAAGGAAGGACGCACCTGCCCTACCAAAAGGATGCCAATGACTACTTGACTTCGAAGATACACCAAATACCATAGGACTCTATCCAGGAAGGACGCACTTGCCCTACCAAAAGGATGCCACTGACTACTAGACTTTGAAGAGACACCAAATACCATGAGACTATATCCAGGAAGGATACACCTGCCCTGCCAAAAGGATGCCAGTGACTACTGGACTTTGAAGAGACACCAAATATTATGGGATTTTATCCAGGAAGGACGCACCTACCCTACCAAAAGGATGCCAGTGACTACTGGACTTACAAAATTATACAAGAGTAAAAGGCTCTATGGAAGCCTGTATGGAATGTCATAAGAGACTCTGTAGGGATTAAACACCTACCGAGGATATATCAACTAATTTATCTCAAGGGAACCATATGATTGGCTTATACTTTTATGCATGTTTGAGTTTTTCTATGGCGTAATGTTCCATTTTAATGGAAGTACTGCGTGTCTAGGTAGATGCAATGTAATGATGCATGATAGAATGCTTCATCGGGGAAATTGTAGGCTACCAAGTAACTTTCTAAGAAAAAGATCTGATACTCAGATACTCGAACCGGGGACCAATCATGATTTGGATTATCAACTTTGGTGGGGAGTTACACTGTATTACAAACCTTGAGGAGATCTTACAAGATACATTGTGAATTCTGTTGTAATTTGAAAAAATAAATTGCAAACATTGATGAAAAAGATGCCAATGACAATTGGACTTTGTTGAGGATGTCAATAGCTACTGGCCTTGTAGAGAGATATCACTAAATCATAACTAGTGGAAGAGAAAGTTGATCCCGACTTCAACCTAAACTTCAAGCTTCTTGGGTAACAACCCAATATCTTGTGTTGTTGAAGGATAAGGACCTTCACACTTCTGGGAGATAAGAGAACTCCTACACATACCTCTTGGAAATGCAACCTTTATTGGGATAAAAGAATTCTTGAACAAGAAATCTTACGAACATACTTCTACTGGAGATCGGAGAGTTTCACTGCTGAGCTCTACTTTGAAATAACTCTCTATGCATGGAGAAGTGATCTTTCAACTCCTTGTCAAAGATAAGAGGACTCTTGCATAGAACTCTTGACAAAATGGCTTCTGCCAGAGATAGGAGAATAACAATCTCAATGACCTAGCATTGTTAGGGATAAAATAATTCTTAACCAAGAAACTTCAATAAGGAAACTCCGTTGGGGTACAGATTAACCACAAGTTCATGTTGAGGAGGATAGAACTTCTTGAACAAGAACTCCTTTAAGCCTAATTTCCACTAGGGATTATAAAAAGTCTTCCATCACTGGGGAATAAGAGAATTCTTAAGATAACTCTCATAGGTGTGAGCTAAATTGGGGAAGCAAACCCCGGAAGGCCTTCAACCCAACACAACTTTACGAGGGGCAACTTCTTGAGAACGTCATTGGGAAGAAAGCTCAAGTGCATATTTCACCTGAGAAAAGTAGAGCCATACATACTTCTCTAGGAAAGAATATTGCTTCGAGGAGATAAACCAAGAGTCTTCTTCTGATAACAACCTTGAGGGTTATTTATCTTGTACTGGTACGAAACGTTTTGCAAGTGAATGGCAATTCTTTTAAATTCACACCTTATGCCCTAGACATGGGATTTATGAAGGGATTTTCCTCACGATGATCTTTTTACCATGATGAATGGGGTGAATTTCCCCAATATCTTCAATCTCCGAACTCTTTCTCCCTGATCAACAAATTCTTAGAGAGATTTATCGCATCTCGACACAATTTCCCCTTATTGACTGAACTTTGAGGGATTGAATCCCGACTTGATTGCCTCAGATTGGCTGAACTTTAAGAGATCACATCTCGACTTGATTGCCCCATATTGGCTAACTTTGAGAGAACACAACTCGACTTGATTTCCCCAGAATGGCTGCACTCGGCATATCTTTTGCTCAACAGAGATTTCAAACACTTCCCTTTCTAGGGTGATCAAACTGCGACAACAACTTTCTTATGCTCAACAGAGTCTTTAGGCAACATGCCTCTGGCTATGACCATTATCTTGAAATGATTGTCTCTTGAAATGATTCACTTCATGGAACTTTCCTTGTTATCAAGAAACTATTTGCAAACAGAAACATGTTTGTTCTAAGAATGAAAATTCTAATATAAAGCCTATGTTAGTCTTGAAGTTGAAAAACTTGAATGAAATGGTGTCACAACTCTAGCTAGAGTGTAAAGTTTGAAAATCTTTTTACATAAAAGATAATGCAAGCATATGATACCAACACAAATATTTAATCATGCCAATTAGGAGTCAATTAAATGCTATCTCGTTGTAGCAAGCCTTTAAAATTAACCTTGTTTCAATTAGGACTTCTAAGGGTTGTAACATGGTCTGGTTCACGGTTTTAAAAAAAAGGATTTAAGGCTTGAAGTCTAACCTAACCCACCTATTCTCCATGATGTTCTCTATTCCTATGTTCAATTAACTCGACACGAGCATTCATCTCTCAAGAGGAATTCGAGATGGTTAAGGAATCAACTTGGTTTTTGGACACGACAGTCACTCTCCTTTCATTTTCTGGTGTCTAATCACACGACTTTTCTCTTTGCTGAGGATTTGTATTTTGTAATCCTCTTCTTTTCATTTCTCGAACTTTTGCTTTTCATCATTTTCCCTAACTTTTTCCTGGAAAAATTCTTTTGAATTTTGATTTTGCAGTCCAGCGAGATGCCCTAATTTATTCCTAAGTCATTTGCTTTCAAGCTTTTTTCCTTTTGACTTAGCGGGATTTCTTTCTTTTCTTTTCATTTCACACTTATTTTTAGAACAAATTGTGTGATCCAGAGTCTTCTGACTCGCTGAAAAGTGGTGACTACCTTGCTGTTTGGCTGATGAGGGATAACCATTGTGGTATCATCATTTGTTTACCTTCTGATGGGTGAAGGATAACTATTGTGGTTGATCCTTAGATGCACACTCCTGATGTGTGGGGGATAACCATCACAGTTGATCTTTATATGTGTACTCTTGATGAGATTTGAATGCTCGATTAGATTAATAGAACACTACCCTGCCCCTGAGTTAAAATGTGGGTTTTTTCTGAACATAAAAGAAACTCCTATTTCAAGGGTCAAAGGGGTTAATGAGCGTTTTACTTCCTTATATCTATGGTGTTTAGGAATTTGAAACAATGCATGTACATCATCAACAAGGTTTTATTCAAAAGCATATAACCAGAGATTTTGTGTTTTTCAATTATCATCGTTCTCCCTCTAATCTTTGCATAAGCAAGAGATTTCAGTAAAGTTGATATCGTTATGCAAGAGAAACCTTTCATGAGTGCAAACAAATGGATGAGTGAAAACGAAAGGGTTACTTCAAGACAAGCATATTCATTGTATTAAAGTTAACGTTCAAAAACTAACAAGTTCATATATGTAAACAAATTTTAAACAAACAAGCAAAATTACTGATATAAAATGCAGTAAAGAGCACATGATTGCCATTGTAGAGGAGACTTGACTCCGTCTGGACTTATTGATTCTGAGGAATTTCAGTACTCTTGATGCTCACTTGGTCAAGAGATTCCCCTTCTTTTCTGGCGTGAACACAATGTTCTTTAAATTGATCCAATCTTGGACCTTGTATCTGGATGACATACAGTCTTTAACCGAATGGCTAAGTGACCCAGGATGATATTCACAGAGGATTCTCTTAAAAGATGGGATGAATGTTTTACCAAGCGAATTTGCATACTGAATCACCAAGTGTCTTCTACTTCACAGAAGAAACAACTCGGAATGTAGAACTCGACCTTTGAGGTTTTTTTTCTACATAGTAGCAAGTGGTCAGGAGCCGAATATCCTCCTTTACACAGAAGAAACCATTTCATCTTCTATTACATAAAAGAAGAGAATAATCCATACTCTGTCTTCTACTATGTAGAAGAACTATTCAAAAATTGCAATCAAAATCATCTTCTTCTACACAGAAGAAACATTCAAAAACTGCACTCGAGGATACCTTCAACCTCATTTTCTACTACGCAGAAGATTTAACTCTGTAATTGAATTTCGGAATATCTTCTACATCACAAAAGAAGCTATGCCTTCTATTATACAGAAGAAACATTCAACCGGGGAGAAAGATTTTGAACCGGTTGGCAAAATAGGAATTGGACTTTGGAAAAGACACCAGACAAGTGCTGGACTTTAAACTTCAACCCCTTGTAATACTCAACATTATGACAAGGTCTCCGTGAATGGAAAACAAACCTAGTATTAACACCAAAACATGAAGCTTAATCAACTGAAATTCCAATAGGAGATAAAGTAACTGGGCAAAAGGCATTGGAATTGAATAAACTTGTGACTCATTATTCTCCAGTCTTTGTTGATAAGCATTCCCTTTGCATTTATTTGGGAAACAAGCACTGGTTGCAGACGAGGAGGCCCAAGAACACCAAGTTGTGGAAGAGATCCATAAAATACCTCGTGATTTGAAAAAAAATCCCACGAGATAGGGAGGAATGACAAATTTTATTGCAGCAACAAGTACAAAATTACCTTTTCTTCTCGGTATTGTTTTCATAATTTCCATGACCAAACTCAATCGAGTCTTCAACTGGTCGTTTTTCTCTTTCAAGAGTTCCTAATCACAGGCCATGGCTGACATATCTCCTATAATCAGCCCCATCTGAACCTTTATCTCGATCACTTATCCACGAAGTGTTCCATAGCTAACCTCTGAGCATGGAGCGGTAAGAAGTCAGGTTTGCAATTTTGAAGAGAAAATCAAGTCTGAATACGAATCCCAAACTCTGAGTACTTGTTATGAATGCATGTATGCATGAAATACATGAGTGGATGCAAATACCATGTTCCATCATTCCCAAGGAATCTATATGCTTTGATTTTTGATTTTAAGCAAGTATGAGATGAAAAAACTCAACAAAAGGCTCAAAGGCGTGATTCCTTGGAAAATGGAATGAACATGTATGCTAAAATAATGTTAACATGTTATATATGCAATGATACGGGACCAAGATTTCCATCATAGTGGATATAAATGTTGTGTTGTATCAGAATACTGCTGAATAGTCTCTAGATAGAATGAATGCATCAAGATCAAAGGTCCAACGTTACTTCTGAATAACCTAAATGCCATAAGTTCAAAGGTCTGGCACCAATTCAGAAAAAAAAAAGGAACCAAATACCACGATGATCAATATATGTACCTTTTTAAGATTAATTCCCACACCATCTCACGAATAAATTCTAATCAGAACAGGGGTTCCTAAATGGTAACCAAAGTCTTTATCCCTCTTGTGTCAACACAGTGTCTAGTGCATAGACATGTAGGACAACGGCATTCCCAAGAGAACCTTGTCTAGGCGTTGTTTGTTATGCAACATCTTGTGTGTCAGACGCCACGGGAGTCAACATAACTATCCACTCTAATCCTATGTGAACATTGGCCTGGGTAGTGAGCCTTTTACCTCAATAATAACCCACCCAACCTAAAAAAACCAATAAAATCCAGCACAATACATATGTCTAGCATATATAGGAACATATAATCTAGACACAAATATTCAATGCAAATAAATTGAGTAAAGCATGTAGAAAGTGAAGCACCCAATGAAAGTAAACACATAAAAGCTAGGAATCACTAACTTAGGAAAGGGTCCCCAGTGAAGTCTCCAACTGAAGCATCTAGGAAAATAAACACTAAAGTCGCCATCAAATGTTATTTATCCCAAAGAAGGGAAAGGACATCGAGTAAACCTAAAGTAAGCGAGAACAAGGTCTCGCGACAAAGAAATGGGTACTGAAGTCGATTATGTAGGGGGGAAGGTATTAGCACCCCTCACGTCCGTGGTATTCCACGGAATCCACTCTTGTTGTTCTAATCAAAAGGTGTGTCTATCTAAACTTACAAGCTAAGGGAAAATGCATGAAAAAGAAAAATACAGGGAAAACAAAGGTTTTAAATAGTTGTGCTTGCTTAGGCCTTGCAACCCAATGCCTACATATCTTTTTTAAGGAATCAGGGCTCCGTAGTTCGGCTTAAAATTTTCTGTTTGTTTGTATTTTTTTGTGAATGACGCTAATTTCACATTCTACTATAGCTCGGCCTTTGGAGACTCATGCGTTTTTCGTAGAAAGGAATTAACATGTTCTCACCTGAAAAGGTTTTCAAAAGAAAAAGGCCTGAAGGCAAAAGTTTTATTTGGTTAAGTGTTTTTGTTAGGAGATCCCTCAAGTGGTCCCCCTGAGGGGTACTTGAATCCATCTCCTTTAAGTTTTGAAAGTGTTTGAGACATGTGTCATGCTAAAGTCTATGACACGAAGACCCTTAGATGATCGAGTCACGCGCCTCGTATCTGAAGTCCTCTTCATGTAATTAAGGCTCGTAGCATATTGCACGCATCTTTATTCATTAAGTGTTTTTGAGTTTTCTTAAGAAAAAAAGGTTTTTGTTTTAGATGCAAATGCAAAAGAAAGCAAAATCTAAGGGAAACTCAAGTCCTAATGTTAGCATGCAATGGTGGCCTTAAAGTTAGGATTAACAAAGGGAAAGCTACCTAATATTAGCATGCATGGTTTAAAAACCTAAGGTCTATCTCAATTCAAAGCTTAACTAAGATTAAATCGAGAAATCTTATGGGAATATGGCATAAAGCACGAAGGTAACAACCAAAAATAAGTCTCGAATATATAGAAAAGCATCAAGATAACTATTTCACAAGTGAACACACAAAAACAATGCCTACTTTGAGGTAGGAATTTAAATAATCAGAAATTGCCTACTTCAAGGTAGGTCTTTAAACAATCAGAAATCGCCTACTTTAAGGTAGTTCTTTAAACAACCAGAAATTGCCTACGTCAAGGTAGGTCTTTAAAAAATAGAAATTGCTTACTTCGAGGTAGGAATTTAAATAAACAGAAATTGCCTACTTCAAGGTAGGACTTTAAATGATGGAAATCACCTACTTCAAGGTAGGTCTTTAAACAAGCAGAAATTGCCTACTTCAAAGTAGGTCTTTAAATACAATTACGATATGCCACAATGGTTTCACAATGCCTACAAGGGTATGCCTTCAGTCATGCATCTCTATCCTACTTCTCATGGCAAGATTAATTGAAAACAATGTAAAAGTGAGGGATAAAAGAGATTCGAGTGATACCTAATAGAGAAAGTTTGTCGATTCTTCAAAGCCGCGCAAGCGACAAGAAAACTCTATTGAGGCCTCCTTGAATTTCCTTGATCAAGATTAGGCGCTTAACTTACCTCGAAACTTCTTGAAATATTCCATCAAACTTACCATACAATCATGCCAATAAGTATTATGGATCAAGTACCATCATCATGCAAAAATTATGTTAAGATATCTCAAGCAATGATCCAAAAATTAGCACAATAATTGATTATTAGAGAAACCTAACTAAATTTCTAGAAATCCCCAATATTTCCTACTATTTCTCATGTATCACTTTATCATCCAATAATTTCTCGAAATTAATACCAACAAAAATTAATAGGAAAAAGTAAACTTGTGCACAAAGGGGGTACTGATCATATTACAAGGTATGTGATTCAGCAACAATGGCTCCAAGGCCCAAAAGAATTGATCCACTATCAACATTTTGTTTACATTCAGCAAGAAATTACCAAAAAGACTTTAGGCCCAAGAGTGTGATTCGGTCCACCAGATGAGCATCACTATGTTCACTATATGTTTCAGCATCATATGATACATCATTTACCAATTATTTCTTCTAACCTTCTGAAATTCCTGAATTATTATCCAACAATGCAATTACAATTATATAGAAAAATAAAATTAAAATTTAAAGCATAAGATAAAAACGCCGTCGTGTGGACCGTGTTGAATTGAAACCAAATTGAAACCCTAAGTCTCCTTCCTTTTTCGTCTTCATTTTTCTTCACCAGAATTTGTTACGACAGGGACACCACAGATTACCACCAACCTTTAGCCATTTCTCGATCCGTCTCAATCTCTCAAACACATTTCCAGAACCTTCATCTCTTCCTCTTACAGACTTTAGCTTCTGAGAGCTTTCGACTATGAATCTTCCCTTAATCCTCACCTGCGGTTTTATCGGACGCTGATTAGAGCGTCAAAGCGAACTTAAGGAGGTGTAGATTCGAGCGAACAATGAGCATCAAAGACGTTAAATGAAACTTGTTTAAAGCGGTGTAGCGGTGACTCCAACGAGTGGTTAGAGGTAAGCTCTCTACTTCCTTCCTCTTTATTTGTTTTTGAGTAGTTGCTTTTCTTGTTCTTCACCTTCTCCTTCTAGTTCTGATTCTGAGTTTCTGATGCGTTGTGATTGTCGATCTGATGTTGATGTTGTGAGATCGATTGTTGTGAGGTTACTGAGAAGATGAACGTAGAATGTTGGGGAAGGTTAGAGTAGCAGAAGTGGTTATGGCGCTGAGAAGAATGATGATGATGAAGAGTTCTTGTGAATTAAGGGTTGAAGATGAAGATTCAGCGCGATAGAGAGAGAGAGAGAGAGAGAGAGAGAGAGAGAGAGAGAGAGAGAGAGAGAGAGAGAGAGAGAGAGAGAGAGAGAGAGAGAGAGAGAGAGAGAGAGAGAGAGAGAGAGAGAGAGAGAAGAGTAACGATTTCTTGGTGAGTTTTTCGAATTGTGATGTATGAATAATTGTAGAGAATATATAGATGAATCTCTGAATAATCGTATGAATCCCCTTGGGTGAATAATCGTGTCCATAATGATTGTGGGTCCCTCCATTTTATCTGAGAATTTCTGTTATGTAATAGAGTTATCTTGCCGAAAATTCTGTTCAGGAGTGGCAATTAAATCCATTAAGACAAAATGCATCCAATTCATCCATCAAAAAATTCATCCAATTCATCCACCACATAAAAATTAAGTTAAAGGATTGGATAAAATCCATCCATTTATATACATGGATTGATCCAATCCATCAAACATATTTGAATAATTTATTGGATTATTTTGATCATATACTTTAAATCCATTAAATCTTTTTTTTTTTAAAATAATAAAAATTTATATTTTTTACAAAAATACAGTAAATCGACTTTTTTGAGGAAATACAATAAAATAGAGTTTTTTTTAAGAAAATACAGTATATTGATTTTTTTAAAATAAAATATAGTAAATTGAGTTTTGTGCAGAAATACAATAAATTGAGTTTTTTTGCAGCAATACAGTAAATCGAGTTTTTTTCCAGAAATACAAAAAATTGAGTTTTTTTACGTAAATACAGTAAATCAATTTTTTTGGGAAAATACAGTTAATCATGTTTTTTGTGGAAATATAGTAAATCGAGTTTACTCTAGAAAAACAGTAAAACAAGTTTTTTGTGGAAATATAATAAATCAAGTTTTTTTAAGGAAATATAGTAAATCAAGTTTTTCTTACGGAAATATAGTAAATCGAGATTTTGTGAAAATGCAGTAAATCGAGTATTTTTTGAAAATACAGTAAATCAAGTTTTTTTATGGAAATATTGTAAATCGATTTTTTTTAATAAAATACATTAAATCGAGTTTTTTGCAGAAATACAGTAAAAATTGAGTTTTTTTTATGGAAATACAGTAAATCAAGTTCTTGCCGAAATAGAATAAGTCGAGTTTTCTGAAAATACAATAAATCGAGTTTTTTTTATGGAAATACAATAAATCGAGTATTTTTTAATAAAATACAGTAATTCGGGTTTTTGGCGAAAATACAGTAAATCAAGTATTTTATGGAAATATGGTAAATCGAGTTTTTTTTTACGAAAATACAGTTAATCAATATTATATAAGAAAATATAGTAAATCAAGTTTCTTACGGAAAGGAAATAAATCAATTTTTTTATGGAAATACAGCAAATCTAATTTTTTACAGAAATACAATAAATCGAGTTTTTTTTGAAATACAATATATCGAGTTTTTTTCGAAAAAATGATAAATCAAGTTTTTATTCGGAAATTACAGTAAATTGAGTTTTTTGCAAAAATACAGTAAATCGAGTTTTTTTTCGAAAATACGATAAACCAACTTTTTTACGGGAATACAACAAATCAAATTTTTTGATAAAATACAGTAAATTGAGTTTTTTTTATAGAAATACAGTAAGTCAGATTTTTTACGAAAATACATCAAATCGATATTTTTTATGGAAATATAGTAAATCAAGTTATTTGCGGTAATACAATATATTAATTTTTTTTGGAATTACAGTAAATTAAGTTCTTTTTAGAAATACAATAAATAAAGTTTTTTTTAGAGTTTTACAGTAAATAAATAAGTTCTTTTTAGAGTTTTTTTACATAAATACAATAAATCAAGTTTTTTAAAGGTAAAATAGTATATAGACTTTTTTTTTTGGAAATACAGTAAATAGAGTTTTTTTTGCAAAAATACAGTAAATAAGGTTTTCTCGTAAATTAAGTAAATTGAGATTTTACAAAAATACAGTAAATCGAGTTTTTTTGCAAAAACACAGAAAATTGAGCTTTTTACTGAAATACAGTAAATCAAATTTTTTTTCCAGAAGAACAGAAAATTGAGTTTTTTTTTACGGAAATACGATAAATTGAGTTTTTGTTGGAAATATAGAAAATCGACTTTTTATCGGAAATACAAAAAATTGATTTTTTTATGGAAATACAGAATATAGTTTTTTTTGGTAATACAAAATAAATTTAAATAAATAAATGAATATATTTAAATTTTCTTTTTGGAGGGATGCATTGGATGAATTTTTTATCCTTAATGGATGGATTGGATTGGACATTTTTAAAAAGTTTTAGCTGATTGTTAATGGACAAATGAATTATTTTGATCCATCTATTAACAATCCAATCTATATTCATACAATCCATATATTTTGCCACCCCTAATTCTGTTAGAAATGTGTGAGTTAGTTAGTGTAGTTAGAAAAACAGTTAGGAGATTTGAGATTGAAAAATCTGTTATGGACAGTTGGAGTCAGTTATAGGCTGGGTTAAAACTGTTAGATGTTGGTTCCAATTCTATTTTTACAGTTTCCTTTAGGAGGACTTTATTTCGGTTAGTTATCCAAACTTGTTAATTGTTAGTAGAAACCAGTTAGTGAAAGTTATGTGGTTAAAAACTGAAGGTTAATAAATTAGCAAGTTAGTATGATATGTTTTTGTTGGTGAAATGAATTTTTGGTGTTAACTGTATGAGTACTGTTGAGTGGTATGAAATATAGAATGGTAATGCATTTTGAATCATGCTTTAACGTTTATGGTTTTTTGAGTGACATATGTGGAATGCTACTGAGACACAGGCTGCTATGCTTTATGCAGGTTCTTATAAGTACAGCAAGGCATGGCATGGTACTATATGAGCAAAGTTTTAGAGTCATGAAAGTTTTGGTCTTGAGGAAATTGAAGTGGACAGACAGAAGGATAAGCTATAAAGGCTTTTAGGCATGGTGCAAGTATGAAGATGAACTTAGGTTTAGGAACTTTTTATGTAATTTTTCTTTTGACATAATGGCTTCTATTTATAATGTACTCTGTAGTGGTGATGTTCTTGTAATTGTAATTCCTTGAACAAGTGGAATGTATCCTTATTTTCATCTTGTACATTTTGAACAAAAAAAATATGATGAACTCCTCAAAACACAACTCCCCTTATATGTATTTCTTTGGCTTTTGTAAGTGGAAATGGCAAAGCGTTCGTAATGAACTTGATATTAGTACATGAAGTTGTACATAAATTTTAGACTTTGTAACTTAGTTTCAAATAAGATAACAATTCTCTCTACTTTGTGTATTTTGTATTTCATCCTGAATAAAATGTTAATTTATGAATCAAGAATCCTCTTAAAATTGTCTTTGACCTAATACTAACATTCTCATCAGTGAGCCTTATATTCCTCAGTGATTCAATGTCAACTTTTAACTCATATGAAAACTTTCTGAATAAAAACACACAACATACCACAAACAAATGAAGATGTCATGTCTTGAATGCAAGTGAATAGCCGAAGACTAGTTCAAGATATTCATTTTGATACCACAGTCACTCACACTATGATGTATTTCTTTGTACTCTGATTTAAACCTTGCAGTTCAATCCATAAAGGCACTCTCATTTTGATAACCAATAATCTTAAAGCAAACTTCTTGTGGAAAACCTTGTAGTTGAAAACAATTAGAAGCATGGGAGTGATGATAATCACAAAACCCTAAGATTCTTCGAGGTGCACTTTGACTACTTGAAAGGCTTGAGAACCCTTGAAACAAATTATGAATTTGGGACTTGAAATTATAACCATGACGTTCAACTTTGCATTTCTCGAGTGCCATATCCTCCCTTTTGGATGGTACACACTCAACCAGTCAAAACCCGGATCCCATACTATTGAGTTAATGCAATATAATTGATGGATATGATGATGAAACATAAGTTATTTAGGTTTATAAATATGAGAGAAAATTTTGGGGTGCAATAAATGTTACCAGTGATTATGACATATTTTACTCTTATAGTACTGATTCTATGCTTGTAGGGTACTGTGATGCAGACTGGGCAGGTAGTGCAGATGATAGAAAAAATACTTCTGGAGGATGTTTCTTCTTGGGAAACAATTTTATCTCTTGGTTTAGTAAGAAGAAAAATTGCATGTCTTTGTCTACAGCTGAGGCTGAGTATATTACTATCGGAACCAGTTGCTCTCATATGTTTTGGATGAAACAAATGTTACATGAATATAATGTCAAGCAGGATGTCATGACATTATATTGTGACAATCTAAGTGCAATCAACATATATAAGAATCCCATCCAACATAGCAGGACAAAGCATATTGATATTCGTCATCATTTTATTAGGATTCTTGTTGAGGACAACATTATGTCTCTTGAGCATGTGGCCACTGAGAAATTAAGGTTTTGGATGCAAATCGATTTGAGAAATTAAGGAGTGAATTGAGAATTTTCACTTTTGAAGAGTTACAGCAATTACAGACGTGGAGGAGTGCAACATACATTTTCTATTCCCTCCATTTAGTGGTGCACGAAAATCCTGGTTAATCTAGTTTAAAGGGTTCTGTTAATGACACTTTTGATAAGAATATTGGAGTGTTAATCTCCAAAATATTGAATGTTGAACCCAATTCATGTGTAATTTGTGCACATTGTGTGCTGCTGGCCCGCTACATGATTTTTTTGTCAAATTGTGGCTAAAAAGGGGGGAGAAGTGGTTATGGGCTAATATGGATTGGTTAGCTATATGTCTTTTAAGGGTAGTACTACTTGATCTAGTGTTTAGGGGGAGCTTGTTGCTTTGATGCTGATATGACTGTGATATGATGAATGTGAGATAATGATTGCAAGATGCTTGATATCATACCTGATGTGTAACCATCCTATCAAGAAGATTTTTTATCTATAGGAAGTTTGTCTTGTGAGAGTTTATTTCTCTCTAATGTTGTGTTGTGAGGCGGGGATTTATCTCTTTCTGTTGTGTATGCCTCTGATAAGAACCGGTGCAATTCCTTTTTTTATTGCATTACTTTGAAGATGTTCTTTTGATGTAATGCTGAAGCTTTATTCTTCTTGTTATTGGACACTTGTGTTTTAATTTGGTACTTACAAGATGGACACTTGTTAGATTCTGTTATGTTGGCTGCTTTTTGTTAAAACAAAAATTTCAATAAGATGTTGGACAAGATGCCCTGACATGTTGGTACAACATCGTAGCTCAAGATTTGTTTTACTTTTGTGAATATTTGTTTTTAGCGTAAGATCACTGAAGATTTGTTGGAGATATGATTTGCACAATCTGTGGTTAATTAAGCATATATTTCTCAAGGCATCAAATATCTGATCTGATTTGTTTTGTTTCTCAAGATTGGATGTTGTAACATTCAAGGAAACATTATATTTTACACCAGAATATTCTGCTGATGATTTTATTTGATTTGGAGATTGTTTAGCCAGGTTTGATCTTCAAGCCCAAGTTGTTTCTCTGGCTATAAAAATAAAATCTCTAAACCAAAGAAGGCAACTAAGCTAATGTGTGAAAGTGTCAATTAGGGTTTTGTCTTTTCATTGTTCATTTTTCATTGTGAGCCTCCCATGTATCATTTGATGCGTGAGATGGACTCATAATTGAGTTGTAATTGTGAATCACTCATAAGCTTTTAAGAAGTAATGGATTTTGTTTATTGGAGTGCGTCTCCTTCTTGTTTGTTTTGTGTTATCACTGGTTGTGTGATTGAAGGGAAGTGAGAGGGGTCTCATATATAGAAGTTTCTTAGATAGAAATTACATGGGTAGTGATTAGATATGAAGTTTGTAAAACTAGAGGTTGTTTAAAACTTCAAACTAATACTTATATAGTAGATTTCCTTCCTGACTTGGATGCCCCTAGTTGTAGGTGATATTGCACCGAACTGGGTTAACAAATGACTTGTGTTATTTACTTCCTACAATTCAATTTAAATTATTTATTTTATGTATGTTATAACGATGTCTTGACATTGTTGAATTTGACATCCTGGTGTCGTGATATCATATACGACATCTATCGTGTTGAGCCAGAACTTCACCTCATACATTACCATATGATAAAGCTAATCATCAAACATGGTATCCACATCTTAACGTGTCAAAGCAGGAGGAGTAGATTATGAAGGGTCTCTGGGAACAAGCTACATGTATCTGAACTTCTGCACGACGCGCTTAAAAAGATGAGGATACGTCAGACGCGAACCGCAAGCCAAACCAACTAGTGTAGAAGTTAATTTCATCCAAGGGATGCATCTTACAGTGATTGACATACATGTTAAAGTGTATATCCTCTGCTACCATATATTCATGATACAATTTGTATGAGTCATCGCTAGGTTCCCTCTGAGAGGGTTGAATGCAGAAGCATGTGGCATATCCTCACTGTAGGTCGACACACATGACCATCCAGATATGTGTAGAAAGTGTTGGAGAATCCAAGCCTATAAATGGTAAATATGAATAATTAGTAAAAAATGCATAAATGGACGTAGAAAATAGTGTTATGAAAATGACACTAAATGATGCTGAAATATTACCGTCAACAGTGTGATGTTGTCTGTCACTTGTTTGGTCTTCCACATACACCCTTCGGCTAGTTTGGAGTACAAGTAGACCAAACAAGCGGCCCCTCAATTGTACTCATGGATCTTCTCCAAGTCGTCAAAATATAGCAGGTAGATCACATCCACATAAGTTACACTCTTGCCCATAAAAATATGTGTCTACTAAATACAACATGTATGCTCTCAGAGCACATGCTCTATGGTGCACAACTTGCTCATCATCACCAACAGTCTGCTCTGTATTATGAAGCTGCTGTGTATACTAACTCTCCAGAAATTGAAACCTAGAATGAGCCCCTCGGGAGACTTCTAACTCTCTCATGGATTCCTCGGGTTCAGGTCCTAGATAATCTACCAACATCACCAGTGCTTCATATTTGTTAATCTTGTCATGGTCTAACATTCCCTATACTTGGAAGATGCAGAAGACATAAGCCACCTCTTTACAAACACGGACAACATACCATGGTTAACCGTAACATAAAATATCATGCACAAGTCTCTCAGGCCAGATAGCTGCATGACATCTTGAAATCACTACTAATTAGGCTATTGTAGGCCCGTAATATTACAGACATCATTGATGAATTTTAAAGCATCACGATCCTGAAAAAAATAAATCATTGTCAAACATGTCTTTCAAAGTAAGACGATGAAGTGACATGTCTCATTTTATTTTCATGGTTTACCTCTCCATTCTAGACATGTCTGACAATATGGTTCGGGTATATAGAAACCGTGATAAGTCGAACGATCCTGCTTCAAAACCCTGCGGGCCTTAGGTGCCTGATGTGCCTTAGTAGTTGACACCTTTCTCCTACGAGAAGATGAAGCCTAAGATACATGAGCCTAAAAAATTGACACCACCGTAACACAGATGAAACATAATCAGGTCAAGAAAAAAATACAGAAAAATAAAATCCATAGATGGCGGAAATGCAACTCAGAAACACGTTAATGGCAGAAATGTAATCCATGAGAACATCCAAAATAAAGCATTGATAATTAAAATTACATATTAAACACACATTGCTCGTGTAAATGACATTTAAACTACCTATATTATATAGCCTAATGCTCAATTTCTTTAAAATATATAGAAAATAAAAAAACTTTAGAAAAATAAAAAACTTACTAAATGTGAGTTAATTTCGATGTTGAATGAGCTCTTTGATAGTTTTGATAGTGATGGAAGAAGATTTCAAGTGAGTTGAATGATTTTGAGAGAATGTGAGGTGAGAGATTTTGAAAGGTGAAAGGTTGAGAGTTTGAGAGAGTATTATGCAAAGTGAAGAAGGAGAAAGGATATAGCTCCCTTTTGGTTAAACAATATCCCGATATGCATCTCCGTAAAATACATAAAAATACATCTTTATATTTTTTGCCTATCCTTAGAGACTGATTCAGAAACAAATGTGTTTATGGTGCGTCTGAAAATGTATTTCTAGAATCAGAAAATATTTTTTACTTTTTACGAGAATATCAGAGTAATTTATATGATCCTTTACGCAATTCTCTAAAATAACTACTCTATCTATGATTCTATTTATAAGAAAAAATATATTCTTAAAACTTATTAAATAATCACTGTAATATATATTTGATTTATAATATATTAATAAAATATATTAATTATTTAATAAATATAAAAAATTATTTTTTTCTTATAAATGAGATAGGAAGTAGAGTTATTAATTCTTGATAAAAAATTAGTATGTTTTTGTAATTAAGTTTATGTCGGAAAACACTGAAAGTTATTAATTTAAAATAACAAATTTATGACATCTAAATTAATATCAATCAGATTTATGAAGGATAATTACACCTAAAAGGAGTACCTTAAAAACCTATACCTTTTGAATTGGATATAAAACCTATTTTTACTATTTGAATTTAATTTTAGATAAAGGCTACTTTGATCAATTTCAACTAACTATTTTTGTTTTAAAAATAATTAAAAAAAATCATTAATGATCTATGCTCAATTTCCATTTTGTCTTATCCTCAGTCATTTCTTAGGCAAAATTATTCCCATCTTTCTTTAAGTTGATTAAAATGATACCGGCATCATCCACTAATTTTAAAATATATGTCTCTCCATTTTCCCTTTCTAATATTTAGTTCAACTACTCCCAACATTTACAATATTTATGGTAGAGTCTTAGGTATTAGTTAGTGACAATTATTTTAATAGGTTTTTTAACCTTTTTCAAATCTGGAGAAACATTTATAAATAAAATATTTATCTTTCTTATCTTGTGTGTTAACTTGGTCTCGTTCGATATCAGAGATATTCTATATATTATTTAAAGAGTATTTTATATTAGACATATGACTCTGCATATAAAGTGGAGGAGTGAATTGTATGTTAAAAAAAACATGATTTAAAAAACTTTTAGGATTATATTTTAGAATTTAAAAATATTTTTAAAAATATTTTAAAAATTAGTAGCGGAAAAAATATAGAAATTAAAGAGTTAAGAAATAGAGAGATAACACCAGAAATTATAGAAGTTAGATAAAAAAGAAACGATTTAATCTTCTTTCTAATATTTGTTTTTTAAGAATATCCTCTGAATCTTAAGAACTTTTAGAAGGTTGAACTCTCAAATTCTCTTATGAGAGTCGATCCTGATATTTTAGAGACCCTAGATAAATAAATAAAATAGATCTCTAAAAATAAATATATATTTTTTTAAAAACATAATATATTTAAATTATAGATAATATCAACAACATCAAAATGATTCATATAAAAAAGTCATATTCTAATTAATATTCAATAGCAGAGTCTTCACAAAAAGTTTGGAAGTGTTGTTTCAATTTTAAAAATCAATCTTTAAAAAACAATATAAAGAATTTTAAAAAATTCATATTTATTTTAGTTGTAATTAACTTTAAAAAATTATCGGTGAATATTTCAATGTCTGAACCAAATAATGTTCTTGCAATTAATGTTACATACATTTACTTTTTAAAATTGTAATTTTTTCCTTTTCTTTATTTGACCAAATTTTTTTATTAGAAATATGACTCATATAAATAATTTTTTTTAAAATTCTTTTTCAAGTATAATATATATATATATATATATATATATATATATATATATATATATATATATATATATATATATATATATATATATATATATATATATATATATATATAACAAAACTATGATAATATTTTACAGTTCTTTATTTTTTGTTAGATCTCACAAATCATTATAAGAATTATAATCATGTGTCAGTTTATTTCAATAGAAGACATTTATATTTTATATAAAGTTACGAGACTTTAAATATTTTGAAACAATATGATATAAATTAATTATAAGATATAAAATATCAATATTATTAAAATTTATGTTTAAAAAAATGAAATAAAGTTAAAAAAAATAGTTAACAATGGATAAAATTGCATTATATAAATATAAATTTCAAAAACTGCCAAAATAACAATGTACAAGAGGACTAAATTAAGAAGAAGAAAAAAAAGCATACGCCGGATGCATGGATTGAACCCACGTCTCAAGGCTAAAGTTTAAGACCTAAAACCGATGCGCTGTTACTGGATTATTGAATAATATTTCAACTCGCTCTATATATAAATACTATATCTTATAATTTCTAAAGTCCACTTTTAAAAATTACGAGGTCCCTAAGTTTTGGAGGCCCTGGGCTATGGGCCTAGTTGCCTTGGTCCAGGGCTGACCCTGTCTCTTATACAAGTAAAATGAAGTTTCTTGTTAATTTCATACCAAACAACGAACAACAGAGATAGGCAGTTAGTCTTCTTTCAAAACAAATACTTGATGTAGTTAATCCTCAAGTTAAATCGAGATTTTACACATGCTTATCTTAGGCAGAGCTCACGAACCGAATTGAGGTTTTGACGGGCTGACCACAAACCTATGAGATTTTATATGGGGCTTATATTCAACCTTAGCAAGCTTTTAACCAGACTGAGCTTAGGAACCAAATCTGGGTTTTTACCAAGATAATCATGAACCAGTGTGAGATTTTATACTAGGAAGATCTCAAATTGTTGAAAGCTTTTTAACAGACTAAGTAAATAAAAAGCTTTGAAATAAAGAGTTTCGATCAATCCTAATGGTGATTAATGCAAGTAAAGTAGAGACACTTTAAATAAATTACATGGAGAAAAGCTTGATAAAGTAAATAAAAAGCATTAAAGAGTTGTTAAATAATTGACTTCGACTGAAGTAAATGAGTGAAAGCGATAAATTGCTTGAATGTAAAAGACTTTGATTAAGGTAAATGGTGTTTCACACATACATTCTCAATGATTCTTTCTCTCACGCTGGGTACTTGAATCTAAATGAGTGACTTGTATACAATGATGAACACCCTAATAACTTCGTGAACACTTAGTATTTATACTAAAAAAACCTAAGTAACTGCTGGGCAGTCACACCGCTTCATGATGACACCACATGGCATGCTCACAACCTTCGACGCCTACGTACACGACACGTTGCGCTTGGTAACTGCTGGGAACCGCTTTCCCTCCAACAATTCAAAATTCAAACCGTTCGATCTTGGGCATCAGGGACCTTGGTCGAGAGGTTGCTCCTTCGACGTCGAAGACAACAAGATTCCAACTTAAAGGAATTTCTCTAAGTATCTTGTCCTTCTTTGATGAGCCTTCGACGTGATCAGCTGGTCGAAGCTTTCTTGTGTAGGAAACTCCTCTGACTCATAATTAATGATCTATATGATGATAAAACGTGGGTGTCGAATTTAGGAGCCAACAAATTGCCCCCCAAGAATGTCTTATTTCAACGCTTAAAAGAAAGAGGCATTCTTTGACACCTCTCCTTCACTCTCAGCCACAAATTAGTTTGTGTGATTTTCATCTACCAACCAACTGAAAAACTCAAAAAGTCATCATTTCACCTTTTCCCAAGACGTCACTTCAGTAAGACACTTTGCACGCACGATGTCCTTTCATATGCTGTCATCATGACTATTCCCCGAAATCGAGGAAGCACGCTGCAACGTTTCCGTTTTTCAGAACGGTTACAGTGCCAAATGCGTGTCACGTGCCCCACTCTTGTCTGTGGCATTAAATGACCTCGAGCCCTGTGATTTTTCAATCACTATAAATAGCACTAAGTGCCTTAGTTGGACTCTTTACGCTTTCTTGCATCCAAACCTTCAATCGAACGAAATTTTCTGCAAGCAACTTTTTGCTTCTCCCTCTCCAAACCCAGTAATCTTTATTCTTCATCTACTCTCATCTCAAACCAAAAAATGGCTTCACGTACTCGTGTTCCCAATACCCCAAGAACTAACATTCCCTCCAAGACTGCTCGACCAGAAATCTTCTCAACCGCTCCAATAGTCAATTCTATGGGAATGCGAAGGGTTCCTGAACCCATGGGTGAGGCTGAACGTGAAACTTATGGCTCTCAACTGCTGATTCCTGTTGGATATTCCAACCAGGTTTTTGCCATGTCAGGCCCTCTTTCAACATGCATTACTGACCCCACAAAAATTGAGGGTTTCTTCCCCGCGCATGCGGCACTCAAACCTATTGGGTGCTCAAAGAAAGCAAAAGATGATACTGAAGATCCTACAAAGGAGAAAATAGATCTTCGGTTCTTTAACAGAGGGGTTAGGGCTTTTCGATCCAGCCCTAGTCTTACTCCAGAATATACCGCTTGGCTCCTTAAGATGGAGAGGTGCCAGGCTTCGATTTGGAAAGGTATGGGCATTTATGACCTGGTCATGTTGTCCAAAACTGGCCTTAACTACTGTCCTGACATACTGGTAGCTTCGTTGCTATTTTGGGACTATACTCACTACACCTTCCACTTGCCTTGTGGAATGGTTACGCCCACCCTCTTCGATGTGGCCGTCATTACTGGTCTTCAACCAACTGAGGACTACTTCGACCCAGAGGAAATGTCTGAAGACCAGATTGGGTTTTCTGCTACCAAACCCACCTACACCACTTACACCAACCATTACCACGACAAATCGACGGCTGTGGTGACTGATGTGGAGCACATCGCATTTCTAGCCCTATGGCTGTCGCGCTTCGTGTTCTGCACGAAATCCCTGCAGGTGACGAAGAAAATGGTCACCCTCACTACTCAGCTTCATTACGGCCAAAACATTTGTTTGGCCGAATTAATATTGGCGAACTTGTATGAGTCGATAAGCAATGGAGCGACTCAATTAAAAGTAATCGAAAATAGAGCCAGCCTGCTGCTTGCTGGTCCCTTCTGGCTACTTCAACTCTGGTTGAATGCCACTTTCGAGTCTTTTCTTCCCCAGAAGCCTCAAATAAATGAACAGGCTCCTGAGATAGCTAGAAGGCGCGTCGAAGGCACCAGGCTTGCCTTATTGACTCCTACTGAGGATGGGCTGGAACTACAAAAGACCTTCGCAAACTTCGTTCAGATGTTTGCAGGGAGGAAGGAATTTACCTCGACCATGGCCCCTTTCGCCGGTCGAAAGTGTGGTCCGGGATGGTTTACCAGGCCCCATCCTAAATCATCAGAGGATCCTCACTTTGAAGAGCATACAACAATGTGGGAAGCGTTTCTCACTCCAAGGATAATGTCGTTGCATTTCAAGAGTTCAAAAAATCAGCTGAGCTTGATTGCCTACCAGTCGAATCTTGTCTCTCAACAATTTGGCATTATCCAATCGCTTCCTTCTCCAGTTTATCCTCGGGAGAAATCATTGTTGTTCTTTTCTAATGACTACTCTGAAGAAGCCGCTACTAGGCATATTAGTAGGTACGTTGGTCGGACCGTACTATCATTGTTCGACTACCAACTCAACTTCCTATGTTCAACAGCTTTTGAAGACTGGTGGAAGAGATATTACGTCGAAGAATTCCTCGACGAGAAGGAATTTGCAGACGAACTCAAGAAGTCCTTCGTCATGGTCCTTGATAAAATAAAGAAATGTACGTTCCCTCTTCAACTTATATTCGTCTTTTCATTTCAACTTATATCTGCCAAATATAACTTGTGAACGTTTTTTCTTTCAGTTGTTCGAAAACCTGTGGCTAAGAAGGCCACAGACAGCCATCAGGGTGGAGGTCCCTCTGCAAAACCTCCAGTACAGGTAACAAAAAATGTTTTCTTGTTTCCTTCTTTGGTTTTAAACATTCTTGTTCCCGATGCTGTGTTTTAAATCGACTCCATTTGGGATTTTCAGGAACCTGCGCCTAAGAAGCGGCCTATACTAACGGTCGAAACTTCGAGTGGCGACGAGGATGAATCTCCTCCTGTTCCTCTCAAACGGAGAAAGCTGAAAAAGACTGCCCCTGCCCCTGAACCTCGACCTGTGATAAGAACTAAAGTCACAGGGAATAAACCCAGGCCACCCCCTGTGATCATCAAAGAGCCCACAGAGGAGGAGCTAAATGTCTTGCTCAGTAATCCTGTTGAGAGCGAGAACTCCAGCCCTGGGGCTGAGGTTCCTGTACATGTAATGCCTCCGACCACTTTTAACTTAAGTGTCGATGATCACCTTCGATTGTACATCTCTCTAATCAGAATATTTTTCCCTTTCTATTTTTAGGAAACGGCTGGAACTTCAGCGCCAGCTGGGCATCCTGTCGAAGGTTCTGATACCTTTGTAAATAGCACAGGGGAACCCACCTACAATCCTTCTTCTTTCGTCAGTTCTGCTGACAAAGTGAATCAAACTTCGAAGCTGCAGGACTCTGCTGACCATAGCAGACAACACGAAGAAGAACTGGTGGATGATGAGTTCCTTGCTGAAACAGAGGATGTCCCTGAGAAGCATCACCAGGAGGAAGCTCAAGTGGTCAACGAGACAGAAGAGCAACATGATGAAGAGGGTCATGTTGACGTCGATGCTGCTGAAAATGCTCAGCCCCAAGCCACCATTGCCACAGAAAAGGTTACCTCGACAAAGCCCAGGTCTAAAGAGAACTTGGCCCTCTTGAAGAAAAATGATCCAATTGGCTATCTGAATGCCATTGTCGAGAGCAGGGAAAATTCATCTGACCCTAGTCATGATGCTTCTACTGCATCAGGGAAGTCTACTTCGACTTTTCCTCTCGATGATGTCTTGAAGAAAGTTAAGGCTCAATTATTTAAGAGGGATCTAATGAAGGCTTTGGAGGGGGATCCTACTGCCCAGTCTTGTTTGGGGGATGTCTTGGGTGCAGTCGATTTGCTTGTCGTTTCTCCAGAGATATCCAGCTTCATCTTAGAGTTATACTCCATTATTGACCAAGTCTCTGCGGACTACAATCGTCGAAGGGGGTTCAACAGCCAACTCGAAACGCTGCATGGCAAGAGTTCTTCTGCTTGGACTGAAGTAGCTGAATCGACTTCTCGAATTGCAGAATTGTCGAAACAGAGAACGTCCAAGCAATAGGAAATCGAAGCCATAGATCAGGATAATGCCTCTATACGGGCGCAGATCGAGGAGTTGGAAGCCAGGTTAAACGCTAATACTAAGCGCAAGGAGGAACTTCTTTCGACTGTTTCAGACGCAGAGAGCCAAGATGAAGTTGCTCGAGGCCTAGAGTTCGCTGACAGGGCCCAGGCTCTAGATGACCAGATTGCCAAAATCTCTCAGGAGAATGCCTTGTGTAACAAACGACTGGAGTTACAGCGAGCCAAATATCTTCGTCTCAAAGCTTCTGTCCCTTTTTAAGTTTCTCTGTACTTCATTGACCATGTACTATAATTTTTGTAATACAATGTATCCATTTTGGTTAATCAATGTCATTTTCCATTTTGGCCTTATGTTTAACTTAGTCATTAATTGTTATTTATTTTGATCTCTTGGAGCATAGGTTTATATTTTTCAAATATTTGCCGTTTACCCTCAAGAGTCTTTTATCTTCGCTTAACTCTTCGACCTCATACGCTCCACCAGAGAAAGTTTGAATAATTCTGAAGGGTCCTTCCCACTTGGTTGACCATTTTCCTATGCTTCGATCTTTTCGATCCATGGGGAGAATTACCTTCCAAACTAATTCTCCAGGCGAGAATGCCTTAGGTTTTACTTTCTTATTGTAAGAGTCTTCCACTCTTTTCTTCTGAATTCTCAGTAGGTCGAGAGCTCGTAGTCTTTCTTCATCTAAATCTACCAATTCGTCTAACATCATATCCCAATAAACCTCAGAGGGAATATCTTGATGTTTTTGAACCCTTGCTGATTGAAGACAAATTTCTACTGGCAGTACTGCGTCGTGACCGTAAGTTAGCCGATATGGTGTTGTACCTGTGGCTTCCTTTGGGGACGTTCGACAGGCCCATAAGATCTGGTCTAACGTTTTATGCCAATTTCTTGGCTTCTTTCCCACATGCTTTTTGATCAGGCCAATCACTATTTTATTCGCCGCTTTGACTTGACCGTTCGCTTGCGCGTAATAAGGTGTTGATGTTAGGAGTCTGAAGCTTGTTTCTTGAGCGAATTCCTGCATCTTCCGACCAGTGAACACTGACCCTTGATTAGTTGTTATAGTCTCGGGGATTCCAAATCTGTAGATAATGTTCTTTTGAATAAATTCAATGACATTTTCTTGGTCTACGTTGACTAAAGGGATAACTTCGATCCATTTAGTGAAATAATCAATGCCTACCAGTATATACTTCTGGCTCTTCGATGATGCTGGTCGAATCTCTCCAATAAGATCTAACGCCCATCCTCTAAAAGGCCAAGGTTTCACTATTGAATGAAGCTCACTTGCTGGTACATGTTGGATACCAGTGGGGACTTGGCATTCCTGGCAACCCTTCGCGAACTCGACACAATCTTTCAAGATAGTAGGCCAATATAGTCCTTGTCGAAACAACAACCATTTCATCTTATGACCTACTTGGTGAGCTCCACATGCTCTAGCATGCGTAGTCGAAAGGGCTATGTAGGCTTCGGTTTCGCTTAAGCATTTTAATAATACCCCTTCAGGCGTCTTTTTGAACAACTCATTCCCCATGAGTACGTAACTTAACGCCCTATATTTTATTTTCCGTTCTGTCAAAGATGATGGATTTTGCAGGTAATCTACAATGGGTTTCCTCCAGTCTTGCTCGGATAAATTGTCTATGAACGTAATTTCGAAATTCCTTTGATCGGTATATCCTAGTCTTGTCGATTCCAAATCGGTTGGAGACAAGCTGGTTGCTGTTATTTTTCCTTAGACTTCGATTGCTCTTTGTAATCTCGTTTTTGAAATCTTATACCCAGATGCGATTTGTGCCAAATCATTGGCTACTTGGTTTTCCAATCTAGGTATGTGTCGAATATTAACCACTTCGAATTTTTTCAATAAACGATTTGCTATCACAAAGTACATAATGAGATTTTCCCTTATACATTTGTACTCTTTTGTGATTTGCTTAATGACTAACTCTGAGTCTCCCATTATTTTGACTCGAGTTCCCCCCAATTCCAAAAATATTTCAAGGCCAATAATTAGAGCTTCGTATTCAGCCTCATTGTTCGAACAATTACCTTCTATCTTGTACTTGAATGTTGTTAGAATTTTTTCTGGAGAAATAATTAAGACCCCTACTCCCGTCCCATCTCTATGGCTGGAACCATCGAAGTAAAATTTCCAGGGTTCTATCTCCAAGTAATTTATATTTTCAACTTGAATTGAGTGGTCGACTATAAAGTCTGCTACCACTTGTCCTTTCACTGCCTTAAGAGGCATAAAGGTCAACGAATACTCAGTTAATGCTAGCGCCCACTTGCCAATTCGACTGTGCAAGATGGGTTTCGACAACATGTATTTGAAAACATCAAAATGGGACGAAACATACACATCAACTGGTTTTATATATTGTTTGAGCTTTGTACAAGAAAAATAAAGACATAGACATAAATTTTCAACTTCGCTATATCTAGTTTCTGCATCGTTCAAAACCCTGCTAAGGTAGTAAATGGGTCTTTCGACTCCATTTTCATCTTCTTGGGCTAACATGCTTCCCAAAGTTTTTTCGGATGCAGCTATGTACAATCTCATACTCCTATTGCTACAAGGAGGCACCAAAATAGGTGGCTTGGTGAGGTACCCTTTGATCTTGTCGAAGGCATCTTGTTGCTCTTGCCCCCACTCAAATCTTTCCTTATTCAATCGATGTAAGGGTGAGAAGGCTTACGCTTTTCCACTTAGGTTAGATATAAATCTCCTCAAGAAGTTTATCTTGCCCAGCAGAGATTGCAGTTCCTTCTTGTTCGTTGGTGCTTTCGCTTCCAAGATTGCCTTTGTCTTGTTCTGGTTGATTTCGATTCCTTTCTTGTGGACGACGAAGCCCAAGAAATCTCCAGCTTTCACACAGAACGCGCACTTCAAAGGGTTCATTTTCAGACCATGCTTCCTCATTCTTCCAAATGATTGTCGAAGGTGGTCTATATGGTTCTTCCTGGAAACAGATTTTACAACAATATCGTCAATATATACTTGCATGAAAGTGTTAATAAAATCATGGAAGATAGAGTTCATTGCCCGCTGATATGTTTCCCCAGCGTTCTTTAGGCCAAAAGGCATTACTACCCATTCATAAGTGCCTAAAGCCCCAGGGCATCGAAAAGCTGTTTTCGACACATCCTATTCAGCAATGAAAATTTGATTGTATCCTGAGTAACCGTCGAGCATGCTCAGGTACTCGTGGCCAGCGGCAGAGTCGGCAAGCATTTCCGCCACAGGCATAGGATATTCATCTTTGGGTGTTGCAGCATTCAGATCTCTGAAATCTATGCACACCTTTAATGTACCATTTTTCTTAATCACTGGCACAATGTTTGCAATCCATTCGACGTACCTCGTAGTTCGTATGAATTTGCACTTCAGCAGTCTCTCGACTTCCGTTTTGATCTTCGACAGTATTTCTGGAGCGAAGTGTCTTGGAGTCTGTTTGACAGGCTTTTTTCCAGATTTGATTGGCAACTGAAGTTCTACTAATCCTCTGTCGAGTCCAGGCATTTCGTCGTAATCCCATGCAAAACAGTCCTTGAACTCTTTCAGTAATTGGATCACTTCAACCCTGAGCTCTGGGTCTATTCTAGCGCTGATGTAAGTGGGTCTTTTATCTAACCCTTCTCCTAAATCGATTTCTTCTAAAGGATCCTGTGCTAACATTCTGATGTTGTTCGCCAGGGGGTCCTTTTCGAAACCCAAAGGCTCATCGTCGTAGATGGCGTCGAGCCTCTGTTCTTGCATTCCCTCTGTCATGATATCGGGAGGTTCTGGGTCGAAATCTTTTCCAGGACCTATATCTGGTGGCTCTTGGTCATTGGCCTTGGTGGCCATATATTTTACTTCAGCTTCGAGAGCCGCTATAATTCTTGTTTCGGCTACGTAAGCCAAAATTCGCTGTAACGCTTGTGACTCAGTCATTATCACTGAATTCGCTTCCCCAACCAGTTGGCTGGATGTCAGTCATCCCACTTAAATCAATGTGGGACAAGTCTTCTTTATCCCATTGAAACCCATGATCACGATGCAGGTACAAGGAACAAAAAGCATTTGGCGCTGGCGCCATGTCAAAGTCAGGTGCTGGACATGGCCCAATGCGAGCCAAATTTTTGTCGAAGTCAGCTCTCCCTAGGTGATTAACTTCGCCTAAGTAGTAGCTCTGATCTGCTTCTACATTCTCAGCAATCCCATCAGGACGCCATAATATCAACCTTTGGTGCATCGGTGATGGTACTGCTCCGACACCATGTATCCATTCTCGGCCTAATAATAGGTTGTAATTTGGTTTCGCCGATATGACCATGAACATGGTTGGTCGAAGGATGGATCCCACTTTGAGGTCTAGTTGAATCACACCCATGGTGGTCCCTATTCCACCTTCGTAGTTCGATAGGACCATATTATGAGGCTTAATGTCTTCATCATTCTTGCCTACTTTTCTTAGCATGAAGTGGGGGATTATGTTGATAGTCTCCCCACAGTCCACCAAGATCTTGTTTACAGTGGCCTCTTCGAGCTTTGCTCTTATGAATAAAGGCTTGAGGTGACTCTTCATCGCCTCAGTTGGTGGTTCGAAGAAACCATTTTGCTCTTCAGTGCAGCCATTACCCATGACAAAGTAGCATACTGGCCTATGTTTGGCCATCTCTTGTTCGACTTCCCAATCGTTTGATTCGACTTCCATTTGGCGGTCGGATTCTCTTGGCAAGACCGAAACTATATTTACCATGATGTCAAATGTGTCGTCAGACTCAAGACTACCTTCGTCGCCAGCTTCGTCTCGATCAGGCTATACCAATCTATTGGTTACTGTTTCCCTCTCCAAAGGCTTTCTTTGCTTTCGCTGGGGGACATTTGAACTCGACTCTAGTTTTGGTTCCTTGGCAGCCTCTCTCTCAGCCTTGCGCCGCCTTTGGTACCTTCTCCACTGGGATCGAGACATTGGGTTCTTTCCTTTGTAGTTACTCGATACTTGAGCAACTTTGGTGTCACCTACCTGAGGTTCTCTCTTGAGTATCAAAGATGAACCTCTTGGCACTTTAAAGGGGTGCCACCTTTCTTCGTTGGGTCTCTTTCAACCCGATGTTTTGAGCCATGTATCGACTGGCACATTGGTTGGAGGCCTGAAAGTTAGTGGCCTCTTTTCCTGACTTGAACCCTTTTGATAGGTTCTTCTAGGATCGTGTCGAACATCAGAGCCTGCACTTTTATGGGCATTTCTGCTCCATTTCTTGTTTGCTGCTCTCATACCTTCGATGTGTTTAGCAGCTTTCTTGTCAAAAATAGAGCTGCATCGAGGACACAACATTACTTCTGATTTCTTCTTCTGGCATCGTTGCAAGAATTCTGCCAGGTTTTCGTTCTCTAGGGGGAACGCTGTCCTGTTTGCTTGCTCTTGCCTGATGGCTTCCTATGAGACTTTTGATTCAGAAATTTTGACCATGTTGACATTCATGTTGTCTTTAGTAGCAAGAGTCATTTTCTTCATTTGAGCCTCCAGGTCTTTTGTCTGGCTTTGCACCACAGCCAAGTAGGAAATGGGTTTAGTTCCAGATTTTGAAACTCCACCTGTTTCCAGTTTTGGGCCCTCAGCGGCCTTTTGGACTACCTCGATTGTTTTGCTAGAAAGGTTCCCAGAAAAACTGCCAAATATTGGCATATTGATATGATCTTTGGTGACTTCAACCATAGTTATCCCTGGCCTTTTCACCTGACTCTGGGAAGCTTCGATCACATTGACCTCTGAAGGTTCAGCATAGTGGGCTTCCGCCTATAAAGGGTTCGAATCCACATTCATGGAGGCCTTATCATCGAACTTCAACCTCCCTTCTTCGATAGCATTTTGCACGAGATCCCTGAAAAGAAAACATTAAGATGTTTTATGGCCCAGAAAGTTATGATATTTACAATAGCCTCTTTTCTTTCTTTGGTCAAGAGGAGGCACTTTTACCCCTGGGGGTATTATCATTTGGCCATCTTTTACAAGTAAATCAAAAATTTCATCACATTTCGTAATATCGAAACTGTAAGTCTTTTTAGGGAACCTATCATTGGCCTTTTCAGACCCAGTGGGGTTTTTTCCACTTGAGGGGACTAGTAATTTGCAAGAGTATGGTGGCCCTTGTTTTAACTCATCCAAATCGACCTCACTTTCTTCGACGACTATAAGTTCGTCGAATGTTTCTGTATCTTCTTCGTCCATTTCGACATATGCTATCTTTTCTCTTTTATGAGTTTTCGTCGCCCTGTCTTTTTCAGCTTTAAGGCGTTCTACCTATCGAACCCTATCGGCCAATTGGGCCATGTCCCTCAGATACTGAGTGTCTAATTTCTTCCTAATGGAGTAATCTAGACCTCCTGTGGCTATTTCGACTAACTCGTGCTCTGGCACTTGCGTAAAGCATCTTGCCTTGAGCAATCTGAACCTATTTAAGTATTCGTCTATAGGCTCAGTGAATCTCCTCTTTACACTAGCTAACTCTTTCAGGCTTATCTTGGTTTGTCCCATGTAGAATTGCTCATGGAACAATCTCTCCAACTGAGTCCAATGGTGGATCGAATTGGGAGGGAGAGTTATGAACCAAGTAAACGCATTCTTTGTTAGGGAACTTGGGAAATACTTAATCCTTAGGTTCTCATTGTTTGAGATTTCTCCCGTTTCGATTAAATATCTTACCACATGTTCGACAGTGGATTCTGTCGTGTCCCCTGAGAACTTAGTGAACTTAGGGACTTTGCATCTAGGAGGCAAGTCTGTTTGTAACACATATTCCGACAGCGAGGATGTGAAGTTGTGCCTATGGAAGCCCGTATTCATCCCGTTTTGCATCATGATTCTTTCAATCATGGCTGTCAAGTTATTCTCCAAACCAACATTCTGGTATTGGATCTGCTGAACTACTTCGTCAGCGTTTTGGTTTCTATTAACTATCCTTATTTCCGAGGCTATGACTCTCGACTCTTCGACCCCGGGTTGTTCCAGTTTTACCCTAAGGTTCTCTTCGACAGGCTGCTGGACTTGGTTAATAGTGGTTTCTTCCTCTAGAAGTATGCCTTGGTTTCCCCTTACCTGTGCCCTTTGGGGCTGTCGAATTTTTTGGGGTACCCCAAAAAAATCAGCCAGGCGCGACATTTGCGCTATCATTTGCTGATTCGACTGGGTGGTATTCTGTATTAGAGGATTTAACACTGTACTTAAAGTTTGTGCCAACATTTGAACCATGTCGTGGTTGCTTTCGTCCATTTGCTGCCTCAAGACTGCTGTCGAGGCATTCGTAAGGCCAGGCATTACGTGGGACATTCCTCCTAAGAGTTGGTTCCTACCCCTGTTCTCCATACCAACCCCAGAGCCTTGGAGTGGCAAAGAGGCGCTCACTAAAGGGTCTGAAAAGGTGGACGTAGCATTCGTCAGGCTAGCCAATTCAGAAGTTGGCATGCCGTAGGGTGGTTCTCGATTTAACCAGACTGTCGAAAAACCGGGGGGAACATATGGTCTTGTAGGTGGGGGAGTTCCCAAGGGCATTCTGGGGCCTGTAAATGGAGGTAATGGCCCCATTTGTGTAATCATTACTGCTGGCGTCGAACCAGCGGTTACCACTTCACTTACGGTTGGGATAACCGTTGCTCCCACGTTTGTTTGTGGGATTTCTCCATTGTTTGGCGGATTCTCCATTTCACTAACTCTTCTCCTAGTATTGATTTCGTTGGTGTATATTCTACCACTTCTCAATAACATGCAATACTCTCGAAAAAGAAGGATATTTTATATAAGATGATTAAACGTGAAAGAATCAACACAAGGTCCCACCGTGTGTGCCAATTTGTTTACCGTGAAAAATGGTAAACAACCGCTGATCTTCCAAAAGGTTACTTATTTGGTGACTCGCAGGATCGATCAGATTGATCCTAAGACATGGTTGATTCTTGGAGTTTAAAGGCTTTGAAATAAAGAGTTTCAATCAATCCTAATGGTGATTAATGCAAGTAAAGTAGAGACACTTTAAATAAATTGCATGGAGAAAAGCTTGATAAAGTAAATAAAAATCATTAAAGAGTTGTTAAATAATTGACTTCGACTGAAGTAAATGAGTGAAAGCGATAAATTGCTTGAATGTAAAAGACTTTGATTAAGGTAAATGGTGTTTCACACATACATTCTCAATGATTCTTTCTCTCACGCTGGGTACTTGAATCTAAATGAGTGACTTGTATACAATGATGAACACCCTAATAACTTCGTGAACACTTAGTATTTATACTAAAAAACCTAAGTAACTGCTGGGCAGTCACACCGTTTCAAGATGACACCACATGGCATGCTCAAAACTTTCGACGCATACGTGCACGACACGTTGCGCTTGGTAACTGCTGGGAACCGTTTTCCCTCCAACAATTCAAAATTCAAACCGTTTGATCTTGGGCATCAGGGACCTTGGTCGAGAGGTTGCTCCTTCGACGTCGAAGACAACAAGATTCCAACTTAAAGGAATTTCTCTAAGTATCTTGTCCTTCTTTGATGAGCCTTCGACGTGATCAGCTGGTCGAAGCTTTCTTGTGTAGGAAACTCCTCTGACTCATAATTAATGATCTATATGATGATAAAACATGGGTGTCGAATTTAGGAGCCAACAGAGACATCTATTTATAGGCTAGAGGTTGGAACAAAAAAGGAAAATTTGTATGGCCAAAATTAATGAGCCAATCGATTGGCATCATCCTCCAATCTATTGGTTGGCCTAAAATTAGTCGTGTATAAGGTTTTAAAAGGAAATAAAATATATATAGCCATTAACATTCATTAAGATACTATCTTAAACATTTAAGGCATATTTTTGCACTAACCCAATCAATAGGGTATAAGTGCCAATCGATTAGCCAGTGTAAAAAATTGCTCAAAACTTTTCTAATATCTCCCAATTAAATTAGAACTACTTCAAGACATTTTTAGAAATGTTTTCTTAAGAAAAATAGGTTTTAAAACTTTTTTAAACGTGTGTGTGTGTGTGTGTGTGTGTGATTAGTCGTATAACTTTACGAAAATTCCTTACGCTTTTACAATATACTGCTCACTCAGACGTGACTTTGCGAGCTTTGACACTTCTTGTCCTTCATACTTTAAATCTTAAAGATTTTAGGATAAATCAGTCATACAAACACTTTCTTGAATTCTTATTGGAGATGAGGTTTGAGAATTATTCTAGATGCGTTCCATCATCAGAGGATCTTTGTAGTGATCATTAAAACCTAGATTGCATCTTAATCCATTTGTTATTCTTGTTATCATCAAGGACTAGTTGTCATCATCAAGATCATATTCAGCTTCAAGAGAGCTTCCTTTATCACTAACATGCAAAAAATTGTACCATATTCTCCCCTTTTTTATGATGATAATGCATCTCTCAAGGAGGGGGTTTAGAAACAACAAATATATGTTTGGAGTAATTTGAACTCCCCCTCAATTAAGTAGAGAGTATACTCTACTACTCCTAAGAGTATACCTCTCCCCCTTTGTCAAAATAAAAAAATGTGGATAAATATGCATTGTAATAACTTAAACATGTAAATGTATTGGTAAATAAACATTTAGAAAGGGAAAAAATATTAGCATTTTATTAATTAAAAATTCAAAGTACAGAAATCGAGATTTTGGAGAATTAAAAATAGTACGAAAAACAAGTGTCTACTAAAAATAAAGCATCTAGCAAAAACTTGAAGTGCTAAGAAGCCCTCCTAAATTAGTAGTGAGTGAAACTTTGTAAAACATAAGGGATTTATTGTAAAATCACATGGCTAAAACGTGCGCGCGCGCACACACACACACACACACACTAAAACACATTTTCAAATTGTTTTTACCAAAATATTTTCAAAAACATCTTGAAGTTATGCTAGATGAATTGGGAGCTGTCAAAATAATAATGAGCAAAATTTTGACTTATCTAATCTATTAGCACTTTTGTCTAATCGATTAGCTTAATTCAAATTGAGTTCCAAGTGATTAAGACAACGCTTTAATATTTTGTAATGACTATATATCTTTTCCTTTTTTTTAAACTTGCAATAGATTATATTTCAAAGTTCTAATCGATTGTAAACATGTGCTAGTTGATTAGATTGTCATAAAATGCATTTATTTGGAATTATTTTTTGATCCAACCTTTAGCCAATAAATAGAAGTCCCTTCCATAATTTCATTTTATCTAGAATAATGTTTTGACACAACTCACTATCTTTCCTTTCTCTCTAAAATTCTTTTTTACTTTCTCAATAATACTTTAGCCTTAATGCCATTGTGATAAAATTCCTTTTGTGAGTGAGAATTAAAGTGTAAATTCTAGAAGGATAGAATTATAAAGTTCACAAAGGCACCTTTATTTTATACCTTGGTTGAACATAATATCCATTTAGATAATTTTGTTAGGATTAGAAGCTAAACTCGTTAAAAGCTTTGGTTTGGGGATTGTGCGATCAAACTCTAGCTTAGGTTTGAGATTAGTACATATTAAAATCTCTTTAGGTTCTTGGTCATCCCGTTGTAAAACCAAGATTAGGTTAAATCTTAGCATGTGATAAAATCTTGGATAAGGTTTGAGATTAGCTTGATATTAAAATCTACCAGGATATTGGTTAGCCAATGTAAAACCAAGGTTTAAGGTTTTTGAGCTCAGCCCGTGATAAAAGCTTACAAATTTTAAAAAGCTTGAAGACTAATTTCTCCAATGTTCTTGTTTATGGAGAGAAGACTAACCTCTTCAATCTACCATTTGGAAGAGAAGACTTAGACAACCATATTCCAATGTCTTATATTGTTTGGTTGATGGTCAACCATATTTCCTTGTTTAAGGGGGTTCGTGAGTACATCCTATTAAAAGCTCTTAAGTTTATTGGAAACCCTCAAGACCAGTTATTAGGGAGAGGAGTAGGTCCTTTTGTTTTTGACTGAACCTCTATAATTCCCGGTGTTCTTCTTTTCCCTCAAATGTTTACTTTTCTACTATTTATTTTTTGGAGATTATTTTTTTTTGCTGATTAATATTCAAAATGTTTTTAAACTTTGATTTTACCTCGCAAAGTTTTTCAAAATATCTTTTTTCTCAATCATACAATTCACCCCCTCCCCTCTTGTGCGTGAAGTCTCAAGTCCAACAAGTGGCATCTGAGCCTAACTCATGTTTAAGGACTATTGATATCTAGAGGAAGATGACTTCAAAGAGATCTTTTCTAAACACACCACCTCTTTGCAATGATAGTAGATTTTATATTTGACAAGCTAGATTTAGAAATTTTCTTTAAATCATAAATCATGAACTATGGGAAACAAAAGTCAATTGTCCATTTATCCCTACTCATCAAATAAATGATGAAGTAGTTGATAAACTTGATTCCCTTTGGACATAATCTCCCAAATCTACTCAATGACACCATAGAACATGGTAGTTTCCAATACAAGATTCTCATATTTCGAACTATAAAAATACATCGATTCAGCTTCACCCACAACCCCTGCTACTTTGCATTGTACTACGATCATCTTTTGATTTTGTATAAAAGTTATAATGACCAATATCGTATGTCGTCCAAGTTATGACATTAAATTTTGGAATGTACGACAACCGTTTAAGTATCTTGGATGCACTACAATCATTAGATAACCTTTTATTAAACTAATCTCTGAGTCTCTTGTTATGCTCTATCAACAACAACGTGTCACTCATTTGGGGATTTTTTCTTCAAAAGTATTTTGTGACTATCTATGTAAGGTTGAACTTCATCAATATTATTCAATATATAGAAATGTGCTTGAATAACTACATCTCGAGTCATTGACTTAACATTTAAACCTTTAATACCTCTTCTGTTAGTGTCCGCATGACGGGACTTTGGAATTCCTATAGAATATGCTTCCAACAAATAGTTTGTACAAAACTCAACAACTTCTTCTGTGATGTACCTTTCAATAATTGAAGCTTCCGGTCAATGATGATTCTTCGTATATACTTTAAATATCTTCATATATAGCTCTATTGGAAATATCCACCTTAAATAAACTGGACCACAAAATCTAATTTCTCTGACTAGATGAACAAGCAAGTGAACCATAATGTCAAAAAAGGATGCAGGAAAATACATCTATAATTGACACAAGGTTATGGTTCTTCTAATTCATCTAATTTTTTGAAATCGAGAACTTTATTACATATGGCATTGAAGAATAAGCACAATCTGGTTATAATTACTCTCACATTTTTTGGTAGGATCCCACGGATAGCCACTGGTAGAAGTTGTTACATTAATACATGACAATAATGAGATTTTAAACCAATTAACTTGAGATATTTCATTGATACAAGTTTCTTGATGTTTGATGAGTAACCTTGGAGAACTTTTATACCTTGCAAACACTCGCAGAAAATTTTGTTTTCCTTTTTAGATAGAGTGTTGACATGCTGGAGCTCATATTACCAACAGGGTTCATTCCATTTTCTAATTCTCTATTATTATGGTTAACATTAATTTTGGTAAAACCAATTTGGAAACATGTTGGATGCGATGTCCTATCCAAGTAATCTGACATCTTGTCTATTCAGCTGATTACTTGGACTTATTAGGTTATTTACAGGTCCTGAATACTATGGGAATATTAGCATATTATGTGTCATCCAAGACTCAAGAATCAAGAGATTCCATCTGCAGTTAGAAGATTAATTTGTTTCATTAAATGTTGAGATATTTTAGGAAACAAATTATTGGAGTCCTATTTTCGTGCAGAAGTTTCTGCTGACTTTTTGCAGCTGATCAACTATGCTTTTGAAGCCTATGTCCAATTTATTCAAGGTTATAAAAGTAAGTTTTTAATCCTAATACTAGTGGGACAATTTTGTATTGCATTAGAAAGGTCTTAGGGTCTGTGTTCATGGATTGTGTGTCGAGTAAACACGGTGTCTTAGTAAATGTACTGGGACTATTTCTGTTATTTGCGAGCCTCTCGATTATCATCTTCATAAAAGACTAGGACTTTGTTTTTTAGTTGTATTTTATGTCAGTCATTTCAACGATTTTAAGCAGTGAATGATTGTGTGTCTTTGAAGTATGATTTATAATTATTCATTCACTGGTCTATGATTGGAAGGGATTTGAGAAGGGTCTCATACCTAGGTGAGTCTTAGGTAGAAGTTAAGCAAGGATAGTGATTAAGTGAGAAGTTTTATACGGGGGAGTTTATCTTCAAATTGATACTATCTAGTTAATTTCATACCTGACTTGGTATCCCCTAGAGTAGGTGTTGTTGTACATCGAACTGGGTTAACAATCCTGTGTCTTCTTTAATTTTCTGCACATTGTTTATCGTTTACCTTATCAATGTGTGTTTGTTTAGAAAAAGGTGTCTCGACATCTCTTAGAACAACTGTGATCTGACTACTAGAATTTCAATTGGTATCAGAGCAGGCATCCTGCTCTGACTCTGGATGAGAATCAAGGAAGATACTTTCTGGTACAATGGACAAGTAAGGAGGATTTATGAACAGACCACCCATTATAGATGGAACTAACTATGATTATTCGAAAGCACATATGGTTGATGATAGGTTATAGGTATGGATGGGAAGGTTACTGATGTTGTGAAGGTTGAGGAAGACTGGAATGACGAAGATGAAAACTCATCAGAGAGAAACTCCAAAGCCCTGAATGCTATGTTTAATGGGTAGATAAAAACATCTTTTGATTGATAAGAAATTGCATTGTTGCTAAAGAAGCTTGGGAGGTATTGAAGACTTCCTATGAAGGAACCTCTTAGGTGAAGATGTCAAGACTTCAATTGCTTACTACCAAGTTTGAGAACTTAAGAATGCAGGAAGATAATAATATTTAAGACTTTCACATGAATATCATTAAGATAGCAAATGCCTCAGGTGCCCTGGGAGAGAAGCTGTCTAAAGCCAAGTTGGTGAAAAAATCCTCAGATCTCTTCCAAAGATATTTGACATAAAGGTGATTGCCATTGAAGAAGCCCAAGAAATAAACCACATGAAGGGTGATGAGCTCATGGGATCCCTATAAACCTTAGAGTTAGGGATTAATGAGATATCTGAAAAGAAGAATAGCATTGACGTCATCTTCAATACTGATGACCTAAAAGGTGACTGTAACTTGGATATAAATGAAGGAATTGCATTTGTTCAATAGGGTGGCCAAAACATCTTATGATTGATAAGCAATTGCATTGTTGCTAAAGAAGCTTGGGAGATATTGAAGACCGCCCATGAAGGAACCTCTAAGGTGAATATTTCAAGACTTCAACTGCTTACTACCAAGTTTGAGAAATTAAGAATGAAGGAAGATGAGAATATTAATGACTTTCACATGAATATCATTGAGATAGAAAATGCCTCAGGTGCCCTGGGAGAGAAGATGTCTAAAGCCAAGTTGGTGAAAAAAAATCCTCAGATCTCTTCTAAAGAGATTTGACATAAAGGTGACTACCATTGAAGAATCCTAATACATAAACAACATAAAGGCTCATGAGCTCATGGGATCCCTACAAAACATTGAGTTAGGGATCAGTGAGAGATCTGAAAAGAAGAAGAGCATTGACTTCATCTTCAATACTGATGACCTAGAAGGTGAGTGTAACTTGGATACAGATGAAGGAATATCTAAAGATCTTGTGTTACTTGGGAGAAAATTCAACAAAGTGATGAAGAATATGGTCTGGAAGTATAGATCAAATGTCCAGGACAAGTCATCAGACATCAACAAATATCAAGACTTTGGGAGAAGGCTCAAGACCGGAGAAGAGACTAACCAATGAAAAGGAGTTCAATGTCATGAATGTGATGGTTTTGGACACATAAGAACTGAATTTCCAACTTATATCAATAAGCAAAAAAGGAATTTGACTGCATCATGGTTTGAAAAAGACTCTGAGAATGATCCTGAAGAAGAAACTACCAAACAAGTCATTACCTTGACTGGTATCTATGACTCTGATGAAGAATCATATTATGAAGAACTGACCTTTGAAGATCTTGCTGCCTTTTACAAGGAGTTGTGTCTTAGAAGTGAAGAGGTATGTCAATTAGGAGAAAATAAAAATAAAACTATAGCTCAATTATAGTTTGAAAAAATGGAGCACATATCTATCATCTTTGGTCTGAAGGCTGAAAAAGTGGAGCACTTGTCGACTATCTCTAGCTTTGAGGGTGAAGTTATATTGCTCAAATCTCAAATGGACAATATGACTAAAATTGTGAGAATGCTTAACAAAAGTTATGATGTTCTGGATGAGATCCTTCAATCTGGAAATAATGTTGGAAATGTCAGAGGGATTGGTTTTGATAGCCAGGTTATAAAGAACAAAAAAATAAGCTTAGAAATAAAGTTTGTTAAAGCAAAAGGGAAGCAGGAACAAAAAATGTCAAATCAAATGTCCCAACATAAACAAAGACATTAGAGTAACCACTCAGGGCGTAAGTTTCAAAGATGGAGATGTCATCACTGTGGAAGGTTTGGTCACATAAAATCCTATTGCTATAGATTATATGGTTATCCTAAATCTAGTACTCAACCCGAAAGAAAATAGACCTCTATCAGAGCTAAAAATGAGTGGATTACTAAGAATAGTACCTCTGGTATCATAACTCGCACCTCTCTCAGAGTCTCTATTAGAGAATATTGGTACCTTGATAGTGATTTCTCAAGACACCTGATTGGTGTCGAGAGTCTTGGTGGACTTTAAACCACGTTCCTCGAAAAATGTCACTTCTGGAAATGAATCAAAAGGTGAAATAAATTTAGTGCTAAGATGGGACATTTGAGTCTGAAGAAATTTGGGAAAAAGTATATTCAATGAAAATGTTAGAAGCATTGACAAGTTGAATATTGAAGAAGTAAAGCTCAGAAGTGGTAATGACATTATGGTACAACCTATTGATGAAAAAATGATATCTAAGCACAATGTTACAAAAGATGTCATGACATCACTATGGGATAACTTGAACGCTGTTGTCAACATTTATAAATAGTTAATTCAACATGGTAAGTCTAAGACCATTAGACATCATCTCATGAGATGGATTGTTGAAGACAATATAATGCCTTCTGTTGATATTATTGCGGAAGACTTGGAGGATGTAAAATTTAACAAGTTAAGAGGAATAATTGATTTTGATACTTATGAGAATCTATACTAATTACTGTAGTTTATCTGGGTAAAGAAAAGTATCAAACTTTATGACACCCACTCTCACACTTGCCCAAGCCCATTAAGACAAAGTGTGACTAAGATCAGTTGTCCTTACCAAACCCCTCGCTCCAATATTCCTTCTATTTTTCTCGTTTAAAAACTTGGAGTCTCATATCAAATTGCTCATTGCGACATCTTTTCAGTTCCAAACAAATTCAAAGAGGTCTCAACATTCTTCTTCCGATCACATGCATGAAGCATCTAAAGATCAACGACCATCTTCCCCAAATTCTAGGGATGAGGAATCCTTCCAAATGATTAATCTCTCCGATCTGGTGTTGGATGTTATTCCTATATCCACCGTTCATCCTCAATCTCATAGGGAAGAAAAGTATTTTGTTGCTGACAATGTCAAGGTTTCTGGTAAGTCATCTGTGTCTCCCACTAAGACTGATAGGGAATCTAGGTTAAGTAATACTGAAAGAACAAATCCCTCTGGATCCTTCACCGATGATAAGAATAACTCTAAACCTAGAAAGAATGTTACTGATAAAGAACTTAGGAATTGTGTTTCTACTGTATTGGATGTAGTATGTCTAAAGTTTGAACCTGATGTTCAAACATCTCTGCCAAAAGTAGATGAGACTAAGGAAGATACTGGTGGGAAGAATGTTGATGTTGATTCTGAACATGTTGCATATGAAAGAAGAATCAAGAAGAAGGCATATATGGTTATCAATGTTGATGATATTACATTTGATGAGGAACCTATAACCAAAAACATGCATTTTGGAATAGTAAAAAGACTTCAAAGAAGGAAAGAAAAGATTGTGATGGTTGAAGGTTCTTCTAAGGAAAACAAAAGTAAATCTGGTGATGAGAAGATTACTCCTTGTAGAGATGCCAAGGGTAAACTTCAAGTTGGTCCTTAAAAACCTTGGAGAAAAGTTGTTATTCCCACTAATAAGAGAAAAGTTATGAGTTCTATTGACTCTGACTTTGATGTTGAGGAGGATGTCGAGGACATCATTCCCATCAAAAGTTCTGCATCTAAGAAGACTTGTGTTAATGTTCACAAAATATATGTGGATAAGGTAATATTTCATTCTAAATAAAATGCTGATAAATGGAAGAACATTGTGCAAAGAAGATTAGCCTTGGAAATGGAATTGGGAAAATACTTTCAAAAATGCAAAGATGCCGTAAAGCTTATAGGGGTGGCTGGTCTAATCAAAACTGTCTCAAGCTTTAGCCCTTGCTACGAAAGACTGGTGAAGAAGTTTATGGTAAATATATCTGATGGTTGTGTAGTGGTGGGGAGTAAAGTGCACATGAAGGTATATGTTAGGGACAATATTGTGACCTTTTCTCCCACTGTGATCAACAAATTTCTAGGTAGATCTCAAGAGCTTCAAGCTGAACTAGAGGCTTCAAATAATGAAGTGCGCAGAAAAATCATTGGTGGTAAGGTAAAAATTTTGTACCCCAAAATTTTCCCTCCCTTTATTCAAGACAAATTAATTCAAGATATCTCCTCATGCTCATGAAGGTCTCAATTGCTCAAGACTACTCAAATATTGATCAGACAAACCCTCCTCCTAAGCATTGACCTACAACTAGGGTTTTACTTTTCTCAAAGGAAATTGGACTTCTAATGCCTCAAGTGGATTTCATGGTTTCTCACATGCTTCAAAATATCCTCATGCCAAGTTTCAAGCCTTGCAGTACAAGTTTGCTCAGTCAATTAGAGAAATGATTGAAAATCAACTGTATTGGACAAAAAAATTAACTTTGACCAATTTACAGTCAAACTTCAATATTTTTGGTCAACATCAAAATTTTGAGGTCACATTCAGCATTTGATCAAGGGTTAATCACGATTCATCAAGAAAACTCAAGATTCATCAAGAGTTACTAAATTAGGGTTTTATTTAGGAGAAGTCAACTAAACTTTAACCAACCATAACTTTCACATACTTCATCAAAAATTTCTCAACTAAAGCCTATCTTGAAAGAAATTCAATTCTCTACAACTTCGTCTCTCTAAGCTCAAGACCAAAAATGCTTCATTTGAGAGATATGAGCCAAAACATTACAAGTCATTTTAAACGTCAACAAAAAGACACTTTTTGTCAAAGCACTTTACATCAAGTTAAACTCTTCAAATGATAAAATGACCAACATGAAGGTTGTAGGAGACATCTCAAGGTTTCCAAAAGTCAAAGATCACCTTCATATAATAAAAATTGAGTGAGGTATGATTTGTGCAAGTTTGACAATTTTGAGAAAATGCATGAAATCCAAATTGAGAAAATTTAAATTTTTGGGCTAATGGGCCTATCTTTTAAAGTCCAAACATGTTCCTGACCTCATAATAGACCTCTCAATCCATTCAATTATTTTTCTGGTTTTTATTTCTTTTTATTTTGATTTTATTAAATTAAAAGCAAAATAAATAAAATAAAATACCAAATAAATGATATAAGGCACGAGAATCTATTTTTGAATCAAATCAAAAGTCTAAAAAGCTGGTGACAACTTGCAAAAAACGTGTATATATGATTGATACATGATTGGTACATGGTTGGTCATGAAATACAAAGATTTGATTCATGTTTGTTGACCTAATCGCTCTCCTATAAATACATAACATGTTCAGACATCCAAGGACACCAAAAATTTTCCTTAAGAACAAGTCCTAAAAAATCTCAAAATTGTCAAAACTAGGGAAAACTAAAAACCTTGTATGCACCCACATTCAATCAATTCCAAGCACCCTATCATCTTCCTGAAGATCCCAGGAGTCCATCCCAGCCATCCTTGAAGCCTGAAGCATGCCAAAATAGCCACACCAAGTTGCACCAGTTGGGTAAATCTCATGAATCTCAAAATTTTAATCTATGCATATTTAATTAATTTGATGCATGTATACATGTCCATGATTATGTTTAGGACTGTTTTGATCCATTGTTTGCAAGATTTAACGCATGAAGAGGATCTTCCATGGCTAGGGAAGTTTGAGATATTTTCTTCGAATCTCATGATACAAGTGTTTGCAGGCCAAAATAACACCACCATTGGACGACCGGAGCTAGGGCTCTGACACTTCTCTGATATACATTTTATTATATATTTATTTGTTTTTGTTCCATGACACAAAAGCAGCGTGGTGCAAATGGTGAATGATGTGTTTATATAACATAAGGGGCGTGGGTTCGATCCCTGCATCTTGCAATTATTTTTCTATTTTTCCAAACTAATGCGCATGTTTATTACATAATGATTCATCCCTATTTTCGTATCACAAACAACAGCTTAGCCTAGTGGTAAGAGGGCGTGCCTATGAGATCCAGGGCGTGGGTTCAACACCCACCCCATGCATTGTTTTTTTCTTATTTCCTTTCTAACCCTAATTTTTTCTATTTTCTAACCATAATTTTTTCTATTTTCTAACCCTAATTATTTTTAATTAATCATCAACTAACCTAATTTTTTAACACTTCAACAAATTAGGATTAAGGTTTTTAGTTAATAATTAAATTCTTGACATATTTTATTAATTAATTAATTAATTAATTAATTTTTTTAATATTAAAATCAATTAGAATTTAGGTTTAATTACTATTTATTAACACTTAAATAATTTTATACAAAAAAAAAACAAAAAAAAAAACATGAACACTTAAATTTAGGTCCTTAAAATATTTTTCTAATATTATTTTATTTATCTTTACTATTTAATTTTATTAGACAAGATGTATAGGTGGCATTATCGATTGAAATAGCATAAATTTACATTTCGACACCTTTTTCTAATTATGTAACTGCTCACAGGATGTAATAGGATTTGCATGGCAAGACTAAAAGCAAAACATAGAAAACCCTAATTTTCGAGATAAAATGATTGAATTAACACACTTTGCACACGTCACCTCTAGGGTAACCTCTCTTGTTGCCTTACGATACTTTGGTCACGTCCCTCGAAAGTGGGGATTCTTTAGCAAAAGACCCTCGATCGAATTATCATTATCCCTTTCGAATAAAGATCATAATCCTTCAATGACCCTTCGAGTTGCCTACAAAATGATCTAGTCCCTACGGGTAAATGATGATAGTCCCTCTGATTCAATTGCTAAAGTATCTTGACATATAACCTTCGATGACCATACGATGACCCTACGATTGTCCCTTCACCTCCAATAGATGGGACTACCTACCAACTAATGGTATGGATATTACTATCTCTAAAGGAGAAGGAAAAGAATAAGAAAGACCATACTTAGTGGGAAAGAACTCCTAATTGCTTGCTCACAACCTTTTTCACAAACAATACATTTTCACATCACACTTTCAAACAAATATTTTAAAAAACACTTTGTATACATTCTTGAGGACTGATACAAGAATCATTACAAAGTTAGCCTTACATTAACATTTCAAAATATTTTCAAACAAATCATACACACACAAAACAAGTTTTTAAAAGTGAGCTAAGAAATTAAGAGCCCATAGATAACTATGGATGGAAAGGATGCTAACACCTTCCCTTTTCATAACTTACCCCCCGAACTCAAAATTTATCAAAAGGTCTTTCCTGTTCTTTTAACCTTTCCTAAATATTAGATAAAAGAAAAGTCAGTGGTGACTCTTGCTATCCGCACATTTGGATAAAACCAAAAAAGTCAGTTCTCCCACCGTATTATAGAACTGGCGACTTTGTTGGGGACTACTTAAAAAAGAGGGGTTACCTTAGAATTTAGATCACTTTTAATTGCTTCAATTATTTGATTTGTTTGCTTTAATTTAAGGCCTTGTCTGGGTATTATTGCTTGAAAGATCCTAAACCCAGATCCATTCCTTAGGTAAGTAGCAGTAGATCATAATGGTTGTACAACATAGACCGATATGGTTAAAATGATGGCTACAATTAGTGTGACACTTTGGTTTGTACTGATGTTCCTTGAGTCAGTCAAAGATAACATTAGGCTTCTGTGTGATGTCGTTAGCACTAACTTACTTTTAGAACCTTAATTGACCCATCTTGGCCATTAGCAAGTAGTGAGATAGCCGACTTTGGTGCAGTCCAAGGTTAGTTGATACTTGAGGCTACTCTCGTTGAGATTTAAATTTCTGGATGTTTTGGTGGCAAGCCAGTTGTTGTACTAAAATAAAGCCTGCGAGAAAGATCGGTGATATGAAATTCCTAAAACATGGTTACTATTTTAGGATAGGTTGAGCCAACTTAACTTCAATGAGGAAGGGTATTTATTTACCTATAGACTTCATGCAAGCCTTTAAACCTAAGGCTCTTGTATGACTTGTTTGTGTTTGCTACTTATTTAACATGAACATGGCATCATAATATCATATCATCATGACATAACATTTTCACTAACCATTTCAAGGACCTATGGATTTATCTTTGTTCCTTATTGTAGGTTATGGCCTCCGCTCGCAGAAATACTATCTGAATTAACTTTGTAAGGGTACCTTCCAAGCTTAAGGAGTTAGTCTTAAAGGTTCCCAAAAATTCTCAATTCACCAAGAGGCATGGTTATCTACTCAGTTTGGTTACCTCAGGTTTTGAAGAAGACATGATGAGCGTTCTACTTTAGTTCTTTGATCCTAAGCATCACTATTTTACCTTCCCAAATTATTAGTTGGTACCCACAATGGAAGAGTTCTCTAAGCTACTCAGATGACCTATTCTTTATTACACACCTTTCACCGGTTTAGAGAAAGGTCCAAAACCTGATGTTATGGCAGCAACCTTACATCTGAAGCAGTCAGACATTGTGTCTAATTGGGAAACAGGAAGTGGAGTTAAAGGTCTTCTTGCTAAATTTCTGATAGAGAAGGCTCAGTTGTTTCTAGATACTATGAGTTTTCATGATTTTAAGGAGATCTTGGCTCTGTTGATCTATGGTTTGGTACTATTCCCTAACCCAGACCAACTCATTGATGTGAACGCCATCAAAATATTTCTTACTTATAGCCCTGTGCCTACTTTGCTTGGAGATATTTTGCACTCTCTTCACACTCGTACTATGAGGAAGCGAGGGATTCTCATGTGTTGCATACCTTTATTATCCAGGTGGTTTATTTCGCACCTTCCCCGATCAATGTTTAAGAATAAACAAGGTTTGAGGTGGCCTTGAAGGATAATACCACTCTCTCATTCAGATATTTATTGGTGTTTCCGATCTCAAGAGGATATCACTATTATTGACCTCTATGGGGAATTCCCTAATCAGTCACTCCTAGGCATAAAGGGAGGTATTACTCACAACCCTTATGTAATACGGTGGCAGGACCGACTGTTATATACTGGTTTTGCATTTGTGTTTACAAATATTGTGGTAAGCAAGACTTGCCACTGACTTTTCTTTTATCCAAGTTCAGGAAAGGGTGAAAAGAACAGAAAAAGACCTTTTCAAGATTTTCTGATTAAGGAGGGTAGATTATGGAAAGGGAAGGTGTTAGCACCCTTTCCATCCATAGTTATCTACAGGCTCTTAGAGGTTTGCTCATTTTGAAACACCTTTGTGCTTTGTGTGTTTCAAAATTTGTTTTGAAAATGCCTTGGTATGGCAGACTTTGTAAAGTTTCTCGGGAATGTGGAGAAAGTATACAAATGTCTTGAAAATGTTCTTGAAAAGTAGTATTTGTGTAAGTGTAAAACGTTTTGAGAAAACTTCTAACAACTATCTACTTTTATACTCGAAAAGGGTCGTTCTTTTACTCCTATCCTTTAGACATTGCTATCCTACTATTAGTGAGTAGGTAGCCCCATCGTTGGATGTATGAGGGACATTCAGAGGAATGTTACAGTCAGGAAGGCAATTAGTGGAGACGCTTTAGCAATTTTTTTTAGGGACTAGATCATTTACCGAAAAGGCAACTGTAGGGTCATCGAGGGACTATGATATTTTTGATTTATGGGTCTTTGCTAAAACGTTCCAGCCTCATGACTGTTTTATTTCTAAAGGCAACCAAAGTGGGATACCCTAGAGGTGCATATGTGCAATGTGTGTTGTGTTCGTTTATTTATGTCTTGTGTTAAGTTTGCGAATGTTTTGTTGTTAGACTTGTCATACATGCCTAATTACTAGCAGTTAATATATATATATACAGGAAAATGTAAAGTGCGAAAATTAAACCCTATGCTATTACATGGCTTTGGGGAGAGGGATATTTACAATGTACAAAATAATGTAGCAGATACAATAATGTAGAAATGCGGAAAATAAATAATGCGCAAAAGATTGAAAGTTCATCTAAAAAAGAAAAAAAACTAATAAGAAAAATCTTTTTTTGTTGTTTTTGATTTAAGAAAAATAAATAATTATCCTAAAGTCTATATAATAAAATTAAATTAAGAAAAAATAAACTAATTTCTTTTTAGCTTTTTTTTATTATTATGAAAAGAAAATAATTAGTCATAAATTCTAATTCATTTTTAATTAAAAAAGGTTAAAGTTTCAATTAATTAATTAACTAAAGAACTTAATTATTTAATTAAGAATTTTAAACATAATTTTTTTAGTGAGCTTTTTCTTTTATATTTGGTTAATTAAACAACATAAAACAAAAATAAAAACAAATATAAGAAATAATACAAAAAAGAAAGATGCCAAATGGGCTTAGGCATGCAAAACAGAAAAGGGGAAACGAGTCTTTCAATTCAAGGGGGAATGATGTGCTTTCGATTCACCCCTTTCTTTGGCCTCTTTCGATTGGGCTGGGAAGCAGGCGTGAGCAGCCTTCGTTTGGACTTTCATGGCCTCCTTCAATTATACTGGAAAGAAGTATGAGGATCCTTCATTTGGACTCTTTTCTGCCTAGTTCGTCTGGACTATGAAGGGACGTGGACCTGCAAAACAATCATGAAGGGGCCTCTTTTGTTTGGGGAAGTCAAGGAATGAGGGGCGAAGCCTAAGGCTTTGTTTCACACTAGTCCTTTTCTGTTCGTTTGAGTCTGTATAAGGGTTAATTCTAACATGTATATTTAGACAAGAAAAACATGCAATCGAAAATGACATAAATAAAAGGTGAATAGATGTTATTTACATGCCATGTTAAAATGAAAGGTACAAGGTCAAGGGGAGTTACCTTGCTGGAAAATTGAACTTGTGTGGGGACTAGAGTTACTGGATACTCTTGGATTATTTTTTGATAACTATGGTAGGTTTATGGGCAGCATACCTCCAACGTGTGTGTGTCCCCTTTTGGCTTGCAAGCATGATGCTTATATAGAGTAGGAGAGAGGGGACAAGAAGACAAAAATTTAATTGCCATAAACAAACGTTTTCAAGGCCATGAATAAAGTTTTGTAACTGCGGCCAAAATCATGGGATCTTGTCCTCTTTTGAAATTTAAGTGAATGTGGACAAATTGGCTCCTTCAAATGCCTTCAATCCTTTCCCTTCGATTGGACCTCTCGCATGCTTCTTCGAATGGCTCTGATTTAGCTTCTTTGAATGGCCAGCAATACGCGTCCTTCAAATGTCTTCAATCCGTGCCCTTCGATTAGACCTCTTACATGCTTCTTCGAATGGTTCTGATTTAGCTTCTTCAAATGGCCAACAATATGCATCCTTCGAATGCCTTCAATCCCTGCCCTTCGATTAGACCTCTTGCATGCTTATTCGAATAGCTCTGATTCAGCTTCTTCGAATGGCCAGCAATATGCGTCCTTCAAATGGACTTTTGGAATACCATAGTGTAGAAATTGGGCTGTCAAAACTTAGCATGAGGTAGGTTCCTGCCTTGTCCAGGAAGGCATGTAACAGGTGTTTTCCTTGTAGGCATGGAGAAAATTTCTGCCTTGTGCAGGTAGGCATGCAGGTGTTTGCCTTGTAGGCATGAAGAAATTTTTTGCCTTGTGCAGGCAGGCATGCAGGTGTTTGCCTTATAGGCATGAAGAAAATTTCTGCCTTGTGCAGGCAGACATGCAGGCCATCTATCCAAATGGGGCATTGTGAAAGAAACCAAAGGTGCTTCAAACGAAGGAGTCCCAGAGATGCTCCAAATGAAAGAAGCTAGAGGTTCTTCAAACAAAGGAAGCCAAATGGAGCTCCCCTTCTTTCTGAATCAAAGGGAGCCATTTCAAAGGAAAACAAAGCTCAATCGAAGACTTGAGGACCAAAGCTTGATTGAAGGGTGTTAAATTCCTAATCAAAGACTAGTGAGTTAAGCTTGTATCTAATGATTTTAAGAGCTCGTTTGAAACTTGTTGTTATGCCAATCAAAGGGCACTGTTTAACTGCCAATCAAAGGACATTGTTCGAAGCTTGATTGAAGTGTTTGTAACCACCATGTAAGGGAAAATTCTTGGGAAAATATGAGAGGGAAAATTTTGGGGTACAACACCTTCTCTTGCTTTACTCCAGTTTATTTATGCTCGAAGAGACGGTCCTCATGATATTCTTATCTAGGGTATTGTATTTTATTACGAGAATGATCCTCAAGGTTACTGTCAAAAGTTTATATGTGCTTATGGCATGGTGAATAAGACTGACAACAAGACTTTGGTACGAAAAAACTCTATCCCCTGGGAGCCCTACCTCCGATGGATACAATCTCGTGCTCAAAATCTTATAATGCCATATCCTGCTATCCTACCAGTAACTATGGAGCCTGTTGCTGAAGGAGATACTCCTCATACCATCTTTCATCCAAATATGTCTACTGGCCTTTAAGAGCTACATAAGTCTCAGATTCAACTAAAAGAAGAAATGGACACCTTTGAGGCTCAATTCTATGCTAGTGAGAAGAAAGTATTGGAGCTGACGAAACGACTTCACGAAGAGCAGAGCCTTAGTGCGTATGTCAACATAAAGAGGAAGTGTCCATAGGAGACTTGCTTCATAATTTGTTTCCTTGTAACTCTTTTTGTTTTCATTGTAAAGTTATAATTTGAACTTACTAACAAGAGTCTTTGCTTTTGTTCATATTAATTAACAAATTTAAATCCCATGAGGTCCTTGAAAACATTGCATATGCACCTACATTCCATACATGTCATTATATAATGGTTCCCAAGACAATTTTCTCATCTTCTTGTTGTTTATTTCAGAAAAAATGGTTCTCGATTAGACAATCAAAGATCTCCAGGACCATAATGCTCAGTTCTAAGAGATGTTCCTAAGCATAGCCAAGGGGCAAGAAGGATTGAAAGCACTCCTCGTTGAGAACATGACCAAGAAGAATCCTGAAGACAACTAGGATGACCAGTTGGGACAACTGCAAGCTACGATGAGAATCCAAATGATTGGCCAGATGGCTCTTATTCAAAATTTAGCTCGGGGGCAATAAAAGTTGAAAATCCTCATCAGCAAGCTTCATCAGGTCAAATACAACCGTAAGGGACGAACTGCTAGAATTGGGGATACAATCATTAACCAGTCTTCAACGATATAGGAAACTGACTTGGTTGAAAGTAGGAGGAGAATAAGAGGGGGGAAGAGACAACCTGACATTGCTAATCCTTCAGTTAATGAAAAAAGGCCTTTCCAGATTGATATTATATTGCAAGCTCATCAACGACCTCGCTAACAACAACATGGTAATCAGCATAAGCAGGATATGCCCAAAAGACAATTTGCCAAAATCAACACACCGTTTTCTCAAGCATTGCAAAACATGTTAAATATGAAGTTAATTACATTGAAAGAACCTTCTTGGAATCCCAATACTTCCGCTCCTAGCTACAATCCTAATGCAAGGTTTTCATATCACTCAAACAGTCTTGGACATGACACTAACAGTTGTTGGGCTTTGAAACCTAAGATTTTGGACCTGGTTGACGAAGGAGTTTTCGAGTTCACACAAGATGGTCAAATTGAATTTTTCTATCATCCCTCAAATATCGAAACTGCAAGGCACACCATCTGAAGTAACAAGTTCAGGAGGAGAAGCTTTAAGATCATTTGAATTTTTATTTGCAAATTATCTTGTTTGTTCAAGCACTTATCTTTATGTAAAACATTGGTTTTTCCCATTAATGAATTGCATATGTTTGTCTTGAATTAATCCATTCGTTTCACTATATTTAAATTGTGCTTCTTACTTCCTTTTTGTGATGTTTAACTCTCGTTAAAGTTATAAGCCTTTAGAGGGAGGATGACGAAAATGATACCATAATCTCATACAATATACTTTTGAACAGACCTTGCTGACAATGTATATGCATTGCTTCATTTCTTAAATAGTGGAGATATAAGGAAGTTAATCCCTAGTCAATCCCCCTTCAAGCCTAAGAAGTAGGATTTTTCTTTTTCACGCAAATTGAAACCTTTAAACATAACCTGGAGCAGGGTAGTTTCTCAGTCAAATGAATTGTGCATTCAGAAAATTTACCTTTGTACACGACGAGAAGTATCGAAGATACTCTTCTAAATTGAAAACCGATGATGGTTCCCTGTAACCATTGAATCACGCAGTTATTATCTTTCAAAAAGAGAAGCTCCCTAAGTAAAAACCTATGAAGGAGACTTAGGAAAAAACCAGGGCATCCCGCTGACTGTAATCTCAAACAAAGCAGTTCAGGAAAAAGTTAGGGATAACAAAGTCAAAAAGAGGTCGCTACAAATCCTCAACAAAAGGAAAATGTTACAAGAAAGATGACTGCCTTCCCAAATAAACTTCAGGATTCAGAACCATCACCAAAATATTAGTTCTATAATTGGAACCTGAATGCATAATTAACTGAGTATAGGACTGAGGAACATCACTGAGAATGGGTTGGGTACAAATAAAATTTAAGCCTTTATCCTTTGTTTCTTAAACCATCAACCAGACCACGTTACAACCCTTAAAAGTCCTAATTGAAGCATGAGTTAGTTCGAAAGCATACTATTACAAAAAGGTATCCAGAGTTGATATCACATTCTTACAAATTTTGTTTTACTAAAAAATGCTTTTTAAAAAAAACTTCAAGACAGACATATGCTTTGCATTTTAATACAATTGTTTGCATATGACTAAGTGTTTGACAACATAGAAATTCGCATGACGAATATTTAATGAATGAAAATCCTCCCAATGGACATAATTACTTCATATGATGTGTCAAAGAGGAAGACACTTCAAGTAACAAGCCTTTCGTGGATCCAATTGGTTATAAATCAAGGGGAATTACATGTTATTGTCCAACTCATCTATGGTAGTCAAGTTAAGATTCAAAGAATCTCTCAAAAGTGCTGAATAGCTAAGGGCAGATCTCCATCTGAATCACTTGGGGCGTGTTACATTGATCATGAGTTTCACCAAAAGCCACTATGAAAATTGAATCTTAGATATCACCAAATTACTTGTCTATGTCAGTAGTATCAGACGGTTACATTCTGCCGTGACATATCTTAGAAAAATATTGAGGAAGGTCAAGACTATCAAAAAGTGGCAATCAATGGTTAATCAATAACTTCAAGAATCGGGTGCACCAGACTAATCCCATGGAAAAAATGACTCCCATATACGAAAGTTCACGCATGATCAAGAAAATATTTTCTAGCAGTGCTACAAGGTTTACTACCATGGACAGTGAAAATTCTTCGCACCCTGCGAATGTGAACATAGTCAAAAAATACTACGCATGAAAAAAAGACCCGCAATGTTGATTGTCCTAGGAAAAATAAGGGCATCCCGATGAGCTAAAAAAGGTTCGGGCAAAAATTAGGGATATATAAATAAAATTGTAAACCCAGGAAGTCAAAAACTTGAAAAAGCGGCTTGGGAAAAAAGGGTATCCCGATGGACTGAAAATATGAAAAGGCGGTCCAGGAAAAAGTTTGGGATTAAAGCGTACGACTATGTCCCATTTATTAGTAAAAGATTTATCACCATGATCGGCATTTACAAAAGAATCTAGGAGTTGGGATAATGTTCAATTTTCCACAAATCCCCACAGAGCGATCTCCATGGAACTATCTCTACAAAGCTATCTTCACAAGCTCATCCCCAATAAAGATATATTCCCTAGCAAGTCTAATATACCCTCAGATAGAAATTGGGGCATCTTCCAGTAGTTCACCTCCATATCCCTGATGAATAGCTTGACACGACCATCTTCCCCAATAGGTCCCCCTAGCATATAAGGTAGTTTGATCATTTCCCCATCATACAGTGGAAACTTCCTCAGTGCAACCTATGAATTTCCAATCCCCATCAAAGATTATTTCCTCAACACAATCTACAGGATTTAATTCCCAACGAAGTTGATTTCTCCAATGCTGCAAAATCCCCGACAAAATTTTATTCTTTAATCAGATGTCACTCAACATTGTCCTTGCCAGAAGAGCCGACATCTGTATCAGAAACCTGGTGAGATAGTGTATCAAAGGATTATCCATCTCTTTTATCCCAGTCAAGATAAATAAGAATCCATCTCTAAAAAAGAACGACAAATGACCGACTATCCTGGAATGCTTCTATCTCCAACAACAGTCAGAGATTTATTTTCCCCAGCCAGAGTTGTTACAAGAAGCTACCGATACGCTCCAACGACATATTGCATCCATACATCATTTACAAAAATATCGTAACATATGCAAACAAAACGCATATAATATTCTCATTTATTTTGAGAGCATCATTACGAAATACATTTCACGTATCATGACATTGCATAAAACTAACTTTTCCTTTTCAGTTAAAGTTCTTGAACAAACAAATATTATCAGCAATCTATAGACATGTTGTATATCAATTCTTAAAACAAGATGTGGTGACTATCTACATGACCAAATGATTTCCTTCAGAGGTTCATTCTGAAAAGCATTCCATCAGAAACTAATTCTGAAGAGCATTTCCCTCAGAGACTAATTCTGACGAGCATTTCCCTCATAGACTAATTCTGACGAGCATTTCCCTCAGAGACTAATTCTGACGAGCATTTCCCTCAGACTAATTCTGAAAAGCATTCCCTTCAGAGACTAATGTCTGACGAGCATTTCCCTTCAGAGACTAAATCCTGATGAGCATTTCCCTTTAGAGATTCATTATGCAAAGCATTCCCTTCAGAGACTAAATTCTGACGAGCATTTCCTTTCAGAGACTAAATTCTGACGAGCATTTCCCTCAGAGAATAATTTTGACGAGCATTTCCCTCGGAGACTAACTCTGATGAGCATTTCCCTTAGAGATTAATTTTGACGAGCATTTCCTTCGGAGACTCATTCTGAAAAGCATTTCCTTCAAAGATTCATTCTGAAAAGCATTTCCCTCAGATGAAATTGGATAGATTCTTTCTGAAAAACATCAGTCAGATAAAATAAGACGAAGGTTCATTCGGACACTCCTTTGGATACAGTCGGGCATAAACTCATCCAACACAATGTTTTAGATACAATCAAGCGTAGACTCATTCCGATACTCCTATCAACAGTTACTTTGGATGGCATCTATAAGTACATCTCCGACGACATGTCTTCACCCTTTCTGAATGTCATCTTTAAGCCCATTCCCGATATAATCAGCCAACAGTGTTACTTCGCGCACATGTGAGTGTAAATTTCTGGGAACTTAAGTGTTCAATCCTCTTCTACCTTCAGATCACAAAAGGCAGGCATGTCAATCTAACTCCTCAGGTTTAAGACGATTGAATAGGGGAAGTTGTTGTACCTCAAAATTTTCCCTCCCTTTATTCTTTACAAATTAATTCAAGATATCTCCTCATGCTCATGAAGTTCTCAATTGCTCAAAACTACTCAAAGATTGATCAGACAAACCCTCCTCCTAAACATTAACCTACAACTAGGGTTTTACTTTTCTCAAAGGAAATTTGACTAATGCCTCAAGTGGATTTCATGGTTTCTCATATGCCTGAAAATATCCTCATGCCAAGTTTCAAGCCTTGCATTACAAGTTTGCTCAGTCAATTAGACAGATGATTGAAAATCAATTTTATTGGACAAAAAGTCAACTTTGACCAATTTACAGTCAAACTTCAAAAATTTTGGTCAACATTAAGATTGTGAGGCCATATTCATCATTTGATCAAGGGTTGGTCATGATTCATCAAGAAAACTCAAGATTCATCAAAAGTCAAAAGTTACTAAATTAGGGTTTTCTTTAGGAGAAGTCAACTAAAGTTTGACCAAGCATAACTTTCACATACTTCATCATAAATTTATAAACCAAATCCTATCTTGAAGGAAATTCAATTCTCTACAACTTTGTCTCTTTAGGCTCAAGGCCAAAATGCTTCATTTAAGAGATATGAGCTAAAACATTACAAGTCATTTTAAAAGTCAACAAAAAGACACTTTTTTGTCAAAGTAATTTACTTCAAGTTAAAATCTTCAAATGAAAAAATGACCAACATTAAGGTTGTAGGAGACATCTAGAGGTTTCCAAAAAGTCAAAGATCACCTTCATATGATAAAAGTTGAGTGAGGTATGATTTGTGCAAGTTGGGAAATTTTGAGAAAATGCATGAAATCCAAATTGAGAAAATTTGAATTTTTGGGCTAATGGGCCTATCTTTTCAAGTCCAAACGTGTTCCTGACCTCATAATAGACCTCTCAACCCATTCATTTATTTTTGTGGTTTTTATTTTGATTTTATTCAATTAAAAACAAAATAAATAAAATAAAATACTAAATAAATGATATAAGGCATGAGAATCTATTTTTGAATCAAATCATAAGTCTAAAAAGCTGGTGACAATTGCATAAAACATGTAGATATGATTGGTACATGATTGGCCTAAGAAAGAGAGATTTCATGCAAAAATTCCAATCAAATATTTGTTCATGAAATACAAAGATTTAATTCATGTTTGTTGACCTAATTACTCTCCTATAAATACATAACATGTTTAGACATCCAATGACACGAAAAATTTGCCTCAAGGACAAGTCCTAAAAAAATCTCAAAATTGTCAAAACTAGGGAAGACTGAAAACCTTGTGTGCAACCACTTTCAATCAGTTCCAAGAACCCTATCATCTTCCTGAAGATCCCATGAGTCCATCCCAGCCATCCTTGAAGCCTAAAGCACGCCAAAACAACCACACCAAGTTGCACCAGTTGGGTAAATTTCATGAATCTCAAAATTTTACTCTATGCATATTTAATTAATTTGATGCATGTATACATGTCCATGATCCTGTCTAGGACTGTTTTAATCCATTGTTTGCAAGCTTTAACACAAGAATGAGGATCTGCCATTGCTAGGGATGTTTGAGATGTTTTCTTCGAATCTCATGATACATGTGTTTGCAGGACAAAATAACACCACCATTGGATTCACAAGGGTCAAATTAGGGGGATAGGATCCCTTTTATGATCTAACTCATGTTGTTTTTACAGGTTAAGATTTTGACTGATCGGAGAAGACGACCGGAGCTAGGGCTCAGGCGCTTCTCTGATATACGTTTTATTAGATATTTATTTGTTTCTATTCTATGACACAAAAGCAGCATGGCATATGGTGAATGATGCATTTATATAACATGAGGGGTTGGGTTTAATCCCTGCGTGTAACAATTATTTTTCTATTTTTCCAAACTAACGTGCAGGCTTATTACATAATGATTCATTACTATTTTTGTATCACAAACAACAACCTGGCCTAGTGGCAGGAGGGTGCACCTATGAGATCTAAGGCGTGGGTGTTGAACCCACCCCATGCATATTTTTTTCTTATTTCCTTTCTAACCCTAATTTTTTCTATTTTCTAACCCTAATTATTTTTAATTAATCATCAACTAACCTATCTTATTTAACACTTCAACAAATTAGGATTAGGGTTTTTAATTGATAATTAAATTATTGACATATTTTATTAAGTAATTAATTAATTAACTTTTTTTCTTAATATTAAAATCAATTAGAAAATAAGTTTTAATTACTATTTATTAACACTTTAATTATTTTCTATACAAAAAATACAAAAAGAAAATATTAACACTTAAATGTTAGGTCCTTAAAATATTTTTCTAATATTCTTTTATTTATCCATACTATTTAATTTTATTAGACAAGATGTATAGGTCGCACTATTGATTGTAATAGCATAGAATTACATTTCCGCACCTTTTTCTAATTATGTAACTACTCACAGGATGTAATAGCTTAGGTTTAAGTTTCCACACTTTACATTCCGCACTTTATTTTTCTCTACATATTTAACTGCTAGTAACTAGGGTTTACATGGCAAGACTAAAAGCAAAACATAGAAAACCCTAATTTTCCAAATAAAATAATTGAATTGACACACTTTGTACACTTCACCTTTAGGGTAACCTCTCTTGTTTCCTTACGATACTTCAGTCACGTCCCTCGAAAGTGGGGATACTTTAGCAAAAGACCCTCAATGAAATCATCATTGTCCCTTTCAAATAAATATCATAATCCCTCGATGACCCTTCGAGTTGCCTACAAAATAATCTAGTCGCTACGAGTAAATGATGATACTCCCTCCGGTACAATTGCTAAAGTATCCTTACATGTTGCCTTCGATGACCATACGATGACCCTACGCCTATCCATTCACATCCAATAGATGTGACTACCTACCAACTAATAATATGCATAGTACTATCTCTAAAGGAGAAGGAAAATAATAAGAAAGACCATACTTAGTAGGTAAGAACTCCTAATTGCCTTCTCACAACCTTTTTCACAAATAATACATTTTCACATCACACTTTCAAACAAATATTTTCAAAAACAGTTTGTATCGTTCTTGAGGACTGATACAAGAATCATTACAAAGTTAGCCTTACATTGGTATTTCAAAATATTTTTAAACAAATCACACACACACACACAAAGCAAGTTTTCAAAAGTGAGATAAGCAATTAAGAGCCCATAGACAACTACAATGAAAATGGTGCTAACACCTTCCCTTTTCATAACTTACCCCCCAAACTCAAAATCTACCAAAAGGTCTTTCTTGTTCTCTTCACCTTTACTAAATATTGGATAAAATAAAATTCAATGGTGACTCTTGCTATCCACACATTTGGATAAAACCAAAAAAGTCAATTCTCCCACCGTATTACAAAATCATTGGCCAAAAGAGGGGAAGTTATGCTCTGGAAAGCTTAGTGTGAAGTATTCCATTCTTCACAGGGTGGCTAATGTAAATTGGGTTCCCACAAACCATACCTCCACTATCTCTACTAGGATTGGAAAATTTATATTTTCCATTGGAAAGGAAAAAGTATTTGACTTTGGAAAATACATTTTTGATCAAGTCTTAAAGCAAGCATCATCAAATGTTATGAAGTTTCCAATCTGTTTTCCTTCTCTCATATGTGGAATAGTCACAAGTCAGCACCCTATAATCTTATTTCCGTTTGATAGTGTAAAGAAAAAGGGAATATCCTTTGACCTTACACTATAAGTTATTTTGGGGTGAACATGTCCAAGACATTGTTGGGACAACTTCTCAGGCACCTGGCCCTAAAATCTCCAAGGCAGTAACTAGTGCTCATCTGAATGAGACTTGTAGGGAGTTAGATGAAATCATCAAGACTAGATCTTCTAGGAAGATCAAACTTGAAGGATTAATAAATGTCTTAATGGAGGAAGAGAAGAATCATACTGGACATGGTAGTGTTACTGCTAACAATACTGCTTCTAGAAGTAAAGAAACTGAAGATGATAATACTGCAGAAAAGACTGCATTCGATGATGATGATGCGGCTAGTAATCATAGTGCCTCAGATGATGATGAAATTGGTGAGTGTGCTTATAGTGGTGAGAACGTTGGTGAAGAAGAAGAGACGTATGAGTCTGCTGATGATGGAGATGCTGATGCATAATCTACTTCCTTATGTGTTTTGATTTTTGTGTTTGTTGCTTTGTTTGTATTTAGTTTCAGATCTGTAAGGATCATGATACCCAAACTTATCATGTGCACCGTGTGTGTCACTTAACTTTTGTGCTTCTATGGTACTTTTTGGGATACTATACCTTTGTCATATTCTGGCTAAAAAGGGGGAGTATCATTTAATTCACCACTAACTGCACTAACTGTGCCATATGTGCCTTTGAGGGGGATAATTCTCTCTGTGACTGATTATTACTACTAACTACTGCTGACTACTTTGAGGGGGAGAATTTTGATGTGACTGATTGAGAATTTATTTTTCTCGAATGTTACTCTATTTGCAGATTCCACTAGCTACTTAATTTCTGTTTGTTGTTGAACCTATGATGTGTGTGTTTGATTTTCCTTCAAACTCGTGTTTTAGTTTTTGGAATCTGATATGAGGATTGCAAATTAGTTTAGCCAAAATAAGTCAAAGTTGGATATTGTTAATTCTATATTCTTATGGTTGGCATTAATTTTGGTAAAACCAATTCGGAAACATGTTGGATGCGATGTCTTATCCAAGTTATCTGACATCTTGTTTGTTCAGCTGATTACTTGGACTCATTAGGTTATTCATAGATCCTGAATACTCTGGGAATATTAGGATATTATGTGTCGTTCAAGACTCAAGAATCAAGAGATTCCATCTGCAATTAGAAGACTAATTTGTTTCATTAAATGTTAAGACATTTTAGGAAACAAATTATTGGAGTCTTATTTTTGTGCAGAAGTTTCTACTAATTTTCTAGAGCCGATCAACTATTATTTTGAAGCCCATATCCAATTTATTCAAGGTTATAAAAGGAAGGATTCAACCCTAATACCAATGGGATGATATTGTATTTCATTAGAAAGGTCTTAGGGTTTGTGTTCATGGATTGTGTGTTGAGTAAACATTGTGTCTTAGTAAATGTACTAGGACTATTTCTTTTATTTGTGAGTTTCTTGATTATCATCTTGATAAAAGAGTAGGACTTTTGAGTTGTATTTTATGTTAGTCATTCTAAAGCTTTTAAGAAGTGAATGATTATATATATTTGAAGTGTGACTTCTATTATTTTCTAAGTGTTTAGAATTGTTCAGTCACTGGTCTGTTATTGGAAGGGATTTGAGAATGGTCTCATACCTAGGTGAGTCTTAGGTAGAAGTTAAGAAATGGTAGTGATTAAGTGAGAAGTTATAAATGGGGGAGTTTAGCTTAAAATTAATACTATCTAGTTGATTTCACCGCTAGCTTGGTATCCCCCAGAGTAGTTGTTGTTGTACACCAAACTGGGTTAACAATAATGCGTGTTCTTTTCTTTTATGTACTTTGTTTATCCTTTACCTTGTCATTGTGTGTTTGTTCAGAAAAAGGTGTCTCGACTTTTCTTAGGACATATGTGATCTGACTACCAGAATTTCACCATAAGTGGTAAGCCCAAGCCTAAGGTTTCTTGGCTCAATTCCAAAATCCAAAAATAGTGAATCAATTTTTTGCCATTGCAACGAATCAACTACATGACGAATGTTTTCATCATGTTTCCTTTCATTTGCATGCCATCTAATATTCTTTGCATCATTTGAATTAGCAAAAAGTCTCTTAAATCGTGAAATTATTGGCAATTACCATAACACTTTAATAGGAGGATGCTCCCTACTAACATTGTCATAGTCATAGTCATCACCATTTTTGGCCTTCAGCTTGTAATGCGGCACACCATATTTTGGACATTGATACAAGTCTTCATACTCTTTCATGTATAATATGAAATCATTAGGGCATGCATGTATTTTGATATACTCTAAACCCATTGGACACGATATCTTCTTGGCCTCATAACAACGATCTGGAAATTCGTTATCTTCTGGTAACATTTGCTTTAGCAAATCAAGTAATTTCGTGAAACTTTTATCTAACCATCCATTTTTTGTCTTCAAATTAAATAAATTTAACACGGTAGACAATCGTGTAAAACTTGTGGATCCCTTGTATAAAGGGGTGTCTTTATCACTATATAAAGTATCATAAATATAAGAATTCTTAAAATAAGATTCTCCAATATCACAGAACATATCCTCTAGTCGATCATCCATATATTCATCTTCATCCACTATTTGAATTTTTGAGGCCCGACTTCCCTTTTTATCCACCTCACCATGCCACATCCATATTGTATAATTTTGACATATACCATCACAACATAGGTGATGTAATATTTCATCCTTTGTACCTTTAAGGATATTCATGCAATTAACACAAGGACAATATAAGACACTGTTATTGTCCGGAAGATTTTGATCAATATATTCAAGGAATTCAAGAACTACTTTCTCATAAATTGAACCTAATCTATCGACTTTCATCCAACTACGATCCATAACAACTTATGAAATTTATACATGAATAATAATGTGAATGACACACCAAAATATAAACCAAAACCATATCCAAAAACTAAAGCATATTCTTAACAAAAATATAACTCTAAACCTTAAGCATATGCATATCCATAAAGTATATGAAAACATGTACAATATACAACATGAACACAAGAAAGGTACAGGTTTCATCCAGGGGAACAAGAAGAACAACAAACAAACAATAAGTATGAACCAAGAACAATATACAACATTGAATGAAATATGAAGCAAGCAACATGTACCCAGAAAAAAGGAATGAAAAATGAAGATGAAGAGTACCGTACTTCGAAGATGAGGATGAGAACAAGAATTAAGATTTTGAAGATTTGTGATTCAAATGAACAATGAATGTGAAGATTTGAGTTCCAAATGAATGGATATGATAACGATCATAATGCACTACTAATGTCGTCTTTTGTTCGCTTGTTTGCGTAGGGAATCTTATGAAAGAAATGAAAAATAAGTTTTGTTTTAACTTATTAGCAAAACCTTTAACCACGGTTGAACAATTCAACCGTAGTGGAAATTTAAATCATCTAACAACGGTTGAGTCAAACCACCATTGTTAAATAATTTTCAATTTATGTTTTCAATAACAGACTTAAGTGACACACGCTTAATGTACTCGAAAAAATGGAAAAAATGTAGTTGCTGGGAAACGAAGCTTGTTACACATAACTTATCACCACAATTTTTAAGAACAATCGTCATTAAATTAATTTTTATAAAACAAGACATTCATCGGGAGCTTCAACTTTAACATATTACAATTGTGTATAGGATACCTTTGTAACTTTGGTGTTGTTGTATATACTTTTTGTAGTAGTGAAAAGAGAAACATTAAGGTAAATTTTAAAGCTAATAGCTTTATAACTATGTCTCTAGATGATAGAAACTTCTACTATGTTCATCATTGCAATACCACCAAGGAAATGTGGGATACTCTTGAAATAATATATGGAGTTCCTCCAAGTATTGAACAAGAGAACATGAACACAATAGGAGAAGAAGATGAAGATACCAATCATGGATGTTTTTGCAAATTTATAAATATTGTAAATTTTGTTGGAAACTGTATTACTAACGAATATCTACGAATTTAGAATTGGAAATTTAATCCAATTCTTAAATCAAAATATAGGAGCCTTCATAAATTTTAGGAAAAGATCAAAGATATAGTTCAAATACGTAAATAAGAAGGAATAAAAATTGAAGAATCATCATCCTCATCATATTCCTATCATACAACTCATGTGCAATCCTTTGAAAGAACATACGCAGTAGTTGAACGATCCTTGGAAGTTTCAACATCCAATGAAGGAACTTATTTTTTCAAGGAATACCAAAGAAGATGAAGAAGTTTCTTTAACACTCGAACAAAGAGGACAAGGAGAGACATCAACCTCAAAGAGGAATGTGAAAAAAATCCTGTTCTAATGAAGAAGATGAAATTTTCTTAAAGGCATCCTATGAGGAGATGATATTCCAGGTATCAAAGCATCTTATTTTAGCTATTTAGAATGTGTGATCAATTAGAGGAAGAGAATTCTAAACTGAGAGTGCATACCCTGGTCTTAAGGAATCCCTAATATATCTTAAGGAAATCAATAATTCTTTCAAAATAGAGATAACTAAGCATAGAAATTCTAAAGAAGAATGTAAGCGGTGTGACTCCCTTATTAAAAGAAGTAATTGATCTACGTGAAATCAAAGAAAAATTTACCCAAGGGAAAAATAAGTTTGACCTAATTTTATCTAGTAAAAGATCCTCCATAAATAAAAATGGTCTAGGATTTAAAAAGGAAAGAAAGTATAGAAAAGACATAGATCATAAGGGAAAGAAGTGTCTAGTATATAAGTGCACACACTGTAAAAGAGTAGGTCACTTAGAACCTTTTTGTTTTGATAAGTTGAAAAGATCTAAAGTTAAAAACCTTAAATCTTCTATATCTATTGCACCTAGGCCCAAGAATATATAGGCACTAAAGGTGAAACCTTAGTATTTTGCAGCTCGAAAGTTTTGACGATTATTAGTAATACAGTTCAAAGTAACAATATACTTATATAGTTTACAATCTTTATTAAATTTTTGATTTGAGGATGAACAATGATGGAAAATGTCAACCGTTATGATCAAAACAAAGTATTCGAGAATATCTCAAATTGTATGATCCTTAGTGATAAGTTAAATGGATATATTTGTAATAGACTTATCCATTTTGTGGCTACTACCAACCCTCGTATCCAACGATATATAGAGGAGGATACACCATTTTATTAGATGAAGACAACTTATATAGAGGGGCGAATAGATCCCCAAGGTTAAAAATAGCCTTTTAAAGTCTGTTTTGAAATACTATGGTAAGCAGAAGAATAAGCCTAGATCAAACAAGTCGTCTAAACCAAAACTGTTATTTGAAACTCGGATATGCGTAAACCATAAAATGAAATCTAAAATGATGATAAGGCTTAATACAATAATTTCTAAATCAATCATTTTATCACAATTATAAACCAATTTCCAATGAAATATTGATAAAGCTAAAACAAGAAAATTATCGAACACTTGGTGTGCAATCGATTTTTTCAGATTTTCCCTATGACTTTGTTTATATGAAACATCACTTACAATCAAATTGATTGCAATGCAATTGATCAGAAAAATAGCAAGTGTACTATTTTGATCGATGTAGTAATAATAGGGAAAATTCCTCAAATGTCGATCTCAAGGACTGCGTATAAATATGGAGTTTGAATTGTTGTTCAATTAAACAAAAACTAGAGTCTGGGTTTGATTTTCTAAAATAAAATAATTGCGAATAAAATAAATAGATGCAAAGGACTGTTTTGACAAATATGAGTAACATACTAGGGAATATGTATAATTTTCCTTGTAACTACCTCGAATCTTGATCTCTTCAATAAGTTCATAACATTCAATTACCATCCCTTTAGGTTATCTTGCCCTAAGTCCTTAGTGGGAAAATCTTTGAACCTTCATCCTAAATCCTAAGTCCTTAGAGATTTCTGATGGAGTCAAGCCTTTGTTTTATTAAGAGATATCTGGTAACTATAGGGTATCCCTAGTCCTAGGTGATATCTACTATAGCCTAATCGTACAAAAACCTTAAAAATTATGGTCCAGCTGATTGTTAACTGTAAATCAATCCTAATTTGTCCGAGCAGGAAAGCATAAAAATATTATACAACTAAATTGAATAGAGAAGACTATAGTATTAAAGAAATTCAGGAATCCAAATCATTTACAGATTCAAATCAGGGACACCCCCTAGCATTGGGGGGTTTAGCTACTCATATTTGAGTTTGATCAACTCACCCAACAATACCAATTTGGTCCACCATCTTGCGCTACTCCTTTACAAGAAACCATTGTTCTTCAAATCTTTCACTCGGCCGAATACAATTGTGAATTGTTGTCACCCAAGATTTCCCAACGATTCATTGTCTCACGCTACTCCTTTGCAAGAACCTCATGTTCTTCAAAGCACTTCACTTTGTTTAATCCAATATTGGCAAAACCTTGTCTAAACCCTCAAATCAACAATTTGATCTTAATAGAAAATCCTCATAGTTTTTCTCGATGAAACCCCTAAAAATTCTCAATCCTAATCTTAGGTTATACCAATCTAAATTAAACATTATCAAAAAAAGTCTAGATGGCACCCAAACAATGAATGATTATGTGTAATTTGTTTGTGTGTATGCATAGATGAGAGGTCAAAGATGGTGAACAATTTTTGTATGTGTTTATAGTTTCATCAAATTAAAATGATGTATAAATTATTTATATGTGTGCAAGTTGAAGGTAAAAAGGGAGGCTTAGAAATTGAAAAGAAATGAAATTTTAAAGAAAATTACAGTATGTGTCGACATGTATAGGTCATGTCTCGACACATGTAATTACATGTGTCAACCTGTTCAAGGTCATGTGTCGACACACACAAACAAAAGCTTACGGGCTTTAAAAATGTATTAGATGTGTCAAACTGAAACACATATGTGTCGACACATACATCGTATATATCGAACCATAGCTATGTTTTTCATGTAAAAACTCATTTTTAATGCATGATACCTTTTCCAAACATGTTATAAATGAATTCTAAGATTCCTAATGAAAATGTGCACCTAAAGAATCAGAGATACCATTCAATATACATAAATTCTAAGGTTATCCTAGTTTTGACATCATGAAAAACATCTAATGGGCAAGTGCACTCACATACTCCTCATTTTTTATGATGGAAAAACTTGCGATGATGCATTTCGTGTCTACATGAAGGATCCCCCTGAATATGTGTGTTATACCCCAAAATTTACCCTCTTCATTTTAACCTATTTGGCTTATATTTCATTATTATATGCATGCATATCATTGGTTCTATGGTTACGGAACCAAGGTATTTCTCTCGAGCTTTGTCAGGTTATCGAAGAAGTTTATTTCATTGTTAGACGCATTTAGAGCTTTCTCCAGGCTATTCAATAAATGTATAATCAAGTCGTCATCTTGCCAAATTCCCGTGTGTTCTAACGCGCCTTGAACGGCAGGGAGAATCAAGTGTTTTTCTTAGTCCAGAACAATTTGAATTAAAAGTTTGTTTGTTACGGTGGGTTTCAAAAATTTATAACTTCTGGTTAGAAGAAGATTTTTCCAGTGGTTCTTTAGACATTAGAAACATCCTGAAATTCTTTATTTGTTATCTATTAAAACCGAAGGCCAATTTTGTGAGGAAGACCACTGAAGATTTAAATAACCAGAGTTTTCGATTTGCTAGTGAATAGTTGCTAGAATGTTCGAAGATTTGTAACTCTCATGTGGCTCAACATTTATGAATGGTTCTTCAGACATAAAGTCCTTCTTGATTTCTTCTCTAATTCACGTGTTCAAGCCGAGAGCTAATTCTTTGAAGAAGGTCTCCGAATGCACGAATACGTTGAAAATGCACGGTGGAAAATACAGTGAAAAAGTGTGCAGAGCCGTTATTTTTTGGACGTTCAAAAACTCATAACTTTTTCCCGATTCGATATCTTTGACTGGGTCTTTGGGTGTAAATTTCATCTCGATGTCCCTCAATTTTCGTATGTTTAGGTCGAGGGCCAATTTTGTGCCGAAGATCTCTGAAAACTCGAATTGCTAGAGAATTTTTACAACAAAATTGGAGCTCTGGTTCATTGTTTATCAATATTGTAAAAATCATAGCTCTTTTGATTTTTATCATATCAGGATGGTTCTCAAAGCATGAGATAATTTTTTTTGTTATCTACAACTTTATTTCAGGTCCCGAGTTTGAACAGTACTCCAAAGGTTTCAGTTATTTTTCGTTCTCAAGTTTACCGGTAAAATAACTGGTGCTGCATATTTTTTTTGGTCGGGTTTTCGCCACTAAAAAATTCATAACTTGCTCAAATTTTATCGTATTGCATCCATTCTTTCGGCACGACGTCAAAAAATTTGTCATCTACGATTTGATGTAGGTCTCGCATCGAAATTTAGCACCGATTATTATTGAGCTCATGGATTTTCTGTTCAAATGCATTTTCTAACATTGAGAATTCAGTTTTGTGAAGAAATTGATTGGGCTTTCTTTTTTCCCAAACCAATGCCAATTGTCAAAACTATATATATATATATATATATATATATATATATATATATATATATATATATATATATATATACATATATATATTCAATTCTCTTCTCTATTTTGAGAACACATAAATCATTTGCTAAATTTCACTCTCAAGAGCTATAACCTTCTCTCATCTTCTCTCTCAATTTCCAAGAACAACAAAGGGCAAAATTCAAAAATCTCCTGCTTCCCTCCACTCAAGAAAACCGAACCATCACCCCTTGCTCCGGTCGACCACCACTGCCGCCTCACCATCCGATGAACCGCCGGTCTCCCTCCGTCAAAGCCAGGGAACACGCTCCCTCTGGCTCGCTTCCGTCGCACAACGTGATGATTCCCTCCATCTTTTGCGTCGCACAATCTGGCGACATTCTCCTTCTCCGACACCATGCAATTTTCTGGCCAGCTCTCCTTTTTAGATTTATTTCTCCGATTCATTCCTCAATTTCGGCAATTCTTCATACTTATCCTTGATTTTCTTGATTCAATTAATTAATTTCTTATTCGATAATTGATTTAGGATAAGTGCTTAATTGTGAATTACATGAATTGAATTACATGATTTATTTGAATTACATGAATTGATTTAATTGTGAAGTGTAAATTGATTAATTCTTGAATTGTTTATTATGTCGAAATATGAAATCGGTTGAGTATTTGATTTGATCATGTGAACCTTGAGATTTAATTCAGTTAAATTTTGGTAATGTTGATTAATGTCGATTTATGTGGAATTGACGGTTGGTGATGATAATTGTGAGTTGACATAATTCTTTAGTCGAATTGAATGGTAATTCAATTTTTTCGACATTAAATTTTCGATTCGAGTAATTATGTCAATACTTGAATTGCATTGTTTGTGATCGAAAAAAAGCATGAAACTAATGCATATTTAATACATTACAATTATTTGAAGCTTTTAAGACACGATTCATGAGTTGATACTTATTTTGTAAATCAATTTTTGGATATTCATCGACTCATAAATAGTGCTGCCTGAAATATTCAAACGTGTTGTAATCGAGGCTTTAATTGTTGTTCCATGCGCAAAGAACATGGTTTTGATTATTTTAAGCTACCAGTGTTGAGTTTTACCATTTAAAATTCATGTTTCCAAGCTGTTTTGCAAATTAATACGGTGCTGTCCGGAAATTAATTTCTCAAGTACATACCGTTTTTGTTTTCATTTGATGATTACTTGTATATAATTGATCATTTAATGAGCATTGTTGATGAGCTTTGGTGGTTCTGACACCATTTTACGGATTATTTTGTGTCATTACATAGTGTTGTCCTAGATATAAAAGCATGTAAAACATTGATTTAATTTATGTCTGATACATAATTAGTCATTGTTTAGTCATTGGTTAATACCGGTATCAATTAAGGTTGATTTTAAATCGACATTTTTTTCTCATTTCATGAAAGGATATGTGGCTTTCTGGAATATCATTTTTTTGCATGTGCACTTGAGTTTAATTCTTGAATAATACATTGTTGAGTTTAATTAATCAATTGGTTGATACCGGTACCAATTTCAGTTCATTTTAATTCGTCTTTGGTTGAGATTTTGCGTGTTATGACATGGCTGCCCCGTGCTGGGAAAAACTTATACACATTGATTTAATTCATACTTGTTGCGTATTTGAGCTTGTTAGCATGATTGTGTGATGTTGGTACCACGTTTGGATGTTTTTATACCAAGCTTTTGTGCTATGTTGTACGATACATCATTGGTTCCCGATTTTTAATGTTAAGGTTCCAATGCATGTTTGGATTTCATTTATCCATCATTCATCCTTAATTTAGGTAGTGATGTAAATGCATAACTTTGGTTGTGTTTCCTTGTTATTTCTAATGTATTTGTTTATTTGTGCAAGGTACTTTGAAGTGGCTTTCAATGATTTAATTAACTCTTGATTATTCAATTGAAAAGAAATTTAGTCCACTTTTAATGTGGTTTGAACTTGTGTCTGATGTGCTTGGCTATTGTTCTCATTCCATGAGATGATATATTTTGTTATCACATGTCGGGATCGATATTTTGTGCAGGTATGCTGTTTGACATTTGGATGTGTTCGATACACATTCTGTATTATATGTACATATCATTGTACATTGTTATTGTTTGTCTGGATTGATATCTTGTACAAGTGTACTGTTTGGTATTGGATGTGTACGACACATATTCCATATTATATACCATTGTATATTGTTATTGCTTGTCTGGGACGATATCTTGTGCAGGTGTACTGATTGATATCTGGATGTGTTCGATACACATTCCGTATTATGATTTATTTTCTTATCGGTGCTTTGATGCATATTTCGCACACCAGATTCCTGATTTGATTTTTTTGTTGATGCTAGCTTGCATGGAGTATTCTGGGTTTCTTACACTCGTTGAGCTTTATTACAAATTGTTATCCATTTGGTATATTTCTTGTTTGTTTTCTTTCCACAGTTACTGCTTTTCTGATATCATGAGAAGTAGGAATAGAGATTCATGATTATTTACCTCTTTCCTTTCCATGATAAGTAGAACTAGAGATGCATATTCTGGGAGTCCCTTTGAGACAAATCTAATTTATTTAAAGACCTTATTTAAGGTAATTCCTACTTGTGTTTGTTTATAATTCAATATGTTTACATTTGTGCCAAATACCTCGGTGAAGGCGTCCCATTTCCATCCCCTAATTGATAAGTCCTCAAAGAAGGCAAGTGGAAAAGGGTCCACAATCGACCCCTACAATTTCTATTCCCCAGGTCATTTGTAGCTCACGTTGCATGTCAGTGCTATTTGTTGTACCCCTAATTTCCCCCCCTAAGATCCCTTCATCATACCATATTGATTCAATCACAACAAGATCACATTATGGTTTTTGGTTCTCCTCCTTATCTTTAACTTTGCTCTTTGAGGAATCACCAAACACCTTGACTTGTTTTTCTTTTGTGATTATTCATGTTTTGTTTTGACTTTCCTTTTAATTAATAAAATGAAATTTTGGTTTGTCTCACTTGTTAATAATGTAGGTAAAGGCAATGTGGCTTAGCAAGTTGATCCATGGGTTCACGAGTTTATTTCCATGCCCCAGTCAATAAAGCTTGAGAAATCCAAACCTCACCATTGATGTTGTTTTGGAACAAATGGAATGGAAAGGTTTATTTTGGTTCACCACATTTCAAAGTTATCAAAATTGATTCAAAAGTACAAGGGGTTGATTGAAGAAGTTGTCATGGTTGGACAAGGTCTTGTTCTGATTGGTCACAAGTGCATATTTCTCTCAATTCTCAAGATATGGAAGTGGTTTTGGTTTCTATGAGTTCTCATTATCATCCTCAACAACTTCTCTCTACAAAGCAAAAGTGTTGGTACAAGTAGGTTGTTCAAAATTGTCAAAGTTCCTCAAAGCATTTTCTTGATCTAGGAGCTAGGTTTTTGAACTTCAAAGAAGTATATCATGCTCATCTTTTTGTATTTTTGAGTGATTCCAAAGACATCCTTATCTTCAAAGGGTTATTAACAAATCACTTCAAAAGTTTCAAGGAGTTTTCATATGGAAGATACTTAATGTTGAAGAAAGATTACGAGTCCTCCAGATGAACCACCAATTTCCCATGTGTGACTTTAAATAATCATACCTTAGTCAATTTTTATCACCTTGAGCCTACTCTTTTTCCAAAATTATCTTGAGGATGTGAAATTTATTCCTTCTTTTATATGCAAAGTGAGAAATGGGTAGAAGATTCCCTAAGGATACAAAAGATTATAGGTTATTTCATGATTTTTTGCCAACTTCAACAATTCATAACTCTCTCAATTTTTGGATATTTTGAATGGTTAAAGTTTCATAATGTCATTCAAGGGGTCTATTTCATGCCATATTTTTTGGTCAAGAGCAAATTCTAAGAGGAAGGCCATGTTTGGATGCAAAACATTATAAGTCACTTTTGAAGAAAAACTTGAAATATTTCTAAGTATGGAAAGCCAATCTCTTTTTCCCAACTTTGACTCATTGAAACTTTCAGCTCAAACATCCATTTGATTCCATTCTTTTCCCATTGCAAAGCTTGTAACCTAATATTTCTAAAGCATCAAGAATCATGCCCTAAGACCCCTTGAGCTGAGAATGCCATTGATTTGAACTTGGTAACTTGAAACAAAAGTTTCTTCAAAAGTCAGAATTTGAAATCCTTGATTTAGCTTCTAAACACATTGTTTCTGTGTGTTTTTTGCTTCTAAACATGTTTAGTGAACTTCCAAAAGTAATTAGCATAGCAAAATGAGCGTTTTGGATGAGTTTTGATCAAATTAGAAGTCACACTTTTCTTGTTTCCAACTTCACATGATTTCCCTCCAAACTTCATCATTTCACACGCTTGAATATTCCATTTGATTCCCTTTAAATAGAGGATCATCCCTCATTTATTTCCTCAAGCTTGAACAACCAGAATTACCCTGCCAAACTTGCTCCATAACTCATTTTTCTTCAACTTCAAAAATCAGTGTTCAAGGCTTTTTCAATCAAATTTTACTATCAATTCACCTTCCTTGATCTTCCCTGAAGCTAACCATACAATTACCTTAAAGAATCGTGACCTATATTAATCCATAGAAGTCCAGTTTCAGAGCTTTGTAACTCAACTTCAATAGGTAGATTTCTCCATCAATTCTTCAAAACTTTGATATCACTGTGAAGATCTCATTGCCTTGGTTCTACTCGCAACGCTTGCTTTTATCTGGAAAGACATTTTGACCATGAAATTTCAAATCCATTTTCAAAACTTTTCTTCCAAATTGCTTGAGCTACAATTTATATAAATTTGTCGCGAAGGTGTGGTTGTCTTCTTCTTGAAGAGACGAAGCGAATGCCATAGGTATGAGCTTATGATTTTACAGTTTGAGAGACCTGCAATCCACGTTGGCTGGAGGTTAAAGATGTCCAATGTGTCATCTTCCAACCAATGATGCTTGTAACTTTTTTTTTAAAATCTGATTTTACATTTGATTTAGTGCTTTATTCACTAATGACCATGATATGCACAGTGTGCCAGATCCCTTAGATTTGATTACTAACGCGTTTTGACTCTCATCCAATGGTCCACATATTTTTGACTTTATTTTTTATTTCTGATTTTTATATTTAATTGTTTTAAACTTAAAAAATCATCGAAAATTCATTTTAAGTCCAAAAAATCTGAAAAAATTATGAAAAATATTTTTGATTTTTCTTTTTCTGACTTTTATTTTTCACAATTTTAACTTTTGTGTTTTGATATTTTTTTATAAATTTTCACTTTATTTGAATTGTTTTAAATGTTTAAAAATACTTTTATGCATTTTTAAATTCTGAAAAAATATGGAATGATCCAATGATATTGTGACAAATATTGGTGACCTCATTTATTTTTTATTTCTGACTTTGGTATTTTTTTTAATCATTTTTTGTTTATTTTACTCATTTCTTTTAATTTTAAAAATAGTTTCTGACATTAAAAAATTACCAAAAATTTTATAAAAATATTTGAGTTCATTTCTGATTTTTCTATGGACTTACTTAATATTTCTTAATTAGTTTAAACATAGTTAATATTTTCCTCTCTTGTTTCAATTTTTAAAAATTTTTAAAACCTTTTTTTTAATATTAAATGCAATATGATTTTGTGATTATTTTCTGGCTGATCTTGGGTCGAATTTTTTATCATGAACTTTATTAACATCATTAGATTCATGGTGTTGAATCTAACTCCATAAAAATGGATGAATAATTTTATTAATAGTTTGATTAAATTTTAATTCAAATGTGGTTTATATTCTTTCCCACCCCTCTTCATCTTGTCCCTTTCTTATTGCACTAAGTGTGATTGGAGCATGATCTCTATATCATGTCTCAAAACAAATGGTGCATAGATTTCTATTGACCGACCTCAAAATAGGTGCGACTTCTATGTAAGTCCACTTACGATTGCTTAATATAGCGCTAAATTTTCCCCCGATTCGAATAAATGATCATTCATGGCCCAAACTTATATTTGTAATCCCAAGTATGTTAATTTGATCTATTTGATCCAATAACCTTGAGATTCATTGTGTGGAGGCTTTGGTTCTACCAATCCTCTAATGGATCTACAACACTTTTGGTCAACGCAGATCACTTAAACATCGTTGATCATTAAATGGTACTTTTGAGAATTCCAAATGGATGATATACTTGACAAAAAGCAAATGCAACTTGTTGTGTGAAGGCTTTGATTATACCAATCCTCTAATGAGTTCCAAATACAAGTTTCAAGATGGTCATCCAACTAACCACTAATTATTAAATTGTTTTTACTTTATGCTTTTATTTTTATGCTTTATGTACCATTTACTTTAAGCATTACATTTCATGCCATTTTTAGTTTGCTTACTTGAGCATTTATATTCTTGTTATTTTTATTTTGCTCACTTGAGCTTTTCTTTTCTCTTTTAAGACACCTAATAATCAACATGAACCATAAAATGCTTTAATGATACTTGGACTATTTGGTTACTATCCTTGGCATTGTGGAGTATTGGATTTCTTGGACTTAGGATTAGAGGGCTTGACCTATGTTGGAGACCTTGTGACCTTAATTGATATTTTGTCTTGAGTTCTTGAGGTTTACCTCAGGACATTGGGTTGTTTGTTTGTTTTGTGTGCAGGTTATTGTGATTATATTCTTTGTTTGTAATATGGAATTCACCCGTACACAGCCGTTACTCTGCCCAATTTTGTGAAGACTTAATACACTTGAAGTTTGATTTTTTCAAGAGGTCTAGTATCTTTGCTTGTTTGGTTTCAATCCAAGGAATGTGAATTCTATCTTGACTCATAATGTCAAGTATTAGCTTCTTATTGGTTAGATGGTTCGTATCCTTAGTTTTTACCTTATCCCTTAGGATAGTCTCTTCTTCTCCTCCCATCTTCTTTAATTTCAAAAATCTTCTTCCTCCTTCTAAAAAATCTTCTTGTTTTGAAACTTGAACCGCTTTAATAATAAACTTGGACTTATGTCCATGCATTTTCAAAAAAAAAATTTATAAACAAATTTCAATCAACTTAATAATACCTTGACATCTTTTTTTGTAAGAAGACTAAAAGTCAATCAATCTCATTTAAAACCATTTTGCCACTTTGGCTTTTTACTTTAAAACTTTTCTCAAAAGATAAGACTCTTGTCAATCCTTGTAGTGATGCAAACAACTATACTTCTTCAATATATAGTGAAGAGAGATATTTTCAACTGGAGTGTTGAGTGAGGCATTGTTGATATTAAAATCCAAGCCATATCCTCCACTTTGAGATGATGAAAACTATCCTTTCTCATGATTGTGGGTAGTAAGTATGTTTTCAACAGGGATAATGACGATGATGTCTTATCTCATAAAATTAACCAACACACTTGTGTTTTAAAATTTTGAAAAGAGGAACTACGTGTACCCTGATCCCTATTGCACGAAAGGTGGTACGTAGGCACTAAAGGTTCACAACCTCTGCGGGTGAAAAAATCATAAAAAATACTTCTTTTCTCACCCCCACCATCTATTTTTTGTACAATTTTATCACCAAAATATACATATTTTTCAAAGAGGTTCATGCGGAGTATCGCGGATGTTTAGGGTGCTAATACCTTCCCTTTGCATAACCAACCCCCTTACCTTGAATCTTTCCCCATCTTTTGGGTTATTCGCTCTTTTCCCATTCCTTTGGAAACAATAAAGAACGGTGGAGATTTTATTTTGATCTGTATAAGTCTAGGCAATCCAATGACTTAGTCTTAAACATTTCTACCGCTACAAAAAAATGGTGACTTCACTGGGGAAAGATTGACCTCTTGCTGGTCCATACCTAAGTGGATTAAAATTATATTTGTTAATATCTGTATATGTGCTATTGTTGGTTTTGTGTTATATGTTGTATATATGTTTTCCTGGATTTTCCTGGTTTTCAAGATGCTTGGTGATTACTTATAAGTCCTATAATTGGACTTGGGCAAACTTTAAGATAGGACGGGCGGTATAGTCATGTTAACTTTGAGGGAGTAATACCAAAAAAGGATTCATGAGATCCCCCACTCAATGGAGGCCCCTTTGACTATAGTGTCATTTACCGAGTAATCGGGAAGACGTACTGCTTTCGACCTGGGAGCCTGCTGAAGCTGAGGACCGTAGAATACCTAACCCATCTTGGCATTTTAGGTGTAGTTTGGAAGCTATGACGGAGTAATCCAGAAATAGTTGTCACGCGATACTACGCTCGAACGAGTTTTTCTTGAGAATATTACTAATTACCGAGTTAATCGGAAAGTTGGTAATATCCGAAGGAAGGATGTAGACTCTGGGAACCTCTAGAACCTTGTTTGGAAGGTGATAACTTTTAGACCATACCTTATGGGTAGTACCTTCGACCTCATGCTCGTGACGTTGAACCTATGAACCCTATGTTTGTGATCTTGTGTGTGATTGTTGCATCATGCATCCATGCATTCATAAGCATCTTTTGAAGAAATTTTATTTCAAGGGACTTGAAAGTTGACCATTTGTGAATATCTCAGGTGCCTTTTGACCATGGATTTTGGAAAAAGAAATACCTAAAATTACAGTTTCAAAGATCCCAAGATAAATGAGTTGATCAGTCTAATTCCCGAGATTGAGTGCTCTGCATATTTTCGGAAGAAGTATGGATCCATCATTCCTCTCATGAAGCTTAGGATGATGGAGGGTATTCTCTCGACCTTGGTCCAGTTCTATGATCCGATGTATCGTTGCTTTACTTTCCCTGATTATCAGTTGATGCCTACACTAGAGGAGTATTCTTATGTGTTGGATTTACCTATTACCGATCGTGTTCCTTTTACTGGTTTGGAGGGTTAGCCAAAACCACACGAGATAGCTGCTTTGATCCATCTGGGGAATTCCGAGGTTGAAGCCCATATGACTACTAAAGGAGGGATTAGAGGATTACCAGCTCAGTTCTTATTGGATAAAGCTCGTTACTTTTCCAGGATGAAGAGTAGCTTCGCTTTTGAGGCCATCTTTGCCCTACTTGCTTATGGGTTTATTTTATTTCCTAATGTGGACACGTTTGTTGCCATTAATGCTATCAGGATCTCCATGATTGGAAACCCAATTCCTACATTGTTGGGTGATGCTTATTACTCTATTCATCTTCGGAATTCTTATTATGGGGGGATGATTATCTGTTGCACGCCTCTGTTGTACCGATGTTTTATTTCTCATATGCCTCATCTGATGCTTTCTGGGATGTCAAGAAGGAACCCCGTTGGGATCCTAAGATAATGGAACTTACTCACTCGGATATTGATTGGTATCGTCGAGCTTACTAGGATGTAGAGACTGCCGACAGTTGTGGTAGTTTCCCCAATGTACCTCTTCTTGGTACAAAGGGAGGAATTAACTATAACCCTATTCTTGCACGGCGATAGCTTGGTTATCTGATGAAGAATAAACCAAATAGTATTCATTTGAGTAGTTACTTCCCGAAGGAGGGAGAAGACCATAAGGAAGCTAGGCAGCTGATTGCGAAGGCCTGGAGTCACATTCATAGGAAGAGTAGGAAAGACTTTGGACCTAGGGGGGATGTTTCTTTGGAGGGTATCTTTAGTGGGTCCAAGCGAGAGCTATTCAGTTGAAGATGTCGTATTCTCGGAAAACACCTATGCCTGATTTGTTTGTGAAGACCACTCCTCCCTTATTGGATGATGTAGAAGAGCTACAACTTGCTTTGGTATGGATGCATCAGGAAAAGGATGCTTGGAAGATTAAGTGCCAAACTTTAGAGATTTCCTATAGAGCAGACTTGAAGGAGAAAGACGACTTGATTGAGATTCTTGAGAGTTGGGTTGTAGAGACAATGGAGAGGCAAGGAGATTTATTTTCTCCTAAGCCTTTGTCAGATGCTAGTTACTGACTTCAGGATTCAGATGATTGGAAGGAGTTGCCACCAGATATGCGAAAGAAAATCAGAGGTTGAAGGCTCAGATTGTCAGGCTTACAGGGAAGCGCTAGCGTATAGAGTGATCTCTATCAGCTTTACTTCTTAGGGTTTTAGACTTTATTTTCATCTTATTCTTGGGATTGTTGAAACTTGTTATCCATTTTGAAGTTATTATAATAAATTTTTTTAAGTATTTCAAATGTGTTATTACTTTGATATTTACAATATGTCTATAAATCTTTAAGTCCCTTGAAATATTAATAAAATAAATCATGTGCATTGCATATCATGCATCATATTGAACATATTTCTTGCATTTCTTTGCATATCCAGGTGTCTTACCAAGCTTCTTTACTTCGTTCAGCAAGTTGTCTCACCACTACAATACTCGAGCTAATTTCAGAAGGAAGATGGACAACTTAGAACAAGAGAATTGCGAGCTGCACGAGGAGGTCTCAGCTCTGAAGGCCGGCATGTCCAATCTTACTACTCTGATGGAATCTTTGGTGGCTGCTCGGAATCAGCCAACGAGTGTTCAACCCCAAAAAACAAGGGTTACTACTGAAGCTCTGACTGTTCTTGTGTCTGCTACTCCAGCTGTTGTACGGAATCTCATGCCTCAAGGTTATCCATGGGGAATGCCAGAAAACTGTCTGCCTGAAGGTTTCAATCTTAGTCCTCAAGATACAACAGTTGTTCAGACTATTGTTACTCCTGCACCTCCTGTGGTGCGTGCTGCTCCTCCTTTGGTGAATATGGTTCCATTTGCTAATGATGATATGTGTCGTCCTTTTCCTCCACCAAGTGAAGACTTGGTAGAGGATGATAGAATGGATGATTTTCAAGAGCAATTTGACAAGATGAAGAGGGAGATGAAGGCCCTTAGGGGAAAGGAATTGTTTGGGCAGAATGTGACTGATTTATGCTTGGTCTCGAATGTCAAGATACATGTGAAGTTTAAAGTCCCGGAGTTCGAGAAGTACAAGGGAAACACTTTTGCTCGTGCTCATCTTGTGATGTATGTAAGAAGAATGTCTACCCACACTGATGATCAGCGTCCGTTGATTCACTTTTTTCAGGATAATTTGACTGGTGCTGCGTTGAAGTGGTATATGAGCTTGGACAATGTCAATATCCATACTTTCAACGACTTGGGAGAAGCATTTATCAGACAATACAAATACAACATGGACATAGCGCCTGACCGTGATCAACTCAGGGCCATGGTCCAGAAGGACAGGGAATCATTCAAAGAATATGCACAGAGATGGCGTGAGGTAGCCGCCCAAGTGATTCCTTCCATGGAAGAAAAGGAGATGACTAAGATTTTCCTGAAGACTCTGGGTGCTTTCTACTATGAGAGGATGGTAGCGAGTGTGCCAAGTGACTTTACTGAAATGGTAAGCATGGGTATCCGCTTAGAAGAGGCTGTAAGAGAGGGTCGTTTAGCAAAAAGTGAAAGTTCCAGAAATACGAAAAAAGACATCCTATGGGTTTGCCAAAGAGAAGGAAGGAGATACAAACGCTGTCATGCAAGAAAGGAGAAAGAATTTTGAGTTATGGAACAAGTTTGGGAGGGTGATTCTGGATATCCAAGCTTGAGGAAATGAATGGGGTATGACCCTCTATTTATAGGGAATCAAATGGAATGTCCAAGCATTTGAAATGATGAAGTTTGGAGGGAAATCATGTGAAGTTACAAACAAGAAAAGTGTGACTTCCAATTTGATCAAAACTCATCCAAAACGCACGTTTTATTGTGCTAATCAATTCTGGAACTTCACTAAACATGTTTAGAGGCATAAACACGTGGAAAACTTGTGATTAGAAGCCAAAACAAAGACTTCAAATTCCGACTTATGGGGAAACTTCAGTTCCAAGTTACCAAGTTCAATCCAATGGCATTCTCAGCTCAAGGGGTCCTAAGGCATGATTCTTGATGCTTTAGAAAGATGAAGTTACAAGATTTGCAATGGAAAAATAATGGAATCAAATGGATGCTTGAGCTTAAAGTTGCATTGAGTCAAAGTTAGATAAAAAAGGTTTACTTTCCATACTTAGAAATATTTCAAGTTTTTCTTCAAAAGTGACCTATAATGTTTTGCATCCAAACATGGCCTTCCTCTTGGAATTTTCTCTTGACCAAAAAATATGGTATGAAATAAACCTCATGAATGACATTTTGAAACTTGAACCATCTAAAATATCCAAAAATTGAGAGAGCTATGGATTGTTAAAGTTGGCAAAAAATCATGAAATGACCTATAATCTTTTGTATCCTTAGGGAATCTTCCATCCATTTTCTCAATTTGCACATTAAAGAAGGTATAAAATTCACATCCTCAAGATCATTATGTAAAAAGAGTGGGCTCAAGGTGATAAAAATTGACCAAGTTATGATAATTTTATGTCACACATAGGAAAATTGGGGTTCATCTGGAGGACTTGTAATCTTTCTTCATCATCAAGTTTCTTCCACATGAAAATGTCTTGGAAATTTTGAAGTGATTTATTGATAACCATTTGAAGAGAAGGATTTCTTTGGAATCACTCCAAAATACCAAAATATGAGAAAGATATGCTTCTTTGAAGTTCAAAACCCTAGCTCCTAGATCAAGAAAAATGCCTTGAGGAACTTTGACAATTTTGAACAAACTTCAAGTACCAACACAAATGCTTTGTAAATATAAGTTTTTGAGGATGATAATGAGAACTCAAAGAAACCAGAACCACTTCCATATCTTGAGAATTGAGAGAAATATGCATTTGTGACCAATGGGAACAAAGCCTTGTCCAAGCATGAAAAATTCTCCAATCAACCCCTTGTACTTTTGAAACAAATTTGATAATCTTGAAATGTGGTGAACCAAAATAACCTTGCCATGCCATTTCCCCCAAAACAAATGCAATGGCGAGGTTTGAACTTTTCAAGATTTATTAACTAGGGCATGGAAATAAACTCATGAAGTCGTGGAGCAACTTGCAGAATCTCATTGCCTTTACCTACATGAGTAACAAGCAAGACAAACCAAAATTGCATTTTATTAATTAAGAGAAGAAATCAAGACAAAAAATATTCATCATCACAAAAGAACATAAGTCAAGGTGCTTGGTGATTCCTCAAAGAGCAAAGCTAAATATAGGGAGGGGAACCAAGAATGATAATGTGGTCTTGTTGTGATGGAATCAACATGTTATGAAGAAGGGACCTTAGGGAAAATAATTGGGGTACAATACCTGCCCTTATTAAGTTTCTTCTATCCGGAGATATGAAGGTTAAAAATCTTCGTGTAGATGAGATCGAAGATACTTAAATATAAAAAAACCCTATTTTTGGCCCTAAGATGCCATGCAATGCTTATAAGCATGAATGCATATGAACAAGACCAAAGAGACATAAAACACCATTGGGGATGCAACAAAATAAAGAAACAGGAAAGCAACCCGACCAGGAAAATAAATCACTGGTGGATCAAAAGATCCGACTTAGAGAGGATGGTAAAAAAATGGTCAAAGGATACACCAACTCCTACTGAAAGAGAAACTACCAACGTTCACTGAAGGTAGAGAGAAAATATATCATAGCATCGTCGTTCACTGACGATGAACTACCAACGTTCACTGAAGGTAGAGAAAAGATAACAATCACCAACTTTCACTGAAGGTGACTGATCGGGACTTTATAAGTCTATCGGGATACTAACTGCAAGTATACAGTTTAGTCGTTCTTGTTTTAAAAGATTATCGAACCCACAGAGACTGAGGATCAATCGCATACGATCTAATGCTACAGTTTGTTTAACAAAGCGATGAATATTCGATTTTTGGGGGAAACAGTTTAATTAAAAATAATAGTAATAATTATACCGGTATGTGATAATCAGACTTAGGGAATTCGGTGAATCGCTTGGCCTATAAAGTATTTCGGTAAAAGCTAATTGTTTAAAAACCTGAGACATACACTCTCGTGTTCATGAAATAAGTTATGCTACTAAACCTAGTGGATGCACTTTAAATTTAATAACACTTTTTGAAAAAAATTTGAGTTTAATTAATTTATTAAAACACTCTCGTGTATTTAAAAATTAATGTTTCGTTACCACTATCCGGGTTGAACCCCAGCTCTCGCATGCGGGTTCTTGCCTTAATTAATTTCCCACTCTCGTGGCAAAATCGTGTTAATTAACCTCTCACTCTCGTGACAAGGGTAGTTAAATTAATCTTGGAAATTGGAAACCAGAATTTGTTTTATAAATATTTTTGGCCAAGGTATCACTTAATTCTTTCAGTTCTTAAGAGTCACATACCGGTATTAATAAATTAGCCGGACATAATAAATTTAACAGCAATGCAATTCAAAATATAATTCATAACAATAATTGGCATAATATAAAAAACGAATAAATATTAATTTCAATAAAAACCTGGAATCAAAGTTTCTATGGTAATCTTGAAGTATTACAATAATCCTTGAGCTTGATTGCAGTAAGTAAATAAATCGGGTTAATTCTTGAATGAAGAATTAACACTTGAAACTAAAGACTAAAGCTTGGAATGAAAATTACAGCAACGTAGAAAAACTCTTAAAACAAGAAAATGGAAATAATTGTAAAAGAATAACAAATTTGCTCTGAGAAAATTCCAACGACCTCTGGTACGTTCCACTTGCACACATATATATAGTAGAGGAAAAATATCAGTTGCCCAGTCTTGAGGAAAGGTTGAAATGGAGATAATATAGGGAGCACTATTAGTGGGTGGAGGAAAAATAGCAGAACGAGTCTGCCCTTGCATTGCCCACGTCTCCACTCTTCACAACGCCCATCTTCACGCGCGTGACGATCGTCACAGGAGGGTGACGGTCGTAACGCGCTTAAGTAGAGCATTACGCTCGTCAATGATGTGTGACGAGCGTTACTCCAAGTTGGGGGGTGTTACGCCCGTCACAAGGATGTGACGACCGTCACTGCTCCAAAAATCCAAACTTTGTATTTTTTAGTTCTTTTTATCTTTGTTTATTGTCTAGCCTTCTTCATGTTGTCCTTTTCCATTGGTTTGAGTTGACAAATGTTATACCTGTAAAAAGTCAAATAATCTCGGAATAATCGGGGGTTAGACGACTTAATGAAATTAAAATCGGTAAAAAGCGTGGTAATTATATGATATGTTTTCTCGTTATCAAATTCCCCCATACTTAAACCTTTGCTTGTCCTCAAGCAAATAGTCATTCGAAAGGTCGGACAAGTTTTGTCAAGTGCATAAGCATGACATACCTTGGATTTTTAAAGTAATTTCGGGAAATCCTCGTCGGTTCGGCCAATACTTGAGTAAAACACTAAAGATACGCTAATGACGTAAGCAATAAGCTTAGTCATAGGCTTCCATTTTAGACGAGCTATCCAATGGTTCCGTTATAATTCTGCCCGGAGTTCCTCGTATCTGTTTCACCCGGTTTCATTCTGGCGCAATCCCATTAAGCCCTTTGTCTTAGCACGCACGTGGTGGAGTAACCGGTTAGTGACTTTGATCCTTTTAGCATGGGGTCTAGTACATGAATGTGGTAACCCTACATATGTTATCCAAATTGGAGGTTGTGGGGGATCGGGCCGTAGGACGCCCTACCGAGTTCAGAACCAGATACCTCTGAACCAACCAACACTGGATTCCTTCATTATTTGCTCAGCTCTTGTATGTGCCCGTATATTTTGGTACACAAATTTTCTTTTCTTTTAGCAGCGAGATAGGAAGGATATTTTTAGAATCAGGAATCAAACACTTATATTCATCGATTCTCCACGTGGTTTATGTCAAGACGGTGTTGACTGCTAGTATAAACTACTAGGGGTTACTTCCAGAACTTGAAACTCCAGATATCGGTATAATGGTTATTGAAATGGATCGCGTAAGTAGGAAGTCTACGGTGTCATAACCGTATCGATCTTGTTATGTCGTTTTTGGCTTCCTCAACTGGGATTTCGTTAAAATAGGTATGTCGGGCTAATGCGAAGATAAAAAATTTTCGGTATGGCAAAATAAAGCGAAGAATTTGAATCGAGACATATCGTAAGAATTTACTAGTTTATAAAAGATTGAAAGGTACCTCTCCCACACAAAATCCGACATTGTCCTCAATGTTGCGGTATATAGGCAGGGAAGTACAATTACAAAAACAAACGGAAAAGAAATGAAACAGAAAAATAATAAATTACATAGAAATTAAAGAAAGACTACTGGTGGCCACGTCCTCTACTCCTGGTGCGAGAGCGTCTGGTAGGAGTGGCTTCAGTGTCAGTGTCTTGGAACCCAAGGGTGCTGACGTCCATCCATAAGGCGTTAAGCTCTGACAGGGCCTCATCTAACCTCTCATTCATGTTGCGCTGCCCAATCAAGATCTGAGCGTTTTGAGCGCACAAAGACTCAAATTGTTCATGCTGCCTTCTTTCAAGTGCCGCGTTCATTTGGTTATGCATATGGAGGGCGCGGAGGATGTCTTCAAGATTATTAGGAGGAGGTGTAGATGAGGATCCTGGAATGTCGTGGACTGGAGAAGCACTATCCAACTCTTCTTGCATTTCGTTTGCGGGGGCTGCAGGTTGGTCTTCATGAGCAGGTGCACGCTCTGCGGGAATTGCAGGCTCGAACAACCAGTTTGCCCGGTTACTTGGATCGATTCGGTCCCTGCAAGGCAAAATGATGTTCTGATAGACAGTGTTCCTGATTACAGGGTGGAATATGCCATCTTCCCGCTCGTAAATGAGATGTGCGGCTTTGCAGTGATCCAAAGTTATCAAAGCCGGTGCCATAGAAGGCAAGGTTGCGAGAGTAGCACCGTAGTTCAGACCTATGGCAATTGAAGTAACCAGCCACCCGAAATAAAATGGCTTTCCGCCTCTAGCACAAATAGAGTGGATGTGAGCGAGTAAGAACGGGGCGGCATTGATCTTTTGCCCAGTGAACACGCAATGCAAAAAGAAGAGCTCCTTGAAGTTGAGCTAATGGTGACTGTCGCGGGAGAAGATTGTGTTGCTAAGGATGCGGTGGAAATAGCGGATGGCCGAATTATGAATGTGGGTGGCATTCAGGTGGTCGTAGGATCCGACACAGATATTCGTCAAACTGTGCCATAAGTTGAAAGCTTCCTCACCAAAATTATCCGGCACCCGGAGATGAGCACCTTCGTCCGAACAAAAGCCTAGAAGTCTCGCGATGTCGGATTGAGGCAACTCGTGCTCAACGCCAAACATGCGGAATTTGGCCAGGCCTGACAGTTGGTTTGTGGCACCTGGTGGAGTGATGTAAACAAATGAACTCAAGAACTCGAGAGTAAGAGTTTCATAGATCGGTCTTGGTTCGCGGCACAGGTTCCACAAATCCACACTTTGCAATAATAGGCGGACACTGTCAAGTAGTCCCAAACTCCTCAGGCAGTCGATATCAACGTACCGTGTGGGTTGGAGACCTTGACGTTGGAATTTCTGAAACTTTACCCGTTGATTCTCTCCCTGTTCGCCGATTCTGAAATTGAGGGCGGGGCTTGTGAGTTGTTTGCCATGGTGTAGGTAGAATTTGATTTTGGAATATGAAAATGGGGTACTGTATGGATGGTAATTTGGTGTTGGGAGTTTAGAAGTTAGAAGAAAAATGGAGTGTAGTGGGTAGTTTTCGTATGATGTGGTAACAATGGGGGAAATGGGTTTATGAAGGAAATGGTTGGAACGGTTCTGTAATAGCCGTTCTGATACATTGTATGCGTGACGGTCGTCACGAGGGTGTGACGGTCGTCATAAGGCAAAAAGGCGTGTTACGCTCGTCACAAGGGTGTGACGGTCGTAACGCGTTCAACGTCATTAATGAGACGACCGTTACAGGACCGTTGGGGGTGTATATATATAGTTTTATATTTTATTATTTTCTTGGAAATAAGGTTGTTTGAAGTAATTTAAATTTTTGAAATATTTTAGTTAATTAAGGTTTTGAATATATTAAAGTAATCTAATAATTAAAGTTTTGTAACATTAGTTACCAGCACATAACGAAATAATAATATTGCGGTAAACATAAACAGTAAATAAAAAGAAGTAAACAGTAAGCTGGAAATGAAAAGAAATGAAAATTAAAATAAACTTGGTATTTTAAATAATTGAATAAATTCATAAGAAATTGTTTCGAAATAACTAAAAAAAATGATAAAATGCTGAAATAATAACTAGAATCCCTCCCACACTAAAACTAAACAGTGTCCCCACTGTATGTACAAATGAGAGAGAAAAGAATAGGATAACAATGGCAACTCTAGCCACGGGGAGGCGGGAACATATGCTGGTGCATGTACTCCAACTGATCGGTCACCAAATCCATGAAGGCTATGAAGTCCACCCGAAGAGATGTCAGCTCGCCCCGCATGTCAGTAATTGCTTCATGTAAAGAGTGCAGGGTAACAGTAGGTGAAGGTGGTGTAATCTCTGGAGCCTGGGTGGCGGTCTCAGCGGAAGTAGCCTGTTTTTCCCAAGGATCGGGGAACTCATGGTATCCTGGTGGTGTGGCAGGATCTTCATCAGCATTAGTAGTGTTGGGGACCTCATAAATGTCAACAGTAGATGGTGAGGAGGGCGGTGTAGCAGGATGGTGAAGGTCAAAAAGCCAGTTATCTCGGTTATGCACACTGGTGATAGGGTCCAGAAGCTTAAACTGGTGGACGATCTGATGATTAACTAACAGGTCAAATTGATCTGGTCCAAGGTTTCCGATAAAGCTAGTGTTGGAATAGAATGCGATGTCCATCAGCTTTATTCCATAAAGCGGGGCTGATCCTAGCATAGGCCTACGAAGTCCAATTGCATTTGAGAGCATGGTAACTAAACCACCCAACAGGATTGGTGCATTTGGAGTATGGATGATACGCTCCATATTAGTGAGCATATAAGCGGAACCGTTTACCAGACGGCTCTGGGATGCACAATACATAATGAATAGCTCATTGCGGGATACAGATGTGACATTCTGCTGTTTGCCAAAGATGGTGTGGGCAATGATCTTGTGAAAATATCTGATAGCCGGGTTATGGATGCATTCAGAATAAAGATCAGACGGCTCAGGATGGTTATTACCAGCGATGCTTCCCCAGAAAAAATCAAGATCAGATTCAGGCAAGAGGTCCTCCTGGGTCATAGTGATAACATCAGGACCAAAAGGGAACCCAAGCCGGTGGCTAAACTCCCGGAGGTTATAAGTGTAGTCCATGTTAAACATCCTGAAAGTGATCAACCCACAGTTGAATCCTATCCCATGATTTGGAATGAAGCTCAGGGTGCTCAGGAACTCAAGGGTCAGCTTTTTGTAAGTACAGAACCGTCTTCGGATAGGAGCAGTGTCCCAGCCAATCTGATGCAGCAAGTACATGACACTCTCACGAATGCCAAGGGCGGTCATAGCATGGTCATCTGCGTAGATAGTAGGGCACATTTCTCGTTCAGCCAGGTCCACAAATCGTCTTCTTTGGTGTCTGCTTCTCAATCTGACATTCATGAAGTTTACACAGGCCATAGCGCTAAATATGAAAGCAAAAGAATTACCTCCCTAAAAATATTTGATAAATGTTTGAAAAAAGGAGAAACTAAGTTAGTATTTTCGGGTTAAGAAATTTCCAAAGTTAAATCAAAAAGAAAAAGAAAGTTTAAAGGAAAAATAAAAACAGAAGAAAAAAAATAGAAAGGAGCAAGAGATGCAATCATGAAAATGTTTTGAAGATCAAGAAAAAGAAAAATAAAAACATGTTAATGTAGTAAAAATAATTAAAGTAAAACATGGGTTACCTCCCACGAAGCGCCTTTATTTTATGTCGACGGCTCGACAGCTAATACCTATTCAGTTAGGTATTGGGGTAGGCGGCTCACTTAACTGAAGATAAGCTGAATAGTTGATATTTCCGACGTTAAAGTAGTGCTTTAGGCGCTGACCATTGACTATGAATGGTTCGATAGAACTGCCTTTAATTTCTATCGCACCACTTGGGAAAACTTTGTTAATTTCGAATGGTCCGGACCATCTGGAACGTAATTTTCCCGGGAAAAGTTTCAGTCTAGAGTTGAATAGGAGTACGATGTATCCTTCCTTAAATTCTTTCCGTGAGATACGCTTATCGTGCCAATTTTTTGTTCTTTCTTTATAGATTCTAGCATTTTCATAAGCGTCTAAACGCAATTCTTCTAATTCATGGATATCTAACACTCGTTTCTCGCCAGCAGTCTTGTAATTTAAGTTGAGGGTTTTTATGGCCCAATAAGCTTTATGCTCTAATTCTACTGGCAAATGACAAGATTTTCCATAAACTAACTTGAACGGCGTTGTTCCGATAGGGGTTTTAAAAGCTGTCCGATATGCCCAAAGAGCATCATTTAGCTTGGAGGACCAGTCTTTTCTGGATGAAGTTACGGTTTTCTCAAGGATTTGTTTTATCTCCCTATTTGACACTTCCACTTGGCCGCTCGTTTGAGGATTGTATGGTGTGGCTATGTGATGTTTAACGCCATATTTTGAAAGTAACTTTTCGAAGATTCTAGAGATAAAATGGGAACCACCGTCACTGATTACCAGTCTTGGTACACCAAATCGTAGGAAGATAATATGCTTGAATAGTTTTAGTACCACACGTGTATCGTTTGTGGGTGCGACGATGGCTTCAATCCATTTTGATACGTAGTCGACGGCTACCAAAATATACTTATTTCCAAAAGATGCGGGGAAAGGTCCCATGAAATCAATTCCCCATACATCGAAAATTTCTACTTCGAGGATTCCTTTTTGCGGCATTTCGTCGCGTCTAGATATATTTCCCGTGCATTGACATCTATCGCAGTTCATAATTGCTACGTGGATGTCTTTCCATAAGGTAGGCCAAAAGAAGCCAGCTTGAAGTATTTTTGCACAGGTTTTTGACGTACTAGCGTGTCCATCATAAGGGGCGGAATGGCAATGGGAAATGACGTCGTCTATTTCATCGTTAGGAACGCAACGACGGTAGATACCATCGGCACCTCTTTTAAAGAGTAATGGTTCATCCCAAAAGTAGTGTTTAAGATCATGGAAAAATTTCTTCCGCTGTTGGTACGTTAAATCAGGTGGTAAAACACCGGCAGCTAAATAGTTGACGAAGTCAGCGTACCATGGCAGTGTGGTGTTAGTACAAATGGCTTTTACTACCGTAGTTGTTAAAGGTTCATTATGTTGATCTAAACTGTCGGTAGGGTTTATCTCTAGCTTAGCAACAAGGCGTTCATAAGGGAAGTCTTCGTTTATGGGAACACTCTCGGTTTGGATTCCATCTAATCGCGATAAATGGTCAGCTACCATGTTTTCAGTTCCTCTCTTGTCTTTTATTTCTAAATCAAACTCTTGTAGGAGTAAGATCCATCTGAGTAGTCGTGGTTTGGCGTCTTTCTTGCTTAGTAAGTATCGGATCGCAGCATGATCCGTGTAAATAATGATTTTGGCACCTACTAAGTAGGAACGAAATTTATCCAATGCGAATACCATAGCTAAGAGTTCCTTCTCCGTAGTGGCGTAATTCATCTGTGCGGGATCGAGCGTTCTGCTTGCGTAGTAGATAGTGTGAAGCTTTTTTTCTTTGCGTTGTCCTAGGACTGCGCCTACAGCATAATCGCTCGCATCGCACATTATTTCAAATGGTAGGTTCCAATCAGGAGGTTGCATAATAGGTGTTGAGATTAAGGCTTCTTTAAGTGTCTCAAATGCGTTCAAGCATTTATCGTCGAAAATAAACTCAGCCTCTTTCATTAATAATTCAGTTAGTGGCTTGGTGATTTTAGAGAAATCTTTTATAAAACGTCGGTAAAAACCCGCATGTCCTAGAAAGCTTCTTATTTCTCTAACTGTTTTGGGTGGTTGAAGGTTTTTGATAATTTCGATCTTTGCTTTGTCGACTTCAATCCCTCTGTTTGATACAATGTGCCCCAACACAATTCCTTGTCTCACCATGAAGTGACATTTTTCCCAGTTGAGCACTAGGTTGACATTGACACAACGTTTCAGTACTAATTCAAGATTTGATAAACATCCGTCAAAACTCTCTCCACAGACAAAGAAATCTTCCATGAATACTTCCATAATTCCGTCTAAAAAGTCTGTGAAAATCGCCATCATGCATCGTTGGAAGGTTGCAGGTGCGTTACATAGTCCAAATGGCATTCTTCGGTATGCAAAGGTACCATAGGGACATGTGAACGTAGTTTTCTCTTGATCATCAGGATGAATGGGAATTTGAAAGGATCCTGAGTACCCGTCAAGATAGCAGAAATGGAAATGTTTGGCTAAACGCTCGAGCATTTGGTCAATGAATGGTAATGGGAAATGGTCCTTGCGCGTAGCTTTGTTTAGTTTTCTATAATCTATACACATTCTCCATCCTGTTTGGGTACGTTGTGCTACCGATTCGCCTTTTGTGTTCGTTATAACCGTAACACCTCCTTTCTTAGGCACCACGTGAACTGGACTTACCCAGTTGCTATCTGATATTGGGTATATGATGCCTGCCTCTAGCAGTTTCTGCACTTCCTTCTTAACGACTTCACTTAGGATAGGGTTTATTCGTCTTTGATGTTCTCTAGAAGTCTTGCAGTCCTCCTCCAGCATAATGCGGTGCATACAGAGAGAAGGGCTTATTCCTTTTAGATCTGATATATTATAGCCTAATGCGGATGGATATTTCCTTACCACACTAAGAAGTTTTTCGGTTTCGATCTCTCCTAATTTGGCATTGACTATAACTGGTCGTTCGAGTTCTTTATCTAAGAATTCATACCTAAGATCTTCAGGTAATGTTTTAAGTTCTATACCAGGTTTCTTATTAGTTGGGGCAGGATCGGGTGTTAAGGCTAAACATTCGCTTAGGTCGGCATCTAAGTGTTCTTGTTTCCAGTCCTCGTTCTTAAGGATAGTTGGTGTCTGAATTTTCAGCATCGTAGAATAAGTGTCCTCTTGGCATTCAAGTTCTTTGACACATTCATCAATAATATCTAGGATACAACATGAGTCATCTATAGCAGGGGCTTTCAAGAATTGGGAAAGAATGAATTCTACTTTTTCTTCTCCTACCTCGAAGGTAAGTTTTCCTTTCTTAACGTCTATGATGGCTCCTGCAGTAGCTAAAAATGGTCTTCCTAGTATGATGGGAATGTTTGAATCTTCCTTGATGTCCATTATTATGAAGTCAGTCGGTATGTAAAATTGTCCTATTCGGACAGGAATGTTTTCTAGCATACAAACAAGAAATTTGACTGATCTGTCGGCTAGTTGTAGGGACATCTTGGTAGGTCTCATGTCGCCTAATTTGAGCTTCTCGCAAATAGATAAGGGCATTAGACTGACACTGGCTCCTAAATCGCATAGAGCTTTGTCTATGACAGATTTTCCAATTACACATGGTATGGAGAAACTACCAGGATCTTTTAGCTTTAGAGGCATGTTATTTTGAATTATGGCGCTACATTCGGCAGTTAGCATAACAGTTTCGTTTTCAATGATTTTTTTTTCTTATTAGACAATATTTCTTTTAGGAATTTAGCATATGACGACATTTGGGTTATAGCTTCTGTAAACGGAATAGTAACATTTAATTGTTTCAGAAGTTCTACAAATTTCTTGAATTGTCCCTCGTTCTTGGATTTTGCAAGTCTTTAGGGGTATGGAATTGGTGGTTTATATGGTGGTGGAGGCACATAAGGTTTTTCTGAAGCCTCTCTGTTCTATTTCGCGTCTTCCTCTACATTTTCATATTGATCTTTCGACTTCTCTATTTCTTTTTCAGGTTTTTGATACATGGTCGGGTTTTGGAGTCTAGGATCTACCGGTCCATCAAGGGCTATCCCACTTCGTAATGTGAAAGAATTTGCATGTCCTTTAGGATTAGGCTATGGCTGTCCAGGAAATGTACCAGCAGGTGTGGCAGAACAAGCTTGGTGTTGTGCTACTTGGGAGATTTGGGTTTCTAACATTTTATTGTGAGTTGCTAGGGCATCTACCTTGTTTGCTAATAGCTTCAATTGTTCACCGGTGTGAACGTTTTGATTGAGGAATTCTTTGTTTTGTTGGGCTTGATTAGCGATAAAGTTTTCCATTAGGATTTCAAGGTTAGATTTCTTAGGGATGTTAGGAACATTACCAGCGGGTTTTTGATACCCTGGAGGTACAGCAGGTGCTTGGCCAGGTGCATATAAAGCGTTATTGCTCTTGTACGAGAAGTTAGGATGGTTTTTCCAACCAGGATTATAGGTATTGGCATAAGGATTACCTTGAGCGTAATTTACCTGATCAGCTGATATTCCTGCTAAGATTTGACATTCAGTTCCAACATGACCAAAAACTCCACAAACTTCGCAGCTTGGGGTAACTGCAGCCATGGTAGCTGCAGGAGGTAAGGTCAAGCTTTCTATATTTTGGGTAATAGCATCTACCTTAACATTAACTTTATCTAGGCTACTAACCTCGTACATCCTACCTTTGGTTTGAGTTTTCTCCACAGATGTTCTTTCTCCTCCCCACTGATAGTGGTTTTGAGCCATGTTTTCAATATGTTGGTTAGCTTCGTCATAAGGCTTGTCCATCAGTGTACCACCTGCAGCGGCATCTATAGAGAGTCTTGTGTTGTACAAGAGTCCATTATAGAACGTGTGGATTATCAGCCATTTTTCTAATCCGTGATGTGGGCACATTCGCATCATATCTTTGTAGTGCTCCCATGCATCGAATAGAGATTCAGTATCCTTCTGCATAAATCCGTTGATTTGGGCTCTTAGTGCAGCGGTCTTGCTTGGGGGAAAGTATCGTGCTAAGAATACAATCTTCAGTCCTTCCCACGTGGTGACGGAATTTGATGGCAAGGATTGCTACCAAGCCCAAGATCTATCTCTTAGTGAGAAAGGGAAAAGACGAAATCTTATCGCATCTTTACTAACACCATTCGCTATAACTGTGTCGGAAAATTGAACGAATTTTGTAAGATGTTCATTCGGATTCTCAGAAGGATCTCCAGAGAATTGGCGTTGTTGGATAGATGATATCAATGACGGTTTCAACTCGAAATCGTTTTGGTTTATTGCTGGAGCAGCAATGCTGTTGTGAGGTTCTTGTTGTGATGGAGCTGCGTACTCCTTCAGTGGACGGGTCCTTTGATCTTCGGCCATGTCTAATTCTGGATTGGTTCCGGTTTCAGAAGAAGAATTAGAATCTGTTTCGAAATCAATCTTGATTTTCGGGTTTGGGTAAAGGAATAGCGTGATTTAAACAGTAATCCCTGACTGCACGTCTCACGGAAAGAACGCGTTCAGGTTTGTCTGTCGATTTGTCAAGTGGTTCGCCTTGTGAGCGAGTCCTTGGCATACAAATCGAGAAAGGGTATTTGTTGCCTAGTCTAAACGCGCAACAGAAGAATCGTAATTAATTGACTACCAGTCCCCGACAACGGCGCCAAAAACTTGATCGGGACTTTATAAGTCTGTCGGGATACTAACTGCAAGTATACAGTTTAGTCGTTCTAGTTTTAAAAGATTATCGAACCCACAGAGACTGAGGATCAATCGCATACGATCTAATGCTACAGTTTGTTTAACTAAGCGATGAATATTCAATTTTTGGGGGAAACAGTTTAATTAAAAATAATAGTAATAATTATACCGGTATGTGATAATCGGACTTAGGGAATTCGGTGAATCGCTTGGCCTATAAAGTATTTCGGTAAAAGCTAATTGTTTAAAAACCTGAGACATACACTCTCGTGTTCATGAAATAAGTTATGCTACTAAACCTAGTGGATGCACTTTAAATTTAATAACACTTTTTGAAAACAATTTGAGTTTAATTAATTTATTAAAACACTCTCGTGTATTTAAAAATTAATGTTTCGTTAACACTATCCGGGTTGAACCCCAGCTCTCGCATGCAGGTTCTTGCCTTAATTAATTTCCCACTCTCGTGGCAAAATTGTGTTAATTAACCTCTCACTCTCGTGACAAGGGTAGTTAAATTAATCTTGGAAATTGGAAACCAGAAATTGTTTTATAAATATTTTTGGCCAAGGTATCACTGAATTCTTTTAGTTCTGAAGATTCACATACCGGTATTAATAAATTAGCCGGACATAATAAGTTTAACAGCAATGCAATTCAAAATATAATTGATTACAATAATTGGCATAATATAAAAAACGAATAAATATTAATTTCAATAAAAACCTGGAATCAAAGTTGCTATGGTAATCTTGAAGTATTACAATAATCCTTGAGCTTGATTGCAGTAAGTAAATAAATCGGGTTAATTCTTGAATGAAGAATTAACACTTGAAACTAAAGACTAAAGCTTGGAATGAAAATTACAGCAACGTAGAAAAACTCTTAAAACAAGAAAATGGAAATAATTGTAAAAGAATAACAAATTTGCTCTGAGAAAATTCCAACGACCTCTGGTACGTTCCACTTGCACACATATATATAGTAGAGGAAAAATATCAGTTGCCCAGTCTTGAGGAAAGGTTGAAATGGAGAAAATATAGGGAGCACTATTAGTGGGTGGAGGAAAAATAGCAGAACGAGTCTGCCCTTGCATTGCCCACGTCTCCACTCTTCACAACGCCCATCTTCACGCGCGTGACGGTCGTCACAGGAGGGTGACAGTCGTAACACGCTTAAGTAGCGCATTACGCTCGTCAGTGATGTGTGACGAGCGTTACTTCAAGTTGGGGGGTGTTACGCCCGTCACAAGGATGTGACGACCGTCACTGCTCCAAAAATCCAAACTTTGTATTTTTTAGTTCTTTTTCTCTTTGTTTATTGTCTAGCCTTCTTCATGTTGTCCTTTTCCATTGGTTTGAGTTGACAAATGTTATACCTGTAAAAAGACAAATAATCTCGGAATAATCGGGGGTTAGACGACTTAATGAAATATAAAATCGGTAAAAAGCGTGGTAATTATATGATATGTTTTCTCGTTATCAGTGACCTACCAACTTTCACTGAAGGTAGAGAGAAAATATATCATAGCACTGCCATTCACTGACGATGAACTACCAACGTTCACTAATGGTAGCAAAAAGATAACAATCACCAACTTTCACTGAGGTGACCTACCAACTTTCACTAAAGCTAGAGAGAAAATATATCATAGCACCGCCGTTCACTGATGATGAACTACCAACTTTCACTGAAGGTAAAACAAAGATAACAATCACCAACTTTCACTGAAGGTGACCTACCAACTTTCACTGAAGGTAGAGAGAAAATATATCATAACACCGCCGTTCACTGACGATTAACTACCAACATTCACTGAAGGTAGCAAAAATATAACAATCACCAACTTTCACTGAAGGTGACCTACAAACTTTCACTGAAGGTAGAGAGAAAATATGTCATAGAATCACCGTTCACTAACGATTAACTACCAACGTTCACTGAAGGTAGCAAAAAGATAACAATCACCAACTTTCACTGAAGGTGACCTACCAACTTTCACCGAAGGTGGAAAGAGATAACAAGTTTCCCCTAAATTCTGGCATTTCACCTAGAAAGGGTCTAAACTTCTTCTTTAACCGAGGCACTCTGCCTGGAAAGGGTAATATATAAACTGTCTCAAATAAAGGGACTATCACTTGCAAAGATTTCACAACGAACTGTCTCTGATATTGAAAGTCTTGCCATCCACTGGCGTAAATTGACAACAGACTGCAAACTATCCACTCATAGAGGAGATAACAAAAAAAAGTTACATCGACTTTTACAGGGAAGCACAAGTTGCTTAAATAAAGAGACCTGCTACTTGTTATCATGGAGGATTGTAAAAAGAAATGACTTTCTGGGGAGAGAAATATGGCTTCCTGGGGAAAGAAATATGACTTCATGGGGAAATGCCACTATATTTCTGCTGAGGAGATAAAGTCTTCTCGTGCAAAATAAATGCACATTCTCAAACCAAAACTCGAAGCTTTCAGAAATCCAAAGTAAATAATATTGTTGTGGAACCAAAGATTCAGATCAGAAATAAACTGGAATGAAACAGTTAACCAAACTACATCCTTTGAGAAATAAACTCAAGAGGGAAAACCAAATCCATCCAAACAAGGAGCTGTACAAGAAGGCTAAAGCAAAAAACTTCCAGGAGGGATAACTCAGTGGGTAAATTGAAATAATATACGCTTTCTGCTTAAGGCCAACACTCTATTGAATAGAGGACAACTAACTCTGCAAAATAGGGTGATATGTCAACAAAAATATTAACAAATGTTAATGAACAATGATTTTCCAACTTTAGCTATGCATGATGTATGTAAGAATGTATGAATGTTTATCGTGCGTATGCTGATAAAATAGATATACAACACTGGGAGTAACCAGGCAAAACCACCTCGGGCACAATCAACACTCGGCTAAATTACATTCAAGATGAACAATCCAAGAAAAAGTAAGCGCTAGCTGAGGAAACATAACCTATTGCGTAGTTTAACTTTATCAGGGAGAAACGTAATCCAGAAGTAAACAAAACATAGCAACCAAACAGTACAGATACAGAGATACAACATCCTTCTCCAGGCTTTACTAGGTGTAGCACTCAGACTTCAACGGGAAATAAAATATTTTCCAAAAATAATGCTTCTACTGGGGATTTTGAAAAATAAATTTCAAGTAGAGCAGACGGTCATCAAATCATCAAAACATTCACTAGGGAATTCAGGACCATTTTGAAAGAGGAAGCACACAAACGTTGTTAAGGCGTACAATGTCCTATCATCAAGCCATTAACTGGGGCTTTCGCGCTGATTTCATTGGGGAGGTTAACACCACATCCTCAAAGAGAAAACCAATATACATTCTTCACTGGAGAAACCGGAGACCTTCGTTCTTCAAGAGTAGTTATTTTACAAACTTCTCTGGGTAGAAAGAACCTCTATTAAACAAATGAAAAACTTTACTGGAGGAAACTGGGATTGAATCTTCATATCGTGCAAACTTGGAAAAGCGGAGAAATGAACCACAACTTGACCGGGGAAACTGGAGTCACAAACCCAATACAGCGAGAACATCCTGAGAAAAATTTCCCCGGGAAACAAAACTTCTCAAAACTACTGGATTTCGTCCATTCTTTGGATCACCATTTTTGTTTTCCTATTGCATCACAAATTTTAAAGTAACAGTAAATTGTAAATGGAGCCTTTGCAAGCTAAATAAAATAAGTATTATAAAGAATTGGGTAAAAGCTCAAATTCATTAATAGAATGGTAGTCTGCGAATGGAGAGACTCCATGGATGATTACAAAGTTCGGAAAATGGTAATATATAATGGAAAAGATACATTGAGATACAATGACCATTATCCCCTCTAACAACTTTTGAAATCCTGAGCATCAGCTTCTGTTGAAGTATGATGAGGATCCAAGAAGATTGTTGCTCCAACAATCGAGTCTTGTCTGATGTAGTTACTTGCCAAGAAAGCCTCTAACTTTTGCCTAAGTTGCCCTTGCGGATTTTCAACTTAGCGGGAAATTTATTCTGTTTATGTCTCTAATTTTTGCCTAGACCGCCGTTTCGGGTTTTCGGCCTACCGAGATGCTCTTTTTTGCCTAAGCCGCCCTTTCGGATTTTAAACTTAGCGAGTTGTTCTTTTATTTCTTTAGGAAAAGTATTTCTTGACTGCATCAGCATTCATGGGACGTGGGAACTCCTCTCCATCCATAGTTTCAAGAATTAATTCACCGCCAGAGAAGGTTTTCTTGACAACATATGGGCCTTCAAAATTGGGAGTCCACTTGCCCCTAAAATTAGTGTTGAAAGACATGATCTTCCCGAGCACGAGGTCGCCTTCTATGAATTCACAAGGCTTAACCTTCTTATCAAAAGGTTTCTTCATTCTCTTCTGATACAATTGTCCATGACACAAAGCTGTCATTCTCTTTTCTTCGATCAAATTCAATTGGTCAAACCTATTTTGGACCCATTTAGCCTATGTCAACTTGGTTTCCATTATCACACACAAAGAGGGGATCTCAACCTCGACTGGGAGTACAACTTCCATTCCATACACAAGGGAAAACAAGGTTTCTCCTGTTGAGGTGCAGACAAATGTTCGATATCCACGCAAAGAAAAAGGGAGCATTTCATGCCAATCCTTATAAGTAATAACCATCTTCTGGATGATCTTCTTGATATTCTTATTAGCAACTTCAACAGCCCCATTCATCTTTGGCCTTTACGAAGAGGAATTATGATGGACAATCTTGAATTCTTCACACAGTTCTGTCATCATTTTATTGTTCAGATTCGAGCCATTGTCGGTGATAATTCTGCTCGGCACACCATACCAACATATAAGATTATTCTTGATGAAGCGCACAACCACCTGCTTAGTGACATTAGCATATGAAGCAGCCTCCACCCACTTGGTGAAGTAATCAATTGCTACCAATAAGAAACATTGACCATTCGAAGCTTTGGGTTCTATAATCTCAATCATGTCAATACCCCACATGGAGAAAGGCCACAAGGAGGAAATCACATTGAGAAGTGTCGGAGGCACATGGACCTTATCTGCATAAATCTTGCATTTATGACACTTCTTTGCAAATTTGTAATAATCAGATTCCATTGTCAGCCAATAGTAACCTGCTCTTAGCATCCTTTTATCCATCGAATGTCCATTGGCATGAGTGCCAAATGAACCTTCATGAATCTCATGCATCAGCATGCCTGCTTCGTGTCTATCCATGCATCTGAGCAAGACCATGTCATAATTTCTTTTATACAACACATTTTCAGTGAGGAAGAAACTTCCTACCAATCTTCTCAATGTATTTCTATCTTTATTCGATGCACCAATCGGGTTTTCCTGAGTTTGGAGAAAATGCTTGATATCATAATACCAAGGCTTCTCATCTGCTACCTCCTATGTTGTAAACACATGAGCGGGCCTATCCAGTCGCCGAACCATAATTCGAGGTATATCATTTCAAGTATTTACTTGATACATAGAAGCCAGATTTTCCAGAGCATCCGCCATTTGATTTTCATCTCTTAGAATATGATGGAATTCAACTTTATTAAAGAAGGGTAACAACCTTCTAGCATAATATTTGTAAGGGATCAAGCCGGGGTGACGAGTATCTTATTCTCCTTTAATCTGGTTTATTACCAAAGCTGAATCACCATACACATCTAGAATTTCAATTCTTAGATCAATAGCTTCTTCGAGACCCATGATGCAAGCCTCATATTCTGCCATATTATTAGTACAATCAAATGTCAACCTTGCAGTAAAAGGAATGTGCGATCCATGTGGAGTGAGAATCACAACACCAATTCCTTTACCATAAGCATTCACAGCTCCATCAAATATCATACTCGAATGAGATTCAGGGTCAGGACCTTCCTCGGGAAAAGGTTTATCACAATCTTTCACTTTTACGAACATCACATCCTCATCGGGGAATTCATACTCTACAGACTGATGATCCTCCACTGGTTGGTGAGCAAGATAATCTGCTAACACACTACTTTTAATAGCTTTTTGAGTGTGGTATTCGATATCATATTCGGATACCAACATCTGCCACCGGGAAATTCTCCCAGCAAGAGCAGGCTTTTCAAAAATGTACTTGATTGGACCCATTTTGGAGATCAACCAAGTAGTGTGATTCAACATATACTGCTGCAAACGTTTCGCCGCCCAGGCTAGAGCACAACATGTCTTTTCCAGCACAGAATACTGCGACTCACAATTACTAAACTTTTTACTGAGATAATAAATGGCATAATGTTTCTTCCCTATTTCATCTTGTTGTCCCAAAATACAACCCATGGATTTATCTAACACTGTCAGATACATAATCAACGGTCTTCCTTCGACAGGAAGGGGCAAGATAGGAGGTTCAAGTAGATATTCTTTAATGCTTTCAAATGCCCTTTGGCAATCATCCGTCCACACACAAACTTGATCTTTCTTTAACAACTTAAAGATCGGTTCACATGTTGCAGTCATGTGGGAAATGAATCTAGAAATATAATTCAAACGCCCGAGGAACCCTCTAACTTGTTTTTTAGTTCTAGGCGCTGGAATCTCTTGAATTGCTTTGACTTTATCAGGGTCAACTTCAATTCCTTTCTGTCTAACAATAAAACCCAACAATTTTTCCGATCGAACACCTAACGTGCATTTATTTGGATTCAAGCGGAGACGATACTTCCTCAAACGCTGAAACAGCTTCAACAAATCTTCTACATGCCCTTCTTCAGTCTGGGATTTAGAAATCATATCATTAACATATAACTCGATTTCCTTGTGCATTGGATCATAGAATAAGGTTGTCATAGCCCTCTGGTACGTTGCATCAGCGTTCTTCAACCTGAAGGGCATCACTCTGTAACATAATGTTCCCTATTGTGTGATAAACGTTGTTTTTTCCATGTCCTCTAGAGCCATTCTTATTTGATTATAACCGGAAAATCCGTCCATGGATGAGAAAACTTTGAATTTTGTTGTACTATTCAATAACATATCAATGTGTGGCAATGGAAAATCATCTTTTGGACTAGATTTATTTAGATCTCTGTAATCTACACACATGCAGACTTTTCCGTCTTTTTTCGGTACTGAGACAATATTAGAAATCCATTGAGGATACACTGACATCACAAGAAAACCAGCATTAATCTGCTTTAGAACCTCCTCTTTGAGCTTTACTGCCATATCTGGGTGAGTTCTTCTCAACTTCTGTTTGATTGGCGAACACTCTAGTTTCAACGGTAATCGGTGCTCCACAATATCTGTATCAAGACCAGGCATATCTTGGTAAGACCAAGAAAAAATATCCATATACTCTTTCAACAGCTCAATCAACCTGCTCCTCACATCAGGATGCAACGATCCTCCAATCTTGACTTCTTTCAGATCTTCTTCCGAACCCAAATTGATCACTTCCAATGGCTCTTTATATGGATGAATGGTATTTTCCTTGTGCTTAAGCAACCGTGAGACCTCTTCTGGAATCTCATCATAGTCTTCTTCTTCGGGCCCATACACAGGACATTCAAAGTTGGGAGAGGGTGCAGGGTCATTGTATTCAATGGGTTTTTTAATTAATCTGCACATATGATTTATGATTGCTTTTAGAAACTGGCACATATAAGAAGTGATCATGAAAATTGAATTCCAGTTATTATTTATTTTGAAGGGTTTTTTTTACCATTTTCCAAGAAAAAGCAGAAAATAAAGACACAATTTGGGAAACAAAGACAACTTTTATTATTGATTTTAAAAGTCACAGCAAACAGATAAGCCCTACAACATTAATACTTCCACCTTGGGAAGAGTGAAAGCTTTTCAAAAATATTAACAAAACAAATTACTTTGAAACATGTATGCAAGAGGGAACATCAATGGTGATCCAGTTCTGAACCCTAACTCTATGCGTCACATAATTCGACATTTCCTGCTCTGCTTCATCTTCCACAATGGCATTAATCCCAGAAACAGTTGGATGAAGATAACCCCCGCTACAGAAGATGTCTTGATACTTGCTTGTAGCAGGATTTGGCTTCATGCTCTTACCTTTGTCATTCTTCAAAGAGAACCCCAAGCCGACTCTGTTCTTGTTTACAGGTGGATCCACAATATGTCCCCATACCTCGCTATGACCCTTTCGTACAACTTGTTGCGCATCCTTAAGCGAAACCATGGAATTATCATTTACTCTTATGTGGTCAATGGATAAGGCTTAGAACTGAGTTCCGACAGCAACTTCATCCGCCTCCACAATGCTGAAAGAGGAAAAATGAGATATAAATAATTCTTGTTCCCCATTTATGATTACTACTTTCCCTTCACGTATAAATTTCAGTTTCTAGTGTAAATTAGAAGTGACAACCCCTGCATCATGAATCCACGGCCGTCCTAACAAACAGCTATAAGCGGGAACAATGTCCATGACCTGGAAAGTTATCTGAAACAAATGTGGTCCTATATGAATAGGCAAGTCCACTTCACTAATAACAGATTTCCTTGATCCATCAAACACTTTTACAATGATGCCACTCGGGCGCATAGGCGTTCCTTGATATTAAAACTTCATAAGAGTGCTCCTCGGTATAACATTCAAAGTGGATCCATTATCAATCAGCATATTGGATAATGAATCATTCTTGCAATTCATAGAGATGTGGAGGGCAAGGTTGTGATTCCTTCCTTCATCTGGAAATTCATCATCGCAGAAAATCAAGTTATTACATGACATAATGTTCCCTATTACGTTGCTGAATTGGTCTACTGGCATATCACTCTCCATAAAAGCTTGGTCCAATAACCTCATCAAGGATTCTCTGTGAGCAGATGAGTTCATCAATAAAGCCAAGATAGATATTTTTGAAGGAGTCTGCAATAGCTGATCTACAATTATGTAGTCTCTCATCTTGATTATCTTTAAAATATCATCCATTTCTTTCTCTAACATAGCCCCACTAGTCTCACCCGTAGCCTTCTTGGGTTAAACATTCTCAGTAATTTTCTTTCCAGCACTAACATCTCCTCGAACAACTGGTGCAAACACACGACCGCTGCGGGTTACCCTGCTATTTTCAGCAATATTTCTAACATCAGGAATTGGCTAGATAGGAACTTCTATTCCATCCTCTAAGATTGTAGCGTTGTATTTGTAAGGCACAGCCTTATCTGACTTGTAAGGGATATGACCCGACAAACTAATCATCAACTTCAAGATGGGTGGGTTCCCCAAAACAAGGTAGAATGGCGTTTACCCCTTCTTCAACACAATCAGTCATTATTGAGTCATTTATGGAAAATAATTCCTCATATGAGGAGAAATACTCATCTGCAGAGGCATACTCTTCATCCGACTCTTCTTCAGTAAAATAAACCTCAATCAAATCAACTTCATGGTAATCATCCATTTGACCTGTAACCTTGATAGTTCCATTATCTAACAAAAACTGAACACCTTTCTTCACGATTGAACATCCTCAGGAGTCCCGACAGCAAATTCGGCAAGACCCATACTGGTGTTCTACCTGACCAGCCATATGGCAGAAAGTAGCATGCAATTGCACAAGGTCCTCATTCATATACTCTACATCAAAAATTCTGAATTCTCCAGGACATCCAGAAACCATATTCACCTCCTCTTCATACTCTACCCTAGGCCTGATTATGTGGATGAGGCCCTCATCCATCATCTCATGTAAATCATCCTTTATCTTATCACAACCCTGTATGTTTGTACTGTAAATAGCACAACTGGAATGGTCATACATATAGTAGCTAAATTCATAGAGGTCTGCATGCATTTTCACCAAATCTACTCTAATCAGATTAATATCAAAAATCCGGAAGTCGCTTGGACAACCAGCCACCATATTCACAACATTTACTCCTCCATGCTTGGGTAGAGGATTGTATTTCACATTAGGGCCCACATCTTTGAAAGATAGAATACCAGACATCACCAATTTCTGCACCTCAGTCTTCAAAGGATAACAATTCTCAACATTATGCCCTGGTGCTCCCTGATGAAAAGCACATGTTTGGTCCGCCTTGTAATACCAAGGCAATGGTGATGGTACAGCGGGAGGTGGTCAGGTCTGAACCAACTTCTTCTAAATCAATTCTGGTAGTAACTCTGTATAACTCATAGGAATAAGTTCATAACTCTCCCTTCTCTGATTATACCCTTGAATCCCCTGCTGGGACGAACTCTGTTACACAATGGTAGTTGGAGCTACACCCACAACTGGAGTAACTGAGACGACTTGTTGATGACGCTGATAATTCCTTCTAGGAGTATTAACCCTCCCCTTATGCATAAAAGCATTTGCATCCCCTTCCTTCTTCTTGGTAAACCCATAAGATGGCTTCTTCACACCTCCAGATCCTTCACTTCTCGTTTAACGACCCTCTCTTAAAGCCTCTTATAAGAGGATACCCATTCCTACCATTTTAGTAAAGTCACTTGCCACACTTGCTACCATCCTCTCGTAGTAGAAAGAACCCAGAGTTCTCAAGAAAATCATAGTCATCTCCTTCTCTTCCATGGGAGGAATCACTTGGGCGGCTACCTCACGCCATCTCTGTGCATATTCTTTGAATGATTCCCTGTCTTTCTGAACCATGGCCCTGAGTTGATCACGGTCAGGCGCCATGTCCTTGTTGTACTTGTATTGTTTGATGAATGCTTCTACCAAATCCTTGAAAGTATGGATGTTAACATTGTCCAAACTCATATACCACTTCAGCGTAACACCGGTCAAACTATCCTAAAAAAAGTGAATCAGCACACGCTGATCATCAGTATGGGTAGACATTCTCCTTACATACATCACCAGATGAGCACGATGGCAAGTGTTACCCTTGTGCTTCTCAAACTCTGGGAACTTACACTTAGCAAGTATCTTAACATTCGGGTCCAAGCATAACTCGTTCACATTTTTCCCGAATAACTCTTTTCCCCTGAGGACCTTCATCTCCCTCTGCATCCTGTCGAATTTCTCTTGAAAATCATCTATTCTGTCATAAAGAACCAAGTCTTCACTCGGTGGAGGGAAAGGATGACACACATCATCGTTAATAAACGAAACCATATTCACCGAAGGAGGTACAACAGGAGCAGCATGCACCATATGAGGTGTTGGAGTAACAATATTCTGATTAATTGGAGTATCTTGAGGACCAAGGTTGAAACTTTCAGGCGCAAAATTCTCTAGAATTCCCCAAGGGTAACTTTGAGGCATGCGATTCTGAACAACAGGTGGAGTAGCAGATACCGGAATAGCCGGAGCTTCAGTAGTAACCCTTGTTGGCAGAGGATGAACACTCGGTGGCTAATTCTGAGCAGCCACCAGAGATTCCATCAGAGCAGTAAGATTGGCCATGCCGGCCTTCAAAGCAGAAACCTTCTCGTGTAGCTCGCGATTCTCTTATTCCCGGTTATCCATCTTCTTTCTGAAATTAGCCCGAGTATTGTAGTGATGAGTCAACTTGCTGAATGAAGTAAACAAGCTTGGTAAGACACCTGGATATGCATAACAAATGCAAGAAATATATGCAATATGATGCATGATGTGAAATTCTCATGATTTTATTTCATTATTTAACATTTCAAGGGATTTAAAATTTATGGACATATCGTAAATATCAAAGTAATAACGCATTTGAAATACTGAAATTTTTTATTATAACAACTCCAAAATGGATTAAAAGTTTTAATGATCCCAAGTACAAGATGAAAATTAAATCTAAAACCATGAGAAGTAAAGCTGATGGAGATCACTCTATATGCTGGCGCTTCTCTGTGAGCCTGGCAATCAGAGCCTTCAATCTCTAGTTTTCTTACGCATAAATCCCCTTGCCTCTCCATGGTCTCTACATCCCGTCTCTCAAGAATCTCAATAAAGTTATCTTTCTCCTTCAAATCTGCTCTATAAGAAATCTCTAAAGTTTGGCACTTGTTCTTCCAAGCATCCTTTTCCTGTTGCATCCTGACTAAAGCAAGTTGTAGCTCTTCTAGATCATCCAATAAGGCATAAGTGGTCTTCACAAACAAATCAGGCATAAGTGTTTCCCGAGAATACGACATCTTCAACTGAATAGCTCTCGTTTGGACCCACTAAAGATATGGCTCCAAAGAAACAACACCCCTAGGTCCCAAATCCTTACTACTCTTCTTATGAATGTGACACTAGGCTCCCAGGTCTAAAGCAGTACGTCTTCCCGATTACTCGGTAAACGACACTACAGTCAAAGTGGCCTCCACTGAGTGGGGGATCTCATGCCTCTTTTTTTGGGATTACTCCCTCAAAGTTAACATGACTATACCGCCCGTCCTATCTTAAAGTTTGGCCAACTCCGGGTATAGGACTTATGAGTAATCACCAAGCACCCTGAAACCAGGAAAGTCCAGATAAACATATATTCAACATATAACACATAAATAACAATTACATATACACAAATATAAACAAAGATAGGCTCAACCCACTTAGGGATGGACCAGCAAGAGGTCAATCTTTCCCCAGTGAAGTCGCCATTTTTCTATAGCAGTAGAAATGTTTAAGAATAAGCCATGGGATTGACTAGACTTGTACAAATCAAAATAGAAATCGCCACCGCGCTTTATTGTTTCCAAAGGAATGGGAAAAGAGAGAGTAACCCAAAAAAGAGGGGGGAAAGATTCAAGGTGAGGGGGTTGGTTATGTAAAGGGAAGGTATTAGAACCCTAAACATCTATGGTACTCCACAGGAACCTCTTTGTAAAATCTGTATATTTTGGCTATGAAATATTGTGTAAAAAATGGATGGTGGAGGTGAGAAAAGAAATATATTTTTTATGATTTTTTCACCCATCGCGGTTTCGAACCTTTAGTGCCTACGTATCACCTTTTCGTGCAATAGAGGATCAGGGTACACGTAGTTCCTCTTTAAAAATTTTAAAATGTAAGTGTGATGGTTAATTTTTATGAGATAAAACATCATCGTCATTGTCCATGTGGAAAACATACCTACTACCCACAATCATGAGAAAGGAGAATTCACATCATCTCAAAGCGGAGGATATGGCTTGGATTTTAAAATAAAAAATGCCTCACTCAACACCCAAGTGGAAAATAACTCTCTTCACTACATATTGTAGAAGTATAGTTGTTTGAATTACTACAAGGATTGACAAGAGTCTAATCTTTTGAGAAAGGTTTTAAAATAAGAAAGCCAAAGTGGCAAAAATGATATGAAATGAGATTGATTGACTTTTAGTCTTCTCACAAAAAAATGATGTCAAAATATTATTAAGTTGATTGAAGTTTATTCATGAAAATGTTTTTGAAAATGCATGGACCGAAGTCCATGTTTATTATGAAAGTTGTTCAAGTTTCAAAACAAGAAGAGTTTTCAAAAGGAGGAAGAAGATTTTTGAAATTAAAGAAGACGGGAGGCGAATAAGAGACTATCCTAAAGCATAAGGTAAAAGCTAGGGATAGGAACCATCTAACCAACAAGAAGCCAATACTTGACACTATGAGCCAAGATAGAATTCCCATTCTTTGGATTGAAACCAAGCAAGCAAAGATAATAGACCTCTTGAAAGAACCAAACTTCAAGTGTATTAAGTCTTCACAAAAATTGGATAGAGTAACGGCTGTATACGGGTGAATTCCAGATTACAAATAAAGAATGTAATCACAATAACCTACACACAAAACAAACAAGCAATGCAATGTCTTGAGGTAAACCTCAAGAACTCCAGAAAAAACATCAATTAAGGTTACAAAGTCTCCAACATAGGCCAAGGTTTCTAATCCTAAGTCCAGGAAGTCCCATACTCCATAATGCCAAGGATAGTAACCAAATAGTCCAAGTATTATTAAAGTTTTTATGGTTTATGTTGATTATTAGGTGTCTTAGAAGAAAAAAGAAAAGGCTCAAGTGAGCAAAGATGAAAATACCATGAAATGTAATGGTTAAAGTAAATGCTGCATAACGCATAAAAAAAATAAAATGGCATAAAGTAACAACGAAGGGTAAAATCAATTATTAGTGATTAGTGGTTAGTTGGATGATCATCTTGAAACTTGTATTTGGAACTCATTAGAGGATTGGTAGAACCACAACCTCCACACATGAAGTTGCATTTGCTTTTTGTCAAGTATATCATCCATTTGGGATCCTCAAAAGTACCATTTAATGATCAACGATGTTTAAGTGATCCGCGTTGAACAAAAGTGTTGTAGATCCATTTGAGAATTGGTAGAACCAAAGCGTCCATATAATGAATCTCAAGTTTATTGGATCAAAGAGATCAAATAAACATACTTGGGCTTGCAAACATAGGTTTGGGCCACGAATGATCATTTATTCGAATCGGGACAAAATTTAGCACTATGTTAAGTAATCGTAAGTGGACTTATATAGAAGTCGCACCTATTTTGAGGCAGGTCAATAGTAATCTATGCACCATTTGTTTTGAGATGTGATATAGAGATCATGCTCCAATAACACTTAGTGCAATAAGAAAGGGATGAGATGGAGAGTGGTGGGGAAGAATATACAAACCACATTTGAATTAAAATTTAATCAAACTATTATTAAAATCATTCATCCATTTTTGTGGACTTAAACTCAACACCATGGATCCAATAATGTTAATAAAGTTCATGATCAAAAATTCAACCCAAGATTAGCCAGAAAATAATCACAAAATAATATTGCATTTTAATATATACATTAAAAAAAGGTTTTAGAAATAATTAAAATAGAAATAAGGGATAAAAATATAAACTATGTTCAAATTAATCAAGAAATAAAAAGTAAGACCATAGAAAAATCAGAAGTGGACTCAAATATTTTTATAAATTTTTTGGTAATTTTTTAAAGTCAGAAAATATTTTTAAAATTAAAATAAATGAGTAAAATAAACCAAAAATGATAAAAAATACCAAAGTCAGAAATAAAAAATAAGTGAGGTCACAAATATTTGTGACAATATCATTGGATCATTCCATATTTTTTTCAGAATTTAAAAATGCATAAAAGTATTTTTAAACATTTAAAACAAATCAAATAAAGTGAAAATTTATAAAAAAATACTAAAACACAAAATAAAATTGTGAAAAATAAAAATCAAAAATATTTTTCATAATTTTTTCAGATTTTTTGGACTAAAAATGAATTTTCTATGATTTTTTGAAATTTAAAACAATTAAATATAAAAATCAGAAAAGAAAATAAAAATCAAAAAAATATGGGCCATCTGATCAATGTCAAAACGCGTTAGTAAACAGATCAAGTGAACCTGGCGCGCTGTGCATGTTATGGACTTTAGTGGATAATTCATTGAGTCATTAATTAAATCAGATTTCAAAAAATACAAGTGGCGTGCCATCATTGGTTGGAAGATGACACGTTGGTCATCTTCAACCTCCAGCCAACGTGAATTGCAGGTCTCTCAAACTGTAAAATCAGAAGCTCAGACCTATGCCATTCGCTTCGTCTCTTCAAGACGAAGACAACCACACCTTCGCGAAAAATTTATATAAATTGTAGCTCAAGCAAATTGGAAGGAATATTTTGAAAAGGTATTTGAAATTTATTGGTCAAAACAAGTTTCCAGATGAAAGTAAGTGTTGCGACTAGAACCAGGGCAATGAGAGCATCACAATGATATCAAAGTTTTGAAGAATTGATGAAGGAATCTACCTATTGGAGTTTAGTTGCAGAGATCTGAAACTGGACTTCTATGGAGCAATCTAAGGCACGATTCTTGAATGAAATTATATGGTTAGCTTCAGGGAAGATCAAGGAAGGTGAATTAATGGAAAAATTGGATTGAGAAAGAATTGAAAGCAGATATCGAAGTAGCAGAATTTTAAGTTATGGAACAAGATTGGCAGGGTGATTCTGGCTATCCAAGCTTGAGGAAATGAATGGGGGATGACCCTCTATTTATAGGGAATCAAATGGAATATCTAAGCGTGCAAAATGATGAAGTTGGGAGGGAAATCATGTGAAGTTGCAAACAAGAAAATTGTGACTTCCAATTTGATCAAAACTCATCCAAAACGCGTGTTTTGTTGTGTTAATCAATTCTGGAACTTCACTAAACATGTTTAGAGGCATAAACGCATGGAAAACTTGTGATTAGAAGCCAAAACAAAGACTTCAAATTCTGACTTATGGGAAAACTTCAGTTCCAAGTTACCCAGTTCAATCCAATGGCATTCTCAGCTCAAGGGGTCTTAAGGCATGATTCTTGATGCTTTAGAAAGATGAGGTTACAAGATTTGCAATGGAAAAATAATGGAATCAAATGATGCTTGAGCTGAAAGTTGCATTGAGTCAAAGTTGGGGAAAAATGTTGACTTTCCATACTTAGAAATATTTCAAGTTTTTCTTCAAAAGTGACCTATAATGTTTTGCATCCAAACATGGCCTTCCTATTGGAATTTTCTCTTGACCAAAAAATATGTCATGAAATAAACCTCTTGAATGACACTTTGAAACTGGAACCATCTAAAAGCTCCAAAAATTGAGAGAGTTATGGATTGTTGAAGTTGGAAAAAAATCATGAAATGACCTATAATCTTTGGTATCCTTAGGGAATGTTCCATCCATTTTCTCACTTTGCACATAAAATAAGGAATAAAGTTAACATCCTCAAGATCATTTTGGAAAAATAGTGGGCTCAAGGAGATAAAAAGTGACCAAGTTTTGATCATTTTAAGTCACACATAGGAAAATAGGGGTTCATCTAAAGGACTTGTAATCTTTCTTCATCATCAAGTTTCTTCCACAAGAAAACTCCTTGGAACTTTTGAAGTGATTTGTTGATAACCCTTTGAAGAGAATGATGTCTTTGGAATCACTTCAAAATACCAAAAGATGAGCAAGATGTGCTTCTTTGAAGTTCAAAACTGTAGTTCCTAGATCAAGAAAAATGCCTTGAGGAACTTTGACAATTTTGAAAAACTTCTTGTACCAACACAAATGCTTTGTAATGTAAGTTGTTGAGGATGATAATGAGAACTAATAGCAACCACAACCACTTCCATATCTTGAGAATTGAGAGAAATATGCATTTGTGACTAATGGGAACAAAGCCTTGTCCAAGCATGACAACTTCTCCAATCAATCCCTTGTACTTTTGAACCAAATTTGATAATATTGAAATGTCGTGAACCAAAATAACCTTTCCATGCCATTTCCTCCAAAAGAAATCCAATGGTGAGGGCATGGAAATAAACTCATGAACCCATGGAGCAACTTGCTGAATCTCATTGCCTTTACCTACATGAATAACAAGCAAGACAAACCAACAGTGCATTTTATTAATTATTGGAAGAAATCAAGACAAAAAATATTTGTGATCATAAAAGAACACAAGTCAAGGTGCTTGGTGATTCCTCAAAGAGAAAAGATAAATATAGGGAGGGGAACCAAGAATCCTAATATGGTCTTGTTGTGATGGAATAAACATGGTATGATGAAGGGATCTTAGGGGCAAAAATTGGGGTACGACAAAACTTACTCTCAATATTGAAGAACGTATCTCTGGTTTCCCCAATCAAGAACATATCTTGGTTTCCTGTCTTCAATTTGGTGTGACCTCCCCAGTGGAGTCAGCACGAGGTCCCCATTAATATCTCGATGATGAGGCACTATCCCCCCTAGTGAAGTCTGTATGATATTTCTCCATTAAAGTCAGCTCGAGATGTTTTGACGATATGGTTTTCATCTGCCTTATTGAGATCAGTATTGCAATCCTCAGTAGAAGTGAGGATCGTGAAAGCATTTGTTTTCCCATGAAGTCTGAGTGCTATTCCCCGGTGGAGCCTAGAGAAGGATGTTATATCCCTGTATCTCTATTGTTTTGATGCTATGATTTGTTTACTTCCGGATTATGTTCCACCCCAGTGAACTTAAGCCGCGAAATAGGATTTTGCTTCCTCAGTTTGTGCTTATTTTTCTCTTGGAATATTCATCTTGGATGTGTTTTAGCCGAGTGTTGTTTGTGCCCGAGTTGGTTTTGCCTAGTTACTCCAAGTGTTATATGTCTGTTTTGTCAGCATATACATAATAACACTCATATATTCATACATACATCATGCATAGTTGAATTTAGCAAATCATTGCTCATTTGCATTCATTAGTTTTTTTTGTGGACATATTACCCTGTTTTGCAGAGTTATGTTTTCCTCTCTTCAATAGAGTGTCGGCCTTAAGCAGAAAGTGTATATTCTTTCCATTTCCCTACTGAGTTACTCCTCGTGGAGGATTTTTGCTTTAGCCTTCCTATACAGCTCTTAGTCTTGAAGATTTGGGTTTCCCTCTTGAGTTTATTTCTCAAAGGATGTATTATGGTTGACTATTCCATCCTAGTTTATTTCTGGTTTAAATCTTTGATCCTCAGCAATATTATTACTTATGAAATCTGCAGGCTTCGAGCCTTGGTTTGAGAATGTGAATTTATTTTGCACGAGAAGACTTTATCCCCTCAGAAGAAATATATTGGAATCTCCCCAGGAAGTCATATTTCTTTCCCCAGGAAGCCATACTATTCTCCCCAGAGAGTCATTTTTACAATCCTCCATGACAACAAGTATCAAGTCTCTTTATTTGAGCAACTTGTACTTCCTCGTAAAAGTCGACGTTACTTTTTTGCTATCTTATCTATGAGTGAATAGTTTGCAGTTTGTTGTCAAATTACTCCATTAGATGACAAGTCTCTTCGATATGACAGGGACAGTTCATTGAGAAATCTTCGTAAGTGGTAGTCTCTTTATTTGAGACAGCTTATACATTAGCCTTTCCAGGCATAATGCCTTGGTTAAAGAAGAAGTTGAGACCCGTTCTAGGTGAAACGCCGAAATTTTGGAAAAAAACTTGTTATCTTTTTGCTACCCTCAGTGAACGTTGGTAGTTCATCGTCTGTGAACGGCGGTGCTATGATATTTCTTTTCTCTCTACCTTCAGTGAAATTTGGTAGGTCACCTTCAGTGAAAGTTGGTGATTGTTATCTTTTTTCTACCTTCAGTGAACGTTGGTAGTTCATCGTCAGTGAACGGCGGCGCTATGATGTTTCTTTTCTCTCTACCTTCAGTGAAAGTTGGTGATTGTTATCTTTTTTCTACCCTCAGTGAATGTTTGTAGTTCATCGTCAGTGAACGGCAGTGCTATGATATTTCTTTTCTCTCTACCTTCAGTGAAAGTTGGTAGGTCATCATCAGTGAAAGTTGGTGATTGTTATATTTTTGCTACCCTCGGTGAACGTTGGTAGTTCATTGTCAGTTAACGGCGGTGCTATGATATTGATTTTCTCTCTACCTTCAATGAATGTTGGTAGGCCACCTTTAGTGAAAGTTGGTGATTGTCATCTTTTTACTACCTTCAGTGAACGTTGGTAGTTCATTGTCATTGAACGGGGGTGCTATGATATTTATTTTCTCTCTACCTTCAGTGAAAGTTGGTGATTGTTATCCTTTTTCTACCCTCAGTGAACGTTGGTAGTTCATCATCAGTGATCGGCGGTGCTATGATATTTCTTTTCTCTCTACCTTCAGTGAAAGTTGGGGATTGTCATCTTTTTTCTACCCTCAGTGAACATTGGTAGATCACCATCAGTGAAAGTTGGTAGTCCATCGTCACTGAACATCAATGAATTCTTCTCTCTACCTTCAGTAGACGTTGGTATCTCACCATCAGTGAACGTCAGTGTTGTTATTATTTCCTCTTTCCACCTTCAGTGAACGTTGGTAGTTTTTCCTTCGGTAAAAGTTGGTGTTTCCTTTGACCTTTTTACCATCCTCAATGAGTCGGGTCTTTTGATCCACCAGTGATTTATTTTCCTGGTTGGGTTTCCATTTTGATCTTTATTTCCTTTGCTATATTCCTGGTGGTGTTTTGCGTCCTTTTGAAGTTGTTCATATGCATTCATACTCATAAGCATTGCATGGCATCTTAGGGCCAAAAATAGGGTTTATTTTAGATTTAAGTATCTTTGATCGCGTCGACACGAAGATTTTTAACCTTCGTATCTCCGGATAGTAGAAACTTAAATAAGGGCAGCTGTTGTACCTCAATTTTTTCCCCTAAGATCCTTTCATCACACCATATTGATTCAATCACAACAAGATCACATTAGGCTTTTTGGTTCTCCTCCTTATCTTTAGCTTTTCTATTTGAGGAGTCACCAAGCACCTTGACTTGTTTTTCTTTTGTGATCATTCATGTTTTGTTATGACTTTCATTTTAATTAATAAAATGCAATGTTGGTTTGTCTCACTTGTTAATAATGTAGGTAAAGGCAATGTGGCTTAGCAAGTTGATCCATGGGTTCATGAGTTTATTTCCATGCCCCAGTCAATAAAGCTTGATAAATCCAAACCTCACCATTGATGTTGTTTTGGAATAAATGGAATGGCAAGGTTTATTTTGGTTCACCACATTTCAAAGTTATCAAAATTGATTCAAAAGTACAAGGGGTTGATTGAAGAGGTTGTCATGGTTGGACAAGGTCTTGTTCCCATTGGTCACAAGTGCATATTTCTCTCAATTCTCAAGATATGGAAGTGGTTTTGGTTGTTATGATTTATAATTAAAATCCTCAACAACTTCTATATACATAGAAAAAGTGTTGGTACAAGAAGGTTGTTCAAAATTGTCAAAGTTCCTCAAAGCATTTTCTTGATCTAGGAGCTAGGGTTTTGAACTTCAAAGAAGTATATCTTGCTCTATTTTGGTATTTTTAAGTGATTCCAAAGACATCCTTCTATCCAAAGGGTTATTAACAAATCACTTCAAAAGTTTCAAGGAGTTTTCATATGGAAGAAACTTAATGTTGAAGAAAGATTAGAAGTCCTCCAGATGAACCCCCAATTTCCCATGTGTGACTTCAAATGATCATAACATGGTCAATTTTTATCACCTTGAGCTCACTCTTTTTCCACAATGATATTGAGGATGTGAACTTTGTTCCTTCTTTTATATGCAAAGTAATAAAATGGATGGAAGATTCCATAAGGATACAATAGATTATAGGTCATTCCATTCTTTTCCCATTGCAAATCTAGTAACCTCATCTTTCTAAAGCATCAAGAATCATGCCCTAAGACCCCTTGAGCTGAGAATGCCATTGATTTGAACTTGGTAAATTGAAACTGATGTTTCTTCAAAAGTCAATCCTTGATTTAGCTTCTAAACACATTTTTATGCGTGTTTTTTGCTTCTAAACATGTTTAGTGAACTTCCAGCAGTGATTAGCATAGCAAAACACGTGTTTTGGACGAGTTTTGATCAAATTAGAAGTCACACTTTTCTTGTTTGAAACTTCACACGATTTCCCTCCAAATTTCATCATTTCACACACTTGAAGATTCCATTTGATTCCATATAAATAGAGGGTCATCCCTCATTCATTTCTTCAAGCTTGAACAACCAGAATCACCCTGCCAAACTTGCTCCATAACTCATTTTTCTGCAACTTCGAAATCAGTGTTCAAGCCTTTTTCAATCAAATTTTTCTATCAATTCACCTTCCTTGATCTTCCCTGAAGCTAACCATACAATTAACTTCAAGAATAGTGACCTATATGGATTCATAGAAGTCCAATTTTAAAGCTCTGCAACTTAACTTCAATAGGTAGATTTCTCCATCAATTCTTCAAAACTTCGAAATCATTGTGAATCTCTCATTGCTCTGGTTCTAGTTGCAACAGTTGCTTTTATCTCGAAACAAATTTTGACCATGGAATTTCAAATCCCTTTTCAAAACTTTTCTTCCAAATTGCTTGAGCTACAGTTTATATAAATTTGCCGCGAAGGTGTGGTTGTCTTCGTCTTGAAGAGACGAAGCGAATGGCATAAGTCTAAGCTTCTAATATTACAGTTTGACATAATTGCAATTCACATTGGATGGAGGTTGAAGATGACCAACGTGTCATCTTCCAACCAATGATGGCTTGCCACTTGTTTTTTTTGAAAATCTGATTTTACATTTTATTCAGTGCTTTATTCACTAATGACCATGATATGCACAACACGCCAGATCCCTTGAATTTGATTACTAACGCATTTTGACTCTCATCCAATGGTCCGCATATTTTTGACTTTATTTTTTATTTCTGATTTTTATATTTAATTGTTTTAAACTTCAAAAAATCATAGAAAATTCATTTTAAGTCCAAAAAATCTGAAAATGTTATGAAAAATATTTTTGGTTTTTCTTTTTCGGATTTTTATTTTTTCATAATTTTATTTTGTGTTTTGATATTTTTTTATAAGTTTTCAATTTATTTGAATTGTCTTAAATATTTAAATATACTTTTATGAATTTTTAAATTTTGAAAATAATATCGAATGTACCAATGATATTGCGACAAATATTGGTGACCTCATTTATTTTTTTATTTTTGACTTTGGTATTTTTTTTAATCATTTTTGGTTTATTTTACTCATTTCTATTAATTTTAAAAATAACTTCTGACTTAAAAAATTTACCAAAAATTTTATAAAAATATTTGAGTTTATTTCTGATTTTTCTATGGTCTTACTTAATATTTCTTGATTAGTTTGAACATAGTCAATATTTTTCTCTCTTGTTTCTATTTTTAAACATTTTAAAAACATTTTTTTTTAATTATTAAATGAAATATTATTTTGTGATTATTTTCTGGCTGATCTTGGGTTGAATTTTTGATCATGAACTTTATTAACATCATTGGATCCATGGTGTTGGGTCGAACTCCACAAAAATGGATGAATGATTTTAATAATAGTTTGATTAAATTTTAAATCAAATGTAGTTTATATTCTTTCCCACCCCTCTTCATCTTGTCCCTTTCTTATTGCACTAAGTGTTATTGGAGCATGATCTCTATATCATGTCTCAAAACAAATGGTGCATAGATTACTATTGACCAACCTCAAAATAGGTGCGACTTCTATATAAGTCCACTTACGATTGCTTAACATAGCGCTAAATTTTGTCCCGATTGGAATAAATGATCATTCATGGCCCAAACTTATGTTTGCAAGCCCAAGTATGTTAATTTGATCGCTTTGATCCAATAACCTTGAGATTCATTATGTGGAGGATTTGGTTCTACCAATCCTCTCATAGATCTACAACACTTTTGGTCAACGCGGATCACTTAAACATCGTTGATCATTAAATGGTACTTTTGAGGATCCCAAATGGATGATATACTTGACAAAAAGCAAATGCAACTTGTTGTGTGGAGGCTTTGGTTCTACCAATCCTCTAATGAGTTCCAAATGCAAGTTTCAAGATGGTCATCCAACTAACCACTAATTATTAAATTGTTTTTACTTTATGCTTATATTTTTATGCTTTATGTACCATTTACTTTAAGCATTACATTTCATGCCATTTTTATTTTGCTCACTTGAGCATTTATATTCTTGTTATTTTTATTTTGCTCACTTGAGCTTTTCTTTTCTCTTTTAAGACACCTAATAATCAACATGAACCATAAAATGCTTTAATGATACTTGGACTATTTGGTTACTATCCTTGGCATTATGGATATTGGATTTCTTGGACTTAGGATTAGAGGCCTTGACCTATGTTGGAGACCTTGTGACCTTAATTGATATTTTGTCTGGAGTTCTTGAGGTTTACCTCAGGATATTGGGTTGTTTGTTTGTTTTATGTGCAAGTTATTGTGATTACATTCTTTGTTTGTAATATAGAATTTACCCGTATACAGCAGTTACTCTGCCCAATTTTTGTGAAGACTTAATACACTTGAAGTTCAGTTTTTTCAAGAGGTATAGTATCTTTGCTTGTTTGGTTTCAATCTAAGGAATGAGAATTCTATCTTGACTCATAATGTCAAGTATTGGCTTCTTGTTGGTTAGATGGTTCTTATCCCTAGCTTTTACCTTATGCCTTAGGATTGTCTCTTCTTCTCCTCCCATCTTCTTTAATTTCAAAAATCTTCTTCCTTCTTTTAAAAACTCTTATTGTTTTGAAACTTGAACCACTTTCATAATAAACTTGGACTTATGTCCATGCATTTTCAAAACATTTTTTTATAAACAAATTTCAATCAACTTAATAATACCTTGACATTTTTTTGTAAGAAGACTAAAAGTAAATCAATCTCATTTCAAACCATTTTGCCACTTTGGCTTTTTACTTTAAAACTTTTCTCAAAATATTAGACTCTTGTTATTCCTTGTAGTGATGCAAACAACTATACTTCTATAATATGTAGTGAAGATAGATATTTTCCACTTTGGTGTTGAGTGAGGCATTGTTGATATTAAAATCCAAGCCATATCAACATGATTGTGGGTAAACATTTGCAACCGCAGCGGGTGCAAAAATCATAAAAAATACTTCTTTTCTCACCTCCACCATATAATTTTTATACAATATTTTATAGCCAAAATATACAGATTTTTCAAAGAGGTTCCTGCGGAGTACCGCAGATGTTTAGGGTGCTAATACCTCCCCTTTGCATAACCAACCCCCTTACCTTGAATCTTTCCCCATCTTTTGGGTTATTCGCTCTTTTCCAATTCCTTTGGAAACAATAAAGCGCGATGGTGATTTTATTTTGATTTGTATAAGTCTAGTCAATCCAATGGCTTAGTCTTAAACATTTCTACCGCTACACTATCGAAGTGTGCTGCTCTTGCCGAGTCGGTCAAGTGGAATAGGGTTCATAATTAACCCCCACATTTTGTCTCAAGCTCGCGTTGGTTAATGTTTGATGCTTCTTAGTGATCTCATTATTGTCTTCTATCTCCTACCTCGATCCATGATATCATGGTTAGGTGTTTAGTGCTTATGACGATTCACTCTTTGTTCTTCTCTTGCCTCAATTATTTGATATCTTGGTTAAGAGTTGACTTTTCCCCCTTCTTTACTTCTTGTCTCAGTGATACGATACCTTGGTTAAGATTTACTTTCATTACCCCTTCTTGCCTAGATGATTATATATATATATATATATATATATATATATATATATATATATATATATATATATATATATATATATATATATATATGGTCAGGAACTTACCCCATCCTACCTTGATGATGTGATATCCTTGTTAGGTGTCCCATTCCCCTACGGTGCCTTGGTAATTTGATATCATGGATAGGTGTTATTTCCTCTCCTTTATCCTACCTTCATGACACGATGTCATGGTTAGGTGTGTGCTACTTGAGTAAGTGGATAATCCTCAAGAGTTGTGTGCTTGCATTCTTGGCTTGGTTAAGTTCTTGATTGCTATGAGTTTCTCTACATTGTTTGATCACATGCTCCCCATATGATTCTTAGTTCTTTCTTGGTTAAGATAAAACTAAGTAGACCCTACGATAGTTATCCATGCATGCTAAAATTAGGTAGTTGTTTCCCTTTTGTTAATCCCAACTCTAGGACCATCATTGTATGATAACATTAGGGATAGAGTTAGATAGTCTCCCTTATATTTTTTATTCCCTTTTTGCATGTTTAAAACTAAAACCTTTTTCTTTGGAAAATTCATAAAATACTCTAACAATACTTAAATCCTTTCTTCAAGGTAAAAAACATCAACCAATGCAAACTGTTTTTGTCTTTGAAATTTTTATTTTAAAACCTTTTCGACAAGGGTATATTGTTTCAAGTTCAAGCAACCTAGAAATGCTAAGTGAGTGATTGGTCGAGCATGAGTCTCTTATGAGCTGCAACACCAAGCACGAGTTGCAATCCTAACCACAAGGACGCGAACATGGCATTATCCATAAAAAACATGTAACTCACCAACACTTTTGAGGGGAACTACGAGTGCCTTGATCCCTATTGCACAGCCGGTGGTACGTAGACACAAAGGTTTGCAACTACGACAGGCACGACTAATAAAAACTTCGTTTTTATATATAATCCTTTGCATTCATGGATTCCCTGTACAACTTAGCTTTTATATTTGAGACGCACCCTTTAGATTAGACAACAAGAGTGGATCCCATGGAGTTCCATAGACGTGAGGGGTGATAATACCTTCCCCTCGCGTAATGGACTCCCTTATATGTATATCTCAGTAATTTGATCATGATTTCACCCCCATCAGGTTTACTTGATGTTGACCTTTCCCCTCTGCGGGATAAAAAACATTTGATGGCGACTTCATTGATTTCCGATGATTTGAGCCGGTTGTTTCAGCTAGCGACTTCATTGGGGACAGGTTGACCAATTGTTGGTATGTCCCCGTGAGTAAATCCTAGCTCTTGTATGCTTTATCTTTGGGTGTTTTATCTTTGTTTATTTTTCCATCTTTATATATGTGTTCGTTTGTATGTATGTGCATGCATTGCATTTTATCGCTTTCCATATACTGGTTTTTGCTGTGCTAGATCTGCTGTTGTTTCTTGATGGGTGTGTGTTACTATAAGGTAAAAGGCCCAATACCCAGGCCAAGTGGTAAATAGCAGGAACATTAGAAATAGAGTGGAACATAAAGGCTAGTGAACGTAGGTCCTACTAGTGCAGACATTTCGTCCATGCTCAAATGAGGTTAAAATAAGATGATATTGTTATCACGTAGGTGTTACGGTGATAGTACTTTTAGGCAGACCCATGATTATGAGTTACCATTGACCTTACCTTGACCTAGACTACACCTTTGAGCGGGGAGGGAATATTTTTACAGGTACTTACGGTGACTTTGTTCTGTTGGTGACTATGTTATGTTGGTGATTATGTTTTGATGGTGTCTTGATACTTTTATGTTCTCTCTATTTTGTTCCGGACTTCTTACCTTGTGATAGTCGTTTATTTCGGCAATTCAGTAATTATCTAGTATTGCAGAATCTTTGGTCATATGTTGTTGCCGATTTTCATGGTACTTGGTTCCTTGAGTTCTGATATCGGTGTCGAACCGTTGACCCTGTGATATTCATATGGTTAAGAAGCAGTGCAATAGTTATTCATTGTAATAAAAAACTTAATCATGTATTGGCGCATAAATAACATGTTAAAATCATTTTAAACACAAACGTTCTTTCCATTTCCAAGGAACCGTGCTTATGAGCTTTGTGTTGCGCTTTTCTATCTCTTACTTACAAAAGAATCAAAGCATAGGGGTTCTTTGGAAATGATCGAACATGGAATTGCATCCACTCGTGCATCTTCATGCATTCATAATAGGTACTCAAAGTTGGAGATTATTATTCAGACTTGGCGTTCTCTTCAGAGTTTCAGACTTGAATTCTTATTGGCACGTGTTTAGAGGTCAGTATGGAATAAATCTGCTGGGAATTGACCGATATGAAGATTATGTTGTGGCTTTTTATGGTACACACACAAGTCACGGCCTGTGGTCAGGAACCCTTAAAGAAGGAAGATAACCAATTGAAGGCTCAGTTGAGTCGGGTTATGGAAATTCGAAAGACAATGTCAGCAAAGGAAAGTGATCTTATACTTGTTGGTGCAACATAACTTATCATTCATCCCCATCTGCGAGACCTCTTTCAAATCATGAAGAACTTTATGGGTCTCTTCCACAAAGTTGTGTTCCCATATTTTCTCGTCATCAGCCAATGCTTGTTCCCTAGATGCAACCAGAAGAAAAAAAACTTATCAATAGGGACAGAAAAAGCCTAATAAGCATGTTGATACAATCCCAGTGCATTACATCCAATCACTTCCTAGTCTGTTGGAAACTCAATTGGTAAAGCTTTGTTCTTTGGATCTTCCTCTCACAAACCTCTCTCCTGATTTCGATGCAAATGCTAGATGTATCTCCTATTCTGGGGCACCCGGTTTATGATATTGAAGATTGTAAGGGGTTAAAGTATAAAGTCTAGCACCTGTCTGTCATGTTTTACAAAATCTGATCCATATTTGGTAAACTGTTTCAGACTCTTTCTCACCAACTTCGTGTTTCTTATATGTGATAGAAGATGAATTATATTGCTTCTTTGTAGTATACGATTTTTGGTGATGTCATTTATACAAACTCTCTTAGTAAAGGGTGCATCCTTTCTTTTGAGAGAATCTTCTGTGAATATCATCCTAGTACATTTCTCCATTCAGCTGAAGACGATATGTCATCCAGAAATAAGGTCCAAGATTGGATCAATTAAGAGATTGTTGTGTTCACACTAGATCAAAATGGGAGTCTCTTTCCCATTTAAGCATCAAGACTGCTGAGAGTCGTCAGAATCAAGAAGTCTAGACGGAGTCAAGTCTCCTATAAAATGGGAATCATTATCCTCTTTACTGCATTTTCATTTACAATCTTATTTGTTTGTTTAAACATTGTTTGCATGAAGAAACTTGTCTATTTTTGAATGAAAATAATAATGTAATGAGTATGTTTGTCTTGAAGTAATCCATTTATTTTCACTCATCCATTCATTACCACTCATAAAATTATTTGCTTGCATATTGATACCAGTTTTACCAAGTCTTTTGCTTATGCAAAGATTGGAGGAAGGATGACGTTGACTGAAAAACGCAAAAATCTCTAGTTTGTATGCTTTTGAGTAAGACCCTGCTGACAATGTACAAGCATTGTTTCCAATCCCCAAATACCAGAGATATAAGGGAGTGAAACCCTCGTTAACCCCTTTGAGCCTTGAAGTAGGAGTTTCTTTTCTATTCAGAAAAGTCCTCATTTTTAAACCCAGGGGCGGGTAGTGTTCAACTAATCTGATTGAGTGTTCAAATCTCATCAGGAGCGCAAAATGTATAAATCAAAACCATGATGGTTATTCCTCATTTCAAGAGGTCAAGAAAAATCAAAAGATGATGAAACAATAATCGTTATCCCTCACCAACCAAGGAATGAGGCAGTCACAATAATTCCAAAAAGTCAAAAGACTTGGGGTTACACGATTTCTTCAACAAAAAAAAAGAAAACAAAAAAAAGAAATCCCGCTAAGTTGAAACATGAAAGAAGTCGCTTAGGAAAAAAAATTAGGGCATCCCACTAGACTTCAAAATCAAAATCCAAAAGAAATTGTCCAGGAAAAAGTTAGGGAAAAGGAGAAAAATGGAAAAAATGAAAAGCCTAAAAGGAGAGAAAGGATTACGAATAAAAATCCCCAGCAAAGAATAAAGTCGTTTGATCAGACACCAAAAATAAATGTGAGTGATTGTCGTGTCCAAAAAACTTCGTTGGTTCCTCAAACATTTCAAACTCCTCTTGAGAGATGAGTGCTCGTATCGAGTAAACTGAACTTAGGACTGGAGAACATCATGGAGAATGGGTGGGTACCAAATAATTTTGAGCCTTAAATCTTTTTTTCTTCTAAAAACCATTAATTAGGCCACGTTACAACCCTTAAAAGTCCTAACTGAAGCATGGGTTAATTCAAAAGAATACTTGCAATGAGATAGCGTTTAACTGACTCCTAAGTTGGGTGCTAAATATTTATGTTGGTATCATATGCTTTTCTTATCATTCTTAAAAAGAAAAAAGGTTTCAGTATCGCACTCTAAAAGTGATTCGTTCACAAGAAGTCTCAATGTCATTTTGCATATAAAAACTTCAAGACTCACATATGTGTTGCATTAGAATTATCATTCTTATAATAAACATTTTTCTGCATGCAAAATAACTGCTTGACATCAAGGGAGTTCACACAATGAGCATCAATGAAGAGATTAACCTTTTCAAAGAAGAGAGGCTTGAATACTCTGTTGAAACAAAAGTTAATTGTCTCAAGAGAAGTAATTTGATATCCAGGGGCATGTTGCCCAGAGATTCCGTTAAGCTAAAGCAGTTTGGTGCTTTACAGTCTGTGTACCCTAAGGGGCATGTTTTCTAGAGATTTCATTAAGAAAAAGAAATTTGGTGCTTTATAGTCTGAGTACCCTAAGGGGCATTGTTGTACCCCCAAAATTTGCCCTCTCATTTCTCAAGAAATCTCTCATAATATCTCCATTGATTCAAGACTACACAAGGTTTGATCAGCTCAAGACACCTCCTTAACCACTAACAACTGAAAATTAGGGTTTGAGTTTTAACAAGGACAATTGGACTTTCAATGCCCTATATGAATTTCATGGATCATTAGGAACCCTCAAGATTTCCATATCAAGTTTCAAGTCTTGGATCACATTTTTGCTCAGTCAATTGATCAGTTGACCTAAAATTAGTTGTATTGGGGAAAACGTCATATGTGGTCAATTGGAAGTCAAACTTTATAATTTTTGATCCATATCAACATTATGAACTCATATATGTCAACTGATCAAGTTTGGATCATAATTCCTCAAGAAATTTGATCATATCATTAAAAGGGCAAAATGGTCAAAATTAGGACTTTCACTAAGGAGGTTCAATTTTTGACTTTTGACCTAACAAATGACTTATTGGTTCAAGACATGATCTAAAGGATATAAATGCACCATATTGACCTAATTGCATATTTCAAATCATCTTTTAAGATCATTGGATTGACAGATGAATTTCAGTCAACTGATTAAAAGTCAATTGTACACTAAAAAGTCAAACTTTGACTTTTTGATCAAAATCAAGTTTCAAAGATTACAATTCATCAAGACATGTAAAAATATGTAAATTTTTCATCAAGGAATTGAAAAGTAAAAATTCTAAGGCTTAGAAATTTTTCTAAGTGTTGGAAAATTAAATTTTTTTCATAACTTTGTGCCAAATTTCAACCATGATGCAAGATGATTCAAGGAAAACTTCTAACATGAAAGTTGTAGATCTCAATGAGATCTAAAACATTGTAGGGAAGAAATTTTCCTAGAAATTCTTAGATTTCAAGTTATGAAATTTTCCTAACTTCATGGAAAAATTTCACCTAGTTCCAAATTCATTCTTCAAAAATGTCCAATATAAAGGTTGTATAGGATGTTACAAGCTTTCCAAAATGCCAGAGAACTCATTGAGATCATACTTGAGCTAAGAGAACCGAAGGCAAGAAGTTAGGGTTTCAAACTTGATTTACAAAGCATATTTTTTGATGAACATGAACCAAATCCATAGCCATGCTGCGGAATCCTCACTTTGCAGGCCTCAAACTTGTTTGTCACTCCTTAATTTAATGTTTACACAACTGATTAATCAATTGTACAATTGATTCAAGCATTCTCCAAAGCATTTTTCCATTCTAGGGAGAAAGTCACCATTTCCCTTCTAGTAAAGAAAGATTTATGCACAAAGTCGTCTTCTTGAGCTCCTAACTTTTTTTCTTTAAGTACACTCCATCCACAAAGTTAGAAGCAAGAAAACTTGTTTTGTCAAGAAAATCACATGTTGAGCTTAAACATGTAAATTTAAATTATGACTTGTTGTAGCACACAAAACCTTTTTCTTATAAATAGAGACACTATTTGCAAGCTAAGACACAAACCCTAAGACCCTGAAACTCTCTCAAACACTCATAAATCAGAAATTGCTCAAAAACACCATTGATACACAATTCTGACCTTGAACTTGAATCTCTCATTTCCCTCATGGGTTTTCCCTCAAATTCATTCGCAAAGCTCCTATAGCTCAAATATAGTCCATCCCTGTCCGTGTTTTGGAACTGTAACACCATCTTCATCAACCAACATAACCAAAAAACATAGTCTACAAGTTGACTTCTCCAGACCATTCCAGCCATCCATAGCTAAAGCTAAGCATTGCATTAGCTTCCTGGGAACTTGAGGAAGCTAACCTAATCATCACCATCACTTGAAACAAGCTCAAATTCATTTCACGATTTCCAGTTCTTGAGGTATTTTTCCTGAACTTTTATCTCTTCATTTAGGTATTGTTAGGCTTTCATTTTCAAAAATAAAATGTAGATATCATTTCCCTGAAGCTGTACATGTTCATAGTTTTCATTTAAATGGCCTGATCTTAGAGAATTTTAGGTTTGAATCTTTGAAAAAAGTTAGGTCAGGATTTGGTACTTTTAGAAATTCTTTCTCATATTTAAGGATTAGTTTAAGTTATTTACATATTCAGAATCATGGTGGAATTTCTAACAAGTTTGATGTTGGAAGTTTTGTGAATGGATGAGAAATGAGTGAGTTACAGGGATCCTGGCTGGAGGTTGAAGATGAAGTTCATTTGTATTGTATATTTATGGTTTCATTTTAGTTAACGGATGTATAGCCACCCCAGTGGTAAGGCATCGTGCGTTTCATGTCAAGGGCGTGGGTTCAAGCCCCAGCGCTGCCACTTTTTGTTATTTCTCAAACATTTTCTTTCTTTTTTACCACAAGCCAGCGCATGGGCCCTGAGTCACTAGGCCTCATCATTTTCACTTCATCATACCCCTCATCTCGCTTGTTCCAGCAGGCCCCTTTTATTTTTTTTATTATATTTCTTTGGCTGATTAAAAAATGTTAATGGGCCAGACTGAAAACTATTTTTCCTAACAAACTACCAAATTCCATTTCAAACCCCCTGACTTTTATTTTCATATTTTATTTTATTTTTTTCTTTATTATTTTTATTATTATTATTAATATTATTATTTTTATTAATAAAAAATCCAAAAAAAAATATTAGTTTATTTATTTATATATCTAATATATTTATATTCACTTATATTTTATTCCTTTAAAAAACAAAAAGACAAAAATATTTTCTTAAACAAACTTAATTTATTTTTCTTAATAAATTAATAATTAGATTTAGGTTTAATTATTTTATCTTTTTTAATTAAAATCAACTTAGAATTTAGGTTTTCTTTTAATTAATTAATTTCCATATTATTTTGATTAAACTTAAACCCTTTTCTAAAAAACCCTAAAAATGCTTTCTAATTTAATTTCTTTTCTTAACTAATTTAGGTTTAACTTTGTTAATTTAGTTAATTATTTCTTTTAGTTAATTAGGTCAAAGCTCAACCCTTTCCTCAAAAACCAAACAAAAATCCATTTCTTTTCCATTTACATCTTTGCACATTATATTTATTCATTTCTTGTACATTATTCAATATGGTTGTAATAGATAATTAGGTTTAAATTCTTGCAATCCCCATTTGTAAATTTGTATACCCCATCCCCAAATGATGTAATAGCGTATTAAATTTACTTTCCGCAATTTATCGCTTTCATATAAATGCTAGTAATTAGGGTTTGTATGGAAAGATAAAAATCAATAAGTAGATAACCCTAATCCAAGATAAACAATACATGCAAATCAAACACACTATCCACACATGCACCCTTAGGATAATTCCACTTGTTGCCCTACAAAAATGGTCATGTTATGAATGTGAGATGTCTTAGCAAAAACAATAAAAAACATACAAGATCATAGTCCCTCGATGACGCTTCAAATGTTGCCTTTCAAATGATTTTAGTCCTTCCAAGAGAAATACTAAGACATCTTACAACATTGCTATCATGACTATACGATGACCCACGCCCGTCCCTTTACATCCAAAGATAAAGCTTCTTACCAATCAATGGTGAGATAGTAATATCAAAGGAAGAAAGAAATGAACAAAAGACTTTTGAGTAGTAGAGACGTTCTTAGTTGCTTGCTCACTTGCAAAACAAACACCAAACACTTTCAAAAACTAACTTTCAAAACATGAAATATTTTCAAAAGTCCAACACATTGTATAAGTTCTTACGAAATGAGAACCATTACAAAGTTTTCCTAAACGAAGGCGTCTTTTCAAAAAAATATTTTCAAAACCACCACAAAGCACATTTTCAAACAAAGCAAGTGATCTAGCAAGCAACTAAGAGCCCGTAGATAAATATGGGTGAAAAGGGTGCTAACACCTTCCCTTTTCATAATCTACCCCCCGAACTCAAGAAATAATTTCAAAGGTCTTTCCTGTTCTTTTCCACCTTTCCTTTTGGATAAAAGAAAATTCAGTGGCGACTCTTACTAACCGCAACAATTGCGATCAAACGCAAAATATCCCAAGTTAGTTCTCCCACCGTATTACAGAACTGGCGACTCTACTGGGGAAAAACTTAAAAGTGAGGTTACCTTAGGGCTAGATCACCTTTATTTGCTTTCATTGTTAGACTTTCTTTCTTTGCATTTTGGTTCCTTGTTTGGGCTTGTTTTGATCCTCTACCCGGATTTGCGATACCTTGTAGGTAAGCAGCAATACGTTGTGAAAACTGTGTGGGGTATACTGACATGGTCCAAGCAATAGCTACATTAGTGTGATACATTTATGGGTACCGGTAGCCCTTGAGTAGTCAAGTAGAATACGGGGCAGCTGTATGGTGTCATGAAACACTAACTAATTTTAGAACCTTTACTTGACCAAATTGGCCATTAGGAAGTAGTGAGATAGTCAACTTTGGTGCAGTCTGAAGTTTGTTGATACTCGATACTACGCTCATTGAGATCGGACTTCTCGGAAAATTTCGGTCGCCATGAAAGAGGCTTGCGCTGAATCAATGCCCGATAAGAAAGATCAGTGATATTGAGACCCCTTAGAACCAAATTACTATTTCTAAGACAGGTTTGAGCCAACTAAAATTCAAGAGGGTACTTACCTATAAGACTCCATGCAAGCCTAAACCTAGGGACTTGTTTTCCTTGTGTGTATATGTTTACTTGTACATAATATCATAAAAATCATAACATCATAAGCATTCTCACTAACCTTTTCAAGGATTATTGGGATTTATCTTTGTTCTGTTTTGTAGGACATGGCTTCCATCCGCAGGAATACTATCCAAGTCAATCTCGTAAGTATTCATTCTCAACTCAAAGAGTTAGCATCGAGGGTCCCTGATAATTCTTCATTCACCAAAAGCCATGGCGGCCTCTTAAACTTGGTTACCTCGAACACTAATGAAGATATGATGAAGGTTCTTTTCTAGTTCTTTGATCCTCTACACCATTGCTTTACTTTTCCCGATTATCATCTTGTACCTACTATGGAAGAATTCTCTCAACTCTTGAGGATTCATATTCTCAATCAACTACCTTTCAGTGGTACGGAAAGAGATCCAAGACCTGAAGAGATTGCCCGAGCGCTACACTTGCAACAATCTGATATCACGACTAACTAGGAAACAAGGAGTGGTGTCGAAGGGTTCTTATCCAAGTTCTTGTTTGAGAAAGCTCGAAATTATTGGAACACTTTGGACTTACAAGCTTTTGAAGAAATCTTGGCCCTTTGTGATACGATGGAAGAACCGACTGTTTAATATTGGTTTTGCATTTTGTATTCGCAAATGTTGCGGTAAGCAAGAGTCGTCGCCGACCTTTCTTTTATCCAACAAAGGAAAGGGTGAAAAGAACAGAAAAATACCTTTTTCAAGATTTTGAGTAAAGGGGGTAGATTATGGAAAGGGAAGGTGTTAGCACCCTTTCTATCCGTGGTTTTCCATGGGCTCTTAGGTACTTGCTCATTTTTTAAAATTGTTTGTGTTTGTGTGTTTTGAAATATTTTTGTTTGCTTTATGGTAACTCTCGTATCAGTCCTCAAGAGTGTGATAAAGCGTTTTTGAAATTAGTTTTTGAAGAGTGTGTAAGTGTGAAAACTTAGGTTTGAGCAAGTACTTAAAAGTAAATTAGAAAACTTAGGTCTGAGAGTGCATGATGCGCGCTTGGGAGTGTACTATACTGGATCTGCAAGAAGTAAATTAGAAAACACAAAATGTTGGACCTGGGACTCGAACCTAGGTCCTCTCCCTTCCAGCATGCTTCATTTGCCATCTGAGCCAAGTGGTCATTCGTTATATGAAGCAAACATAAAATAATATAACCAAAAATAAATGCCCAGAATAATTTTTTTCACAAAAGCGCACGCTGTTTCAAATGGCCCAACCATGTCATGCCACGCCATCATCTTCTTCAGCCGTCCGTTGTTTTAGCTCATGGACTTTTACCTACGGACAGTGTCCGTCACTAAAACCATGCACATTTCAAAAATTCAAAACAGGAAATATAAATCCAATTCAAGGTCATGGATCAATAGGGTTTGATCCTCTGAGCATGATGGTGTCCTTTATTAGGATCAATTGTACCCGCATCTGAAAGCCCTAAAACGAACCTTTAAACCCTAACAATGGCAGGTTATTAAATATGCATAAAAATTGGAAATTAACCATTCAAAAAAGTTCTAAATGCTCATACAAACAATAATTCATAATCAAAATATATTTCTAATGCGTGTATGATCAAAATCGATTTCAAGAAATAATGTGCAAACTGTTATGATGTAAGTGACGATTCTGGGTGCTTTGATGCGTGTGAGTGATGTTGTTAGCTTCAGAACGTCCCCATGAATGGATTTCAAGCGTCAAAACTCCTTGAATCCCTCTGCAAATGTCAATCCGATTGCCACTTTTTGTGAAAAAATTGGAACTTTTGTGTGTGTTCTATGCGGCCAATCCTCATCTTTCTGGTCTAGAAATGTTATGCATATATACTAGGATGCATTAGGGTAACAAAATTGGACTAAATCTTGGAGCTTTATGTAGAAAAGATATAATTTGCCTATGGGATTTTAAGTTTCTAAACTTGGCCAAAACATGATTTTTATTTACAATCAACCCTTGCACGAAATCATGGCTTGCTCAACAGATCTTAGACTCATTATGTGATCATAAAACAAATCTTTGGATTTTATTTCATTATTTCACTAGTTTATTTGATTTATTATGATTTAAATGAATAAAAATTCAAATAAATAAAAACAAATCTCATAAAAATAAAATAATGGATTTAAATATCTTAAATAAGTCCATGGATATGTTTGAGATCCAAAGCCCACGCCTATTAGTCCAACAGATCCAATTTGCTCACATTGACTTTTGTGCATTTTCCTAAAATTGGTCAACTTTGGCAATGCATATCTTTCTCAATTTTAACCATATGAAAGTGTTCTTTGACTTTTTAGAGAGCTTAGGATGTCCTCTAAACATCACTTTTGTTTTCATCTCAATTGGATCTTCCATGTTCATGTAAGGAGCTTTAACCCAAAAGGTGTTTTAGTTGACTTTTTGAAAGGACCTATAATGTATGAACTTTTATCTTTTTATTGAGGCATTTCTTGAACTTAAGGGATTAAGAGAAGTTGTAGGGAATTTGATTCTATTCAAAATGGGACTTTGAGGAAAACTTTCTGATAAAGTATGAGAAAGTTATGCCTGGTCAATGTTTGGTTGACTTTTCCTATAGAAACCCTAATTTGCCACTTTTGACTTTTGATGAGTTAGGAGCATTTCTTGAGGAATCATGATCAAACCTTGATCAAATGATAGATAATACTTCAAAATGTTGATGTTGACCAAAAATCTTGAAGTTTGACTGTATTTGGGTCACAGTTGACTTTTGACCTAGTACAATCGATTTCTAAGCATTTGAGCAGTTGACTGAGCAAACTTATTATTCAAGGCATGAAATTTGGCATGGATGATCTTGAGGACATATTAAAACAATGGAGAACGTTTTGGATCCTTGGGACTCACATATCTTGCTTAAAATTGAAATGCTAGTTGAGGTTTGTTGCCTTAGGAGGAGAATTTGCCTAGTCAATTCTTAGTCGTCCTTGAACAATTGATGACCACTAGAGGCATGTATTGAGTGAAAGTGGGAGGGAAAATTTTGGGGTACAACACCCTTCTCATCTATGGAATGGTTTTGTTTCCAAACCCTGACCAACTTATAGATGTAAATGCTGTCAAAATCTTCATGTCTCGCAATCTAGTGCCTACTTTGTTGGGAGATATCCTACATTCTCTTCACTCTCGCACTATGAGGAAGAGAGGGATCCTCATGTGTTTCACTCCTCTATTGGCTAGATGGTTTATTTTGCATCTTCACCAGTCTGTGTTGAAGAATGAGCAAGGTTTGAGATGGTCCCATAGGCTGATGATGCTCAGACATTCGGATATTCATTGGTATTCTTGATCCTTGGAGAACGTTACTATCATCGACCATTGTGGGGAATTCCCTAATGCCCCTTTTCTTGGCATTAGGGGAGGTATCACTTACAACCCTTGCTTATCCTTATGACAGTTTGGGTATGCCCAAAGAGATGGTCCTCATGATATGCTCATCAAAGGAGTGGTGTTCGACTACGAGAATGACAATCAAAGCTACCGTCAAAGGTTTGTACGAGCTTGGAGGATGGTAAACAAAGTGGATAGTAAGATTCCGGGACACAATAATTCTATTCCACTTGAACCTTATCTTAGGTGGTTACGAGCTCGTGCTTAGAAGCTCGTGATGCTTTATCCATCCATCTTACCAGTTATCATGGAGCCTGTGGTTGAAGGAGATATCCTGTACACTGTCCTCCATCCTGAAATGCCTACTTCTCTTGAAGACTTGCAAAAAGGTTGGATTCAGCTAAAGGAAGAACGAGATACCTTTGAGGATAAATTCTACGCTAGTGAGAAAAGGGTTTTGGAGCTTACAAAGCAACTACATGAAGAACAAAGCTTGAACACCTACATTGCGCCAAAGAGGATGCGTTCGACCTTTTTATCTTAGATATATATTTTGTAAGCCCAAGAGGCATGACTTAATCATTTTGAACTAATTAATGAAAATTGACGTTTGTTTATTATTTGTCTATACAAATTTAAATTTCATAAATCCTTGAAATCATTTGCATACATATCTTCCATGCATCATAACATAACGGGTTTTCTACGACAGGTTTCCTTATCTTTCTGTTGTTTATTTCAGCAAGATGGATATCGAGAAAACAGTGAAATACCTACAATCACAAAACTCCTAATTTCAAGAGAAAAGCTTTAGTCAACATGGGTAGAATATTCAGAGAGTTCGTCTTCCAAATACCGATAGTGGAAGACTCGTCAGAGGAAGATGAGAATCAGATTGGAGAAGCAAGGAGTACCCAGGCTGGGTGTATCAATAATCAAGCTCCCGATGATGAAGATTATTTTGACAAGCAGTATCCTCCTGCCGATGTTAAGTACAAGCAGCTAAAAGACATATTGAAGGCCATTGAGATTCAAGCCGTCCACGGTTTGGATTTTGATGATTTGGGTTTAATATATGGGGTTGTCATTCCCCACAAATTGAAGATACCAGTCTTTGCTAAATACAATGGGGTTTCTTGCCCAAAACTTCACCTAAAGTCTTATGTGCGCAAAATTCAACCGCACACCGCCGACAAGAAACTTTGGGTTCACTTCTTTCAAGAAAGCTTGGCTGGGACGCAACTAGAGTGGTTTTACCAATTTTATGGTTCCTTATCCTTACACGGGAAGACTTAGCCACCTCTTTCTACCACTAATACTAGTATAATTCCGACTTGGCGCCAACAAGAGTTCAGTTGCAAGACATGAAAACGGGGAAGAATGAAGGGTTCAAAGAGTACGCCCAAAAGTGGTGAGACCTTGCCAGTAGGGTTCAACCACCTTTGACTGATAGGGAGCACATTGATATGTTTATGGGCACTTTATCTGGTCCATTATTTAACTTATTGGTTGGTTGTTCTTCATCCGGTTTCACCGAGCTAATCTTAACCGGTGAAAGGGTTGAAAGCGGCATCAAAAGCGGGAGATTCCCATAGCATCTTCTTTCGGTTCTAATCATGTAAAAAACCATTAACCGCGATGAAAGATACCAATGTTATGTATGAGAAAAGGCCTCGTACCAAGAAGGATGACTGTCCATTTGTTAATGTTGTTCGGATTTCCAATCCAACTCCTGCTCAAAGACCATCGGCCAACCATCAACTATTTTAGGCTCCACCAAGACAATTCACAAGAATAGGCATGTCTCTGTCCCAAGCCTTACAACACCTACTAAAGGTTAATTTGGTGACACTGCGTGATCCTCCGGCCAATCCAGATACCTCTTCACCCAAATACAATCTGAATGCCAAGTGTGCATATCACTCAAATAGTCCCGGGCATGAGACTAACCAATGCTTGGCACTGAAGAATAAAATTCAGGACTTAATAGAAAACAAGACCATTGAATTTGACCCTCCTCCAACTTCGAATGTAATCATCTCTCCTATGCCAAATCATGGCAAGGGTGTCAATGCTGTTGAATATACCGTTTTTGTTTCCTCCGTTGAAGACTTGACTACTCCATTAACCACTATCAGAAAGAATCTGTTGAAAGCCGGGATTTTCCATGGCTCTTTGAAGGATTGTGATTGTTGTGCCAAACAACTCAATGGAAGCAAATGGCTGAAGGAAGGAATTCAACGCCTGATGAATAACCATGAGATCCTATTTGAGAAGACTCCGTCCTCCAAAATTTTGACCAATAAGATCGAAGACCTCTCCATCATAACTATCTCAAACAAGCCTCTTAGGATATCCTCCAAGGGTCCTATCAGGATTTCAAATGAACCTACTGTTGCTCCTCTGATAATTACCGTTCACGGACTAGTTCCGTACTCTTCCAACAAAGCAGTGCCATGGAACTATGGTGCTGAGGTGTTTTACCATGGGATAAAGAAAGATGCTTAGATTGAAGAAAGAAAAGCTGATGACATTGGTAACATAACTGGATCTAGTAAGGTGACCAGAACTGGGAGAATCTTTTCACCCAACATATCACCACCAATTGTTACAAAGGCGCCTGTCCGCATCACCGCTACTAAGCCTAGTACTGATACAAGGGGAAAGGAGAAAGTGGTTGAGCCATCTGAGATAGAAATACCTGGAAAAGACATTGCTGGAGGGGAACCTTCCGCTGGAGAAATGGATGAGATCTTGAAAATTATAAAAACGAGCGATTTCAAGATTGTGGAGCAGTTGGGGAAAACCCCTTCCAAGATTTCCATGTTATCTTTCCTACTTTGTTCTGATTCTCATGCTCGGGCGTTAATCAAATTCTTAAAGAAGGCACATGTCCCTCATGAGACCACAACTGACCAGTTTGAAAATTATGTGGCAAGCTTGATGGCCGACAATGGTCTGGGGTTCTCGGATGCTGATCTGACACCACTTGGAAAGAACCATAACAAAGCTTTGCATGTTTCTGTTAAATGTAAGGGGACTACCCTAGCACATGTTCTGGTCGACATTGGCTCTTCTTTAAATGTGTTATCCAAGGGTGCTTTGGACCATTTAGACTGTGAAGGACTAGTTTTGAAACCAAGTGATATTATTGTTCGTGGAGAGGTGGATCTCCCGATCAAGGTGGGCTCACAGATTTTCAACTCTACTTTCTACATCATGGATATCTGTCTTGCCTACTCCTGTTTGTTGGGTCGCCCTTGGATCCATGGAGCAGGGGAAGTAACATCAACTCTTCACCAAAAGCTCAAGTATCCGGTCAAAGGAAGGATTGTCACTGTCTGTGGTGAGGAGGTGTTCATGGTAAGCCACCTCAACTCTTTCAAATATGTGGAGATGGATGGAGAATTTATAGAAACCCCCTGTCAGGCTTTTGAAGTTGTGCCACCAATGATTGCTACTGCCAAATGTTCCTCTGATGTGTCCAAAGCTGTTAAGATCATGCCAAAGATGGTTTCGTTTAAAGATGCTCGTGCTGCAGTCCAAGAGGGAAGTTGTGATACTTCGGGGCAACTCCTCGAGATCCCATTCAAAGAAGAAAAATGTGGTTTGGGTTTCACTATCAAGGCTCAGAAAGAAGTGAGGCGCGCTCGCGCAGGGAAGCCCCCTCTCCGTATTGGAGGTCATGAAGTTAACGCTGTGGGTGATTCTGATGATCAATGTGCATTTGAAGAATGGGTATACCCTACTACAACAAAGCTAAACAATTGGAACGCAAAGGACTTCATTCCCATCTCTTTCGTTGAGGAGTAATTATTTGTTTATTGCTTTCATTTAATTCAAGAACATTTTGTCTGTAATATTAAACAATGAGTTTTAAGCCATGTGCCTGGCTTGGGGCACTATGGTCCATTTGTCAAGGGTTTTATTTATGTTCATTTTATCATATATAAATCATTGGACTTTTGCATTCAAATCTTTGTACTCATTATCTTTCTTTTTTCTTCAAATACGTTTTTCAAAATAGCCATGTATCTTACATACACACACACACACACACACTCTTGCAGGTCCTCATCCACTCTGGAACTCATTGCCAATGACTCTACTATTGCCGACTATGATTTCAAATGTCCAATTAACCAAGCCGAAGATGAAGGAGAGGAAGATTGTGAAATACCAGAAGAACTAGCCATACTTCTATTACAAGAGGAAAAAGCTATTCGGCCGCACGAAGAGTCAGTTGAAGTCATCAATCTGAGTACCGAGAATGATAAGAAAGAGGTCAATATCAGTGCTAACCTGGAAAGCAGTGTCAAAGGAAGATTGGTTCAGATGTTTCATGACTATGTGGAAGTGTTTGCTTGGTCGTATTAAGATATGCTAGGGTTGGATACCGACATTGTAGTTCATCATCTTCCAGCAAAGGAAGATTGTCCTCCATTCAAACAAAAAGTTCGTCGCATGAGGCTTGACATGTCTGGAAAGATAAAAGCTGAAGTGATGAAACAATTTAATGCAAGATTCCTAGCTGTGACATCTTATCCCCAATGGGTTGCAAATGTAGTGCCAGTACGGAAGAAATACGAAAAAGTTCGTATGTGCATAGATTATATGGATCTGAATAGGGCAGGTCCCAAGGATGATTTCCCTCTACCTCATATTGATGTCTTAGTCGATAACACTGCTAAGCGTAAAGTCTTCTCTTTCATGGATGGTTTCTCTGGCTATAATCAAATTAGGATGGCTCCTGAAGACATGGAGAAGACCACTTTCGTTACGAAATGGGGCACATTTTACTACAAGGTCATGCCGTTCGGGTTTAAGAATGCATGGGAAACATATCAGAGGGCTATGGTAGCTTTGTTTCATGACACGATTCATCATAAAATAGAGGTATATGTAGATGATATGATTTCCAGGTCACAAACTGAGGAAGAACATCTCAATCACTTATACAAGATTTTTGAGAGGCTAAAAAAGTACAAGTTGAGGTTGAACCCTAACAAGTGCACATTTGGAGTACGATCTGGAAAGCTTCTAGGTTTTGTTGTCAATGGCAAAGGCATCGAAGTCGATCCCACAAAGGTAAAGGCCATCCAAGAAATTCTAGTCCCCCACTCTGAAAAGGAGGCTAGAGGATTCTTGGGTCGTCTTTACTACATAGCCCGCTTCATATATCACTTAACAAGTACTTGTGAGCCAATCTTCAAACTTTTGAAGAAAGATCAAGTAGTCAGATGGAATGATGAATGTCAAGCTTCCTTTGATAAAATCAAGGAATATCTGCAAGAACCTCCTATCCTCATGCCTCCAGTTGAAGGAAGACCCTTGATCATGTACTTGACAGTGATAGAGAATTCTATGGGGTGTGTTTTGGGCCAACATGACGAATTTGGCCGAAAAGAGCATGCTATTTACTACCTGAGTAAAAAGTTTACCGACTGTGAAACCAGATCTTCACTACTGGAGAAAACTTGTTGCACTCTGGCATGGGCTACTCACCGGTTAAGACAATATATGTTAACTCATACCACTCTAATGATTTCTAATATGGACCCTATCAAGTACATCTTCGATAAACCCGCTCTTTCCAGACGGATAACTAGATGGCAAATGGTCTTGACTGAGTACGATATTCAATACACAATGCAAAAAGCCATCAAAGAAAGTGTATTAGCAGATCATTTGGCCCATCAAGCTATTGGTGATTATCAGTCTATGAACTTTGACTTCCCGGATGAGAATATCATGCTAGTGACCAACTGCGTGAAACTTGGACCATATGACGGACCTGAACAAGGATCCCGATGGACTATGGTCTTTAACGGCGCTTCCAATGCTTTGGGTAACGGAATTGGTGTTGTGATCATATCCCCTAAAGGTTGCCACACTCCTTTCACTTCCAGACTATGCTTCGATTGTACGAACAACATGGCTGAGTATGACACATGCATTATGGGTTTGGAAGATCCCATTGATTTGAGAATCAAGCATTTGAATGTGTTTAGGGATTCTTCTCTAGTGATTAGCCAAGTAAAAGGAAATTTGGTCACTAAGAACCCTAATCTCATCCCTTACAAGGAGCTTATGTTATCATTGATTCCTTACTTTGAAGAGGTCACTTTTGAACACTTCACTAGGGAAGAAAATCAGTTGGCTGACGCCTTGGCCATAATGTCTTCTATGTTCAAGGTCAGATGGGACAATGAAGCTCCTATGATTACCACTGAGAGATTCGACGAACCTTCACACTACTATGAGCTCGAGACTGATACAGAAAAGCCATGGTACGATGAGGTGAAGAGATACCTAGAAGCACGAGAGTATCCCGAAGGAGCATCCATCAATGATAGAAAGTTCTTACGAAGATTTTCAGCCAAATTCTTCCTAAGTAATGGAATCTTGTACAAACTCAACCACTATTCTACTCTACTCCGATGTGTGGATAAGAAGGAGGCAAAGGAAATTATGGAAGACATGCATGATGGTCTCTTTGGGACTCACTCTAGCGGACATACTATGGCTAAGAAAATCCTGAGAGTTGGTTACTATTGGTCAACGATGGAGACTGATTGCCATCAACACTCAAGGACTTTCCACAAATGCCAAATCTATGCTTACAAGGTCCATGTGCCTCCTATCCCTCTGAATGTCATGACTGCTCCGCGACCATTTGCAATGTGGGGCATTGACATGATTGGAGAGATCAAACCCACCACTTCCAATGGACACCGCTTTGTTCTCGTCGCTATCGATTATTTCGACAAATGGGTTGAAGCCGCTCATTTGCCTCAGTCACCAAGAACGTGGTAGCCATATTCATCAAACATAACCTCATTTGCCGCTATGGTATCCTCTAAAGGATCATCATCGACAATGGGACTAACCTCAACAATGTTATGATCACAGAACTTTGCACTCAGTTTAAAATCAAGCATCACAATTCTTCTCCTTATAGGCCTAAAATGAATGGCGCAGTGGAAGCGTCCAACAAAAACATTAAGAAGATTATGAAGAATATGGTAGTGACCTACAAGGACTGGCATGAGATGTTACCATTTTCTCTTCATGGCTACCGTACTTCAGCTCGGACAACAACTGGGGAAACTCCCTTTTCTTTAGTCTATGGCATGGAAGCTGTTTTGCCAGTGGAAGTTTAGATCCCATCACTAGGGATTACGAATGAAGCAGGCCTAGGCAAAGACGAGTGGATTCAGACAAGATTGGATCAGTTGAACTTGGTCGATGAAAAGCAACTGACTGTTGTTTGTCATGGTCAGATGTACCAAAAACGTATGATCAAGGCTTTCAACAAAAAGATCAGGCCTAGAGTATATCAAGATGGTGACTTGGTAATAAAGCAGATCATTCTTCCACAAGGAAACCCCAGGGGAAAGTGGACTCTCACTTACGAAGGGCCATTTGTTGTCAAGAGAGTGTTCTCTGGCGGTGCCATGATGCTGACTACCATGGACGGTGAAGACTTCCCACATCCTGTGAACACAAACATAGTTAAAAAATACTACGCATAAGAGACCTGCTAGGTTGACACACCTAGGCAAAAATAAGGGCATCCTGGAAAACCAAAAGGTTTGGGAAAAAATTTGGGATATATGCAAAAGATTATACACCCGACAAGTTTAAAACCTGAAAGGGCGACTTGGGCAAAAATGGGTATCCTGGTGGGCTGAAAACCCAAAAGGGCGGTCCAGGCAAAAGTTAAGGATTGAAAGCGTATGACTATGTCCCGTGGGGTCACCACAGTCAACTTAATTACCAAGGTCCAAGTTCAAATGGTCCAACATCAATCCAATCAACTTCTGTCAACGGAAAGGGGCATTAAAAGACATTGGGGAAATAGTAGAGTTGGAATGCAATGAGATCATTTCCACATGGCTATTTGTTTTTGTTTTCAATTTTTGTTTTCCTTTAGAAGATTTCCTCTTACTAGGATCTCCATCTCTTTATACAAAAACGCCTATTCACGGGCAAAATATCAATACAAATATACTTTGAAGTGCAAACTTTTTGTTTTTGTTTTGAATGCAAAGTTGTCGAATGACTAAAATTGAACGAACATATGCATGTGAACATAATTAAAACTATTTGGCACATGTGTCCTACTAAGCATCAACAAGCATCTCTTTAATGTATATGGAATATCCCCATAGAATTATTTCATTAGCATTATCCCCACAAGGAAGGCTATAATAAAGCTTTCCCCAACGGAGTTTCCCACAGAGTCTCTTTACATAGGTTGATCTCCATCCAGAGTCTCAATCTCTTGACATCTCTCTCCATTTAAGTTGGTCCTAAAATAAGAAGCCTTGTGGATTTCTTCCTAAAGGAACTCACCTCATCAGCAGTTCATCAAGTATTCATCAACATGGTTTATTTCCACAACAGGGTTTATTCCCCTAACAAACAACATAGAACAAACAATGAACAACAAAATTCCCCAGCATAGTCTATCCTCTCCAGCTTGAGTTTTCCTTTCATACTATTAAGAGGGCCACAACCCCTAATCTCCATTGAAGTCGCCAACAAAGCCTTTGCTATCTCCAAAAGTTGTTGTGAAGCCTAGAATCCGACTAGATGACAGTTTTAACTTCAGTAATTTGTTGTGAAGCCTGGATCCGACCAGATAGCAATCAACTTCATTCTTTCAAAATACTATGAAGCTTGGACTCAACCAGATAATATTACAACTTTCAAATACTGTGAAGCCTGGACCCGACCAGATAATAGTACAACTTTCAAAATATTGTGAAGCTTGGACCTGACCAGATAATAGTACAACTTTTAGATACTATAAAGCCTGGACCCAACCAGATAATAACACAACATTAAGTCATTATGAAGCCTGGACCCGGCCAGATAATAGAAAAACCTTTCAAATACTATGAAGCCTGGCCCCGACCAGATATTAATACAAATTTCAAATGCTATGAAGCCTGGACCAGACCAGATAATAGTGAAACTTTTCAAATACTATGAAGCCTGGACCCGACCAGATAATAGTATAACTCTCAAGATAACATGAAACCTGGACCCGACCTGATAATAGTGTAACTTCTCCAAGTACTTTGAAGCCTGGACCTGACCAAATATTAGTTTTAACTCTTCAAGATATTGAAGAACCTGGACTCAACCAGACAAGGGTTTAACTCCTTTTCCCCGATAGAGTTTGCCTCTACCCCAGTGAGTTACCGTGAAGCCTGGATCCGACCAGATATCAATTCAACTTCATATTTTCAAGTAAGTTATTATGAAGCCTGGATCCGACCAGATAGAAATTCCCCTCAAAAGTTTGTTGTGAAGCTTGGAATCCGACCAGATAATAACTAGTTCCAAGCAAGTTGCTGTGAAGCCTGGACCCGACCAGATATCAGTTCAACTCTATCTCTTTAGACAAGTTTATTGTGAAGCCTGGAGCCAACCAGATAGCAATTAATTTCATCCACTTTAAAAAATCTGCGAAGCCTGGATCCGACCAGATAACAGTTCAATTTCATGAAATTTTCTGCGAAGCCTCAAATTCGACCAGATAACGGTTAATTTATTCTTCCCTATTAGGTTATTGTGAAACCTGGAATCCGAACAGATAGCAGTTGACTTCCTCATCCTCAGCAAGTTGGTATGAAGCCTGGACCCGACCAGATAACAACTAACATTCAAGAGATGATCCCCGGTGAAAGCATTCTTTTAACAAAATTTGAAGATATGTATATTCTTCATCCCCAATAGCAATTCGGGATTCAGCTTCCCATAACTCCTCAGCAGTAGTCAGAGATTTATTTTCCAGGACAAATATGCATCCCACATTCATACATCATAGCATATATATACGAAACGCATTTAGCATAATATCATTCATCTCGAGAACACAATGCATACACTACTAAAAAAATGACATTTGATAAAAGGTTTTTACACCAGGTATCAAAATATATGATGTAAAAAATAAAATTAAAAACATTTTACATCAGGTATTTATTTGCAATGATATAAATAATATGAAAACAAATATTTTTCGCTATCTATTACATTGGGCCATTTAATCCACCGATGTAAAAGGTTTCGTGAAAAAAACACGGTGGCATTTTTGTAAAAAAGAAACCAGGTGGCAGAATTGTAAATAAAAAACTGGCCAAATATTACATCGGTCCCTGCAGTCCACCGATGTAAAAAGTCCATGGCAGATTGGTAATATAAAAAATATATTAAAAACCTTACATCGGGGCATTCTAAAAACCGATGTAAAAAAACATCAACGCCCGAACCTTACATCGGGCCATTCTTTAAACCGATGTAAAAAACTACCTTACATCGGGCCTTCTGTAAACCGATGTAAAAAACATCAGCGCCAGAACCTTGCATCAGACTAGTCTAAAAACCAATGTAAAAACATCAACCGCCCGAAACCTTACATCCGCCCGAACCCCTAAATGAAAATTATTTCGTCACTGTTCAACTTCTCTCGCCTACGTCACCGTTCCGCCCCCGTATCGCCCATGCCGCTCCGCCATCTCGCCTACACCGCTCCTCATAGATTTTACGTCTCCTCGCCACTGGCTGCATGAAGATATCCTTCGTCGTCCATTCGCCGTCCGTTTCGTCATCCGTTTGCCGTCTTCGAAACATCCTCCGCCGTCCAACTATGATTCCGGTACGAAACTTTCTATTTTGTTCAACTTCATTGAATATCTAGAAATTGGTTGAAAGTTTATATAGAATTATTTCCAAGATGTTGGCTTCTAGGTTGAAGAGGGTCATGGGTAAGTTGATATCTCAATGTCAAGCAACTTTTGTATTCCAAAGACAAACATTGGTGTTTTAGTTTCTAAGAATTATATATACAAAAAAGTTTTTAAGATATTTTTGTTTCTTTGTTTGTTACTGAGATTCATTATAAAAAATTAGAAGTACATAGAAAAATAATTAGAAGATTATACTATGAATCCATTACTTTGTTCATATATGTTTTTTAATTACTAAACTATTTATTATTATTAGAGAGGTTAATTAAGTCTAATTAGTTATAAATATTATATATTTTGTATAAAGTTAAGAATATAGTACATGTTGTGTATAATTAGGCATTCTTTTTCATTAGAGAAATTGTCTATTTAGAAACCTCCGAAAAAAGCGTTAATGGTCCTCTCAGAAACACACAGTTTATCTTTAACCTATCAAACTTAATAGAGTTATCACCTTGCCATTGAAATTTGATTCTATTTTTCTTTCTCCGCGAAGCAGCGCAACTTGGAATCTCTGAATCTCCGTGAAGTAGCGCAGCCGCGGGCACACTGTTCGTCAGACCTTCCTCCGTGTGAACATAGTTATGGATCGTAGTTGGATGAGAGCTAATCAATTAAGTGATGAGTACGAACATGGAGTGATGGAATTTCTACAGTTTGCTGAAAGTAATGATGAAAAAAGTCTTCCTACGCTTTTTCTGTCCATGTGTTCGTTGTGCAAATATAGAACCAAAACGTAGTAAGAAAGAAATCATGGATCATCTAATTTGTGTAGGGATTTGTTAAAGTTATACATAATGGATATGGCACGGTGAAGTAGTAGCAAAGTCAAACGTGTCTCAAAGAGATGATGTTAGTGTAGAAATGGATGATCGTCTAGAAGACATGATGCGTGATATTGGACAAGATTCGTTTAAGAGGGCACATACATATGATACTATATGCAATGACAAGGATAAACCATTGTACCCGGGATGCAAAAAACTTACACGTCTTTCAGCCGTGTTAAAATTATTTAATCTGACGGCAAAGAATGGGTGGACTGACAAAAGTTTTACCGAGTTGCTTGAATTGTTGACGGAAATGCTTCTAGAAGGTAATGTAATGCCAAGTCGTTATTACGAGGCGAAGAAAATATTGTGTCCGATGGGTTTGGAGTATGAAAAGATACATGCGTGCCCTAATGATTGCATATTATATAGAAAAGAGTATGTAAACTATAATCATTGTCTGAAGTGCAAGGCTTCATGCTACAAAAAGAAAGATGGTGAATCAATTAATGATGAGGTGGTCAAAAAGGGTCCTCCTGCGAAAGTGGTATGGTACCTACCCATAATTTCAAGGTTCAAGAGATTATTCGCCAATGCAGATGACGCAAAGAATCTTAGATGGCATGCAGAAGAAAGAAAATATGATGGACAAATTCGTCATGTAGCTGATTCTTTGCAATGGAAGAAAATAGATTCTTTGTTTCCAAATTTTGTCAAAGAGTCGAGAAACCTTAGACTTGGACTTGCTACTGATGGAATGAATCTGTTTGGTAATCTGAGTACTAACCATAGTTCTTGGCCTGTTCTCCCAATGATTTACAACCTATCTCCTAGGCCGTGCATGAAGCGTAAATATATTATGTTATCGATGATGATATCGGGCCCAAAACAACCAGGAAATGACATAGACATTTATCTAAGTCCACTGATTGATGATTTAAGAGTGTTGTGGGAGGAAGGGGTGGATGTTTTTGATGTGTATTCTGGCGAATAGTTCAATATGCGTGCCATGTTGTTTTGCACCATCAACGATTTTCTGGCATATGGTAATTTGTCTGGGTATAAAGTTAAAGGGAATAAGGCGTGTCCTATATGTGAAAAAGACACTTGTTACCATCAGCTTGAAAAAGGAAACAAGACCGTTTATCTCGGGCATCAAAAATTTCTAAAACGTTATCATCCATATCGTAGATTGCAGAAAGCTTTCAATGGGGAACAAGAGCATGGTGTTGCTCCAAAGCCCTTTTCTGGAGAGGAAGTTTATCAGCGACAACAGGGACTTGATGCTATCTTTGGAAAGTACCAAAAACGATCTACTGTGAAAAATGTATGGAAAAAGAGATCGATTTTCTTCGATCTTCCATATTGGTCTAGTCTTGATGTAAGACATTGTATTGATGTGATGCACGTGGAGAAAAATGTATGCGATAGTGTAATCGAAACACTTCTCAACATTCAAGGCAAGAAAAAAGATGGTATTAATGCTCTTCTGGATTTGGGTTTGATGGGTATACGAGAAGAGTTAACTCCACAATATATAGGTAACAAGACATATTTGCCTCCTGCATGCTACACTTTGTCTAAAAAATAGAAAACAAGTTTTTGTGAGTGTTTACAAAGTATCAAAGTGTCGCATGGTTACTCATCAAATGTCAAGAGGCTTGTATCAATTAAAGATCTTAAATTAGTTGGCTTAAAATCTCACGACTGTCATGTCTTAATGCAACAACTACTACCATTGGCTATTCGTGGGATATTGCTTAACAACGTCAGGAAGACTATAACTAGGTTATGCTTATTTTTCAATGCAATTTGTTGTAAATCCATTGATCCACTAAAGTTAGACGATTTGGAAAATGAGGCTGCAGTTATCTTGTGCCAATTAGAGATGTATTTTCCTCCTTCATTTTTTGACATTATGGTTCACTTAATTGTTCATCTAGTAAAGGAGATTAGATTATGTGGTCCAATTTTTTTACGGTGGATGTATCCAATATAGCGATACATGAAGATTCTAAAAGGGTATACAAAAAACCCACACCGTCTGGAAGCATCGATTATTGAGAGGTACATTGAAGAAGAAGCAATTGAGTTTTGTTCTAACTATTTGTCACGAGTGGATGTTGTAGGAGTTCCCATGTCTCGTCATGATGGAAGATATGAGGGTGTGGGTACACAAGGTTTAAAAGTCAAGATCTTAAGTATTGATGTAGTTGTTCAAGCGCATTTGTATATATTGAATAACATAGATAAAGTTCAACCTTACTTATCTGCTCACAAAAGCATCATAAAGAAAAAGTACCCCAAGATAAATGAAAGAGGGTTGTTAAAAGAGCATAATAAGAGTTTCTCTGAGTGGGTTTAAAGAAAGAATTGCTAATGAAGATAGTGTTTCTAATACAATTAAGTGGTTGTCTTATGGGCCTAAATGTAACATAATAACTTGGAGTGGATATGATATTAATAAAAACCTCTTTTTATACAAAGTCAAAGGATGACCGTAGTACCACGCAAAATAGTGGGGTAATGATTGTGGCCGAGTCCATGCACTTCTCTAGTGCTAAAGATAAAAACCCGGTTATGGCATCTACACCGTACTTTGGGGTGATTGAAGAGATTTGGGAAGTTAATTATGTTGTGTTTAAAGTTCCTGTATTTAAATGCAAATAGATTGATATCAATAGTGGTGTAAGAATCGATGAATTTGGAGTTACACTGGTTGATCTTAGCAAGTTAGCTTATGAGAACGAACCATTCATCATGGAATCTCAAGCAAAACAAGTGTTTTATGTCACAGATCCTTCTAATAAAAAGTGGTCAGTGGTTTTACAAGGAAAGGTCCATGATAGTGATGAAAATCATGATGAGAATCTTGATATTTCTGAAACTCATCCTTTCTCAACAAATGTGACTACATTCATTGAAGAAAATGAAGAGGATGATGTGCATGCTATTCGCATAGACCATGAAGAAGGGATATGGGAGGACTAGTAATATTTTTTGTATAAGTTAATTCCACGTTACTTTATTTTCTAATTGTTTTTATTTTGTGCTTAATTTTATTTCTAATTGTTTTTATTTTGTGCTTAATATTATTTCTAATTATTTTTATTTTGTGTAAACAGATACATGGGTGATTCAAACGACAACCCTTATTCATCTAGTAACCCCAATAAAAGAAGAGTTAGAGGTCCCACTTTCATGACACAAATTGACAAAGTTCATCAAATAGGTGAAAAGATAAATGTCGAGTTTAATGCAAGAACCTATGAATGTATTGGTGTTGGTAAAAATGTTACACATTTCAAGAGTTATATAGAATGTCTTGCTCGGTAGTAATGTAGTATTATGAAAAATGATTGGAAAGAAGTAGATGAAGGCGTAAAAGAAGCTATTTGGACTGATATTCAGGTATTTTAAATACAATACTTTATTATATTTTATAATCATATACTAATTAAAAACATATGACATATACTATATTTGTAGGCTCATTTTACTATTCCAGAATGTAAAGATCCAAAGAAGGATATGTTGAAGAAAGAATGGATTAAATATGCGGGAGAGCGATAGAGAGGTTTTAAGACACAACTCACAGATAGATATATTAATCATCCCATAAAAAATGATCCTCCTCCATATGTCAAGTATAACTTTATTACGGAAGACGCATGGAAAGATTTTCTCAAGATTCGAGATACCCCTGAATTTAAGGTTAGTAGGAGTTATATGTTTTTGTATGCATAACATTTTTATTATATTTAGTGATTAATTACTTGTTTGAGTTTATAATAGGAAAAAAGTCAAAAGGGTAAGGATAATGTGGCTATGAATGTATACCCACACTTATTGTCTCGTGGAGGGTATCGCTTGCTTGAGGAGAAAATTATGAAATAAAAGTCATCATCGAGAGATAATTCCACATTAGATGATAATGGTAGTCCATCTCCACCATCACGCCATGAGTTATGGAAGAGAGCACAACAAAAGAAAGGAGGAGAATACACATCAAAATCTACATAAGAGGTTGTTGGAAAAATTGTAACTAAACAATGAAAAATTATTCAAGTATCATTATATTTGTGATTGATTAATTGTTGTTTTCGCATTTTTTAGGATTCTCTAGTTCAAGAAGCTGAAAAGGGTGCAATTGTTCCGGATGGACGTAACGATATCTTAACTTTAGCCATTGGAACATTTGAGCATGAAGGTCGTGTTCGTGGTGTTAGAAAACGCCATAAACAAAGCACTTACTTTGGAAGGTCACGTCAACATATTGACGTAAATGAACAACTTGCAACATTAGACACAAAACTTAGAGCTGAACTTGAAGAAAAGTTAGTTGAAGAGCATAAGATGTTTCAACAATAATTAATGGAGAAACTTAAGTCTATGGGTTTATCACAAAGCATAAATGATATTAAATTCATTGAAAAAATGGAAATTATCGATGGAAGCGAAAAAGGAAGTTGTTCAACTGTAAAAGGAAGCACAAAAGGAAGCACAAAAGACGTGGAAGTTGATGATGTTCAGAGATTGTTACTCATGGTTTTGAAAATGGATGATAACCATTTGGCAATACAATTAGGTCATTATGCGAGTGTCTCTAATTTTTATATTTCAGCTAAGTGTATCAGAGAGTTATTGGTGGGTTTAGGTTATTGGCTTGACGTGTCTATTCTGAAAATTTGGTGCACGTAAGTACATTTTATTGTTTTATTAAAGTAAATCTCTATTAATATGTTATATCTTTCATCACTTTGATTCTAATGTTTATTTTAAAATTATTCAGGTATATTCATCGTGTATGTCTTGAGAATTCCATTTCAGAATTATATGGATTTATGGACCCTGCTAGGTGTATTTATAATGATAATGGAGCGAAATCTCAAGAGGATGTTGAAAATTACGTACTAGAAAAGTTACGTGATGAAAACAGAGTGTGCCACTTACTACCATTAATTCATGGGTAAGAATTTTTATGAAATTGTGTTTTATATTATTTAATTTTGATAACATATATATTTTATGTGACTTTTTTGTTTCCACACACACGTACAGGAGACATTGGCAATTAATAGTCATGTGTCCAAGAGAAAATTTAGTTGTCGTATTTTGTTCACTTCATCGGGAAATTGACCAGAACACGAAGAAAATTATTACAAAGTAAGTTTATCTTTCATGTGACTTTCATTTACAACTAATAGTTATGTGATTTTTCATTGGCGAGTAAATTTAGTTATGTGATGTTTATCTTTCTGTATTAGTTCTTTTGGGATTCATCAAATGGCAAATGGAAATAGAAAAAAGGCTACATGGCTTCATCCCAATGTAAGTGTGATGTAAATTGTAATTCTATAGTTAAATTTATGATAAATATTCACTAATTATGTCATTCAATTGTAGACAAGGCAACAACATAACTCTAATGATTGTGGATACTATGTGATGAAAAATATGTTGGATATTATCTCTGCTAATATAACCGAGAATTGGATGCAGGTACTAAAAATAACTTTACTTTGTTATTTACTTTTTGTTTTTCGACTTAATATGAATTTTTAAAAATAACTCTATATTGTTATATTTATGTATTATAGGTATTTGATGACCCAACAGAATTAAAACAAGATGATTTGTATGATTTGCGACTCCGTTGGGCAAAATGTTTCTTTGAGTTATACAAAAATTAAGTTTATCTTGGTGAGTTTTATAGAATTGTTTAAGTTGTGGTTTTTGCACATAATTGTTATTATTGAGTTTTTGCACATTACATGTGGTTTTTGCACATGTATTGAGTTTCTTGATTTTATTTGCTGATGTTAATTGTTATTATTTATGGTCAGGAAATGTGATTTTGGTGTTGTCTACCGAAGCTATAACTCATATACTTGTGGATTTTATATTGGTAATTCAAGTTTGGAAAAAGACTTATAAATAGTTGAATATTTTTGTATGTTTTGTGAAGAATATGTAATTGTAAGTTTGTTGTGAGTTTGTTTATTGTGATACAATACAAGTTTGCAATACAATTGTTCAATTTGTAAGTTTGTTGTGAAAAATATGAAAACATCGACCTAGATGTGGTCTATGTGATGTTGGAAAGCTATGAAATCTATATAGCGACATAAATATAGTATGTGTGATATTGGAAAAATATGAAAAAATGGGTACAAATTATTTTTGTACAGGGAAACATCCAGAAAATAAATAATTTATTCTCAAAAAAATTCATACATTTTACATCGGTTATTACTCCCAACTAATGTAAAAACTTTCAAAACTGTATAAATTACATCGGGCTTATATTATAACCGATGTAAAAAAGGGACTTTTTACATCGGTCCACACGTTAAACCGATGTAAAAAGTTGCGTCAATTTTTTTAAAATAATGTTATAACTATTTTTTACATCATTCTTAGATCACAACCGATGTAAAAAAGGGACATTTTACATCGGTCCACACGTTTAACCGATGTAAAAAGTTGCGTCATTTTTTTTAAATATTGTTATAATTGTTTTTTACATCAGCCTTAGATCACAATCGATGTAAAAAAGGGACTTTTTACATCGGACCCATAACCGATGTAAAAAGTACCTGATTTACTATATCGCCTGACTTTACATCGGACCCAGAACCGATGTAAAAATTCAGTTTCACCCGATGTAAATAGTCATTTCTGGACTAGTGATACTTCTGCATTTAACTAACCCTTTTTCCCACAGGTAAAACATCAAGTTTTAGTATAAATCGACCAAAGATTTGTGCTGATACTTCTTCCAGTATTTACCATCATTCCTCCAAATGGTATCTATAAGCCCATTCCCAATACATCTTCGAGTGCAAATTTCTGGGCACTCTAGTGTTCAATCATCTTCCACCTTCAAGTCACGAATGGCGGATCCGCCAATCTAACTCTTCAGGTTTAAGAAGATTGAATAGGGGCAACTGTTGTACCCCAAAATTTGCCATCTCATTTCTCAAGAAATCTCTCATAAGATCTCCATTGATTCAAGACTACACAAGGTTTGATCAACTCAAGACACCTCCTCAACCATTGACAACTAAAAATTAGTGTTTGAGTTTTCACAAGGACAATTTGAATTTCAATGCCCCATATGACTTTCATGGATCATTAGGAACCCTCAAGATTTCTCATGTCAAGTTTCAAGTCTTTGATCACATTTTTGCTCAGTCAATTGATCAGTTGACCTAAAATCAGTTGTTTTGGGGAAACAGTCAATTGTGGTCAATTGGCAGTCAAAATTCATAATTTTTGATCCATATAAACATTATGAACTCATATATGTCAACTGATCAAGTTTGGATCACAATTCCTCAAGAAATTTAATCAGATCATCAAAAGGGCAAAATGGTCAAAATTAGGGTTTTGACTGAGGAGGTTTAATTTTTGACTTTTGACCTTACAAATGACTAATTGGTTCAAGACATGATCTCAAGGATACAAATGAACCATATTGACCTAATTGCATAGTTCAAATCATCTCTCAAGATCATTGGATTGACAGATGAATTTCAGTCAACTGATGAAAAGTCAATTGTACACTGAAAAGTCAAACTTTGACTTTTTGATCAAAACCAAGTTTCAAAGATTAAAATTCATCAAAACATGTAAAAATATGAAACTTGTTCATCAAGGAATTGAAAAGTCAAAATTCATTTTTGAAAAGTCAAAATTCTAAGACTTAGAAATTTTTTTGGAAAATTAACTTTTTTTCACAACTTTGTGCCAAATTTCCACCATGATGCAAGATGATTCAAGGAAAACTTCCAACATGAAAGTTGTAGATCTCAATGAGATCTAAAACATTGTAGGGCAGAACTTTTCCTAGAAATGCTTGGATTTAATGTTATGAATTTGTGAAGACATGTCCATGAAACTAAAAAGACTTAGTAAAATTTTGCCCTAGTTAGGCAGGATTTTGACCTAACTTCATGGCAACTTTTCACCTAGTTCCAAATTGATTCTTAAAAAATGTTTAACACAAAGGTTGTAGAGGATGATACAAGCTTTCCAAAATGTCCAATAACTCATTAAGATCATACTTGAGCTAACAAAATCGAAGGTAAGAAGTTAGGGTTTCAAACTTGATTTATAAGGCATATTTTGTGATGAACATGAACCAAATCCATAGCCATGCTGCATAATCCTCACTTTGCAGGCCTCAAACTTGATTGTCACTCTTTAATTTAATGTTTACACAACTGACTGATCAATTGTCCAATTGATTCAAAGCTTTATGCACAAAGTCAACTTCTTGAGCTCCTAACTTGTTTTCTTTAAGTACAATCCATCCACAAAGTCAGAAGCAAGCTTGTTTAAAGTCCAATGACTCTATAATAGCATGGTACAAGGAATGGAAACTTGTTTTGTCAATAAAATCACATGTTTAGCTTAAACATATAAATTCAAATTCGGACTTGTTGTAGCACACAAAACCTTTTGCTTATAAATAGAGGCACTATTTGCAAGCTACGACATGAATGCTAAGACCCTGAAACTATCTCAAACACTCACCAACCAGAAATTTCTCAAAAACACCATTGATAAACAATTCTGACCTTGAAATTGTATCTCTCATTTCCCTCGTGCGTTTTCCCTCAAATTCATTTGCAAAGCTCCTATACCTCAAATATAGTCCAACCTTGTCCTTGTTTTGGAACTGTAACACAATCTTCATCAACCTCCATAACCAAAAAATAAAGTCTGCAAGTTGACTTCTCCAGACCATTCCAGCCATCCGTAGCTCAAGCTAAGCATTGCACTAGCTTCATGGAAACTTGAGGAACCTAACCTGATCATCACCATCACTTAAAACAAGCTCAAATTCATTTCACGATTTCCAGTTCTTGAGGTATTTTTCTGAACTTCTATCTATTTATTTAGGCATTGTTAGGCTTTCATTTTCAAAGATAAAATGTATATATCATTGCCCTGAAGCTGTACATATTCATAGTTTTCATTTATATGTCCCGAGCTTAGCGAAATTTAGTTTTGAATCTCTGAAAAAAGTTATGTCAGGATTTGGTACTTTTATAAATTCTTGCTCATATTTGAGAATTAGTTTAAGTTATTTACATATTCATAATCATGGTGAAATTTCTAACAAGTTTGATGTTGGAGGTTTTGTGAATGGATGAGAAATGAGTGAGTTACAGGGACCTTAGATGGAGGTTGAAGATGAAGTTCATTTCTAGAAATTGTTTTGTATTATATATTTATGGTTTCAGTTTAGTTAACGGGTGTATAGCTACCCTAGTGGTAAGACAGCGCGCGTTTCATGTCAAGGGTGTGGGTTCATTTTCTTTCTTTTTTACCACAAGCCAGCGCATGGGCCCCAAGTCACTGGGCCTCATCATTTTCACTTCATCATACCCCCATCTTTCTTGTTCCAGCAGGCTCCTTTTGGTTTTTTTATTATATTTTCTTTGGCTGATTAAAAAATTTTAATGGGCCTGACTGAAAACTATTTTTCCTAACAAACTACCAAATTCCATTTCAAACCCCCCTGACTTTTATTTTCATATTTTATTTATTTATTTTTATTTATTTTTATTATTATTATTATTATTATTATTATTATTATTATTATTATTATTATTAATATTATTATTTTTATTAATAAAAAATCCAAAAAAATAGTTTATTTATTTATATATCTAATATATTTATATTCACTTATATTTTATTCCTTTAAAAAACAAAAAGACAAAAATATTTTCTTAAACAAACTTAATTTATTTTTCTTAATAAATTAATAATTAGATTTAGGTTTAATTATTTTCTCTTTTTTAATTTAAATCAATTTAGAAATTAGGTTTTCTTTTAATTAATTAATTTCCATATTATTTTGATTAAACTTAAACCCTTTTCTAAAAAAACCCTAAAAATGCTTTCTAATTTAATTTCTTTTCTTTTTTAATTTAGGTTTAACTTTCTTAATTTAGTTAATTATATCTTTTAGTTAATTATGTCAAAGCTAAACCTTTTCCTCAAAAACCAAACAAAAATCCATTTCTTTTCCATTTACATCTTTGCACATTACATTAATTCATTTCTTGTACATTATTCAATATGGTTGTAATAGATAATTAGGTTTAAATTCTTGCAATCCCCATTTGTAAATTTGTATACCCCATTCACAAATGATGTAATAGCGTAGTAAATTTACTTTCCGCAATTTATCGCTTTCATATAAATGCTAGTAATTAGGATTTGTATGGAAAGATAAAAATCAATAAGTAGATAACCCTAATCCAAGATAAAACAATGCATGGAAATCAAACACATTATCCACACATGCACCCTTAGAGTAATTCCACTTGTTACCATACAAAAATGGCCATTTTACGCATGTGAGATGTCTTAGAAAAAACAATAAAAAAATACAAGATCATAGTCCCTCGATGACGCTTTAGATGTTGCCTTTCAAATGATCGTAGTCCCTCTAAGAGAAATAATAAGACTTCTTACAACATTGCTATCATGACTATACGATGACCCACGCCCATCCCTTTACATCCAATGATAAGGCTTCTTAGCAATCAATGGTGAGATAACAATATCAAAGGAAGGAAGAAATGAACAAAAGACTTTTGAGTAGGTAGAGACGTTCTTAGTTGCTTGCTCACTTGCAAAACAAACACCAAACACTTTAAAAAACAAACTTTCAAAACATGAAATATTTTCAAAAGTCCAACACTTTGTATACGTTCTTACAAAACGAGAACCATTACAAAGTTTTCCTAAACGAAGGCGTCTTTTCAAAAAATACTTTCAAAACTACAACAAAGCACATTTTCAAACATAGCAAGTGATCTGGAAAGAAACTAAGAGCCCATAGATAACTATGGATGAAAAGGGTGTTAACACCTTCCCTTTTCATAATCTATCCCCCGAACTCAAGAAATAATCTCAAAGGTCTTTCCTGTTCTTTTCCACCTTTCCTTTTAGATAAAATAAAAGTCGGTGGCGACTCTTGCTAACCGCAACAATTGCGATCAAACGTAAAATATCCCAAGTCAGTTCTCCCACCGTATTACAGGCATGTTTTCCAGAGATTCCGTTAAGCGAAAGCAAGTTGATGCTTTACATTCTGAGTACCCTAAGGGGCGTGTTTTCCAGAGACTCCTATGAATATGAACAATGTGATGCTTTACAATCTGAGTACCTTTAAAGGGGATGAAGTTTGCAGATTTAGCCAATCTGAGGCAGACTTTCTAGTAACTCTGTTGAGTAAAAGAAGACCAGTTTGAGAAACGATCAAAAGCAGATTATGTGGAAGTTTTGATTACCCAAAAGTCTCTGTTGAGTAATGGTGTGTCACTTTCAGCTGATCCTAAGGGTAATATTGCTTCAAGTATCTGTTTGAGCACGAAGCAGTCTAAGTTAAGAAGTACGGTTGTGTGCTAGCCTACTTTCAGAACCTAAGTCAACCACCCTAAGGGTATGATGTCATCCAAGATCCTGTGAATTTATCATTCCTCCGTGAGCATGAGGCAAGGAAATGGTTTTCCAAGACTCTATTGAGCAGGGGCAGGTATTTCAATGGTTGTACTTTATTGAGTAGAAGAAAAATTATAGGAATTCGATTACCCTAAGGAGAAGAAGCGTGTGAATACTCCATCGAGTAAGAATTTTGCCAATTTAGAGAAATCAAGTTGAGATTCGATCTCTCAAATTTTCGTCAATCTTGGGAAGTTATGTCAAGGTTCGAAGAATCTCTCAAAGTTCTGAGTAATCATGGTCTATTACCCAAATGTCGTTAAGGAAGCTTCTAACATTGGTTAGTCAGGGGCAGTTTTCCGAAGTCCATAACATTGGGGAAACATATCCATGATGGCATAGATCTTATGAAGTCTTCTCAAGACAAATCTTTTCAAAGATCAATCATTCTGAAGAAGTTAAGTTGATATTCAACAAATCTCTACATGAGTCAGAGAATTATTCAAATCTTGAGTACATTGGGGCATATTATCTTAAGCAGGAACTGTCGTTCACTCACAGATATGTGATACACCCACATGGATGGAAGGAACATCTCCCATTAAAGTGAGTTTGGTTGAAAGTCCACAGGGTGATTCCCAAGTACAGTCATCACTTTACGAGAGGTCATCTCAAGAGCTCTCCATTCCTCTAGTGGAATGTTTGTTACGGGATATGCTGCAATGATCCCTTTCTCCAGTTTGGTTTTCACTTCCCAATGTAGTCCACATTTCCTCTATGAAGTTTATCCCTCATGAAGATTCACTTATCTAGTGCAGCATGCCGTTTCCCTAACATAGTCCATATTTACTCTGTAAAGTTAATCTCCCCTTGTGAAGATTCACTTCTCTAGCGTAACATGAAGTTTCCCCAGTGTGGTCTATATTTTCTTTGTGAAATCTGTTTCTCCCCAGTTTGATCTATATTTCACTGGTGAAGCTTATATTTCCTTAGCAAAGTCAGCATCTCCTTAGAAAAGTATGTACCCCTCTAATGCAGTTTGTATCGCCCTGTGAGGCTTGCACCTCCTTAGTGTGGTTTGCATATTTTTAAAGTTTCTGGTAATAACGATTTCCCTCGACCGACGGGGAACTTTTGAGATACCCCTGTGAAGTGGCTTGCTTTCCCAGTGGAGGATACACGAGCATGTTTCTCCCCATTGAAGTTTACACCCGGTTAATCTTCAGGAAGTTATTCTCCCAAGTAAAGTTGGTGTTGGTGAATACCTTGCATAATTTGTTTCTCCAGTGCAGTCTGCACCAACGAGAGTGTTTCTATGAATGTTCATATTCTTCAGCGACAGAAGATTTAATACCAATTCCCTAATGGAAGTTAAATGTCGAGGGTCTTCCATGTCCAAGAAGTATGTCCTCCCTAAGTAAGGTGTTTTCCCCAGGAAGTTTGAAGTTTTCTTCTCCAAAGTGGATTACCCTGCAGAGAATCCTCGACCGGCAGGATCGAATTGGTAAAGAGTTCTTGACAGAATATTGTTATTCCCCAGTACGATAGATACTGACGAAATTTCTTCTGAGGATTCTCTCGCTCCCCGATGAATATCTCCATAGATGTTGTCAAATTCAGTTTTGTTAATGGATGGTTATTCGTGAAATAGGGACATTCACCAATTGACGAAACTCCCCTATTCCCTAGTATGTTGTGATTGAGAAGTTCTTTGATCCCCGGTCGAGTCGTCACTCACATACCAACAAAATTTGAGATTTTTTTGTCAAAATCTTTAGTATTTCTCCAGTTGAAACATATGGATGTACTGTGTTTTAGAAAGTCATTCCTCCATTAGAAGTGGTAAGTTTTTCCTTGAACGTCCAATGGTTATGGGTATCCCTTAGTGGAATCCAATTTTCAATGATGTCCTTGCTCAGAATGCCTAGTTATGCTTCTCTCCAGTGAAGTTTGCAATTTATTTTTTGCAAGATCTATCTGAATATGGCATGTGGTTACTGCTTATTCCGATGTGTTATTCCCCAGTGAAGCATCTAAACATTCATCATTACTTTGCATCTACGCAAATGTGTAGTGTTTCTATTTGTGTCAGAACATTACTCCGTAAATATTTCAAACTTGCATTGAATTATAAGCCAATGGTTATTTCCTTTATCCCCAGTCGATTCTCCAATCCCCGTGAGATTATCCATATGATTGCCCTCAACCGGTTTCCTTAAACTTTTTCCTTGCTCTTAGAAAGAGTTGGCAGTTACTGTAACGCCCGTTAATTTAATTAATTATTTAATTAAATTATTTTTGGATTATTAGTTGAAGTTGTGAGATATTGAGAATTGTTGGTATAAGTTGTTAGATTATTATTAATTAATTAATTAGTTGATTAATAATAATAATAATAATAATAATAATAATAATAATAATAATAATAATAATAATAATAATAATAATGTTGGAAATAATGGAATAACATAAGATTAAGTTGTCGAGTTTATTTATATGGTGGTATGTAGCATTAAAGAGGTATGAGAATTAGGCCCAATAGTAATACTATTATTATTAAGTTTGGTTATAGTAATAGAAATTATAAGTGACAGTAAGGAAAAGAGGTTTTGTCAAGTAGAAGAGGAATAAGGGTTGGAAGAAAGAAAGGAATGTAGAAGTTACATAGAAAAGGAAAAGAGGCCAAGCGGGATTCAATCGGAATTGTAGAGCAATCTCTAATCCGAGATAGGATGGGGTTCTGACTCTCTAATAAGTGGTATAATGGTAGGGATGTAATGATATGCATGCTAGGTTTTGCTGTAGATTGTTTGATTTAATCCGTTGAAATTGACTATAATCGACGAATTGATGCTTTGAATGGTGTGGTAATTGATGTATGTTGATAACAATGATAACTGGATGCTTGATAGTGTATTAATTCATGAAGTTTGTGTCTTTGGAGTTGAAACAAATGGGTTTTTGTACTTCACATTACAGAATTCGTAAAACTATTTTTCACAGGGTGCAATCGATTACAGCAGAAGAGAAATCGATTGCACTGCTTAAAAATTGGGATTTTTGCTTCTATTTCAGTAAGCAATCGATTGCAGCAAAAGAGAAATCGATTGCACTGCTTAAAAATGTAATTTTTGGCCTCTGGAACAGGGTGCAATCGATTGCTCTGTTAGTGCAATCGATTGCTCACTATTTGACAATATTTTTGAAAAGTTTAAAACTCCATAACTTTTGAACCGTAACTCCATTTGATGTGCCATTCGAAGCGTTGGAAAGCTAATGTGATGAAATATATTTATAAGGAGAAAAATTAAGGATAAGAAGGATAATTCTAGTACCCAAGTTAGGATAGAGTTAGCTTTCCCATGTTGAATCGCCATGATGTTTTGTGGTGATGAAGTATGATGATGACATGACGATCTTATGATAATGCTTGGTTCGTAATAATGATATCAATGATAATGATGATGTATTATTATAGTATAATAATTTGTAGAAGTTTTGTAATTAGAAATAAGCATTTAAATAAGTAATTAACTGGTATAGTCGAGAATTGTCCGAATAGTTATGGGCAATATTATGTTGTAGGCCTATGGCCAATGTCGAATGGTTGTTGACATGTTGTTATGTTATTGTTGTTGTGACGTACTAAGTTGTAGGCTTATGCCAAGGTTGCGCTAATTGTTGTTGTTGAAATATCAAGTTGTAGGCTTATGGCCAGTGTTGGATTATTATTAAGTTGTTAGGCTTATGGACAATGTTGATTTATGTTGAGATGTTGTGTTATTGTGATTGTCTCTATGAATTCTTGTTAATAATGCGAAGTTGCAGAGAATTTTAAATGATGATGAATTACCTCTATTTACTGGTAATAATGGTGATGTGGGCTTATGCCTTGCGATGGATGACGATTATTGTGAGTATGTGATAGTGCATTCATTGAGTCACATACATTTGCATACTCTGTGATGGCCTATATTGGCAAACTGCGAAGAAGGCTTATGCCTTGTTGATGCCTCTATTAATTGGAAATTATTAAGATGGGAGTTCTGCTCCGTTTTTAAGATGAGAGTTTTGCTCCAATGGTACCACATGCATGTGCATTCTAATTGACTCGCAAATGATGTTGCATCTTGAGTTGTTGTGATGATATATTTGTTGTTGCTTTATGTTGTTGACTTGTTGTGAGAAGTATTATCTAAAAGCTATGAATTAGTAGTTATGTCGTGTTGATGTTTTGTTGTGATTAAAGTTGTTTGTAAGTTGTGAAGTGGTGATTTTATATGATCTGATCTAATATATTATTTATCACACGACTTATTATATTGTGCGATATCTCACCCCTTTTGTTTAAATGTTACCCTTTGTTGCTAATGTGAAGGTAATGAAGAAGGATAGTTGTTACCTCGTTAGTTCGAGTCGGTGTTGTCACTCTTATACGTAGCACTCGGGGGGATGAACACTTGATGTTTAGTTGTTGGTATTTATTTCTGGTTCAAAATCTTTAAGTTGTTTACATGAATTAATTTTTGTCTTGAAGTTGTTTCAGTTGAATAAAAGATGTTAAGTGAATTGAAGTTGAGTATGTAAATTCCACTGCTTATCAATGAAAAGTTGTTTGATTTTAAAGAATAAATCAGGCTGTTATCGGTTCATCCGAATTAAGTGTTATGTATTTGTTTTGTATGCGATTAAATGTCGTTGTTATAAGTTGAAAATGTAGAATCCTATTTATGTTGAACTCTTATTTTATTATTATACGTTGGGTAGAAATGGGGTGTTACATTAATGGTATCGGAGAAGGTCGATCCATCCTACCAAGTTGTATAATGTTATTTGTTCCTTAGTACGCGACAAGTGTGTGGAACACTGTCGGTGTTTTCTGGATTTTCTAATCACTTGTATGCATGAGTTGTTTTGAATATAAGTAGGGGAGAACCTTTGATTCTCGGATATGTTACGTTTGTAAGATGTTGGTTCAGTATGGCGACAATGCAAGTATTGCTGAAGTTTTGTTATTTTCCGAATCCGAAGTAGACATGGATTAAAGACTTTGTTTGTTAATCAAGTTGGAACATTTTGAGTGAGGATGATCAGACATTGTTGATGTTTACTTCTCGAAGGATGAGGAGAAATGTAACAGTTGCTGATATACGAGTAGAGTGTAAATCCATGATGTTTCAGAAGGTGATTGTTAAGTAACAAGGACAATCTTTAGAAGGTGGAATTTACAAAGTTGCGATGTTTCAGCACTACTAGTGGACTATAAAGTTATCGGTTTGAGTAGCCCTTGCATAAGATGTCGATGTTTGGACGGTAATAGAGTGACAAATTTATGTAAACCTTGTCGTGGGATCCTTATGAGTGATTGTAAAAGTTGTTGAAGTTGTTGGAATATTTTGAATCACGAGTCAGAGTAGGAAATGCAAGGAGATGAGTACGATGTCAAGAATGGTTGGTACAAACAAATTTTGTCCTGATGTTATCGTAAGGTGTGTGATAGTATGTCGCTGCATGACGTCGGTGTTCGCATTTTCGGATAACTTTGGAAATTCATATCTTGTGTTCCGAGTATCAGATTAGTGTTCCATTTGAACCTATAAGGAGATAGAAATATATTCTATCATATGAAAGTGTTTTCCAATATGGTTGATGCATTCCCATATGGAGGAACTCTGAATTCGTTTACAAAACTAGAGGCTTTTTGGGAATAAATGATTATTATCACAATTGTTCGAGACGAGGTCAAGCATATTATGTGGTTGGAGAATAAGTTGAGAAATGAGATGTTAGGCATTAAAAAGGATAGTCGTTCATCATTTCAAGTATGGGATGTTTCATGTGAAGGAAGTTTTGTAGAACTAAAGAAAAGATTGGAGACTTCTCCAGTATTGGTTTTGCCTAATCCGAGTGAGTCATTTGTAGTGTATTATGAACGCGTCTAAGATGGGACTTAGTGGTGTTTATGTTGAAGATTTGGAGACATTGTATTTTTGGTTCTAGATTTGAAGTATTTAGCGACCATAAGAGTTGAAAGTATTTATTTGATCAGAAGGAATTGAATAAGAGACAACGAAGATGGTTGGATTTATTGGAAGATTATGATTTTAGTTTGAATTATCATCCAAGGTAAAGAAAATGTGGTGGCTGATGCGTTAAGTCAAAAGAATTTACATATGTAGGCAATGATGGTTAAATAATTGGAATTAATTGAACAGTTCAGAGATATGAGCTTAGTTTGCGAAGTGACACCGAGGATTGTTATGTTGGGGATGTTGAAGAGTAACAATGATTTTATGGACAGTATCAAAGAAGCTCAGAAGCTAGATGTGAAATTGGTAGGTTCGTTGGTTAGACTCGATAGGTCTGAGAATGATGATTTCGAGTTAGATGTGCAGGGTGTGTGGAGATTCTGTAATCGAATTTGTATTCCTGATGATGCGGAGATGAAGAAATTAATTCTTGAGTTGGAGGATATTTAACCTTCATGTGAGGATAAGTGAGTGTAATATGGACCGTGTAATATGTTGAGCGTTGGTGTCTCATCGACAAAATCGAATGAGGGGGAAATTGTGGAAGTATTTGTAACCTCATTGGAAATTAGTAGATTATGGTGCGTTAGGTGACTTGAGTACATGTTCTAAAGGAACACTATTATAGTTCCGTAACAATGGTTTATACTCCATTATGATTGTTGGCTATTGTAAAACGATGGGGGAACTGACTTGAGGGTTTTTGCGTTTTATCGCAATTGTTGCGGATAGCAAGAGTCACCACCGGCTTTTCTTTTATTCAATAAAGGAAAGGGTGAAAAGAACATGAAAGACCTTTGAGATTATTTTCTTGAGTTCGGGGGGGGGGGGGGGGGGGGGGGGGTAGGTTATGAAAAGGGAAGGTGTTAGCACCCTTTTCATCCGTAGTTATCTACGGGCTCTTAGTTGTTTGCTAGATCACTTGCTTTTGTTTGAAAATGTGTTTGTGGTGGATTTTGAAAGTATTTTTGAAAAGCGCCATCGTTTAGGCAAGATTTGTAATGACTCTCGTCTATATAAGAATGTATACAAAGTGTTGGACTTTTGAAAATATTTCATATTTTTGAAAAGTGTTTGGTGCGTTTGAAAAATGTTTTGTTTTTGAGAATAGATTGTGAGCAAGAAACTCAGAACGTTCTACCTTACTCAAAAGTATTTTGTTCATTTCTCTCTTTCTTTGATATTGCTACCTTACCATTTATTGGTAAGAAGCCTTATCTTTGGATGTAAAAGGGAAGTGCATGGGTCATTGCATAGTCATGAATAGCAACATTGTGAGACATCTTAGCATTTCTCTTGAGGGACTAAGATCATTTGTAAGGCAACATTCAAAGCGTCATCGAGAGACTATGATCTTTTAATTGTTTTTTATAAGATGTCTTACATGCGTATTATGACCATTTTCTCAAGGCAACAACTGGAGTTAACCCTAGAGGTGCATGTGTGCAAAGTGTGTTTGCTTGCATGCATTTTTGTATTTTTGACCAGGGTAGTCTACTTCTTGATTTTATCTTGCCATATACCCTAATTACTAACATTTTGTATAAAGTAAAAAAAATGCAGAAAGATAAAATCCTACACTATTACAACCATATTGAATTTCATGAAAATATAAAGGAAAAAATAAAATAAAAGCAAGAAAAAGGGTCTTTTTGATTTAGGTAGAAAAACCCTTCGATTCTGCACTTTCTGGCACTCTTCGATTTGGCCTGAAAAGGGTGAAGGAATGACTTTCGATTAGGGCCTGAAGGCCAGCATGTTGAACCATTCGAATGGGCCTGGAGTTAGTGTAGGCGTGCCTTTCGTATGGGCCTGGAAGTTAGCATAGTGTGCCTTCTGGATGCCTCTTTCGTTTGACCTGGAGGTTAGTGTGGAAGCCAAAGGCTTTGTTCCTTACTTCTTGTTACCTGTTTCCTTCGTTTGAGATGTTAAATAGAAACATGGTCTAAGTCCATGCTATCACTGCCTTAAGGCCAGGTTAGTTCTTAGAACATTTGCAAGAAACCAAAGAATCCAAACAAAAAGGAAAGGCAATCAAAACAAACTATCAGAGTGTAAATGAAAGGGGAATAAATGCTATGTACATGTTTGAAACGAAAAGTAATTTTATTTACATGCTATGCTGGAAACGAAGGGTCCAAGGTTAAGAATGACTTACCTTGCTGGAGGCTGGAGCGTGTGCTGGACCTTGAAGTTGTTACCTTGAATGCTTCTGGATTCGAAGGGAGGGACCAGGGGTTAGGCTTTTGACACTGGATTCGAAAGAGCAAAACAAATGAGATGTCTTTCTTGTTGGATTCGAAGGATAGAAAGATGTAAGGATTTTCATATTTGAAAGAGACAAGTATTTGGATTCTAGGTTTGTGTTTTCACAAGTGTTTAAGTGTTTGAGAACTTTATGGTGTTTGAGAAATTTGAAGATTCGTTCCTCTCTCTCCCTAATCTTTGCAGAGGATCTCTCTATTTATAGGGAAAGGTTTTGGGAAGTTTGGGAGTAAAAATAATAAAATAAGGCTTAGCTGGAAAGAAAATGTCCACTTGTGTCATGGTCCAAAGATGAGATAGAAAGATTAATGGTTTAGATGGATTGCTTTCTGCAGAAGGAAAACAGGCGCAAGGCTCAAGAAAAACTTTTTTAAAAGTAGTATTTTACTATTAAGGGCAAGTTGTCTTCGACAACAAATGGGTAAAAGCCTAATTTAACTGTATAAACAATTAAATATAGAGTGAGTCATAGGTTTGCGGCCTAAAAATCATAAACACGTAGCCTAGCCTATGGGTCTAATGTTCAACTTGAATTGAATCCTCCATCCTTCCACATATTTTTACCATAATAAAACAACATTCGTTCCCACCAGTTATGTATCCTTCGAATGGACCAAACATGTATTCTTCGAATGGGCCAAACATGTTTTATTCGAATGGGCCCTCTTCAGCTGAATATGCCACTTTGAGTCCTTCTGCTTTGACCACTTAGGTCCAAACCTTCGACCAAACTCAAAAGCAGGCAAAGCTAAATGTTCAACCATGGCAAGTCCTTCGAATGTGCCACCAAATTGTGTGCCATAGTACAGAAGCTAGGCGTATTGAAGGGTTTGCAGATGGATTCGAAGGTGATATGAAAGTGATTTGAAGCAAACCTGGAGGTGGATTCCAAGCCAGCATGTAGGTGTATTTGAAGCAAACTTAAAGGGAATCATTGCTTTGTGGGTGCTAGCGTGAGAGAAACCCCTTCCTTGTGCATGCAAGCTTGTAGGATGATTCGAAGGTCAGGTTCTGATTGAAGAGCATAACTTCCATACGTTGAAGAATGAGATTCGAAGGGTCACGTTATGATTAAAGAGTAGATCTTCTGTATGTTGAAGAGTTAGATTCAAAGGGTCATGTTTTGATCGAATAGTAGAGCTTTTGTATGCTGAAGAGTGAGATTCGATGGGTCATGTTCTGGAATAAGCAAACTTCTGACCTTCGATTCTTCCTGCTCCAGCATGATCTGAAGGAATGCTCTAAAAAGCTTGTAACACGTTCTTCCATCCCTTTTTGAATCACTTTTGAAAATTCTGATTGTACTTGTGTGAAAACTGGCCCAGAAGTTCTGTTTAAATTCTGACTTAAAAATGCCCAGAATTCACTAAGTGTTTTAGCTTCATGGACGTGTCTTCAAGGATTTATAACTTGAAATCCCATCATTTCTAGGAGAAGTTCTGTTCAACAATTTTTTAGATCTCATTGAGATCTATAACTTTCATGTCAGAAGTTCTGATTGAATCATCCCGCATCATGATGAAAATATGGCCCAAAGTTATGTAACTATCATATTTTCTTAACACTTAGTAAATTTTCTAAGTGTTTAGAAATTTTTGTTTTCAAAGTAATTTTTGACTTTTGATTTCTTGATGAGACAACTTCATGTCTTGATGAAATATGATTTTTGAAACTTGATTTTGATCAAAAAAGTCAAAGTTTGACTTTTAAGTGTGCATTTAACCATTTTTCCCTTGTGAATGACTTTCTTGGAAAATTGTAATCTCAGACTTGAAACATGATAGAATAAATCCTGAGGGTCCAGGATGATCCCTTGAGAAATGAGAGAGGAAATTTTGGGGTACAACAGCTGCCCCTGTTCAATCTTCTAAACCAGAAGAGTTATATTGGCGGGTATGCCGTTCGTGACTTGAAGGTGAAATATGATTAAACACTAAAGTGTCCAGAAATTTACACTCGATGATATTATGGTTGAGGTGAAAGGAATGGTCTTAAAGATTCCATTTGCAAAGATGATGGAGAGTTGTCGGAGATGGGCTTTACAGATGCCATCCAGAGTGATTGGGGGAGGTATCAGGATAAATCTTTTGGTTGATTTATATTGAAATAGTATATGTCTTTTTCATGTTTTTAACTAGAAGAGATAAATCTAACCAGAAGAGGTCTTCATTTGATGATTGATTTTTTTTCTGCAAGGAAGGGGATTAATTGCATGCAGATGTATGCATGACATAATGATGTTCTCAAAATAAAGGAGATTATGTTGTATGCATTTGTTATGTATGTGTGATACAGTGGCATAACCAACTGTTATACTGGTTGTCGTTTTTTGTTCGAAAATGTCGCGGTAAGCAAGAGTCGCCACCGACTTTTATTTTATCCAATCAAGAAAAGGAAAAACAACAGAAAAAACCTTTTTCGAGAATATTTTTGAGTACGGGGGTAGATTATAGAAAGGGAGGGTGTTAGCATCCTTTCTATCCATGGTTTTCCATTGGCTCTTAGGTACTTTCTCATTTTAAATTTGCTTGTGTGTGTGCTTGTTTTGAAAAATTTTGTTTTGCTTCGTTTTAACCCTTGTTTCTGTCCTCAAGAGTGTTACAAAGTGTTTTGAAAACTGTTTTGAAAAAGTGTTTGTGTGAAAAGGTTTGTTTGTTTGAGCAAGTACTTAAGATTTTTCTACCTACTTGAAAAAGACTGTTCGTTTTCCTTTTGACAACGCTATCCCATTATTAAGGAACAGGTAGCACCGTCGTTAGAGTTTTGAGGGAAATTCGAAGGAACGAGTACGATCACAAAAGCAATGTTAGGAAATTTTAGTAATTATCCTAAAGTCTTAAAGATCTTTTCAGAGGCAACATTCGAATGGGTCATTTTTTGATATTTTGGGACTAGAGGACGACCACTAAAATTGCGTATGCTTCATGACCGTTTACTGAAGGCAACCAGAGTGGAGTAAACCCTAGGAGTGAGCATGTGCAAGTGTGTTTTTTTCCAGTTAATTATCTTTGCACAATTAGGGTTATCTACCGTTTTAATTTCATTTTGTCTTTCACATACAATCCTAATGTCCATACATCTAAGTAATTTATATTTGCGGAAATTAAAAGTGCGAGAAATTAAAATCCTAACTATTACAGGGCTTTTGGGCAGATACATAATTATTTGACTGAAAATAAAATGCAGAATTAAAACCCTAATTAATCTATTACAAACCCGAAACAGTTATAATAAAAAAAGAAATTAGAGGCGTGCGCGACAAATTAAATACGAGAAATAATTAGGAAGCCTAAAAATCTAATTGAAAAATATTTTTGTTATTTTTTGAGAAAATTAAACTATGTACAAATTAACCCTAATTTCTAATTGATTTAAATTATGAAAAAAAGGATTAAATTGCCCTAAATTAAATTAATCTAATTAATTAAAGAAATAAAATATTTTATGAAAAAAATAATTTTTATGTTTTTTTTGTGATTTTTTGGTTTAATAAGAAAATGATTTTTTGTGTTATTTGTGAAAAGGAAATAATTAATAAATAATTAAAAAAAAGAATTAAAGGGAAAAGAAAAAAAAGAATTGGGCCTGTGTTATTGAGCAATCTAGGGGGTGCAATGTTGAATTTGTCAAGCCCATTCCTACAGTCAACATCCATAGCTACAAACCTATAAATTTCCAAAATTCATACCAAACAATATAAATATAATTGAAAGCCACAAATCAACTCGCTTTGATCTCACGAGTGTGATGGTACTCCTTTCTTGGCCCAATTTTCCCTGTATAAAGAAATCCTAAAATGCAAGCATGAATCCTAATAATGGCAACTTGTTATTTATGCATCAAAGCTAGGAATTAAATATATAGAAAGATTACACGCATTCATATGAACACAAATATGCAATCAAAACATGTTAACAATGCAAGAACGAAGAGATACTAATTTGGAAAAGTGACAAACCGTGAGAGTATTATGTGATGATTCCTGGAGCTTTGAGGCGTGCAAATGGTCCTATTAGCTTCAGGATGTATCCAGGAAGGGATTTGTGGCTTTGAATCGTCCTCTAGGGTAGAAACCGATCCACATTTTTTTCCAAAAAATTCACTTTGTGTTTGATGCTTTTCACGACTTCCACCCTTATGTTTTTTGCTTTGGTTGTGTTTTGTATAAGTACTAGAACAAATTAGGTCAACAAAAACAGTTGGTATCTTTGTAAATCATGGAAATTTGATTTGATTTTGCTCTTGTATTATTTATTTCCAAAATAGCTTAATCATGCCAATTTTTCTCCTAATCAACCCTTGCACGATTTGATCTGATATACCAGCTTAATTGGATTTGATTCTAGCAAAAATAAAATCACAAAACAAATCTTTGATATTTTTTGTTATTTATTTGATTTATTTTTACTTTTAAATAATAAAAATCAAAATAAAATAAATAAATAAATCCAATAACATGTGGATGATTATTTGGGTCGTGGACCATGTCACAAGCAAGATGCAAGCATAAAAAATAGGCCCATTTGACAAAAAATGCAATTTTGGGCACATTTGACTTTGGACAATTTTCCAAAAATGGCCAACTTTTATAATGCATATGTCCTCCAATTTTGACCCTAGGAAGGTTTTATTGGACTTTTAAGAAAGCTTAGGATGTCCCCTAAACAACCCTTTTGGTTTCATCTCAATTTGGTCTTGCATGTTCATGTAAGAAGCTTTGACCCAGAAGGTGTTTTTGTTGACTTTTCAAAAGGACCTATAATGTAGGAATTTATATCTTTTCATGAGTGCATATTTTGAACTTGAGGGCTGATTATGAATTGTGAGGAATTGCATCCTCTTCAAATTGAGCCTTAGATGAAAAATTTCTGATAAAGTATGAGGAAGTTATGCTTGGTCAAAGTTTGGTTGACTTTTCCTGAGAAACCTTAATTTAGCAACTTTTGGGTTTTGATGAATTTGGGGCATTCCTTGAGGAATCATGATCAACCCTTGATCAAATGATTGATATAACTTCAAAATGTTGATGTTGACCAAAAATCTTAAAGTTTGGCTGTATGTGGGCCACAGTTGACTTTTGACCTAATACAGTCGATTCTCAAGAATCTGAGCAGTTGACTGAGCAAACTTCTTGTGCAAGGCTTGAAATTTGACATGGAGAGTCTTGAGAACATATTAGGACCACGGAGAGCGTATGAGGTCTTTGCAGTTCACCCATCTTGATGAAAATGGAAACCCTAGTTTGAGGTACATTGCCTTAGGAGGGAGTTTGTCTGGTCAACTCTTGGGCATCCCTGAGCAAGTTAAGGATCTCAATGGGCATGTGTTGAGTAAAATGAGAGGGTAAATTTTAGGGTACAACAGCTATCCCAGTTCAATCTTCTTAAACCTGAGGATGTAGATTGGCTTGTCTGCCTTTCGTGATCTGAAGGTGGAAGATGATTGAACACTAGAGTGCCCAGAAATTTGCACTTGTATGAAGTGATACTTGATTTGGTGATATCGGGAATGGGCTTGCAGATTCCATTTGGAAGTTAACGGAGAATTGTCGGGGATGGGCTTAAATATGGCATCAAGGATGTGACGGAGAATCGTCGGAGATGGGCTTAAAGATGCCATCTAGAGGATGTTGATTTCCTGAGATATTCCTTTGATGAGAATTCCTGTTCCTGTCGTTGAGGAGGAATCTGCTGAGGAATGTTGGTATCTGTCTTGGGAGAAATATAATTTTAGAAGCTTTAGTTATCCGTTACTCTACCGGGGAAATAACTCCTGCTTGAGGAAGCGGAAGTGAACTGCGTATCTGGTCAGGGTACAGGCTGCACAGCGACTTAACGGGGAAAGGTGAAATTGATCGAAACTGGTCGGGTCCAGGTCTTACAGCATTGTGAACTATTGTCTAGAGATAAGAGAGAAGAAACCTGGATGGTAAGGTTATGAGAAGGAACCTGGGTAGTAGGGTTACTTCGAAATGAAAGCCTGGATAGTAGGGCTATGTGAAGGAACCTGGATAGTAGGGTTACTTCGAAATGAAAGCTTGGATAGTAGGGCTGTGAGAAGGAACTTGGATAGTAGGGTTACTTCAAAATGAAATCCTGGATAGTAGGGCTATGAGAAGGAACCTGGATAGTACAATTAATTCGAAATGAAAGCTTGGATAGTAAGGCTATGAGAAAGAACCTAGATAGTAGGGTTACTTCGAAATGAAAGCCTGGATAGTAGGGCTATGAGAAGAAACTTGAATAGTAGGGTTACTTCGAAATGAAATCTTGGATAGTAGGGCTATGAGAAGGAACCTGGATAGTAAGGCTATGAGAAGGAACCTGGATAGTTGGGTTACTTCAAAATGAAAGCCTGCATAGTAGGGCTATTAGAAGGAACCTGGATGGTAGGGTTACTTCGAAATGAGAGCCTAGATAGTAGGGCTATGAGAAGGAACCTGGTTCGTAAGGTTACTTCGAGATGACAACCTAGATAGTAGGGCTGTGAGAAAGAACCTGGATAGTAGGGTTACTTCGAAATGAAATCCTGGAATTTAGGGCTCTGAGAAGGAACCTGGATAGTAGGGTTACTTCCAAATGAAAGCCTGGATAATAGGGCTTTGAGAAGGAACATGGGTCATATGGTTACTTCGATATGAAAGCCTGGATAATAGGGCTATGAGAAGGAAGCTGGATATTAGGGTTACTTTTTAATGAAAGCCTGGATAGTAGGGCTGTGAGAAGGAACCTGGATGGTAGGGTTACTTCGAATTGAGAGCCTGGATAGTAGAGCTATGAGAAGGAACCTGGATAGTAGGGTTACTTCGAAATGAAAGCCTGGATAGTAGGGCTTTGAGAAGGAACATGGGTCATAGGGTTACTTCGAAATGAAAGCCTGGATAATAGGGCTATGAGAAGGAAGCTGGATATTAGGGTTACTTCAAAATGAAAGTCTGGATAGTAGGGCTGTGAGAAGGAACCTGGATGGTAGGGTTACTTCGAATTGAGAGCCTGGATAGTAGGGCTATGAGAAGGAACCTGGATAGTAGGGTTACTTCGAAATGAAAGCCTGGATAGTAGGGCTATGAGAAGGAAACTGGATAGTAGGGTTACTTTAAAAAGAAAGCCTTGATAGTAGGGCTTTGAGAAGGAACCTGGATGGTAGGGTTACTTTGAAATGAGAGCTTGGATAGTAGGGCTATGAGAAGGAACCTGGGTTGTAGGGTTACTTCGAGATGAAAGCCTGGATAGTAGGGCTGTGAGAAGAAACCTGGATAGTAGGGTTACTTCAAAATGAAAGCCTGGATAGTAGGGCTTTGAGAAGGAACCTGGATAGTAGGGTTACTTCGAAATGAAAGCCTGGATAGAAGGGCTATGAGAAGGAACCTGGATAGTAGGGTAACTTCGAAATGAAAGCCTAGATAGTAGGGCTGTGAGAAGTAACCTGGATAGTAGGGTTACTTCGAGATGAAAGCCTGGATAATAGGGCTATGAGAAAGAACTTGGATGGTAGGGTTACTTCGAAATGAGAGCCTGGATAGTTGGGCTATGAGAAGGAACATGGGTCGTAGGGTTACTTGGAAATGAAAGCCTGGATAGTAGGGCTATGAGAAGAAATCTAGATAGTAGGGTTACTTCGAAATAAAAGCTTGGATAGTAGGGTTACTTCGAGATGAAAGCCTGGATAGTAGGGCTGTGAGAAGGAACCTTGGTCGTAGGGTTACTTCGAGATGAAAGTGTAGATTACTTGACCCATTTGGTTTAGGGAACTGAGTTTCCATTAGTTGTCTGCAGACGTGACCTATATAACTGCTGGATTTGTTGAAAGCTAATCGTCTTTCCTGAAAATATAACAGGGTTAATTATGTGCGATTCATGAAATGCATGGTGGAATGATGTTCTCAAAATAACTGAGATAATTTTGTATATGATATGTATGCGCATGTCATGATGTATGTTCACGAAATGCTATTGGAGTATGCCCGCGTCTGGGAAAATAAATCCCTGACTAATGCTGGAGATTTATTAATATTCTGTCTGGAAGAGATTCTGCTTGAGAATAAACTCTGCGGGGAACAAACTTAGAAAATCAATTTTTGTAGCTGAAGTGATGAACTCTGTCGAGGATTGAGCCTCTGTATCCATAGAAATAAACTCTGCTTGGGGGATGAAATTTACTGACTCGCCCGTGATTATGAAAGTCGGCTGGAGGACATAGCTGTCAGGTTTCCGAATGCCCCTGGCTGGGGAGGTTAAGTCCTATCTCGGGAAAGCTGACATCAATGCTTTTGAATACTTTTACTCTGTAGGGAGTGTATGTACCAATTATTGTGTTCCAAAGCTAGCTCTATCCCGGTACCTTCTGGGTGGAGTAACTGTCGGGTTTGGACTTCTTGTTTTTTGCCCCTGTTTCTAGAATTACGAGTAATTTTCCTTGTTTCTTATGTAAATATTTATGAGCAGCAGTCATTTTCAAATGCATATATCAAAAATAAGTCATTGGACGTTCTTGCAAAACAAAACAGAAAAAGAAAAAGCAGACTCGAAGTTTCTTGTGAAAATGATTTGTATTGATTTTTTGAAGTTGGCCTGTAATAGGCGTTTTTGTACAAAGATGATGACGCTCTAGTAAGAGAATACCGCCAAAAAAATGGAAGCTATACAAATTTTTGTAAAAGAAAAAAGCAGTTATGTGAAACAACCCCATTGGGTTCCAACTCTGCTATTGCCTTTATATCTTCAAGCGTCTCCTCACTTTGCTTCTTGGCGTCGTCCGAGCTTGATAGTCGATACTGAAGTCTGGCCGCAAAATGATCCAATGAGACATAGTGGTATGCTTTATATCCCTAACTTTTTCCTGGACTGCCCTTTCGGGTTTTCAGTCCACTGGGATACCTTTTTTTTCCCAAGCCTCCCTTTCGGGTTTTCGACTTGCCAGGTGTAAATATTTTTCATTTTCATCCCTTATTTTTGCCCGAACCCTTTTGGTTCGTTGGGAATCCCTTATTTTTTCCTAGGCCAGTCAACCTAGCGGGTCTTTTGATTAGGCGTAGTATCTTTTCACTATGTCTGGATTGACAGGGTGAGGAAGGTCGTCACCGTCCATGGTGGTTAGAATCATAGCTCCACCCGAGAAAATTTTCTTAACCTTAAATGGTCCTTCGTACGTGGGGGTCCATTTGCCCCTTATATCACCTTGCGACAGTATGATGAATTTGATCACTAGATCCCCGACTAAATATTCTTGACGCCTGACTTTCTTGTTAAAATCCTTGATCATTCGCTTTTGATACGTCTGACCATGGCAGATAGCAGTAAGTCTCTTTTCATCAATTAGATTTAACTGATCAAGTTGGGTTCAGATCCAGTCGTCTTCGTTTAAACCTGTATCCTTCATAATCCTGAGAGAAGGTATCTATACTTCGATGGGTAGGACTGCCTCCATGCCATATACCAGAGAGTAGGGTGTTGCCCCTGTCGACGTTTGTGCTGAGGTACGGTACCCATGAAGAGAAAATGGTAACATCTCATGCCAGTCTTTGTATGTCATTGTCATCTTCTGTACAATCTTCTTGATGTTCTTGTTAGCTACTTCAACAGCACCATTCATCTTTGGCTGGTAGGGAGAAGAATTATGATGATGTATCTTGAATTGTTTACAAAGCTCGATGATCATTGTGTTGTTGAGATTCGTACCATTGTCAGTAATAATTCTCTCTGGCATACCATATCGACAAATCAGATTATGTCGGATAAACCGCGCCACGACGTTCTTGGTTACTGTAGCAAAATAGGCAGCCTCAACCCACTTCGTGAAGTAATCAATGGCTACTAGGATGAAGCGATGTCCATTAGAAGCGGTGGGCCTAATTTCTCCAATCATGTCGATGCCCCACATTGCAAAGGGCCACAGAGCTGTCAAGACGTTTAAGGGGACCAGAGCTACATGCACCTTATCAGTGTAGATTTGGCACTTATGACAAGTTCGAGAGTGCTGATAACAATCGGCTTCCATAGTGGACCAGTAGTATCCTTCCCGTAGGATCTTCTTAGCCATGGTATGTCCACTAGAATGGGTTCCAAAGGTGCCTTCATGTAGATCTGTCATGATCCTCTCCGCTTCTCTCTTGTCTACACACCATAGTAGCATGGAGTCATGGTTGCGTTTATAGAGGATTCCATTACTGAGGAAGAACTTTGCAGAGAACCTTCTCAGAAACTTCTTATCGTTGACAGATTCCCCTTCAGGATACTTTTGAGCCTCGAGATACCTTTTCACCTCGTGAAACCAAGGTTTGTCTGCCACTTCTATGGTATCGATTTCACAGCAGTGTGCTGGTTCATCCATCCTCTCAATGGTGATTTGAGGAGCTTCATTGTCCAATCTAACTTTGTACCTAGAAGACATGGTAGCTAAAGCGTCCACTAACTGGTTCTCCTCTCGTGGGAAATGTTCAAAAGTTACCTCCTCAAAGTGTGGGAGCAATGTTAACATGTACTCTTTATATGGGATGAGATTCGGATGCTTTGTATCCCATTCGCCTTTGATTTGAATTATCACCAAAGTGGAATCCCCGAATACACTCAAGAACTTGATCCTTAGGTCAATAGCAGCCCTAAGACCCATGATACATGCTTCATACTCCACCATGTTGTTGGTACAGTTGAAACATAATCTGGCAGTGAATGGAGTATCACAACCCTCGGGAGATATGATTACGGCGCCAATACCATTACCCAGCGCGTTTGAGGCTCCATAAAAATACATAGACCATCGGGATCCCTCCTCGGGTCCTTTATTCGGTCTAGGTTCTTCATAGTCGGTCACCAGCATAATATTCTCATCCGGGAACTCAAAATTCTTGGACTGGTAGTCATCCACGGCCTGATGAGCCAAATGTTCAGCCAATACACTCCCCTTTATTGCTTTCTGGGTTGTATATTGTATGTCGTACTCAGTTTTGATCATCCGCCATCTTGTTATTCTTCTGGAGAGTGCAGGCTTCTCAAAAATGTACTTGATCGGATCCATCTTCAATATCAACAAGGTAGTGCGAGTCAGCATATACTGTCTCAGTCGGCGAGCATCCCATGCCAAAGCGTAGCAAGTTTTCTCGAGCAGTGAGTATCTTGTCTCACAGTTAGTAAACTTTTTGCTAAGGTAGTATATTACGTGCTCTTTTTGACCAGACTCGTTATGTTGCCCCAGCACACACCCCATTGAATTGTATAGCACTGTCAAGTACAATATCAAAGGTCTTCCTTCAACTAGAGGCCTTAGAATTGGTTGTTCTTGAAGGTATTCTTTGATTCTTTCAAAAGCGGTATGGCATTCATCATTCCACCTTACCACTTGATCTTTCTTCAGAAGCTTGAAGATGGGCTCACATGTAGCAGTCATATGCAAAATGAACCTGGCGATATAATTCAAGCGTCGCAAGAAACCTCTAACTTACTTCTCTGTACGGGGAGCTGGCATTTCTTGTATAGCCTTTACCTTTTCAGGATCTACTTGGATTCCTTTGTCACTGACAATGAAACCCAGAAGTTTACTAGACCTTACCTCGAAGGTGCACTTTTTCGAATTCAACCTCAACTTGTATATCTTCAACCTGTCAAACAACTTTTGTAGATGATCAAGGTGCTCTTCCTCAGTTTGAGACCTGGCTATCATGTCATCAACATAGACTTTGATCTTGTGGTGAATCATATCATGGAACAAAGAGACCATGGCGCGCTGATAAGTTGCCCCAACATTCTTCAACCCAAAAGGTATCACTTTGTAACAGAAAGTGCCCCACTGTGTGATGAAGGTCTTCTTCTCCATGTCTTCAGGAGCCATCTTGATCTGGTTGTAGCCAGAGAAACCATCCATGAAGGAGAAGATTTTGTGTTGCACGGTGTTGTCGACCAGAACATCAATGTGAGGAAGAGGGAAGTCATCCTTGGGGCTTTCCCTATTCAGATCTCTATAATCGACAAACACCCGTAACTTACCGGAACGATGTTAGCAACCAACTCTGGATAAGAAGTGACAGCTAAGAATCCTGCGTCGAACTGTTTCATGACCTCTGCCTTGATCTTCTCTGACATTTCAGGGCGCATACGATAGACCTTCTATTTAACTAGAGGACAGACTTCTTTGGTCGGCAGAAGATGAACCATAATATCAGTGTCTAAACCTGGCATGTCTTCATATGACCATGCGAAGATCTCAACATAGTCGTGCAACATTTGTATCAACCGCTTTTTGACCTTAACTTCCAAATTTGCACCAATCTTAACCTCTTTTATGTCTTCCTCTGTACCCAAGTTCACTGTCTCAACCAGATCTTCATGAGGCTGTATGGCCCTTTCTTCCTGCTGTAATAGTCTAGCAAGTTCTCCAGGAACTTCAAAATCATCCTCACCTTCGTCTTCGGCTTGGTTGATCGGATTTTCGAAGTCATAACTGGCAATATCGAAGCTATTATCAATGGGATCCAGAGTGAATATGGATCTGCAGTATGATACGTGAGTGTGTGTAAGAGAATAATTGTTTTGATAAAGTGACAACAAAAAAGAAAATAAAAAATAGAGAGTGCAAAATTTATATGCAAGAAACGTCCAATGCTTTATTAATGATATATGAAATGACAAACAATAGCCCTCACAAGCAAAACCAATGTACCTCGGGCAAAGCACAATGCCATAAAGTTTTAAATTGTTTATTACAAATCTCAAAAAAAGTAGGACAATTTCTACGGAATAAAAGAAACTGGTATAAAGTCCCTAACCGTCCAATTACTCGGTCCATCGTTGGTAGTTGAGTAGATCTAGCTGTCAACGTCTGAGTCTTTCTCGCTGTCTTCAATGGCATTAATTCCACGATTACTGATGTGTAGGGGAGGTCCTCCAGCCCGAGCGCGTCGAACAACCCTTTGAGCCCCTGTAGTAAAGCCCAAACCAAATTTGTCAGTTTTGTGAGAGAAATCAGGGAGCTGACCTCAATTGGTACACCCACCTTCTTCAACCACGTCCCTGGAGTCCTTGAGAGAAGCCATCTTCAGAGGAGTTTTGTTACTGGTAGTAGTTTCAGTCGATCCCAAGATTCGAGGGACCTCTTCAAAGTTCTGACAAGGAGTTTCTATGAATTCCTCGTCCATCTCTATGTACCGGAAGGAATTGAGGTGGCTCACCATATACTCCTTTACCAGATACTTCAGCATTTGGTGTAGTTTGGAAGTAACTGCCTCAGCCTTGTGGATCTAAGGATGATCCAACGAACAAGAATACGACGGCCTGATGTCCATCACATAGAAGGTGGACCCAAAGGTCTGAGAACCCACTTTGACAGGGATGTCCACCTCCCTGTGCACCATTCTTTTTGACCCATCAAAAGCCCTTACCACGATGTTACTAGGCTTTAAAGTCAAACCCTTGCAATCAAACTGGTCCAAAAAGACATTCAGCAAAGACCCAGTATCTACCAGCACATGAGCCATAGTGGTGCCCCTGCACTCAATCGAGACATGCAGAGCATCACTATTCTTTCTCCCCTTCGGTGTCAAGTCTGCATCTGAAAAACCCAGCCCATTGTCAATAGTCAGACTGGCCACGAAATCTTTAAATTGATCAGCTGAAGTCTCTTGCGGAACATGCGCAGTTTTGAGGAATGCAATCAAATCCTTCGCATGAGCCTCAGAGCACAACAACAGGGATAACATGGATATCTTTGAGGGGGTCTTCCCCAGCTGCTCGACCACATTGTAGTCTCTCTTTTTAATTATTTTCAATATTTCCTCTATCTCTTGCTTAGAGGATTCTACAACAATTTTTCTAGGCGCCTCCGTCCGGACAGGCTCACCTATAACTTCTTTGCCGCGGGTATTAGACGATTCGCCGTCAGGGGTAATAATTGGAGTAAGAACAGGAGTCTTAGTTGATGTACCAACAGGAACAATAGATGGAATGACAATAGGTCTGTTGACAGTCTTAGGGGAAATCTCGGGAGAGAAGACCCTTCCACTTCGGGTAACCTTGATGGTTCCGACAATGTTACCAATATCAGGATCAGCCTGTTCATTTTTCAAATCTTGTTTGATGCCATGATAGTACACATCGGCACCATAATGCTAGGGGACAACTTTGTCCGAGACATACGGGACAGGACCATGAACAGTGATTATTAGCGGAGTGATTCTTGGAGCAGATGTAATCCTAACAGGTCTTCTCGAGGAAACCTTGGAAGGATTGGCAGAAATGGTTATAATGGCAATGTCTTCAGATGGAACAACGGGAACTAAAGTTTTCTCGAACAAAATTTCTTTGATGTCCATCAGGCGTTGAACACCTGACTTCAGTAAATGGCAACCAGAAGGTAGAAATGAACACATGTGGCAACCTTCACCACAACCCAGAAATAAACTGGCCAACAACAAATTCTTCTTAATAGTCATGAGAGGTGTAGAAACTTCATCCACCAAGGTCACAAACAAGTCAGTATCAACAACATTAACTCCACGATTGTGCTTAGGCATGGGAGCAGTTATGACATTGGGCTTCTCCAGAGCATCGAAATCAATTTCCTTGGCTTCAATCAGATATTGTACCTTATTTCTTAGAGCCCATCAGTCATTGGTATCATGGCCAGGACTCTCAGAATGATAGGCACACCAAGCATTTGGATTCTTGGGAGCCTCTTTCAAGGTTGCCAAGTTGGATCTCAGCAGATGAGGTAGAACTTCAGCCAATGCCATATTGATTCGAGTAAACTGCCGTTGTGGTCTTTCCACCCTTTGTTAATTGTTGCATTGTGGAGCAACTATAGGCCTAGGTATTATTACAGCACTTACTATCTGACGATGTTCATCCATGTTTTGGCCCCTCAGGCTATAGATGGCACTGGCTTCTTTCTTACCAGCAAAAGGCTTCTTTATCGAACTCGAAGAGGCATCCTTTTGTATCTTGTCGCTCTGAATCCAAGATTCTACTCTCTCTCCATTCAGAATCAGCTTGGTGAAACCAGCTGACAAAGTTTCAATCAAATGATTAAAGAATGGACCAGATAGCGTCCCTAGAAACATATCAACCAACTCCCTATCAGACAACAGAGGTTTGACTCTTCCAGCCAAGTATCTCCACTTCCGTGCATAGTCCTTAAAGCCTTCACTTGCACCCATGGACATACTCTGGAGTTGAGTACGAGTAGGAGCAAGGTCGGCGTTGTATTGATACTGCTTATAGAAAGCAGCAGCTAGATCTTCCCAATTTTGGACATTGGCTCTCTCCAGTTGGTAGAACAATTCAAGCCGAGTCCCTGACAGACTATCTTGAAATAAATGAACCCAAAATTTTTTATCAGCGGTGTGGATCTGGATCTTTCTGACATAAGAGCGGAGGTGGAGTTTTGGGCAGGACACCCCGTCATACTTTGCAAAAATTAGAGCTTTGAACTTCTGCGGGATGACCACTTCTATGGAACTCAAGCGATCTTCAAATTGCTTGTATCTATCCTCAGTGGGAGGATACTGCTCATCATTGTAGTCGGTATCATTGTCAGAAACTTCAGGACTGGGATCCTTCTCCCTTGTTTCTTCTTCTTGATTCTCCCCTTCTTTGGATGAAGAAGTCAGATCGACTTGTCACTTCAACGTCCCTCTAAACCTTCTACCCATATTTAGAATACCGAGAACCTTCTTCTTTTTCTTTTTCTTTTTCAGGATGAGAGCTTTCAAATCCTCCTACCCTTTTGCCATATTGATGAACATTTCTTGGAATTAGGCATTTTGTGCCTGAAGATCCTTGATGCTTTGTTCAGAAGACATTTCTGCTGAAATAAACAGCGAAGAAGATGAGAAACATGTAATGGTACATGTACATGCAATGCTATGAATGGGATGCGCATGCAATGATTTCAAAGACTTTGGGAAATTTAAAATTGCGAACCAAAATAAAACAAAGATTTTATTAGCTGAATTCAAAGTTCAAATTCCTTTTAGGCGTTACAATTAAAAACAAATATAAAACTAGAAAAGAAATCAAAATTCCCATGGATGCTTCCTCTTCGTGCCGAGATAGACATTGAGTCCTCTTTCCTCATGGAGCTACTTTGTGAGCTCTAAAACCTTCATCTCCTGGGGATAGAACTGATCCATGTAAGTATCCCGCTCTTTCTTCAACTGAATCCAAGACCTCTGTAATTCTCCAAGATCAGTGGGCATATCAGGATAGGGAACCGTGTAAGGAATATCACATTCAGTAGTGGGTTCCACAATCACTGGTAAAACAGCCATATAGTGCATCATAAGTTTCTGGGCGCGAGCTCGTACCCATTGGAGGTAAGGTTCCATATGAATGGAAGCCATTGGCCCCAAAGCCTTGGCGCCAGACCTGTTTACCATGCCCCAAGCTCGTATGAACCTTCGGCGATACTTTTGAACATCATCCTCATAGTTGAATACAATGCCCTCGATAAGTAACTCATAGGGACCATCTCTTCGAGCGTAATCAAATTGTCGCAGAGCTAAACAAGGATTGTAGGTTATACCCCCTCTGATGCCAAGTAACAGGACATTAGGGTACTCCCCGCAACGGTCAATTATAGCAGTGTTTTCCATAGCTCGGGAACACCAGAGAATATCCATGTCGACGAGTGACATTATCCTATTCGACCAACCCAAACCTTCTTCATTCTTCAGTACGGACTTAGGATGGTGAGAAATCAACCACCTCAACAGCAATGACAGGCAGCACATAAGGACCCCTCTTCTCTTCATGGTACGAGTATGGAGAGTGTGCAAAATATCTCCTAGCAAGGTAGGCACAGGGTTGCGAGAGAGGAAAATCTTGATAGCACTCACATCTACGAATGAGTTTGGATTAGGGAATAGTACCAACCCATAAATTAGAAGAGCCAAGACCTCCTCAAAAGCCTGAAAATCCATATCATCACAAAACAGTTGGGCCTTGTCTATCAGGAACTCGGCTAGAAAACCCTTGACTCCGCTTCTTGTTTCACAATTGGTTACCACGTCGACCCATTTCAGATGCAAATCTGCGGCAATGACTTTTGGCTTAGGAACTTCTTCCAGACCTGTGAAGGGAAATTGTTCAAGAATGGGTATATCCAACAGCTGAGAGAATTCTTCCATGGTAGGCACCATCTGATAGTCTGGGAAGGTGAAGCAGTGGTGCTTGGGATCAAAGAACTGAAAGAGTACACTCATCAACTTTTTAATAAAGTTTGAAGTCACCAGGTTGAGAAGTCGACCATGTCTCTTAGTGAACGTAGAAGTTTCAGAAACCTTTGATACAAGCTCTTTGAGTTGGGAAGGTATCTTCACAAAGCTGATTCGGATAGTGTTTCTACGAACGAGAGCCATGATCTGCAAAACAGAACAAAGATAAATTCCCTTGGTCCTTGAAATGGTTAGTGCAATAAGAATGGATGCTATGTTATGATGCATGATGTCATGATAAACCACAGGTATAGCAAACACAGACAAATCACACCAAGTCCTTAGGTTTAAGGCCTACATGAGGTTAAAGGTCATACCCTCTTGAAGTTTAGTTGGTTTCAAACCTGTCTTAAAAAGTAATTGGGTTTTAAAGATTCTCAATATCACTGACCATCCTTTATCGGGCATTGTCTCATCTCAAGTAATCTTTTCTTGCGGCCGAAATATCCCGAAAATCTGATCTCAATGAGTGTAGCATCGAGTATCAACCAATCCTCAACTCTATACCGAGGCCAGATATCTCACTACTTTCTAATGGCCAAGTTTGTTCAACTAAGGTTCTAAGGTCCGTTAGTGCTTCACGACACCACGTGGCGGCCCCGTGTTCTCATCGTTTTCCCACGAAGGATACCGGTAACAACCAAAGTGCCACACTAACACATCCATCGCTTAAACCATATCGGTCTACACCGTACAATCTCCATAATCTATTGCTGTTTACCTAAAAAGTTCCCCCAGATCCGGGTGTAGGATCTTTAATAATACCCAAACAAAACCCTTGAATTTAAAGTAGGCAAGGAAAAACAAGAAAGCAATTTTTAAAATGACCTAGATCCTAAGGTAAACCCCACATTATTTACATCCCCAGCAGAGTCGCCAGTTCTGTGATACTGTGGCAGAATTGACTGTTATACTGGTTTGCATTTTTTGTTTGCAAAATGTCGCGGTAAGCAATAGTCGCCACCACCTTTTATTTTATCCAATCAGGAAAAGGAAAAATAACAGAAAAAACCTTTTTCGAGAATATTTTGTTAGAACAATGTTTGAATCTAGTACCCTATAATTAAGTTTTGATGATAACAAAGTGAAAAGATATAGTAGTTAAACATTTCATGATTGAATTATATGCTACTTAAAATTACTATGCTCTGACTTGCAGATATGCTGATTAAAATAAGCAAGATCACGTTCCCAGCATCAGAAGTTGCTGAATCAGAACGTCAAGATCAGAAGATCAACGCTTGCACATGCTGAAGCTTGATGAACAGAACTGCGCGTAAAATACTCTGATACAGAATCAAATCAGTTCATCAGCAGCAAAGCAGAATCAGAATGAGCCAAGCCAGATCGTGCATTGAAGAAGCAACGGTACTGTGCATTGAAAGCTAATCAATACCAACAACATCATTCTAGACAAGATCTGCTCAGAAAGGAAAGCTTGTTAATAGCATTGAATCAAGAATATTTGCTTCAACGTTCATCTTCTCAAAGTGCTATATAAACCAAGCTTTGAAGATTATAACGGCTAATGCTTCCAAACTCTCTACACGCACAAAGCTGAACAGTAATCTTCACTCTACAAGTTTTGCTAAACCACCAAACTCTGATACTCTATTAGCGTTTAGCAACTTAGTATTCTAAGCTTCATTTGTGTAAACATCACAGTTGTGATATAGTTTTTGTAGAAACATTCACACACATTTGATTATTCCTTTGTAAGAAAGTGTTGCCTTGACAAACCGGATTGTGGTTTGAATCAAGAAGGTTTTAGAAGTTGCTAAAACAGATTTGTATTCAGTTGAATATAGTGAATTAAGACCTCGTTGGAGAGAGGCGAAATCACCTTGAACGGGTGGACTGGAGTAGTTTGAGATCAAACGAACCAGGATAAAAATACCTTGTCATTTGCTTTAAGTTTCCAGTTTTACAATTCAACCCCCCCTTCTTGTGTTTTTCACCCCTTCAATTGGCATCAGAGCACCTGGTTCTGAGCTAAAACACTTAACCGTGTCAGTAAAAGATCCAGCGTCAGAAAAACACTATGGCAGGAAACAACTCTCATTTCAGCAATGACAACAATGAGGATAGAGACAGATTCAGCGGCAAACCTCCAGTCTTTGATGGAGAAAACTTTGACTACTGGAAAGACAGAATTGAAAGCTTCTTTCTAGCACATGATGCTGATCTGTGGGATATGGTGACAGATGGATACACGCACCCTGTTAATGCAACTGGTCAGAAGATTGATAGAAAATCAATGACTGATCAACAAAAGCGTGATTTCAAGAATCACCATAAGGCCAGAACCATCCTTCTCAGTGCTATCTCCTATACTGAGTATGAGAAGATCTCCAACAGAGACACAGCTAAGAACATCTTTGATTCTCTCAGAATGACGCATGAGGGCAACGTCCAAGTCAAGGAAACAAAGGCTCTGGCGCTCATTCAGAAGTATGAGGCGTTTAAAATGGAAGAATCTGAATCCATTGAAACTATGTTCTCTAGATTCCAGATTCTGGTAGCTGGTCTCAAAGTTCTGGACAAGGGGTACTCTACTGCTGACCATGTCAAGAAGATAATCAGAAGTTTACCCAAGCAGTGGAGGCCTATGGTTACTGCTCTGAAGCTGGCGAAAGATCTCAACAAAATCACTCTGGAGGAACTTATAAGCTCCCTCAGAAGTCATGAGATAGAGCTGGAAGCTGACGAGCCTCAGAAGCAAGGTAAGCCTATAGCTTTGAAATCTAACAGAAAATCTGAATCTAAAGTTTTGCAGGCAGTTGAAGAAACATCTGATGGATCCTCATCAGAAGAAGACGAGCTTTCTCTTCTCTCCAGAAGAGTAAATCAACTGTGGAAGCAAAGACAAAAAAAGTTCAGGAATCCCAGAAGATCTGATAAGAACGAGTCTTCTTCCAGATACAGAAGGACAGATTCTTCCTCTGGATATAGAAGATCTGAAGGCTCCTCAGGTAGCAAGAAGCCAAATACAAAAGACATCATCTGCTACGAGTGCAATGAGCAAGGTCACTACAAGAGTGACTGTCCAAAGCTTCAGAGGGAAAAGCCAAAAAGGAAGTTTGGAAGAGAGAAGAAGAAAAGTCTCATGGCCACATGGGATGACTCTGACTCGTCTGAAGCTGACTCAGAATCAGATGATGAACGGGCGAACTTAGCGCTTATGGCTAACATTCAAGATGACAGTGAAGCTTCTGACTCAGACTCAGAATCAGACACAGAAGAGGTATTCCCTAACTTCGCTGTTAATTTTACAAAGGCTGAACTTGCTGAAAGCCTAAATGAAATTCTGGAACGTTATCAGCAGATTAGAGCTAAATTCAGAGACCTGAAAAGGACTCTTGAATCTGACTCTAATAAGTCTGAGAGTCTCAGATTGGAAAACTCTGAGCTGAGAGATAAAATTTTAAAATTAGAAAACTCTTTACAAAACTCTCAGAAGGAACCAATTGCTGAAACTCCCAGCAACGCTGATGAGATCATCAAGGAGTATGATCATAGTTTCCAGAAGTTCCTTGCTAAAAGCATAGATAGAAGCAGAATGGCTTCAATGATCTATGGAGTTAGCGGAAACGGCAGGAAAGGAATAGGATACCTAGGTAAGGTTCCTACACCTAAAAATGTCATGGATTTAGTTATTAAACACACTCCTATAAATTCACACTTTGTGTATGGTCACACACATGACATCAAATATACTAGTAGTAATCACTTTGTGAAACCAAAATTCAATCAGAGTTTTGGTAAAACTAACAAAACAGGACCCAAGAAGATCTGGGTACCTAAGGATAAAATAATACATGTTGCAGATATCTTTAGCAGCAAGTCAGAAACACCAGTCATGGTACCTGGACTCTGGCTGCTCACGTCACATGACGGGAAGAAGGCATATGTTCCAAAGCCTGGAACTTAAGCCTGGAGGCCACGTTGGCTTTGGAGGCAATCAGAGGGGAAAGATAATTGGCTCTGGAACTGTAGGTAACGGAAATCTTCCCTCTATTAATAATGTTCTGCTTGTTGATGGATTGATGCATAACCTGTTATCCATAAGTCAATTAAGTGATAACGGTTATGATATAATCTTTAATCAAAAATCATGTAAAGCTGTTAGTCAGAAAGATGGGACTATCCTATTTAATGGTAAGAGGAAAAACAACATTTACAAAATCAAACTTTCTGAACTTAAGAGTCAGAACGTAAAATGTCTTCTGTCTGTTAACAACGAGCAATGGATCTGGCACAGAAGATTGGGACATGTTAGTATGAGAAGAATATCTCAGATTAACAAACTCAATCTGGTCAGAGGACTTCCAAATTTGAAGTTCAATTCAGATGCTCTGTGTGAAGCATGTCAGAAAGGCAAATTTGCAAAACCCTCTTTTAAATCCAAAAATGTTGTTTCTACCTCTAAGCCATTAGAACTTCTGCACATTGACTTATTTGGACCAGTTAAGACTGCTTCTGTCAGTGGCAAGAAGTATGGGTTAGTAATCGTAGATGACTATAGCAGATGGACATGGGTAAAGTTCTTAAGACACAAGGACGAGTCACACTCTGTGTTTGTTACCTTCTGTAACCAAGTTCAGAATGAAAAAGATCTTAGAATCGTTAAAGTCAGAAGTGATCATGGTGGAGAATTTGAAAATAAAGATTTTGAGTCATTCTTTAATGACAAAGGCATTCTGCATGATTTCTCTTGTCCTAGAACTCCCCAACAAAATGGAGTTGTAGAACGAAAGAACAGAACATTGCAAGAAATGGCCAGAACCATGATCAACGAGACAAACGTTGCTAAGACTTTCTGGGCAGAGGCAATAAACACAGCGTGCTACATTCAGAATAGAATCTCAATAAGACCTATTCTGGAAAAGACTCCATATGAATTGTGGAAGAACAGAAAGCCCAACATTTCGTATTTTCATCCATTTGGATGTACTTGCTATATGTTAAATACTAAGAATTATTTGAACAAGTTTGATTCTAAGGCACAGAAGTGTATTATGTTAGGATACTCTGAACGCTCAAGAGGGTACAGAGTATACAATACAGAAACACAGATTGTGGAAGAATCAATCAGTGTTCGTTTTGATGACAAGCTTGACTCTGAAAAGTCAAAGCAGAATGAAAATCTTGCAGGTATAGAAATTGAATTTGCAGGTTCTGAAGACAAGTCATCAGAAGCTCTCAACACAGACATTCCTTCAACGTCTGAAAGAAGCAATGCTAGAAATCCTACAACTGCTGCTGATCAATCTCAGAAGAGAGTACCCAGAAGCAGTTTGGATCACCCAGAAGAATCCATTCTAGGAAGAAAGGAAGATCCAATCAGAACAAGAGCAAGCCTCAGAAACTCTGAAGAAACTCTGATGGGACTTGTGTCTCTGATTGAACCTTCTTCTATTGATGAAGCACTTCTGGACAATGACTGGATTCTGGCAATGCAAGAAGAGCTGAATCAATTCACCAGAAACGACGTATGGGATCTCGTTCCAAGACCAAAAGGATTCAACGTCATTGGAACAAGATGGGTGTTCAGAAACAAGCTCAATGAACAAGGTGAAGTCGTCAGAAACAAGGCACGACTGGTTGCACAAGGTTATAGTCAGCAAGAGGGGATAGACTATACAGAAACCTTTGCCCCAGTCGCCAGGTTAGAATCTATCAGACTTTTAATCTCATTTGCTGTTAATAGAGGCATCACTCTGTATCAGATGGATGTCAAAAGTGCATTCTTAAATGGTTATATAGAAGAAGAAGTGTATGTTCACCAACCCCCAGGTTTTGAAAACACAAAACATCCAGAACATGTTTTCAAACTGAAAAAGTCACTGTATGGTCTGAAACAAGCTCCCAGAGCTTGGTATGAAAGGCTAAGTAACTTTCTGCTTGAAAATGAGTTCACCAGAGGGAAAGTGGACACCACTCTATTCTGTAAAACAGTTAAGAGTGACATTTTAGTTTGTCAAATTTATGTTGATGATATAATCTTTGGTTCTACTAATCCTTCTCTTGGAAGAAAATTTGCTAAGTGTATGCAGGCAGAATTTGAGATGAGCCTCATGGGGGAACTGAAGTTCTTTCTAGGAATTCAGATCAATCAAACTCCAGAGGGAACTTACATTCATCAGAGCAAATACATCAGAGATCTTCTGAAGAAATTTGACCTCTCAGAATGTAAGCCATCAAAGATTCCAATGCATCCCACGTGCATTCTGGAAAGAGAAGAGGTAAGCAAAAGCGTAGAACAGAAAGTCTACAGAGGTATGATTGGTTCTCTCCTTTATCTGACTGCTTCAAGACCTGATATTTTATTCAGCGTATGTATTTGTGCTAGATTCCAATCAGATCCTAGAGAATCTCACTTAACAGCTGTTAAGCGAATTTTCAAGTATCTGAAAGGTACTACTAATCTGGGTTTGTTTTATAGAAAATCTAGTGATTACAGTTTAGTAGGCTACTGCGATGCTGATTTTGCTGGAGACAGAGTGGAACGAAAAAGTACTTCTGGAAGCTGCCAGTTTCTGGGAGAAAATCTGATCTCGTGGTCCAGCAAAAGGCAATCAACTATTTCTCTGTCAACAGCAGAAGCTGAGTACATAGCAGCAGCTGGTTGCAGCACACAGATGCTCTGGATGAAAAGTCAGCTTGAAGACTTCCAGATTTTTGAGAGTAACATTCCTATTCTTTGTGATAATACTTCTGCTATTTGCTTAAGTAAGAATCCTATTTTACATTCTAGAGCTAAACATATAGAAATAAAACATCATTTCATTAGGGACTATATTCAGAAAGGAATTTTAAACTTGAAATTTATAGATACAGACCATCAATGGGCTGATATCTTTACTAAACCCCTTTCAGAAGATAGGTTTAATTTCATTCTGAAACATCTCAGCATGAAAGTATGCCCAGAATGAAAATGCTTTAATTCCATATTTTTATCTTTCAGAATGTAATTATATTACTGTGAACTTCTGATCAATCTTTGTTTCAGAAAGTTAGAACATGCAGATTGTATCAGAGGCAAGTCTGAAGATCTGAGAGTCTAATCTCAAAGACAGACGTGCTGATCACTATATCAAACAAGTGTCATCCAATCATCAGCAAATCCCTGAAGCAGAACGCGTGCACGTTTCTGAGAAAGGAAAACGCTGATTGGGTGCATTGAGACACATGTCTGGTAACCGTTTTTAAGTATCTTTCTCAAATCCCCCAAAATCAGCAAGCATTAAATGCAAAAGTAATCACGCTTGTTAATTGCAATCATTATTTTTTTCTCTCTCTTAAAAACGTTTTATTTTTCAAAATAATTTTTGAAAATCCTATTTAAGCACATTACTCTTCATTCTTAATCTTTACGCTTACTCATAATCTCTTAAGAATTTTTCTGCATATCTCCTTCAAAACCCTAGCTTTTCTCAAATCACTCTCAAGCTTTTTGTGTGAGAACAATGGCATCCTCCAGCATTTCTGCAGGAAATCAGAAGAAGGAAACCTCTGAGCAATATCAAGCGCCTACCAGAACTCTTCTCACACCAGTAAAGAATCTTGAGGTTCTCTCTGAGTTAATAGTGGATTTCGAAAGTTTGAAGGAAAATGGATTTGACCTAACTGCTGAAGTCAAAACTCAAAGGTGGGAGAGGTACTTTGATAGATTGGTTGGACCAACCTTCCCAGAGCTTGTCAAAGAATTTTGGATTCATGCCAAGATTGATAAGCATCTAGTCGTCTCTTCTGTTATGGGAAAGAAGATTATAATTTCTGAAGACCTCATTGCTAGGTTAATTGGTCAGAGTGGTGGTGGAGTCCGTTGTGTGGACATGGCTGATAGGTGTCCTGATATTGGTGTGGTAGCAAACTGCATTTTCACTCTTGGTCTTCCCAGCAGCAAAATCAAGGATCTGAAGGATCACTTCAGAGTGTGGGCCAAGATTGTTCTAGGCTGTTTCAATCACAGGAAGCCAACAAGCTCTCCTGACTATATAAACGTGGATCAGCAATTTCTGATCTACTTTATTGATCAGAGGGTGAAGATCAATTTGGCACACTTCCTGTTCAATCATCTGAAGACTAGTGTGAAAGAGACTAGAGAAGAAGAGAGGACCAAAAGGGACTGGATACCATTTGGGAGGCTCATATCAGATATTCTGACAGAGAATAAACTGATAGATTATCTGAGCGAAGCTAAAGTACTGGGCAATTTTGAACCAACCGTTGGAAAAGCGCTGAATGCTAAGAACCTCAAAAAGATGAAGCTGATAGACAATATCAGGAAGGAACCCAGAGCTTCTTCAACTGCTGACATCACCAGAAGAAGAGTGCCTCTGAGTGATTTCCCAAGATTTTCTGAGATGGAATCCCACCCTGATATGGTTGCCAAGTATCCAGATTCTCTCAAGGAAGAAGTTGCAGGTTCGAAGCTGAAGATCAAAGATCTGAGTCAGGTTCAACCTGAAATGGCTCAGAAGAAGTCAAAGAAGAGGAAAGCAGAAGGATCATCTCACCAGACTCCAAAGAAACGAGGTAATCCATCTACTGCTCCTATTTCAATTTCAACTACTATTCCAACATCTGTTGCTCCACCCCAAACTTCTCACAGAATTTCCATTCCAATCCCCACTATTGATGAAAACATACCAGAAGACCCTTCTGAGAACTTACAACTCAGAAGAACCAGAATAAAAATTCCTCTCAAAATTACCAAACAACAACCAACTGTTTCAACAACACCAGCACTTGATAGAGTGCTAGCTGACATTGAGCGAGAACATACTCCTGTTCAACCTCACTCTGAACCACCAAATATTCCTCCTCCACAACCTGAACCAGAAATTCAACCACAACCAGAACCAGAACAAGAACCAGAACCACAATCTCAATAACCTATCACAGAAGAACCTCTGATCCATGAACAATCAGAAGTTCCACCCCCTCAACCAGAAAATAATCCTCCCTCACCTCCAACAGAGTTTCATCGCTATGAAACCCCATCTCCTCATCATTCTGATCCCCACTCACCTCAACCTTCACCGCTGGCAATACAGTTGCCATGTGGAACCACCATTGTCAGACCCCAGTTACCATCATCAGAGGAATCAACACCTCCAAAAACTCCAACCACTCCAATAGACATATCCTCTGACTCTGATAACCATCCACCAAAACAGACAGCACCTCAGCACACCTCTGAAAGCCAATCCTCTGAAAACCCCAGCAAAACATTCATTGACTTAACAAGTCTTGAACGTCTTGCTGATTTAAGACACAAATTGGCCATTCCCAAACCAAAGCAATTAGATGTTGGCTCTGGTATTTTGGACTTTGAAACAGGTATGCTGCAGTGGATTGCTTCTTTGAAGCAAGTCTGTCCGGGGATGATCGACCCAGCTGCTTCTGATCAGCTCTGGTCACAGTTCAGAGTTTGGGTTCGTGCTGAAGCACTCAAGCTGCAGGACGTCAACTATGAGCAGGCTCAACAGAACTTTAGCAAGCTGCTGAAGGAAGTTGAGAGTCAGCTGCCTCAAGAAGTTGTGCTGCCTCTGGACTCTGAATCTTGGGCTGAGAAAGAGCAAGCTGCTCAGGTGGAACCAGCAGAAGAAGACAAGACTCTTCAAGAAGAAAATCCAGCAGAAGATGTAGCTGAAAGTTCTGAGAAGCTTCCTCCTGCTGAAAGTTCTCAAGCTGCCTTGGACAGGCAGGCTCTGGAAGAGTTAAGGCTGAATGACTTGCGTCTTCAGCAGCGGATGGATGAGAATAATCAGAAGATGGAAGCTAGAATGAATGTCCAGGACAGCAAGATTGATACTGTTGTCACCATGGTTCAGAAGCAGAATGCAACTTCTGAAAAGATTCAGGCAATGCTGGAAAGCCTGTTCTCACGCATGCCCCCACAACCTTGAAATTTTTTCATGCATGACATTCTCTATATTTTCCTTATTTTCTGATGTACTTTTGACTATGTTTTGACTATGGTTTGTAATGCTATTTTGCTCTGATTCTGAACTATCCTTAATATCATTAGTTTTTCTGATCTAAATCATTTTAGCACATCACCAGCACTTTTTGATTGCTGACAAAAAGGGGGAGAACAAGAATGATATTTAAAATCAATAACGGATAACTAGACAGAAACTCTCAAACATTCTAACTCTCTATTACTTGAAATGTTTTTCTGTTTTGTCTTTAAATCTACAGGCACAATGAAGACTAGAAGCTCTGATCAAAATGTAGAAGACCATGTTGCTCTGATCAAATATGAAGTTCTGATATATGAAGCTCTGATCAACCTAACACTCTGATCCGAAGCAAAGCTCTGACAGGAAAAGCTCTGAAGCTCTGCTTTCTGATAAGTCAAAAGACTTACAATCTGATGCTCAAAGACAGAAAAAGATCTGACTCTGAAGAACACGCATATCAAAGGGAAGTAACAAACTCAGGGGGAGTATTTCTTAACTCTGACTTCTCCGTACTTCTTATTCTGATACATAGATCTGATAACCTTTTCACGTTATTTTTCATTTAAAATATCTAGTTTTTGTCATCATCAAAAAGGGGGAGATTGTTAGAACAATGTTTGAATCTAGTACCCTATAATTAAGTTTTGATGATAACAAAGTGAAAAGATATAGTAGTTAAACATTTCATGATTGAATTATATGCTACTTAAAATTACTATGCTCTGACTTGCAGATATGCTGATTAAAATAAGCAAGATCACGTTCCCAGCATCAGAAGTTGCTGAATCAGAACGTCAAGATCAGAAGATCAACGCTTGCACATGCTGAAGCTTGATGAACAGAACTGCGCGTAAAATACTCTGATACAGAATCAAATCAGTTCATCAGCAGCAAAGCAGAATCAGAATGAGCCAAGCCAGATCGTGCATTGAAGAAGCAACGGTACTGTGCATTGAAAGCTAATCAATACCAACGGCATCATTCTAGACAAGATCTGCTCAGAAAGGAAAGCTTGTTAATAGCATTGAATCAAGAATATTTGCTTCAACGTTCATCTTCTCAAAGTGCTATATAAACCAAGCTTTGAAGATTATAACGGCTAATGCTTCCAAACTCTCTACACGCACAAAGCTGAACAGTAATCTTCACTCTACAAGTTTTGCTAAACCACCAAACTCTGATACTCTATTAGCGTTTAGCAACTTAGTATTCTAAGCTTCATTTGTGTAAACATCACAGTTGTGATATAGTTTTTGTAGAAACATTCACACACATTTGATTATTCCTTTGTAAGAAAGTGTTGCCTTGACAAACCGGATTGTGGTTTGAATCAAGAAGGTTTTAGAAGTTGCTAAAACAGATTTGTATTCAGTTGAATATAGTGAATTAAGACCTCGTTGGAGAGAGGCGAAATCACCTTGAACGGGTGGACTGGAGTAGTTTGAGATCAAACGAACCAGGATAAAAATACCTTGTCATTTGCTTTAAGTTTCCAGTTTTACAATTCAACCCCCCCTTCTTGTGTTTTTCACCCCTTCATATTTCTGAGTACGGGGGGTAGATTATAGAAAGGGAAGGTGTTATCACCCTTTTTATCCATGGTTTTCCATGGGATCTTAGTTACTTTCCCATTTTAAAATTGCTTGTGTGTGTGCTTGTTTTGAAAAGTTTTGTTTTACTTCGTTTTAACCCTTGTTTCTGTTCTCAAGAGTGTTAAGAAGTGTTTTGAAAACTGTTTTGAAAAAGTGTTTGTGTGAAAAGGTTTGTTTGTTTGAGCAATTACTTAAGAGTTTTCTACCTACTCGAAAAAGACTGTTCATTTTCCTTTTGACAACGCTATCCCATTATTAAGGAACAGGTAGCACCGTCGTTGGAGTTTTAAGGGACATTCGAATGGACGAGTACGATCACAAAAGTAATGTTAGGAAATTTTAGTAATTATCCTAAAGTCTTAAAGATCTTTTCCGAGGCAACATTCAAATGGGTCATTTTTTGATCTTTTGGGACTAGAGGATGACCACTAAAATTCCCTATGCTTCATGACCGTTTACTGAAGGCAACCGGAGTGGAGTAAACCCTAAGGATGAGCATATGCAAGTGTGTTTTTTTCTTGTTAATTATCTTTTCACAATTAGGGTTATCTACCGTTTTAATTTCATTTTGTCTTTCGCATACAATCCTAATGTCCATACATCTAAGCAATTTATATTTGCGGAAATTAAAAGTGCGAGAAATTAAAGTCTTAACTATTACAAGGATTTTGGGCAGATATATAATTATTTGACTGAAAATAAAATGCGGAATTAAAACCCTAATTAATCTATTACAAACCCGAAACAGTTACAATAAAAAAAGAAATTAGAGGCGCGCGCGACGAATTAAATACGAGAAATAATTAGGAAGCCTAAAAATCTAATTGAAAAATATTTTTGTTATTTTTTGAGAAAATTAAACTATGTACAAATTAACCGTAATTTCTAATTGATTTAAATTATGAAAAAAAGGATTAAATTGACCTAAATTAAATTAATCTAATTAATTATAGAAACAAAATATTTTATGAAAAAAATAATTTTTATGTTTTTTTTTTGGTTCAATAAATTTTTTTTTGTGTTATTTGTGAAAAGGAAATAATTAATAAATAATTAAAAAAAGAATTAAAGGGAAAAGCAAAAAAAGAATTGGGCCTGTGTTATTGAGCAATCCAGGGGGTGCAATGTTGAATTTCTCAAGCCCATTCCTTTCTCAGCCTAGTCAATGCGCTAGATCTAGTGTGATACTCTTTTTGATGGTCCATGGTATGACTCGAGCATTAGGCGTTGGATCTGGATTGATGATGAATCCATTGGTTGGATTTTATGGTGCATTGTGGACGTCTGGCTGTGTAATGCGCTAGGTCTGCAATAAAATATGAAAAAAAATATTATGTAGGAGGCAGGGATCAAACCCCTGACCTCTTACACGCGCATGCCTTATAACCCTTCCTGCTTGCCACTGGGCCAATTGATCTTTTGTTAATATAAACACATAACAAACAATATAATTAAACATGGGTGAGTGTAATAATAAAAATGCGCGAAATTTGAATTTCCCAATCAGGCTAAGACACACCATCGTCTTTCTTGCAGAACTATCGTTTTAGGCATGGACTGATACGTACGGTCAACATCCATAGCTACAAACCTGTAAATTTCCAAAATTCATACCAAGCAATATAAATACAATTGAAAGCCACATATCAACTTGTTTTGATCTCACGAGTGTGATGGTACTCCTTTCTTGGCCCAATTTTCCCTGTATAAAGAAACCCTAAAATGCAAGCATGAACCCTAATAATGGCAACTTGTTATTTATGCATCAAAGCTAGGAATTAAATATACAGAAAGATTCCAGGCATTCATATGAACACAAATATGCAATCAAAACATGTTAACAATGCAAGAATGAATAGATACAAATTTGGAAAAAGTGACAAATCGTGAGAGTATTATGTGATGATTCTTGGAGCTTTAAGCCGTGCAAATGGTCCTATTAGCTCCAGGAGGTATCCAGGAAGGGATTTGTGGCTTTGAATTGCTTTGAATCGTCCTCTAGGTTTAGAAACCGATCCATAATTTATTGCAAAAAATTCACTTTGTGTTTGATGCTTTTCACGACTTCCACCCTTGTTTTTTTTTGCTTTGGTTGTGTTTTGTATAAGTTTTAGAACAAATTAGGTCAACAAAAACAGTTGGTATCTTTGTAAATCATGGAAATTTGATTTGACTTTTCTCTTGTATTATTTATTTCCAAAATAGATTAATCATGCCAATTTTGCTCCTAATCAACCCTTGCACGATTTGATCTGATATACCAGCTTAATTGGATTTGTTTCCAGCAAAAATCAGATCACAAAACAAATCTTTGATATTTTTTGTTATTTATTTGATTTAATTTGACTTTTAAATAATAAGAATAAAAATAAAATAAATAAATCCAATAACATGTGGATGATTATTTGGGTCGTGGACCATGTCACAAGCAAGATGCAAGCATAAAAAATAGGCCCATTTGACAAAAAAATGCAATTTTGGGCACATTTGACTTTTGACAATTTTCCAAAAATGGCCAACTTTGACAATTCATATCTCCTCCAATTTTGACCCTAGGAAGATGTTCTTGGACTTTTTAGAAACCTTAGGATGTCCCCTAAACAAGCCTTTTGGTTTCAAATCAATTGGGTCTTCCATGTTCATGTAAGAAGATTTGACCTAGAAGGTGTTTTTGTTGACTTTTCAAAAGGACCTATAATGTAGGAATTTATATCTTTTCATGAGTGCATATTTTGAACTTGAGGGATGAAGATGAATTTTAGGGAATTGCATCCTCTTAAAAATGAGCCTTGGATGAAAAATTTCTGATAAAGTATGAGGAAGTTATGCTTGGTCAAAGTTTGGTTGACTTTTCCTAAGAAACCCTAATTTAGCAACTTTTGGGTTTTAATGAATTTGGGGAATTCCTTGAGGAATCATGATCAACCATTGATCAAATTATAGATATAACCTTAAAATGTTTATGTTGACCAAAAATCTTGAAGTTTGAGTGTATGTGGGCCACAGTTGTGACCTAATACAGTCGATTCTCAAGCATCTGATCAGTTGACCTCGCAAACTTCTTGTGCAAGGCTTGAAATTTGACATGGATGGTCTTGATAACATATTAGGACCATGGAGATCATATGAGGTCTTTGTAGTTCACCCATCTTAATGAAAATGGAAACCCTAGTTTGAGGTACATTGCCTTAGGAGGGAGTGTGTCTGGTCAACTCTTGGGCATCCCTGAGCAAGTTGAGGATCTCAATGGGCATGTGTTGATTAAAATGAGAGGGAAAATTTTGGGGTACAACAGTATGAGTCATGGTTTATGAATGTTATGCGTTTATTGCAGTGTGTCTTTGTCTAGGAAAATAAATCCTTGACAGCATGGTGGAGAATCTTGGGAGGCTGAATCCCTAACTGTTGTTGGAGAATAGATGTATATTCAACTTTGTTTAGAATATTTTTGCTGGGAATTCATGTTTTATTGTTTAAGGAGAAATATGCTAGGGAATATTGACTTTGACTCTATGCATGAGGAAACTCTGTGGGGGATGTTGATTTCTGCATGGAGGAATAAAGTTCAGGCATTTTGGTTGTCCATTTCTCTACTGAGGAGTTATTCCTGACTGAAGAGAAACAAAATTTAGCTATTATCTGGTGGAAATGCAGGCTTGGCAGCAAATTGTTGGGGATAATGAAGTTGATTGTTATCTGGTCGTGTTCCAGGCTTCGCAGCGACTTACTGGGGAAGATTAAACTAACTGTTATCTGGTCGGATTCCAGGCTTCGCAGGAAATTACTTGGGAAAGCGAAGTTAGGTTGTTATCTGGTCAGATTCCAGGCTTTGCATTAACTTACTAAAATGAAAATGCTATCTGGTCAGATTCCAGGTTTCAAAGCAAATTTCTGAGGTGGATGGAGTTAACTGTTCTCTGGTCGAGCTCTAGGATTCATAATAACTTACTTGAAAGGATGAAGTTGAACTGATATCTGGTCGGATCCAGGATTTGCAGTAACTTGCTTGAAAGGATGAAGTTGAATTGATATATGGCCGGGTCTAGGCTTTGTAGTAACTTGCTTGAAAGGATGAAGTTGAACTGATATTTGGTCGGGTCCAGGCTTTGTAGTAACTTGCTTGAAAGGGTGAAGTTAAACTAATATATGGTCAGGTCTAGGCTTTACAGTAACTTGCTTGAACGGATGAAGTTCAACTGATATCTGGTCGGGTCCAGGCTTTTCAGTAACTTGCTTGAAAGGGTGAAGTTGAACTGATATCTGGTCGGGTCCAGGCTTTATAATAACTTGCTTGAAAGTGTGAAGTTGAACTGATATCTGGTTGGGTCCAGGCTTTGCAGTAACTTGCTTGAAAGGAGAAAGTTGAACTGATATCTGGTTGGGTCCAGGATTTTCAATAACTTTCTTGAAAGGGTGAAGTTGAACTAATATCTGGCGGATCCAGGCTTTGCAGTAATTTGCTTGAAAGGATGAAGTTGAACTGATATCTGGTCGGGTCCAGGATTCACAGTAACTTGTTTGGGGTAGAGGCAAACTTTAATGGGGAAAGAAGTTAAGCCATTGTCTGGTTGGGCCCAGGCTTTACAATATCTTGAGAGGTTAGACTATTATTTGGTCGGGTCAAGGCTTCATAGTAACCGAAATTTGTTTGAATAGAAATGATTCCGTTGGGAGTGTATTGTTTTGTTAGGGAATAAACCCTATTGAAGAGAATATTTAATGACCTGTTTGCAAGGTGAATTCTTTAAGAAGAAATCCACAAGGCTTCTTCTTTTAAGAACAACTCAGTTGGGGAGAGGGTTGTCGAGAGATTGAAACTTTGAACGAGGTTTGCATAGATCCAAATTTATGGACAACTATGTTGGGGCAAAGGTTTATTGTAGCAGGCTCTGTGGGGATAATTCTAATGAGATAACTCTGTAGGGATATCTTAACTGCATTGAAGAGATGCTCGTTGCTTCTTGGCAGCACATATTTTCTAAATAGTTTAATCATGTTCATATGCATATGTTCATTCAATTTTAGTCATTGGACGTTTTTGCACTTAAAACAAAAAGCAAAAAGTTTTCACTTCAAAGTATATCTGTATTGATGTTTTGCCCATGAATAGGCGTTTTTATACAAAGAGACGGAGATCCTAGAAAGAGGAAATCGTCGAAAGGAAAACAAAATTGAAAACAAAAATAACAACCATGCGGAAGTGATCTCATTGTGTTCTAACTCTACTATTGCCCCAATGTCTTCGAACGTCCTTTTCCATTGACATAATTTGATTGGATTGATCTTGGAACATTTGAACCCGGACCGCGATAATAAATTCGACTGTGGTGATTCTACGGGACATAGTCATACGCTTTCAATCCTTAACTTTTTCCTGGACCGCCCTTTCGGGTTTTTAGCCCACCAGGATACCCATTTTTTCCCAAGTCTCCCTTTCGGGTTTTCGACTTACTAGGTGTACAATCTTTTGCATATATCCCTAATTTTTACCTAAACCTTTGGTTTGCCGGGATGTCCTTATCTTGCCTAGGTGTGTCAAACTAGCGGGTTTCTTATGCGTAGTATTTTTAACTATGTCCGCGTTCACAGGTTGTGGGAAATCTTCACCGTCCATAGTAGTCAGCATCATGGCACCACCAGAGAAAACTTTCTTGACAAAAAATGTCCCTTCGTAGGTGGGAGTCCATTTACCCCTAGGGTCGCCTTGTGGAAGAATAATGCGCTTTATTACCAGGTCACTAGCTTGATATATTCGAGGCCTGATCTTTTTGTTGTAAGCCTTGATCATACATTTCTGGTGCATTTGACCATGAAAAACAACAGCCAATCGCTTTTCATCGATCAAGTTCAATTGATCCAATCTTGTCCGAATCCATTCGTCTTCGCCTAGGCCTGCTTCATTCATAATCCTTAGTGAGGGAATATGAACTTCCACTGGCAGGACAACTTCCATGCCATAGACTAAAGAAAAGGGAGTTACCCCAATCAATGTCCGAGCTAAAGTAAGGTAGCCATGAAGAGAAAATGGTAACATCTCATGCCAGTCTTTGTAGGTTACCACCATCTTTTTCACATTCTTCTTAATGTTTTTGTTGGATGCTTCCACTGTGCCATTCATTTTAGGTCTATAAGGAGAAGAATTGTGATGCTTATATTAGAACTGAGTGCAAAGTTCTATAATCATAGCATTGTTGAGATTGGTTACATTTTTAGTGATGATGCTTTCGGGAATACCATAGTGGCAGATGAGGTTATGCTTAATGAATCGGGCTACCACGTTCTTTGGGACTGAGGCAAATGAGGTAGCTTCGACCCATTTGGTGAAATAATCAATAGCGACAAGAATGAAGCGATGTCCATTAGAAGCAGTAGGTTTAATCTCTCTGATCATGTCAATGCCCCAAATTGCAAATTGCCATGGAGAATTCATGACATTTAGAGGAATAGGAGGCACATGGACCTTTCCAGCATAAATTAGGCACATGTGGCAAGTCCTTGAGTGATGATGGCAATCAGTCTCGATTGTTGACCAATAATAACTAGCTCTCAGGATTTTCATGGCCATAGTATGTCCGCTAGAGTGATTCCCAAAGAGACCATCATGCATATCTTCCATAATTTTCTCTTCCTCCTTCTTGTCAACACATCGGAGTAGAGTAGAATCATGGTTGCATTTGTACAGGATTCCATTGCTTAGGAAGAATTTGGCTGAGAATCTTCGTAAGAATTTTTTATCATTGTTGGAAGCTCTTTCGGGATACTCTTGTACTTCAAGGTATCTCTTCACCTCATGGTACCGTGGCTTCTCTGTGTCAGTGTCAAGCTCATAGTAGTGCGCAGGTTCGTCAAATCTCTCAGTTGTAATCATAGGAGCTTCATTATCCCATTTGACCTTGAACGTAGAAGACATTATGGCCAAAGCATCGGCTAATTGATTTTCTTCACTAGGGAAGTGTTCAAAGGTGATTTCTTCGAAGTATGGAATCAGGGATAGCATAAGTTCCTTGTAGGGAATAAAATTAGGATGTTTAATGTCCCAATATCCCTTTACTTGGATAATCACTAGAGCAGAATCTCTGAATACATTCAAATGCTTGATCCTTAAATCAATGGCAGCTTTCAGACCCAAAATGCATGCCTCATATTCATCCATGTTATTTGTACAATCAAAGCACAGTCTAGTAGTGAAAGGGGTGTGGCAACCCTCAGGGGAAACTATCACAGCACCAATTCGGTTACCCAAACTATTGGAAGCCCCATCGAACACCATAGTCCATCAGGATCCTTGTTCAGGTCCGTCATACGGTCTAGGTTTTGCATAGTCGGTCACTAACACGATATTTTCATCCGGGAAGTCAAAGTTCATAGATTGATAATCATCAACAGCTTGATGGTCCAAATGATCTGCCAATAAACTTCCTTTTTTGTCCTTTTGTGTTGTATATTGAACATCGTACTTAGTCAAAATCATTTTCCATCTAGCTATCCGTCTGGACAGAGCGGGTTTCTCGGAGATGTACTTGATAGGTTCCATCTTAGAAATCAATATAGTGGTATGAGTCAACATATACTGTCTTAGCCGGCGAGCATCCCATGACAGAGCACAACAAGTTTTCTCGAGAAGTGAATATCTGGTTTCACAGTCGGTAAACTTTTTTCTCAGGTAGCATATTGCATGCTCTTTTCGGCCAGACTCGTCATGTTGGCCCAACACACACCCCATAGAATTCTCTAGCACCGTCAAGTACATAATCAAGGGTCTTCCTTTGACTGGAGGCATGAGGATAGGAGGTTCTTGCAGATATTCCTTTATTTTGTCGAAGGCAACTTGGCATTCATCATTCCATCTGACTACTTGATCTTTCTTCAAGAGTTTGAAGATTGGCTCACAAGTAGCAGTTAAGTGAGATATGAAGCGGGCGATGTAGTTAAGACGACCCAAGAATCCTCTAACCTCCTTTTCAGAATAGGGAATTGGCATTTCTTGAATGGTTTTTATCTTTGCAGGATCAACTTTGATGCCTTTACCAATGACAACAAAACCTAGAAGTTTTCCAAATCTTATTCCGAATGTGCACTTATTAGGGTTCAACCTCAACTTGTACTTTTTCAACCTCTCGAATAGCTTGTATAAGTGGTTGAGAAGTTTTTCTTCAGTTTGTGACCTTGCAATCATATCATCCACATATACCTATATTTCATGATGGATCATATCATGAAACAAAGCTACCATAACCCTTTGATATGTCTCCCTTGCGTTCTTCAATCCGAATGGCATGACCTTGTAACAAAAGGTCCCCTATTGCGTAACAAAGGTGGTTTTCTCCATGTCTTTGGGAGCCATCTTAATTTGATTATAGCCGGAGAAACCATTCATGAAAGAGAAGACTTTATGTTGAGCGGTGTTATCAACCAAGACATCAATATGAGGTAGATGGAAGTCATCCTTGGGGCTTGCCCTATTCAGATCCCTATAATCTACGTACATACGAACTTTTCCATCTTTCTTCAGCACTGACACCACATTTGCAATCCATTGAGGATAAGATGTCACAGCTGGGAATCCTGCATCAAATTGTTTCATCACTTTAGCTTTTATTTTCTCAAACATATCAGGCCGCGTTCGACGAAAGTTTTGCTTGACAGGAGAACAATCTTCCTTTGTTGGCAGACGATGAACTACAATGTCGGTATCCAACCCTGTCATATCTTCATACGACCAAGAAAACACTTCCACATAGTCATGTAACATATGAACCAATATTCTTTTGACACGCTTCCTAGGTTATCACCGATCTTGACCTCTTTCGTGTCTGTCTCGGTACCTAGGTTGATGACTTCAACTAACTCTTCATGCGGTTGAATAGCTTTTTCCTTTTGCATTAGAAGTTTGGCTAGTTCTCTCGGTATTTCACAATCTTCCTCGCCTTCTTCTTTGGCTTGGTTAATTGTATGTTCAAAATCATAACTCACAATAGTAGAGTCATTGGCAATGAGATCTGGAATGGATGAGGATCTGCAAAAGTGTGTGTGTGTTTGTGTATGTAAGATACATGGCTGTTTTGAAAAATGCTTTAAAGAAAAAGAAAGAAAATGAGCACGAAAATTTGAATGCAAAAAGTCCAATGGTTTATATTGAATGATTATATGATAAAATGAACATAAATAAAACTCTTAACAAACGGACCATAGTGCCCCGGGCCAGGCATACGGCTTAAAAGTCATTGTTTAATATTACAGATAAAAGGCCCTTGAATTGATAGAAAGCAATAAATAAGTAATTACTCCTCAATGAAGGAGATTGGAACGAAGTCTTTTGCGCGCCAATTGTTGAGCTATGTCGTAGTATGGTATATTCATTCTTCAAAAGCAAACTCATCATCAGAATCCTCCACAATGTTTACTTTATGATTTCTAATACGGAGAGGGGGCTTTCCCGCACGAACACGACAAAATTCTTTCTGAGCCTTGATAGTGAAACCCAACCCACATTTATCTGCTTTGAACGGGATCTCGGGGAGTTTCCCCCAGGTAGCACAACTTCCATTTTCGACTGCGGCACGAGCATCCTTAAATGAAACCATTCTTGGCACGACCTTATTAGCTTTGGGCATGTCGGGAGAATTTTTGGCAGTAGCAACCATAGGTGGAACAACTTCAAAAGCCTGGCACGAGGTTTCTATAAATTCTCCATCCATTTCAACATATTTGAAAGAATTGAGATGGCTTACCATGAATTCCTCCTCACCGCAGACAATGACGATCCTCCCTTTGACTGGGTATTTTAGCTTTTGGTGAAGGGTAGACGTTACTGCCCCTGCTCCATGAATCCAAGGGCTACCCAGAAAACAGGAGTAAGCAGGACCAATGTCCATGATATAGAAAGTATAGTTGAAAATTTTTGAGCCCACTTTAATTGGGAGATCCACCTCTCCATGAACCATCCTTTTGGACCCATCGAAAGCCCTCACGATAATATCACTCGGCTTCAATACCTGTCCTTCACAGTCCAACCAGTCCAAAGGGCCCTTGGGTAGCACGTTTAAAGAAGATCTAGTGTCAACTAAAACATGTGCTAGGGTAGTCCCCTTACATTCAACAGAAACATGCAAAGCTTTGTTATGGTTCCTTCCAAGTGGTGTCAGATCAGCATCGGAGATACCCAGTCCATTGTCGATCGTCAAGCTCGCCACCCAATTTTCGAACTGGTCATTTGTGGTCTCGTGAGGGACATGAGCCTTTTTTAAGAATTTGATTAATGCTCGGTCATGAGCATCGAAACAAAGTAGCAAAGATAACATGGATATCTTGGAAGGGGTTTTCCCCAACTGCTCTACTATCTTGAAATCACTCCTCTTTATAATTTTCAATATTTCATCCATTTCTTGAGTGGAAGGTTCCTCAGCAGCAACGTCCTTTGCGGGCATCTCTATCTCAGCAGGCTCAACTAATTTCTCTTTACCTCTAATGCCAGTACTAGATTTAGCAATGGTGATGCGGACATGTGTCATTGAAGTAGTTGGGGGTGAAATGTTGGGCGAAAAGATTCTCCCAGTTCTGGTAACCTTACTAGAGCCGATAATATTACCAATGTCATCAACCTTTCTTTCTTCAATCCAAACATCTTGCTTTATTACATGGTAATACTATTCGGCCCCGTAGTTCCATGGCAATGCTTTGTTGGAAGAATACGGAATTAGCCCAGGGGCAGTAATTATCAGAGAAGCAACAGTCGGTTCATTCGAAATCCTGATAGGACCCTTTGACGAGATCCTAAGAGGCTTGTTTGAAATTGTTATGATGGAGAGGTCTTAAATCTTATCGGTCAAACTTTTGATGAACGGAGTACTCTCAAATAGGATCTTATGACTATTCATCAGGAGTTGAACACCTTCTTTTAGCCATTTGTATCCATTAACTTGTTCGGCACAGTAATCACAATCTTTTAAACAGCAAGGGAAGACCCCGGTTCTCACAAACTTTTTTTGACAACAGTTAACAGAGTAGTTAGATCTTCGACGGAGGAAACAAAAATAATGTATTCAATTGCATTGACACCTTTTCCATGGTTTTGAATTTGTGTTGTTATCACATTGGGAATCGTAATTGTTTGTCTTGTTGTCTACTAGATCTTGAATTTTGCTCCTCAATGCCCAAAATTGATTGGTCTCATGCCCGGAACTATTTGAATGATATGTGTAGCAGTAGAAATGTTTAAGACTAAGCCATTGGATTGACTCGACTTATACAGATCAAAATAAAAATCGCCATCGCGCTTTATTGTTTTCAATGGAATGGGAAAAGAGCGAATAACCCAAAAAGAGGGGGAAATATTCAAGGTAAGGGGGTTGGTTATTCAAAGGGAAGGTATTAGCACCCTAAACATCTAAGGTACTCCTTAGGAACTTCTTTGTAAAATCTGTATATTTTGGCTATAAAATATTGTATAAAAATAGATGGTGAAGGTGAGAAAAGAAATATTTTTTATGATTTTTGCACCCGCCGCGGTTGCGAACCTTTAGTGCCTACGTACCACCTTTCGTGCAATATGGGATCAGGGTACACGTACTTCACCTTTAAAAAATATTAAAAACACAAGTGTGTTGGTTAATTTTATGAGATAAGACATCATCGTCATTGTCCGTGTGGAAAACATACTTACTACCCACAATCATGAGAAAGGAGAATTTGCATCATCTCAAAGTGGAGGATATGACTTGGATTTTAAAAATCAACAATGCTTCACTCAACACCCAAGTGGGAAATATCTCACTTCACTACATATTGTAGAAGTATAGTCATTTGCATCACTACAAGGATTGACAATAGTTTAATCTTTTGAGAAAGGTTTTAAAATAAAAATCCAAAGTTGCAAAATGGTTTGAAATGAGATTTATTGACTTTTAGTCTTCTCACAAAAAATGTCAACGTATAATTAAGTTGATTGAAGTTTATTTATGAAAAATGTTTTGAAAATGCATGGAAATAAGTCCAAGTTTATTATGAAAATGGTTCAAGTTTTAAATATAAAAAAACAAGAAGAGTTTCTAAAAGGAGGGAGAAGGTTTTTGAAATTAAAGGAGATGGGAGGAGAAGAAGAGACTATCCTAAAGCATAAGGTAAAATCTAAAGAGAAGAAACATCTAACCAACAAGAAGCCAATACTTGATATTATGAGTCAAGATAGAATTCCAATTCTTTGGATTGAAACCAAGCAAGCAAAGATACTAGACCTCTTGAGAGAACCAAACTTCACATGTATTAAGTCTTCACAAAAATTAGACAGAGTAACGACTGTATACGGGTGAATTCTAGATTACAAACAAAGTATGTAATCACAATAACCTGCACACAAAACAAACAAACAACCCAATGTCTTGAGTTAAACCCCAAGAACTCTAGACAAAATATCAATTAAGGTCACAAGATCTCCAACATAGGCCAAGGTCTCTAATCCTAAGTCCAAGAAGTCCAATACTCCATAATACCAAGGATAGTAACCAAGTAGTCCAAGTATCATTAAAGCTTTTTATGGTTCATGTTGATTATTAAGTATATTCAAAAAGAAAGGAAAATCTCAAGTGAGCAAAATAAAAAAGACATAAAAGTAAATGCTCAAGTTAGCAAAGATGAAAAATAGCATGAAATATAAATGCTAAAAGTAAATGGTACATAAAGTAAAGAGCATAAAATAAAAGCATAAAATAAATTCAATTGTTAGAAATTAGTGGTTAGTCGGATGACCATCTTGAAACTTGAATTTGGAACCCATTAGAGGATTGGTAGAACCAAATCCTCCACACAAAAAGTTGCATTTGCTTTTTGTCAAGTATATAATTCGTTTTGGAATACTCAAAAGTAACATTTAATGATCAACAATGTTTAAGTGATCCGTGTTGATCAAAAGCAATGTAGATCCATAAGAGGATTGGTAGAACCAAAGCCTACACACAATAAATCTAAAGGTTATTGGATCAAAGAGATCAAATTAACATACTTGGGCTTGCAAACATAGGTTTGGGCCACAAATGATCATTTATTCAAATCGGGACAAAATTTAGCGCTATGTTAAGCAATCGTAAATGGACTTATATAGAAATCGCACCTATTTTGATGCAGGTCAATAGCAATCTTTGTACTTCATGTTTGGATAAATGATATAGAGATCATCATCCCTTAACACGTAGCACAATTAAAAATAAAGGCATAAGATGAAGAGGAAGGGGAATGATAAGCTAATTTGGATCACCACTTTAAATTTCTTTCATCTTTAAATTCAATCACTCCTCTAGATGGATTAAAGCACTAAACATATCATTAATCCAAATCACCAAAAATGAATTCAATAATTCACTCTTTGGTAGTTTTGAATTGATGAACATTTATCCAACTTCATCTACATCACAAATTCCATTGAATTTAAAGAGAAATTGTACATTTAAAATTGCAATCCAAACCAATAATCAAAAGGAGTGAGTAGAAAAAAAAATTTGGATCAAGGCTGCCCCAAAACAAGGAAAAAAATGAATTCTGTTTTTGTGCAAATCGATTGCACTAAAGTGTAAATCAATTTACACAGTGCAATTTTCAAAAATCTACGCGAAATTCACTCAGTGCAATTGATTGCACTTTTACAGCAATCGATTGCACGCTGTTACAGACAGCAAAACAGCATTTTAAAAGGCAAAATTCTTGTTCAAACTTTCCATCAAATACCTTATGATCATGGATCCAATTGAGCACTAAAATTACATCAAATTATGAGAAAATAGCACCATTGAAATCACAAAATAATTCTCAATGAATCAAACCCAAAGATCAACAAGAGATCACATTGTGAAAGATGAATCATCCAACTTACCAAAGGTAGATCTAGAGAATTATCAAAACAAATTCAAGAATTTGCTTCAATTCAACCACAATAATCAATTGCCCAAGCTTGGATGTAGAGAATTGATGAAGAAAAAGTGTTTTGATGAAGGTTTAGCTTAAAGACTAATAAGCTTCAATGCAAAGCTTACTAACTTTTTTTTTGTTGAAAATGGAGCTTTGAGTGAATTTGGTTGTTGGAGAGAATTGAGAGATTTTTCTGCAAGGTGGATTTGGCTATCAAAAGCTTGAAATTTGAATGAAATGAGGGCTCTATTTATAGAGTTTAGGATTTGGATTAGTGGTAATTTGGTAATTTATTCTTGGAGCCAAAATTTGAATTAATGATAATTCTTTCAAAAATTAGAGCCAAAATTTGAATTAATGATAATTCTTCTTAAAAATGAATGATTGGCACTAAAATTTGAATTAATGATATATCTTTCAAAAAATGAAGAAAAATTGGAGCCCATATTTGACAAGCTTAAAATTGCTGATTTTTTCAAATTTTCACTCTGTGCAAATCGATTGCACTATATTGCTAATCGATTTGCACAGTGTATTTTTTCAAAAATTGCGCAAAATGCACTATGTGCAATCGATTGCACTCTAAGAGCAATCGATTGCATCAGTGAAAAATGAATTTTTAATTGTTTTTTTTACAAATAGAGATTTTAGGGAAATAATACCGTAAAATCTTATTTGTCAGATGCTTTAAATCGGTACCTACAAAACACAAATATGCAAAGATAAATACAAATATTTTTTGTACTTTGATTAGAAGTTAGTCAACAACACATATACAATATACACAACCAAGGTGCTTGGAGATTCCTCAATAGCAAACTTAAATATAAGAGATAGAAAAAGAGGAAGAACCAACCCTAATGTGATCTTGTTGCATTGTGAGGGTATGATATGACAGGGGACTCGTAAGGTAAAAAGTTGGGGTACAACAATATGCACACTTGGTATTCGGATTGTATTTAGGTGAGGAAGTGTTTGGATTAGACAGAGGATCACGCAATGTCACCAAGTTGGCCTTTAACAGGTATTGTAAGGCTTGGGATAACGACATGCCTATCCTTGTGAACTGTCTTCGTGGAGCCTCAAATCGTTTATGATTGGAAGATTGTCTTTGAACAAGAGTAGGGTTGGAGATTAGAACAGCATTAACGGATGGACAATTATCCTTCTTGGTGTGGGCCCTTTCCCCATTCACAACATTAGTTTCTTTCTTCCCGGTGAAAGGTTTCTTTACGGGGTTGGAGGTGGAAGCAGATGCCATGGGGATTTTACCGCTCTTGATACCACTTTCGACCCTCTCACCAGTTAAGATCAGCTCGGTGAAACCGAACGAAGAACACCCAAACAATAAGTTGAAAAATGGACCAGATAATGTACACATAAACATATAAATATGTTCCCTGTCAGTTAACGATGGTTGGACCCTACTGGCAAGATCCCTCCACTTTTTGTCGTACTCTTTGAACCCCTCATTTTTACCCATTGTCATGTCTTGCAGCTGAACTCTAGTCGGCACCAGGTAAGAATTGTACTGGTATTGGTGATAGAAAGCAGTGGCAAAGTCTTCCCATGTGTGAATACGGGAACCCTCCAATCGGTAAAACCACTCTAGTTGAGTCCCAACCAGGCTTTCTTGAAAGAAATGGACCCAGAGTTTCTTGTCTGTGGTGTGCGGTTTTATTTTGCGCACGTAAGACTTCAGATGAAGCTTTAGGTAGGAAACCCTGTCATATTTAACGAAGATTGTATCTTGAATTTATGGGGAATGACGACCCCAGATATTAAACATAAATCATTAAAATCCAAACTAGGAATAACTTGAATCTCAACGGCCTTCAGTGTATCTTCTAGCTGCTTGTACTTATCGTCGACAGGAGGATATTTCTCGTCAAAGTAGTCTTCATCATCGGACGCTTGATCATTGACACACCCATCCCAGGTGCTCCTTGCTTATCCAACTTGATTTTCATCTTCCTTGGACGAATCTTCGGATATTGGTATCTGGCGGATCGACTCTCTGGATCTTTTACCCATGTTGAATAGGGCTTTCCTTTTTGGTTTCTTTTTGGATGCCAGCAACGTCATCAACTATTGTTGCCCCTTGGCTAGGGTCAGTAGAGTCTCTTGAAATTGTGAATTTTGTTTTTGTAGGTCCTTCACTGTTTTCTCGATATCCATCTTACTAAAATAAATAGTAGAAGGATAAGGAAACCTGTTGTGGAAAACCTTCTTATGTTATGATGCATGAAAAATAAGCATGCAAATGATTTCAAGGATTTATAAGATTTAAATTTGTCTATGCAAAGAAAGAACAAACGTCAAATTGCATTAATAAGTTCAAAATGGTTATAACATGCCTCTTGGGCTTACAAAATAAATTCCTAAGACAGAAAGGTAGAACGCATCCTCTTTGATGAAATGTAGGTGTTCAAGCTTTGTTCTTCAGGAAGTTGCCTTGTAAGCTCCAAAACCTTTTCCTCGCTTGCATAGAATTGAGCTTCGAAGGTGTCTCGCTCTTCCTTTAGCTGAATCCAACCCTTTTGCAGGTCTTCAAGAGAAGTAGGCATGTTGGGATAGAGGAAATTATATGGGCCATCTCCTTCAGCAACGTGCTCCATAATAACAAGTAGGATGGAGGGGTAAGGCATTAAGAGCTTCTAAGCATGAGCTCGTACCCACCAAAGGTAAGGCTCAAGGGGAATCAAATTCTTGTGTCCCAGTGTCTTACTATCCACTTTGTTTACCAACCTCCAAGCTCGTACAAACCTCTGATGGTAGCCTTGATTGTCGCACTCTTAGTCGAACACCACTCCTTGGATGAGCATATCATGAGGACCGTCTCTTCGGGTATACCCAAACTGTCGCAAAGATAAGAAAGGGTTGTAAGTGATACCTCCCCTTATTCCAAGAAAAGGGACATTAGGGAATTCTCTACAATGGTCGATGATAGTAATGTCCTCCAAGGATCGAGAACACTAGTGAATATCTGAATGTCTGAGTAACATCAACCTATTGGACCACCTTAAACCTTGTTTGTTCTTCACAACGGATTGTAGGAGGAGCGAAACAAACCACCTAGCCAATAGAGGAGTGCAACACATTAGGGCTCCTCTTCTCTTCATGGTACGAGAGTGGAGAGAATTTAGGATATCTCCCAACAAAGTAGGCATTGGATTGCTAGATATGAAGATTTCAACAGCATTCACATCTATAAGTTGGTAAGGATTTGGAAATAGTACCATCCCATAGATTAAAAGGGTTAATATTTGTTCATAAGCTTGTAAATCCATAGTGTTCCAACAGTCTTGAGCTTTCTCCAACAAGAACTTAGCTAGGAACCCTTAAACACCACTTCTTGTTTCCTAATTAGCTGTGACGTTGGATTTTTGCAAGTGTAAAGCTCGGGCAATCTCTCCAGGGCTCGGGTCTCTTTCAATACCATTGAAAGGTAGTTGATTGATAATAGGAATCCCTAAGAGTTGAGATAATTCTTCCATAGTAGGCACAAGATGGTAATTGGGGAAGGTAAAGCAATGGTGCAAGGGGTCGAAGAACTGGAAAAGCACCTTCATCATGTCTTCATCAATGCTCGAGGTAACCAAGTTTAGGAGTCGACCATGTCTTTCGATGAATAAAGAACTCTCAGAAAGAAATTATTACGAGATTGACTTGGATAGTATTCCTGCGGGTGGATGTTATGTCCTACAAAACAGACAAAGATAAATCCCAAAAAATCCTTTAAATGGTTAGTGCAAAATGCCATGGTATGATGTCATGATGTTATGAACAAGTAAGCATATACACACAAAGCAAACAAGTCCTTAGGTTTCGGCTTGTATGAGGTTCATAGGTAAGTACCCTCTTGAAGTTTAGTTGGTTCAACCTGTCCTAGAAAGTAATCGGGTTCTAGGGGATCTCAATATCAATGATCTTTCTTCATCGGGTATTGTTTCATCACAAGCCTCTTTAGTGGCGACCGAAATATCCCGAAAGTCCAACCTCAATGTATCGAGTATCAACCAACTTCGGATTGCACCAAAGTCGGCTACCTCACTACTTCCTAAAGGCCGAGTTGGTCAAATAAGGTTCTAAAGTCAGTTAGTGCTTCATGACACCACACAGCGGCCCCGTATTCTCCTTGACTACTCAAGGGCTATCGGTACCACAAATGTGTCACATTAACGTAGCTATTGCTTAGACCATGTCGGTATACCCCACACATTTTCCATAACTTATTTCTACTTACCTAAAATGTGCCCCAGATCCGGATAGAGGATCAAAACAAGCCGAGACAAGGAACTAAAATGTAAAGCAATCAAATCAAACAAAGAAAATAAAGTAAAGGTGATATAGCCCTAAGGTAACCCCACTTTTAAGATTCCTCCCCAGCAGAATCGCCAGTTCTGTAACACGGTGGGGGAACTGACTTGGGGGTTTTTTTATGTTTTATCTCAATTGTTGCAGATAACAAGAGTCGCCACCGACTTTTCTTTTATCTAATAAAGGAAAGGGTGAAAAGAACAGGAAAGACTTTTGAGATTTTTTTCTTGAGTTCGGTGGGTAGGTAATGAAAAGGGAAGGTGTTAGCACCCTTTTCATCTGTAGTTATCTACGAGCTCTTAGTTGCTTGCTAGATCACTTGCTTTTGTTTGAAAATGTGTTTGTGGTGAATTTTGAAAGTATTTTTGAAAAGCGTCTTCGTTTAGGCAAGCTTTGTAACGACTCTCGTCTCTATAAGAATGTATACAAAGTCTTGGACTTTTGAAAATATTTCATATTTTTGAAAAGTGTTTGGTGCGTTTGAAAAATGTTTTGTTTTTGAGAATAGATTGTGCGCAAGCAACTAAGAACGTTCTACCTTACTCAAAAGTATTTTGTTCATTCCTCTCTTCCTTTGATATTTCTATATTACCATTTATTGGTAAGAAGCCTTATCTTTGGATGTAAAAGGGACGGGCGTGGTTCATCGCATAGTCATGAATAGTAATATTATGATACATCTTAGAATTTCTCTTGAGGGACTAAGATCATTTGTAAGGAAACATTCGAAGCGTCATCGAGGGACTATGATCTTTTGATTTTTTTTGCTAAGATGTCTTACATGCGTATTATGACCATTTTCTCAAGGCAACAAGTGAATTTAACTATAGAGGTGCACGTGTGCAAAGTGTGTTTGATTGCATGCATTTTTTTCTTTTTGATCAGGGTAGTCTACTTGTTGATTTTATCTTGCCATATACCCTAATTACTAACATTTTGAATAAAGTAAAAAAATGCAGAAAGATAAAATCCTACACTATTACAACCATATTGAATTTCATGAAAGTATAAAGGCAAAAATAAAGTAAAAGCAAGAAAAAGGGTCTTTTCGATTTAGGAAGAAAAACCCTTCGATTCTGCACTTTCTGGCACTCTTTGATTTGGCCTGAAAAGGGTGAAGGCATGACTTTCGATTAGGGCCTGGAGGCCAGCATGTTAAACCTTTCGAATGGGCCTGGAGTCAGTGTAGGCGTGCCTTTCTTCTGGGCCTGGAATTCAGTATAGTGTGCCTTCTGGCTTCCACTTTCGTTTGACCTGGAGGTTAGTGTGGTAGCCAAAGGCTTTGTTCCCTACTTCCTGTTTCCTGTTTCCTTCGTTTGAGATGTTAAATAGAAACACGGTCTAAGGCCATGCTAGCACTGCCTTAAGGCCAGGTTAGTTCTTAGAACATTAGCAAGAAACTAAAGAATCCAAACAAAAAGGAAAGGCAATAAAAACAAACTATCAGGGTGTAAACGAAAGGGGAAAAAATTCTATCTACATGTTTGAAACGAAAAGGAATTTTATTTACATGCTATGCTGGAAACGAAGGGTCCAAGGTTAAGAATGACTTACCTTGCTGGAGGCTGGAGCGTGTGCTGGACCTTGAAGTGGTTACCTTAAATGCTTCTGAATTCAAAGGGAGGGACCAGGGGTTAGGCCTTTGACACTGGATTCGAAATAGAAAAACAAGTGAGATGTCTTTCTTGCTGGATTCGAAAGATAGAAAGATGTAAGGATTTTCAGATTCGAAAGAGACAAGTATTTCGATTTTGGGTTTGTGTTTTCATAAATGTTTAAGTGTTTGAGAACTTTATGGTGTTTGAGAAATTTTAAGATTCCTTCCTCTCTCTCTCTCTGATCTTTGCAAAGGATGTCTTTATTTATAGAGAAAGGTTTTGGGAAGTTTGGGAGTAAAAATAATAAAATAAGGCTTAGCTGGAAAGAAAATTTCCACTTGTGCCATGATCCCAAGATGAGATAGCAAGATTAATGGTTTAGATGGATTGCTTACGGCAGAAGGAAAACAGACGCAAGGCTCAAGAAAAACTTTTCTAAAAGTAGTATTTTACTATTAAGGGCAAGTTTTCTTGGACAACAAATGTGTAAAATCCTAATTTAACTGTATAAACAATTAAATATAGAGTCAGTCATAGGTTTGTAGCCTGAAAAGCAGAAACATGTAGCCTAGCCTACGGGTCTAATGTTCAACTTGATCCTTTGAATCGAATCCTCCATCCTTTCACATCTTTCGACCAGACTAAAGCAACATTCGTTCCCAGCTGTTATGTGTCCTTCGAATGGACCAAACATGTATTCTTCGAATGGGACAAACATTTTTTATTCGAATGGGCCCTCTTCAGCTAAATATGCCACTTTGAGTCCTTCTGCTTTGACCACATAGGTCCAAACCTTCGACCAAACTCAAAAGCAGGAAAAGCTAAATGTTCAGCCATGGCAAGTCCTTCGAATGGGCCACCAAATTGTGTGCCATAATGCAGAAGCTAGGTGTATTGAAGTGTTTGCAGATGGATTCGAAGGTGATATGAAAGTGATTTGAAGCAAACCTGGAGGTGGATTAGAAGCCAGCATGTAGGTGTATTTGAAGCAAACTGAAAGGGAATCATTGCTTTGTGGGTGCTAGCGTGAGAGAAACCTCTGCCTTGTGCGTGCAAGCTTGTAGGAGGATTCAAAGGCCAGGTTCTGATTGGAGAGCACATCTTCCATACGTTAAAGAATGAGATTCGAAGCTTGTTGAGATTTTTTAATGAGGTAATTGAAATGTTAAGTGTAAATTGATTAATTCTTGAATTGTTGATTATGTCTAAATCCAGAATTGGTTGAGTATTTGATTTGTTCATGTGAGCCTTGAGATTTAATCCGATTACATTTTGATAATGTTGATTAATTTCGATTTGTATGGAATTGACGGTTGGTGATGAGAATTGTGTTGATGTTGGATTTTTATTGAGGAATAGTGTCAAATTCATGAGTTGACATAATTCTTTAATCAGATTCAACGGTAATTCTATTTTTTTGACATTATATTTTCGATTGAAGTAATTATGTCAACACTTGAATTACATCGTTTGTGATCGGAAAAGCATGGAACTAATGCGGATTTAATTCATTACAATTATTTGAAGCTTTTAGGCCATGATTCATGAGTTGATACTCATTTTGTAAACTAATTTTTTGATATTCATCGACTCATGAATAGTGCTTCCCGGAATATTCAAACGTGTTATAATCGAGGCTTTAATTGTTGTTCCATGCGAAAACAACATAGTTTTGATTATTTTAAGCTACCGGTGTTGATTTTTACCGTTTAAAATTCAAGTTTCCAAGCTGTTTTGTAAATTAATGCGGTGTTGTCCAGAAATTAATTTTTCAAGTACATATTGGTTTTGTTTTCATTTGATGATTACTTGTATATAATTGATCATTTAATGAGCATTGTTGATGAGTTTTGGTGGTTCTGACACCATTTTCCGGATTATTTTGTGTCATTATGTAATACTGTCCCAAAATTAAAATCATGTAAAACATTGATTTAATTTATGTCTGATACATAATTAGTCATTGTTTAGTCATTGGTTGATACCAGTATTAATTGTGGTTAATTTTAAATGGACATTTTTAGCATTTCATGAAAGGATATGTAGCTGCCCGAAACATCATTTTTTGCATGTGCACTTGAGTTTAATTCTTGAATAATACATTGTTGAGTTTAGTTAATCAATTTGCTGACACCGGTACCAATTTCAGTTCATTTTAATTCGTCTTTGGTTGAGATTTTGCGTGTTATGTCATGGCTTCCCCCTGTTGGTAAACACTTGTACACGTTGATTTAATTCATTCTTGTTGTGTATTTAAGCTTGTTCGCATGATTGTGTGATGTTGGTACCACATTATTGTACCCAAAAATTTTCCCTCTCACTTATCAAGAATTTGCTCACAAGATCTCCTTAGCTCAAGAGTGCATTAGGGTTGATCAGTTCAAGACACCTCCTTAAGCACAAATGACCAAAATTAGGGTTTGAGTTTGCACAAATATTTTTGAACTTTCTATGCCCCATATGGTTTTCATGGATCATTATGGACCCCCAAGATTACTCATGTCAAGTTTCAAGCCTAGGATCACATTTTTGATCAGTCAATTGAGCAGTTGACCTAAAAATCAATTATATTGGGGAAAAAGTCAACTATGGCCAATTTACAGTCAAACTCCATAATTTTTTATCCACGTCAACATTTTAAACTCATATGTATCATTTGATCAAGTTTGGATCACAACTCTTCAAGAAATTTGATCAAGTCTCCAAAAGGACAAAAAGGTCAAAAATCAGTGTTTTGACTGGGAAAGGGAAATTTCTAATTTTTGACCTAGCAAATGATCAATTGGTTTAAGGAATGATCTCAAGAGTCCAATTGCATAATTTTGACATAATGACATGGTTCAAAACATTGCAAGTCCACTAGATTGATAGATGAATTTTGTAGTCAACTATATACTGAAAAGTCAAACTTTGACTTTTTAGTCAAATTCAAGTGCCAAAGATCACAATTCATCAAAACATGTCAAAATATAAAACTTATTCATCAAGAAATAAAAAATTCAAGATTTCATTTTGAAAAGTTAAAATTTATAAACTAAGAAATTTTTCTAAGTGTTGGAAATTTCTTTTTTTTTTCATAACTTTGAGCAAAATTTTCACCATGATGCAAGGTGATTCAAGAGAAACTTACAACATGAAAGTTGTATATCTCCATGAAATATACAACTTTTCTTCACATTACTTCTCCCAAAAGTGCTTGGATCTCAAGTTATAATTTTAAGAACATGTGGTCATGAAACAAAACACTTAGTGAAATTTTGCCCTAATTTGGTCAGGATTTTGACCCAACTTCATGGAACTTTTTCATATAGTTCCAAGGGTAATATTCAAAATAAATTCAAATATGGGTTGTATAGCATATTGCAAGCTTTCCAAAATTTCCAAGAACTCCTTGAGATCATTCTTTAGTAGGGAGAATCGCAGAGATGAAGTTAGGGTTTTATCACTTTAATTACAAGTCATTTTAGTAATGAACAAAATTCAAATTCAAAGTTGTGCTGCACTAACTCTACTTTGCAGGCCTCAAACTTGTTAGGCACTCCATAATTAATGGTTTACACAGCTGTTAGAGGCTTCACTTCAAGCATTCAATGCATGGACATGCTTTATATCCATTTTTGGAAGAAAAGTTACATTGCCATTTTGATAAAGTGACTTTTTGTACAAAACTTGTTCTTGAGCCTTGCACTTATTCTCTTCTGATCAAACAGGTCCTATAAATCATGAGAAATGTTTCAAACACTTACAATCACCCATCCCATGCTTGTACCTCTCCTTGAAACTTGTTTCCCTCTTTTATTCAAAATCAAGCAACCTAGACAAAAGCTAAAAACTTGTACTTATAATTGTCCAAAGCTCTCAAACACTTTTGTTTATACATACACAAACCATTTGACACAAACACACGAATTCTTGACCATTGAAAAGAGCTATAACTCAGAATCACACTTCACACTTTCATTTTCACAAAAACTAACCAAAAACTTGAAACTCATAATATACTCATGCGTTTCTTGGCCTTTTGGTTTCCAAATCTACTAAACATCATATAGAGTTTATCCCACGCCCTGATACAGAATTGTAACACTATTAATACTATCCTCCATTTTCAAAAACAGAGCTCTGTACATTGACTTCTCCAGATCATTTCAGCCATCTATTACTCAAGCTAATCAATGTATTAGCTTCCTGGGACCTCAAGGAAGCTAACCTGATCATCACCATCACTTGAAACAAGCTCAAACTCAAAACACGATTTCCAGTTTTGAGGTAAGTTTTCTTAACTTTTAACTCTTCATACAGGCATCATAAATGATTTGTTTGTGAACAAAACATGTAGATATCATTTCCCTGAATCTAACCATGTCCATAGTTTCCATTAATTTTGCTTGAGTTTAGAGAGTTTTGAAACAGAAATTTATGAGATTTTTAGGGTTCATATTAGGGCTATTAAAATTCAGGCTTATCTTGATCTATAGTTTTAATGCTTTATATTTCTGAAACCGTGAGAAAATTTGCTACAAGTTTCATGTTTACAGTTTTCATTTTTGATTAGAAATTAGCAAGTTACAGTTGGTCTGGCTAGAGGTTGAAGATGAAGTCATCAGGGCGCGTTTTAACTTGTATATTTATTAATTTTCCTTAATATATTTTCTAAATACTAAAAAAATCATAAAAATACAAAAAATGATAGATTTATATTTGGCTTATTTTATTTTTATTATTCTTACAAAAAATATTTTTATTTACTATACTTTATTTATTTTTACTTATTATCTTGTAAATTTAATTAAAACTAGGTTATTAGTTATTTTCTTTATTTATGTATACTACCATGGTATCAAGCAAGATTGGCCAGCTTCCGAAGATTCAAGTTCCAAGAAAGTTGACTTCGATGTCAGTAATATCGCAGGGACCAGTAAGATTACCCGAAGCGGAAGGATATTCTCTCCAGAAATTGCTCCCCCAAAAGAAGTTTCTGGACCCGTAATCATTCATGTTGTTGTTCCTCCTCCAAAGGTTATTCCCAGTCCTACAAATACTCATGCTGACAAAGCTGTTACAATCCCTATTATCACCCCTACTGACATTCCTGCTGCCGAGTCAACTGAGACTCGAGGTAAAAGTATTCTGATTGAGCCTGTCCGGATAAAGGCACAATCATTGGTTGTCCCTGAGTCCTCCCGGGAGGAGATGGAAGAAATTCTAAAGATCATAAAGAGAAGCGATTATAATGTAGTTGAGCAACTGTGTCAAACTCCATAAAAAATTTCCATGCTGGCTTTATTACTATGTTCTGAGGCTCATGCAAAGGCCTTGGTAAAATTCCTGAAAACTACCCATGTACCCCAAGAAACATCTGCTGATTAGTTCCAAGACTGCGTAGCCAGCTTGACTGTAGATAATGATTTAGGTTTTTCATATGCTGATTTAACGCCAATAGGGAGGAAGCATAATGAGGCATTACATGTCTCAGTGGAATGCAGGGACACGACTCTGGCTCATGTCTTAGTTGACACTGGTTCATCTCTGAATGTGTTTCCTAAAAAGTCTCTTGATATGCTTGATTGTGAGGGATTGACATTGAAACCAAGCAACATAGTAGTGAGGGCCTTTGACGGCTCAAAAATGATGGTGCATGGGGAAGTGGATATCCCCATAAAGGTTGGAACCCAAACATTTGATTCAAATTTTTATGTAATGGATATTCGCCATTCATATTTCTGCTTGCTAGGCCGACCATGGATTCATAATGTCGGCGTTGTTACTTCTACATTGCACCAAATGTTGAAATATCCAATTCAAAGGAAAATCATCACCATTCATGGAGAAGATGAGTATATGGTCAGCCATCTTAATTCCTTCAGATATGTGGAATTAGATGGTGAATTTATTGAAACTCCATTCCAGCACTTTGAAGAAGTCCCGCAAGATGTTGCAGTAACCAAGGTTGTGTCTCAAGTTCCAAAGATTAAAAGGCCTCCGCTCAGGATGTCGTCTTTGAAAGATGCTAAGGCAGTGATAGAAGAAGGTGGGTGCACTATTTGGGGACAACTCCTAGATATCCCATACAAATCTAACAACTTTGGTCTGGGTTTCACTTCAGGTGCCCAGAAGGTTGTACGCCGCGCTCGTGTCAGAGGACTACCCCTGAAGATCATAAACCACCAAGTCAATACGATGGAGGGTGATGAAGACAGCTACAACCTGGAGGATTGGATTTTCCCAACTGCCAATGGAGGGCTCAGTAAATGGGGAGCTAGAGATTTTGTCCCGATCACTTTTATCCCACAGTAATTTGTCTTTGCATTTTGTTGGATCTGTAATATTAAAACAATTCAAACACTTAAAACCTTGTGTTTTACCCGAGGCACAACAATCCATTTGTAAGGGTTATTATCTCATTTCCACATGCCATCAATGAATCATGGACGTTTTTGCATACAAACTTTGTGCTCATTGTTTTTCTTTTTATATTTTTATTTGTTTCAAAGATATCTATACTCTTACACACACTAACACTCACAAATGCAGTTCTACATCCATTCGGGATTCCATGGGTAACGGTTCTGCTATGGCTTTTTGTGACTCTGAAAATCTAATCTACCAAGCCGAAGACGAAGGTGAGGAAGATTGTGAAGTACTAGGGTAACTTGCCATATTACTATAACAAGAAGAGAGAACCATTCCGCCCCACGAGGAAACAGTGGACACCATCAATCTAGGTACCGAAGAAGACAAAAGGGAAGTCAAGGTGGGTGCCAATCTGAAACCCAGTGTCAAGGAGCGTCTGATTCAGTTGTTACACGAGTATGTTGAGGTCTTTTCCTGGTCATATGAGGACATGCCAGGACTTGATGCAAATATTATGGTACATCATCTACCCACAAAAGAGGATTGCCCACCAGTAAAACAAAAAGTTCGTCGTATGCGACCAGATATGTGGGAGAAGATTAAAGCAGAAGTCATGAAACAGTTCAACGCGGGATTCTTGGCCGTCACCTCCTATCCGCAATGGATTTCCAATGTTGTTCCCGTGCAAAAAAAGGACGGAAAAGTACGAATGTGCATGGACTACTGAAATTATAATAGGGCAAGCCCTAAGGATGATTTCCCGCTTCCCCACATTGACATTCTAGTTGACAATACGGCACAACACAAAGTGTTTTCCTTCATGGATGGTTTCTCAGGCTATAACCAAATCAAGATGGCCCCTGAGAATATGGAGAAGACAACCTTTATCACACAATGGGGCACATTCTGCTACAAGGTTATGCCATTCAGACTAAAGAATGTTGGGGCAACCTATTAGCATGCCATGGTAGCTCCATTTCATGACATGATACACCATGAAATAGAAGTCTTTGTGGACGGCATGATAGCTAGATCTCAAACAGAAGAAGAGCATCTTGATCATTTACATAAATTGTTTGATAGGCTAAAGAAATACAAGCTGAGGTTGAACCCAAATAAGTGAACATTTGGAGTGAGGTCTGGTAAACTCCTAGGCTTTGTCGTCAGCAATAAGGGTATTGAAGTAGATCCTGCCAAGGTGAAAGCAATACAAGAGATGCCTTCTCCTCATACTGACAAAGAAGTCAGAGGATTCTTGGGACGTTTGAACTACATTGCCAGATTCATTTCTCAACTGAGAGCTACTTTTAAACCAATATTCAAACTACTGAAGAAAGATCAATTAGTCAAATGGAATGACGAATGCAAAACTGCTTTCGACAAGATCAAAGAATACCTGCAAGAGCCTCCTGTGTTGATGCCACCAGTCGAGGGAAGACCATTAATCATGTATCTGACTGTTTTGGAAAATTCGATGGGGTGTGTGTTGGGGCAGCATGACGAGTCTAGACGAAAAGAGCACGCTATTTATTACCTGAGCAAAAAGTTTACCGACTATGAAACAAGATATTCACTGCTCGAGAAAACTTGATGCGCTCTGGCATGGGCTGCTCGCCAGCTAAGACAGTTATGCTGACCCATACTACCTTGTTGATATCTAAAATGGATCCAATAAAATACATCTTCGAGAAACCTGCCCTCTCTGGGAGAATAGCGAGATGGCAGATGATCCTGACAGAGTATGACATACAATATATTACCCAGAAAGCAATAAAGGGCAGTTATTAGCTTATCACCTTTCTCACCAAGCTGTGGAAGACTACCAGTATATGAAGTTCAAATATCTGGATGAAGACATCATGATGGTAAACAATTGTGAAGAATTCAGACCATATGACAGACCTGAACAAGGATCCAGATGGACCCTGGTTTTTGATGGAGCATCTAACGCATTCGGCAATGGTATTGGTGTTGTACTCATATCTCCTGATGGATGTCATACTCCCTTTACTGCAAGACTCTACTTCAACTGCACGAACAACATGGCGGAATACGAACCGTGCATCTTTGGTCTCAAAGTTGCCATAGATTTGGGGATTAAATCCTTGAATGTAGTCAGAGATTCAGCTTTGTTTATCATCCAGATCAAAGGGGAATGGGACACCAAACACCCTAACCTTATCCCTTACAAAGAACATGTTTTGACATTGCTCCCACATTTTGAGAAGATTACCTTCGAGTACTTCTCACGAGAAGAAAATAAGCTAGCAGACGGACAGGCCATAATGTCATCTATGTTTAAACTTAAATGGTATAATGAAGCTCCCCATATCACCATTGAACGAATGGATGAACCAGTACACTGTCACGAGATTAATACTGAAGAAATAATGGACCAGCCTTGGTTTCACAAAGTCAAGAGGTATCTCGAGGCTTAAGAATATCCAGAAGGTGCTTCAGTAAACGATAACAAGTTCTTAAGGAGATTCTCTACTAAATTCTTCCTTAGTAATGTCATTCTCTACAAACACAACCATGACTCTGTTACTTTGGTGCGTAGACAAGGTTGAAGCAGAAAGGATCATGGTTGAGTTACATGAAGGCACTTTTGGCACCCATTCCGGCGAGCATACGATGGCAAATAAAATCCAACGGGCAGGCTATTACTGGTCTACCATGGATGCAGATTGTTATCAACACTCTCGAATTTGCCACAAGTGTCAGATTTATGCTGACAAGGTGCACGTACCTCCAGTTCCTCTGAATGTCTTGACGGCTCCTTGGCCCTTTTCTACGTGGGGCATTGATATGATTGGGGAAATCAAGCCAACAGCCTCTAATGGACACCTTTTCATCTTAGTGGGCATTGATTATTTTACCAAGTGGGTGGAGGTAGCTTCTTTCACTTATGTTACCAAGAACGTTGTCACCCGGTTCATCAAGCAGAATCTCATATGTCGTTACAGTATCCTAGAGAGGATTATTACAGACAATGGTACGAACTTGAAAAATACTATGATCACCGCCTTGTGCGAGCAATTCAAGATCCAACATCATAATTCTTCCCCTTATCGGCCGAATATGAATGGTGTTGTCGAATCCGCAAATAAGAACATCAAAAAGATCATACAGAAAATGACAATCACTTACAAAGACTGGAATGAGATACTACCTTCTCTCTCCATGGTTATCGTGCCACGGCACGCACATCATCCGGAGCAACACCTTACTCTATAGTATACAGCATGAAGGTTGTTTTGCCTATTGAGGTCCAGATCCCCTCTCTAAGAATTATGAAGGATGCAGGGTTGAGTGAAGAAGATTGGATCCAGACTCGACTTGATCAACTGAACTTAATTGATGAGAAAAGGCTTACTGTTGTTTGCCATGGTCAAATGTATCAAAAACGGATGATCAAGGCTTTCAACAAAAAGGTCAGACGCCAAGTGTATCAAGTTGGAGATCTAGTGATCAAACGTATCATACTGTTGCAAGGTGATCCCCGGGGAAAATTGACACCTACATACGAAGGACCATTTGTAATCAAAAACATATTCTCGTGTGGAGCAATGATCTTAACCACCATGGATGACGACATGCCGCACCCTGCGAACGTAGACATAGTCAAAAGATATTACGCATAAGAGACCCGCTAGGTTGACACACCTAGGCAAAACAAGGGTATCCCGGTGAATAAAAAAGGTTCGGGAAAAAATTAGGGATAAAACAAAAAAATTTGTACACCCGGCAAGCTGATAACCCGAAAGGGCGGCTTGGGCAAAAAAAGGGTATCCTGGTGGACTGAAAACCCGAAAGAGAGGTCCAGGAAAAATTTAGGGAATGTAAAGCGTATGACTATACGGACAACCTCTGGCTTCAACTGACAAACTCAGAGGTTCTGATCAATTCAATCATCTTTGGACAAGGCAGCAAGTGGACAAGATGCTCAGAGGCACGAAGGCTATAACAGAATTTGAACCCCGTGGGATTATTGCACATAGCTATCTTTTCTTGGTATCAAATTTCATTTTTTACGACGGCGTTCTCTTACTAGAATGTTTGTCTCCTTGTAAAAAAATACTTACTCAAAGTCAATACAAACATATCTCTTTGAAAGTGCAAAACTATCTGTTTTTCTTTACTCTTGTTTTCTTTACAAAAACGTCCAATGATTTATTTTTCAACATATGCATTTGGACATAATTGTTATTTACAAATAAACAAAATAGAAAGACAATCACTAATGGATTTAAGAGGTAGGGAAATCTCTCTAAGCTATCTCCATGAAATCCCCCACAGTGTGCAGTTTAATTCCCAGCGGAATAAAACTTCCAGTTATCAATCCCCAGTAGAAGTCGTCAAATTTCTCAGGTTTCCCCAACAGGTTCTTACAAGCAGCACACAGCATTTCCCTTACAGCAAATTTTATTTCTCAATGGAAATTCATCAACACTTTAACTTCACAAAATGAAGATTTACACCCCACATACCTAGCAGTAGTCAGGGATTTATATTCCCCAATCCAACGGCAGCGCAGTAGATTAGCTCACATACGCATACATTGCATCCATATATCATAAACATTGATAACACGAATGCATCATACCATGCATTTCATACAACATGACTTTGCATTTTAGCTAACATTTTACCCTTTTTAAGGATAAGGTTAACAGCTACCATTAACAATGTAGTTTTCAGATACAAGTCAGATACGCTCCAGACGCGGATGTCATTCTGATACTCATTGAGATTCAACTTTCAGATACAGTTCAGATACGCTCCAGACACGGATGCCATTCTGATACTAATTTAGATTCAACTCCCAGATATAGTTCAGATATGCTCTAGACACGAATGCCATTCTGATACTCATTCAGATTCAACTTTCAGATACAGTTCAAATACGCTCCAGACACGGAAGCCATTCTGATACTCATTCAGATTTAATTTTCAGATACAGTTCAGATACGCTCCAGACACGGATGCCATTCGATACTCATTCAGAGTCCACTTTTCAGATAAAGTTCAGATACGCTTCAAACACGAATGCCATTCGGATACTCATTCAGTTTCTCCTCCAGATTCAGCAATCACTTTTGAATGCCATCTTTAAGCCCATTCCCACAACCATCACATCACCGAGTGCAAATTTCTAGGCACTCTAGTGTCCAATCATCTTCCACCTTCGAGTCACGAATGGCAAAACTTGCCAGTCTAACTCTTCAGGCTTAAGAAGATTGAACAGGGGCAGCTGTTGTACCCTAAAGTTTTCCCTCTCACTCATCAAGAATTTGCTCATAAGATCTCGTTAGCTCAAAACTGCATTAGGGTTGATCAGCTCAAGACACCACCTTAAGCACAAATGACCAAAATTAACGTTTAAGTTTGCACAAGGATTTTTGAACTTTCTATGCCCCATATGATTTTCATGGATCATTATGGACCCCCAATATTACTCATGTCAAGTTTCAAGCCTTGGATCACATTTTTTATCAGTCAATTGAGCAGTTGACCTAAAAATCAGTTGTATTGAGAAAAAAGTCAACTATGACCAATTTACAGTTAAAATCCATAATTTTTTATCCACATCAACATTTTAAACTCATATGTATCATTTGATCAAGTTTGGATCACAACTCCTCAAGAAATTTGATCAAATCTCCAAAAGTGCAAAATGGTCAAAATTAGGGTTTTGACTAGGAAATGACAATTTCTAATTTTTGACCTAGCAAATGATCAATTGGTTTAAGGCATGATATAAAGAGTCAAATTGCACCATTTTGAATTAATGACATGGTTCAAAACATTGCAAGTCCACTAGATTGATAGATGAATTTTGAAGTCAACTTATCAAAAGTCAAATGTATATTGAAAAGTCAAACTTTGACTTTTTAGTCAAATTCAAGTGCCAAAGATCACAATTCATCAAAACATGTCAAAATATGAAACTTATTCATCACGAAATCAAAAATTCAAGATTTCATTTTGAAAAGTTAAAATTTCTAAACTTAGAAATTTTTCTATGTGTTGGAAATTTCTTTTTTTTTCATAACTTTGAGCAAAATTTTCACCATGATGCAAGATGATTCAAGAGAAACTTCCAACACGAAAGTTGTAGATCTCCATTAAATCTATAACTTTTCTTCATTTAACTTCTCCCAAAACTGCTTAGATCTCAAGTTATAATTTTAAGAACATGTGGTCATGAAATAAAACACAGTAAAATTTTGCCCTAATTTGGTCAGGATTTTGACCCAACTTCATGGCACTTTTTCATATAGTTCCAAGGGTAATCTTCAAAAGCAATTCAAAGATTGATTGTACAGCGCATTTAAAGCTTTCCAAAATGTCCAAGAACTCCTTGAGATCATTCTTGAGTAGGGAGTATCGAAGAGATGAAGTTAGGGTTTTGTCACTTTAATTACAAGTTATTTTAGTGATGAACAAAATTCAAATTCTAAGTTATGTTGCATTAACTCTACTTTGCAGGCCTCAAACATGTTCGGAACTCCATAATTAATGGTTTACACAGCTGTTAGAGGCCTCACTTCAAGAATTCAATGCATGGATATGCTTTATATCCATTTTTGGAAGAAAGGTTACATTGCCATTTTGATAAAGTGACTTTTTGTACAAAACATGTTCTTGAGCCTTGCACTTGTTCTCTTCTGATCAAACATGTCCTATAACTCATGAGAATTGTTTCAAACACTTACAATCACCCATCCCATGCTTGTACCTCTCCTTGAAACTTGTTTCCCTCTTTTCTTCAAAATCAAGTAACCTAGACAAAAGCTAAAACTTGTACTTCTGATTGTCCAAAGCTCTCAAACACTTTTATTTATACATACACAAACCATTTGACAAAAACACACGAATGCTTGACCACTGAAAAGAGCTAGAACTCAGAATCACATTTCACAGTTTCATTTTCACACAAACTGACCAAAAACTTGAAACTCATAATATACTCGTGTGTTTATTGGCCTTTTGGTTTCCAAAGCTTCTAATCATCATATAGAGTTGATCCCACACCTTGTTACAGAACTGTAACACCATTAATACCATCCTCTATTTTCAAAAACAGAGCTTTGTACATTGACTTCTCCAGATCATTTCAGCCATCCATTGCTCAAGCTAATCAATGTATTAGCTTTCTGGGACCTCAAGGAAGCTAACCTGATCATCACCATCACTTGAACCAAGCTCAAACTCAAAACACGATTTCCAGTTTTGAGGTAAATTTTCTTAACTTTGAACTCTTCATACAGGCAACATCAATGATTTATTTATGAACAAAACATGTAGATATCATTTCCCTGAAGCTAACCATGTCCATAGTTTCCATTAATTTTGCTTGAGTTTAGAGAATTTTGAAACTGAAATTTCTGAGATTTTTAGGGTTCAAATTAGGGCCATTAAAATTAATTCTTATCTTTGATCTATAGTTTTAATGCTTTACATTTCTGAAACCGTGAGAAAATTTGCTACAAGTTTCATGTTTACAGTTTTCATTTTTTATGAGAAATGAGCAAGTTACAGTTGGTCTGGCTGGAGGTTAAAGATGAAGTCACCAGGGCGCGTTTTGCCTTGTATATTTATTGATTTGCCTATGTTAACGGATGTATAGCCACCCTATTGGTAGAAGCGCGCACCTGTAACCTTTGGGACCTGGGTTCGAGCCCCAGTGGTATCCTTTTGCATTTTTTTACATGATCTACATTCCTGACTTTTTTTGCAAGCGTCTGGGCCTTTTGGGCTTGTATTGTTTTTTTCGTTTTTTGCTTATTAACCCCCTTGCAGGCTGTTTGCACCCCTGGCCCAATTTATTTTATTTTCTTATTTATATTTTATTGATTTCCTTAATATATTTTCTAAATACTAAAAAAATCATAAAAATACAAAAAATGATAGATTTATATTTTGGCTTATTTTATTTTTATTTTTCTCACAAAAAATATTTTTATTAACTATACTTTATTTATTTTTACATATTATCTTGTAAATTTAATTAAAACTAGGTTATTAGTTATTTTCTTTCACACTAATTAAAATATATTATTTTTTATATAAAAAGACAAAATATTTTATAAAGCTATAATATTTTCAAAACAAAAATACCAAAAAATACTTTTCTTAAACTTATTTTCTTTTGATCAATTAATAGAATTAGGGTTTTATTTAAAATCTTTTCTTAATAAATTTAAGTTTAACTAATTATTTTCTTTAATTAATTAGGTTAAGACAACTTCCCTTTTTTTTCATGAAAATCAAACAAAGATCCATTTTCTTTACATTTTGCATTTTTGCACATTAATTCATTTTGTACTTTGTATTTACTTATTTCTTTGCAGATTGATTCCAATTCAATATGGTTGTAATAGACTAATTAGGTTTAAATTCTTGCAATCCCCATTTAATGTGTACACCCCCCTCCCACAAATGTTCTAATAGCGTAGTAACTTTAAATTCTGCAATTTATCGCTTTTATATACAAATGCTAGTAATTAGGGTTTGTATGGAAAGACTAAAACCAATACTTAGAAAACCCTAATTTCAAGACAAAATCAAGCATGAAAATAATACACTTGAACACAAGCACCCCTACGGAAAATCCACTTGGTTTCCTTTACAAAATGGCCATATTACGCATGTGAGGTATCTTAGCAAAAACAATCAAATATAAGATCATAGTCCCTCGACGATGCTATCTAAGTTGCCTTTCAAATGATCTTAGTCCCTTAAATAAAATGCTAAGATAATTGCAACATTTCTAATCATGGTTATACGACGACACATGCCCGTCCCGTTTACATCCAAAGATAAGGTTTCTTACCAAATCAATGGTAAAACAACAATGTCAAAGGAAAACAAAATGAACAAGAAAGACTTTTGAATAGGTATAATGCTCCTAATTACTTGCTCAATTTCAAACAAACACCTACACTTTCAAAACATTTTACAAAACTTGAAAATATTTTTAAAAGATCAACATCTTTGTATACATTCTTACGAACGAGAATCATTACAAAGATTGCCTAAACAATGGCCTCTATACAAAATACTTTCAAAAACCACACAAAGCATAATTTCAAACAAAATAAAGTGATCTAGCAAGTAACTAAGAGCCCGTGGAAAACCATGGATGAAAAGGGTGCTAATACCTTCCCTTTTCATAATCTACCCCCTGAACTCAAGAAAAAATCTCAAAGGTCTTTCCTGTGCTTTTTCACCTTTCCTTTTGGATAAAAGAAAAGTCGGTGTTGACTCTTGCTAACTGCAACATTTACAATCAAACGCAAAACCATCAAGTCAGTTCTCCCACCATATCACACACGTATTTGATGATTGTTAGCATGATTGTGTATTTGAGCTTGTTAGCATCATTCATCCTTAATTTAGGTAGTGATGTAAATGCATAACTTTGATTATGTTTCCTTGTTATTTCTAATGTGTTTGTTGATTTGTTCAAGGTGCTTTGAAATGGCTTTCAATTGTTTAATTATCGCTTGTTTATTTGATTGAAAAGCAATTTAATCCACTTTTAATATGGTTTGAACTTGTTTCGGATACGCTTGGCTATTGTTCTCATTCCATGAGATGATATATTTTGTTATCACTTGTCGGGATTGATACCTTGTGCAGGTGTGTTGTTTGACATTCAGATGTGTTCGATACACTTTTTGTATTGTATGTACATATCATTGTACATTGTTATTGCTTGTATGGATTAATATCTTGTGCATGTATACTATTTGGTATTCATATGTATATAACACACATTCCATATTATATATCATTGTATATTGTTATTGCTTGTCTGGGTCGATATCTTATACAAGTGTACTGATTGATATTCGGATGTGTTCGATACAAATTCTGTATTATGATTTATTTTCACATTAGTGCTTTAATGCATATTCCGCACACCAGATTTCAGATTTGGTTTTGTTGTTGATGTTAGCTTGCGCGAAGTATTCTGTGTTTCTTACGCTCGTTGAGCTTTGTTACAGATTTTTATCTGTTTGATATATTTATTGTTTATTTTGTTTCGGTATTTACCGCTTTTCTGATACCATGATAAATAGGAATAGAGATGCATGATTATTTACCGATTTCCTTGCCCTGAGAAACAAGACTAGAGATGCATGTTCTGGGAGTCCCTTTGAGGCAAATCTTGTTTATTTAAAGACCTTGTTTAAGGAAATTCCTACTTGTGCTTATTTATAATTTAGTATGTTTAAATTTGTTCCAAAGACCTCAATGAAGGCATCCCATTCCCATTTCCAATTGATAAGTCCTCAAAGAAGGCAAGTGGAAAAGGTTATTCAATCGACCCCCATAATTTCTAATGCCTAAGTCATTCATAGCTCATGTTGTACGTCAGCATTATCAAAGTGTTCTGCTCTGGTATTGAGTCGGTTAAGTGGAGGAGGGTTCGTAATCAACCCCCACATTTTGTTTCAAGCTTGCATTGGTTAATGTTTGGTGCTTCTTAGCGATCTCATTATTGTCTTATATCTCCTACCTCTATCTTTGATATCTTGGTTAGGTGTTTAGTCTCTTATGACAATTCACTCTTTGTTCTTCTCTTGCCTTGATTATTCGTTATCTTGGTTAAGACTCGATTTTCCCCCCTTCTTTACTTCTTTCCTCGGTGATACGATACCTTGGTTAAGATTTACTTTCATTACCCCTTCTTGCCTAGATGATAAGATATCTACGGTGTAATAACCGACAAAAATTAAGAAGAGTCACCACTATTAATTTTTACCCTAAGGATGGGTGAATAAAGGAATAACCCTAAATCGATTAAGAGATTATAGATTCTTGACTCGCTTTAGACAAAGGGAAGGTGTTAGGAACCCTTTATCTACTTTGTTCAAAGGATACTAGGGTTTAGGTTAAAGGTTTAGGAATAGGGTTTTAGTTTTTTAATTAGGGGACTCACCACGATTTTTAAGCCGTAAGACTACGTATCCTCTTATGAGGAATCAAAGTCCCAATTTGTAGTTCGAAGTTTGGTTGTTTTTTTTATAGGATTGCATAGAATTTCTTTAAATTTATCCTTGAACCTTGTTTTGGTTTTGTAAAATAGTTATAATAGATGCAATTCGCAATTAATTTTGAAAGTAATTCTATTTAATCCTTTTTTTGAAAATGTCTTGGGTTTTATTATGTTAGTAGGAAAATGGTTTGATTGTTGGTTAGATATTTTAAGTGTTTCATTGATAAAGAGTATGGTAGAACACATAGCGGGGTGAGGATACTAAGGGCCTAAGTTCAGAAAGAGAACTTGGCCCATATACGCACAGTGGTGTGAAACAACTGTTTGAATAATCAACTGATAATGAAATCAATAAAGTCGCCATCGAACGGTTTTTATCACACGAGAGGGGAAAGGTAAACATAGAGTAAACCTGAGAAGGATGAAATCAAGGTCAAACGACCAAGAGATACGGGTAAGGGAGTCTGTTACGCGAGGGGAAGGTATTGGCACCCCACGCGCCTGTAGTACTCTATGGTATCCCTTCTTGTTGTTCTAATCAAATGGTGTGTAAGAATCTATATCTAAGCTGTACAAGGAATGCATGCAAAAGAAAGGAGAAAATAATTTAGGGAAAATAAAAGTTGTGCTCGTTCGGGCCCTACCCCAACACCTACGTATCCCTTTTAAGGAATCAGAGAAGCCGTAGTTCGGCTTCAAAAGTTTTTGTTGGTTTGTATTTTTTAATGAACAATATTAATTTTTCCTTCTTCCACAACTCGACCTTTGGAGATTTATGCGTCAGCACATAAGTGAATTAACTTGTTCTTTTGAAAAGTTTTTGAAAGAAAATCCCGATGGAAAAAAGAGTTTGTATTGGTTGGTCTTTTTTCTACAAATAATAGCTAGCTAATCTCAAGATAGAGATATTAGCCATCTCTCTACTTATTCATGAAATAAGAATTTGAGACTTGAACCACGCCAAGGCTTAGAATGGAAGGACGATAAGATCGAGAAGAAACCCACTTATCATCTCTCATGCTCAACAAAGGTATGATTCTCATCAGTAATTTTTAAGTGTTTTGAAGTTTGCAAGAAAAAGAAGTTTTTGTTTTAATGCAAGGAAGCAAAAGAAAGAAAAACATCTAAGGGATACTAGCCTAAATCTATCTCTAATGTTATCATACAATGATTGATCCTAAAATTGAGCTATGAAGGGAAATCTCTACCTTATGTTGACATGCATGGATAACAATCCTAAGGTCTATCTTAAATCATCATCCATAGATGAATCAAGAAGCATAGCAAGGGTCTATCACCTAAAACTATGTCTATCTCGAATCATCATCTATAGTTGAATCGAGAGCTCCTAAGGGAACATGCTGAGCGTATGTCATTGCAAAACATGCACACAAAGATGAAATCAAACAAACAAGCCATAAAACTCAAGAGAGAACGCCTAGAGAGATCCTATCTAGGATAGCATGCCAAAGAAAGTATAACAGAACTATCCTACGGGGAACATGCAATGAGAGCGAAGTCGTGATTTCAATTTCTAAATTAAGTGACTCATCGATCGACAAGAAATAAAGGAAAGCAATGAAATCCTATAGGGAGCATGCACTGAGAGCGAAGTCGTGATCTAAATTTCTAAATTGAGTGACTCATCGATCGACAAGAAAGTAAACAAACACAAGCACAACACATATAGAAAATGAAGTGCGGAATGCCTGCTACAGGTCTTTAAACAGTGACTTTGAGTGCACGCTCTTTATTTCCTACTTCTCATGATATCTAGAAAGAAGTAAAGTACTGAAATAAGATAAACAAGGGAAAATACCAAACAGATATCAATCTGTAGCAAAGCCTATCAAAACAAAGAAACCCAATGACCTTCGTGAACAGCTTCACCAATCAAAGAAAAAAGTCTGAAATCGAATGCTCGGAATAAGTATCGAAGCATCATCGATGTGAAAATAAATCACAATCGAAATCGCAAGCGCATCCACATATCGCACAATAAACCCGCATAAGACTCAAATATCAACAAGAAAAGGTGAATTACCAATCTCAAATATAATCGGATAACCGGGATTTAATTCCTAAAATCACATAAAAACTAACTTTTTTTTTATACTTGACTTTATCATTTTTATCATGTAAAAGAAAAGTTCAATCAAATCCAAACAATTCACAGAATTATTTAAAAGAAAATACTAAGAACAAATCCAGGGGGTGCAAGTCAATAAGCAGGAGACGTCTCAAGCAAAATGAAAGCTCAATCCAGAAATAAGTACAACAAGCAATTATTTTTGTCCACAAGTTTCAGATTGCCAAAAACAGTAGAAATGAGCTTAAAGACTTTCGGTCTAGCAAGAGTTATTTTCAAGCGTTTTGTTTTTTCGTCAATTGGCTCCCAATACCAAAAAAAAACAAATGGTAGCGTGGGCCTAAGTGTAATCCAGCAAAATTGGTCCAAGTCCAATTACACAAAATCTAAGATTATTTAGCTTATCAATTATTCCAAATGAAAAAAGGTCAGCTAAAAGGAGAAACGGTATCGTTTTGATCCAGATTGTGGCCATTAAACTTCATTGTACTCAACCTCCTTTATCTCTATCTTTGTTCTTTCTCGTGATTTTTGACAAGCCAACACCGCCGTCACCAATCCCTCTGTATTAACTCACACAACATGAATCCAACATTCGTCTCCACCAATTTCAATTCACTCGTTCTAAATCTACCAGAAACAAATAAACCCTAAGTCTCTGAGAATGAAAATTAAATTACGATGAAGGGAATTCTGGCTATGCTTCCATAGGGTTATTAATCTACCTGATCTTCACTATGTACTCATATCAAGAAACCACAAATAAGAGGAAGAAAAGTGAGGATTCAGATCTTACCGGTCAGAGACGCTCCGACGACATTTCGTGATTGTTGCTAATTGAAATAGGAATCCATAGATCCTTCAAGAGACAGATCAAGTAAACTCTTCTCTTCTGATTTATTTCTCTTTCTTCTTATTCTTCATCTATTTCTTCTTGTTGCTCTGTGTGTTTTCTGTGCGCATTAGTGTTGACCTAAGCCGAGAGAAAGAAGCGTCTGGTTGTTGTGGAAAGAGCTTTTGAGAACGTTGCAGAGTGATGTTCGTAGAATGACAAAGGTGAATGTTGTCATGGATTTGGAGGTTTAGCTCCACTGTCAAAAGCTTCCAAGGGAGAAGTTCTTGCAGCGATGATTCAGAGATGCATAGGATAAGGGTTCAGGTTCTGAGAGGAGAGTGAGAATAAGAAGATGAATGGTGATGGAGGATTCAGAGGTGAAGATGAGTTATGGCGTGTAGTGAGGTGAGGTTATGGATAGAGGAAACCAGATAGAGAATTGAGATTTTCATAAGAAATGGAGAACGAATGAAGGAGAAAGAAGGAGAACTGGTGGTTCACGTGAAGCTTGAAGGTGGTGATTGAAGAACGAGTGTTTTCTTGCCTTTTTCTGTGATTCTTCTGCAAACTGTGAAGAAAAAAATCCCCCTGAATGGTGAGCTTTTCTTTGATTTTGTAGTTCTGTTATTGCTGTTAGGAAGTTAGTTAGAGCTGAATAAATTTGTGTCATTAATGTGAATGTTAGTTAGGGATTTTTTGATGGATGAGATTGGAGGTGGTAGTTAGTTATGTTGAATTTGTTTTGAGAGTGAGTTGGTTAGAGAAATATGTTATTGTTGGCTTTTTCTGTTAGGAGTTTGAGGGATTAGTTACAGCTGACAGTTAGGAAACAGTTTGGAAGCTTTGTTAGTATAGTAAGTTGTTAGGTTATGACAATTATAGGTTAGTTGTAGAAATATTAGGAATTTGGTAAGTTAGTTTTGAAAACTCATCTTGGATATCATGGATTGATCCAATGTTTATGTGAAGTTGAGCTATTTATTTGTCCTGATTTTCTTCTGCTAGCATAAGCAGCTAGTTAGTTTACAGCTAGGGTAAATATTCTGCTATGAATATGAGGTTTTGATTTCAGTTAGCAGTTTGTTTTTTTTAGAAAAATTGTACTCCCTTTGCATTCATCTTCTAATCTCTTTTTTGGTCAAACCCCAAATTATTTTAAAATTATAAGAAGACCGTCCAATGCAGAGTGATTTATAGTGTAGTTTTTACTCCGGATTTCTGATGAACTCTTGGTTTTTTTGGATAATATGCAGGAAATTATTCTGACTGAAGCATACTGTCACAATAGGTTGTTATAAAAAGAATGGGTGAGATGGATTTGATAGAGGTTAGTTACATATCTTGTTTCTTGTTGAGGTTTTTGTTAGACTGTTAGGAATGAGAAAGTTAGAGGTTTGTTAGAGAGTTGTTTTTTCTTGGAGAGAATTTGTTTTCCTATTGTCGGCTATTATAAACAGTTAGCTGGATATTTTGGAAGGTTAGTTAGGGTGACTGTTATACAGGGTACTTAGGAGATTCTGTTAGAAGTTGGTTCTGTTAACAGTAAAAATGGCATTTTTCATTTGTTTGAATTTACATATGTTATAGAATTTGTATGGGCTGATGCTAGTTTTTACCTTTTGTTGAATGCAGATTTCTATGAGCTGGTGCATTGGTTTTTGTGATTTCAAAATTTATCTCCGAAATTTTCTTTCTTTTTGAATGGCAGCTAATGCAATTTCCTTCTGCATTTTCTGAACTGGATAATGCATGCGCATGGATATTTATTATGTTTCTGATTTTATATTCCCTCGGTTTTGGACTAATAATCTCCTGCTTTTTCCTCTTATTCTATTGCAACCTCTCCTATTCAGACTTATTGGTGAAAAGATAAAGAAAAAGAACAGCAAGAACTGGTTTTGGCCAAAAGCTCTTCATCCAATTCATAAACATCATCGTATCCAGCTTGATCCTCCGGGAGAACAAGACCAGAAAGGGATTGGTTTATGACATCAGGTTTAACTAAAAGAGAAAGCCATATTTTTGAAGAAGCAGTATCCCTTCTTTCTGTTTATTCTATTTCCAATTTCCAATTTCATTTCTCATTTCAGTTTCATCTGACTTTTGGATCATTTTATGGAATAGGCCTTGGTGTCGGTAGCATTCGCGAGTTAACTTGATATAGGGTAAGTCTTTACTAGTTTGAAATTGGTTTATCTGGTTTGGTATAGTAGCAATTAGGTGAACCCTTTTTAGGCTCTAAACAGATGATCCAAAAGAATGTTGCCACTTTATTTATTGCAGGTCTGGAAAACTTTTTTGGTTTTGGCTTCTGAACTATCTTCAAATTCTTGCCACCGCTTGGTACTGATTATTAAGGTTTCTAGAAACCTTATTGTGATATGGTGGCATAACCGACTGTTTTTACGGGTTTGCGTTTTGCGTTTTTGTTCGCAAAATGTCGCGGTAAGCAAGAGTCGTCACCGACTTTTATTTTATCCAATTAGGAAAAGGAAAAAGAACAGAAAAAACCTTTTTCGAGATGTTTGAGTACGGGGGTAGATTCTAAAAAGGGAAGGTGTTAGCACCCTTTCTATCCGTAGTTATCTACGGGCTCTTAGGTACTTGTTCATTTTTCAAATTGCTTGTGTGTTTTTGTCTTGAAAATGTTTTACTTCGTGATAACCCTTGTATCTCTCTTCAAGGATGTGACGAAGTTGTTTTGAAAAGTGTTTGTGTGAAAAGTTTTCATTGAGCAAGTACTTAAGATTCTACCTACTCGAAAAAAGATTGTTCGTTCTATTTCCTTTAGACAGTGTTATCCTACTATTAAGGAGTAGGTATCACTGTCGTTGGAGTTGTAAGGGACATTCGAAAGGGAAAAGTACAATCACTAAAGCAATAGTTAGAAAACTTTAGTAGTAACCCTAAAGTCTTAAGATCTTTCCTGAGGCAACATTTTTTAGGCAACATTTCCGAGGCAACATTCGAATGGGACAATTTGATCTTTTTAGATTGGAGGGCAACCACTAAAATCTCCTATGCTTAATGATTGTTTACCGAAGGCAACCTAAGTGAGTAAACCCTAGGAGTGAAATATGTGCATATGACTTGTTTCAGTTATTTAATCTTTGCACATTAGGTGATCTACCATTTTAAATTTCCAGACATTCTTTCCATACAATCCTATTAGCAGACATCTAGACAATTAAATATTTGCAGGAATTAAAAATGCGAGAAGATAAACCTATCTATTATAAGTCTTTGACAATTACATAATTATTTTGACGGGAAATAAAATATGCGAAATTTAAAACTCTAATTAAAACTATTACAACCTCAAAACAGTTACAATAATAATGAAACAAATAAAAGTGCGCGCGGTAAACTAAATGTGAGTGGTGTTAAAAAATAACCTAAATCCTAATTGAAAGAAAGATATTATTTTTTTAGAGAAGAATTATTTGAGTTATGTACGACTAAACCCTAATTCTAATTATTTTAATTATGAAAAAAAGAAATTGAAATTAACCTAATCTAGCTAAGTTAAATAATTTCAAGAAAATAAAATATTTTACAAAGAAAACAAGATTTTGTGTATTTTGGGTTTTTTTTTATTTGAGAAAAGAAATTTAATTGTAAAATTAAACCTAATTTCTATTTGATTTTAATTATAGAAAAGACATTAAATTAACCTATATTTCTAATTAAATTAAATAATTTATTAAAAAAATTCTTTTTTTTGGTATTTTGTGATTTATTGATTTTATGATTAAATGAAAAAAAGGTGATTAATTTTTTTGGAAAAATAAATAAACAAAATAATTAAACAAAGGAAATAAAAATAAGAAAGAATTGAAAATGGGCCTGTATGTTGTTAGCAAATCTGGGGGTGCACTATCTGACTTTCCAAGCCCAAAATGCTTCAAGCCCAGTCAGTCTACCTGATTCTATGTAGCATTGACTTGAACGTGTACCATGGTCCCTCATGGATGATTGGCTAACACATAGTCGTCTTCTTCCTTTCTCCGTCGTTTTAGGCTATGGCACTTCTACCTAGAGACAAAGGTCTGTAGCTACAAACCTGTGAAACTCAAAAATCCACAATACGTAAGATAAATGGAATCTAATTATATAGATCAACTCATTTTGATCTTGTGAACATCATGGTACCCTTATTTTTTCCTAATTTAACCTGTACCAGGAATCCCCGAATCATGACCTTAAACCCTAATAATGGTAAGTATTGATTTTTGCACTGTTAATATAATTAAAGGACATAGAAAGCTTGCAAAAACGATTATGAACAAAAATATATGAATAGGATGGATTTATAATGCGTAAAACATAGAAATCTAATTTGAGTTTGGTATGCAAACCGTGATACTTCTATGCGAGGATTCTTGATGTTTTGAAGCCTGCAAATAGTTGGGAATGCTGCCTGAGATGCCAAGGAATTGTTTTCTGGCTTTGAATCGTCTTGAATAAGCCTCTATCCTAGAATTTGAACCTCATTTTTTTGTCAAAACTTTTGAGTTTGCTTTGGCCTTTTCACGACTGCAACCCTTCTTTTTTTGATTTGGAATTGTTCAATACATATAAGAGAAAGAATTAGGTCAATAAAATTACATCATATCTTGAGAAATAATGAAAAAGTGATTTGATTTGCTCTTTGTATGATATCTTCCAAAAATAAGCTTCAATCAAATCTTTTCCAATCCAAATGAATCATGCACGAATTGGTCATCATGTTAGTTGTACATGGACTATAAAGATGCACAAAAAATCCATGATTTGATTTGATTTCATTATTTTACCATTTAATTTGATTTATTTTGATTTAATTGAATAAAAAATCAAAATAAATGATAAAAGTAATAAAATAATAGGTGGAAAAGCTCAGGGTTTGTGGGTCCTATTAGAAACATGTTTCAAGCAAGAAAACATAGGCCCCTTTGGAAAAAATGCCAATTTGATCAATGTTGACTTTTGATAATTGTCCAAAAATTGCCAACTATGACAATGCACAACTCTCTCAATTTTGACCCTAGAGAGGTGTTATTTTACTTTTTAGAAAGCTTTGGATGTCCCCTAACCAACCCTTTTGGTTTCATCTCAATTGGATATTCCACGTACATGTATGAAGCTTTGACCCAAAAGGTGTTTTTGTTGACTTTTCAAAAGGACCCATAATGCAAAAATTCATATCTTTTTATGAGTGCATATTTTTGAACTTGTGGGATGAAGAAGATTTGTAGGGAATTTCAACCTCTTAAAAACCAGCTTTGGATGGAAAATATCTGATAAAGCATGTGGAAGTTATGCTTGGTCAAAGTTGGGTTGACTTTTACTAAGAAACCCTAATTTAGCAGCTTTTGGGTTTTGATGAATTTGGAGCATTCCTTGGGGAATCATGGTCAATCCTTGATCAAATGATGAAAGTCACTTCAAAATGTGGATGTTGACCAAAAATCTTGATGTTTGACTTTATGTGGGTCACAGTTGACTTTTGACCTAATACATTCGATTCTCAAGCTTCTGAGCAGTTGACTGAGCAAACTTCTTATGCAAGGCATGAAACTTGACATGTAAGGTCTTGAGAACATATTAGGATCTTGGGAATAATTTTATTCCTTTGTGGTTCACACATCTTGATGAAAAGGGAAACCCTAATTTGAGGTATACTGCCTTAGGAGAGAGTTTGTCTGGTCAACTCTTGGACTTCCTTGAGCAACTTGGGGACCTCAATTGAAATTTGTTGAGTAAAATAGGAGGGAAAATTTTTGGGTACAACAACTTCCCCTGTTCAATCTTCTTAAACCTGAGGATGTAGATTGGCTGTCTGCCTTTCATAATCTGAAGGTGGAAGATGATTGAACACTAGAGTGCCCAAAAATTTACACTCGTCTAAGATGGTGCTGGAATGTGTAGGTAGTATCGGGAATGGGCTTACAGATGCCATTTCGAGGATATGACAGAGAATCGTCGGATATGGGCTTAAAGATGCTATCCGGAAGATATGACGGAGAATCGTCGGAGGTGGGCTTAAAGATGCCATCTAGAGGATGTTGATTTCCTGAGATGTTCCTTCAATGAGAGTCCTGTTCCTGTTGTTGAGGAGGAATCTGTTGAGGAATGTTGGTATCTGTCTTGGGAGAAATAGAATTTTAGGAGCTTCGGTTGTCCGTTACTTTACTAGGGAATTAACTCTGGAGGTGAACTGCATATCTGGTCAGTGAATAGGCTGCATCGCAACCTACTGGGGAAAGGTGAAACCGATCGTGTTTGATCAGGTCCAGGTCTTACAGTTTTGTGGACTACTGTCTGGAGATAAGAGAAAAGAAACCTGGATGGTAAGGTTATGAGAAGGAACCTGGATAGTAGGGCTTATGGGAAGGAACCTGGGTAAGGTTGCTTCGTGAGGAGTTTGGGTAAAACTACATCTGAGTTGAGAAGGAACTTGGGTAAGGTTGCTTTGTGAGGAGTTTGGGTAAAACTGCATCTGAACTGAGAAGGAACCTAGGTAAGGTTGCTTTGTGAGGAGTTTGGGTAAAATTGCATCTGAACCGAGAAGGAACCTAGGTAAGGTTGCTTCAGGATAAGTCTGAGTGAAACTTCAGAAGGAACCTGGGTAAGGTTGCTCGTGATGAGTCTGTGTAGGGATTTAGGAGGAACCTGGGTAGGGTTACTTTGGGATAAGTCTGTGTAAAACTTTGGCAGGAACCTGTGTAAGGTTACTTTGGGCTAAGTCTGTGTAAAACTTCCAGAGGAACCTGGGTAAGGTTACTTTGTGATAAGTTCGTGTAAAACTTCAAAAGGGACCTGGGTAAGGTTACTTTGGGATAAGTTCGTGTAAAACTTCAGGAGGAACCTGGGTAAGGTTACTTTGGGATAAGTTCGTGTAAAACTTCAAGAGGAACCTGGGTAAGGTTACTTTGGGATAAGTTCGTGTAAAACTTCAGGAGGAACCTGGGTAAGGTTACTTTATGATAAGTTTGTGTAAAACATCAGGAGGAACCTGGGTAAGGTTATTTCGTGGTAAGTTTGTGTAAAACTTCAAGAGGAACCTGGGTAAGGTTACTTTGTGATAAGTTCGTGTAAAACTTTATTTGGAAATGTATGAGAAAAGACCCGTGTAAGATTTTTCAGGATAAACCCGTGTGAAGCTGCATTTAGGAGAAACTCGTGTAAGATTGCTTCGTGACGAACCCATGTAAAGTTGCATTTGATCATGCAGATAATTACTAAAAAGACCCGTGTAAGATTTTTCAGGATAAACCTGTGTGAAGCTGCATTTAGGAGAAACCCGTGTAAGATTTCTTCGTGACGAACCCGTGTAATTTGATCGTGCAAATAATTACTCTGTTTAGTTTCAGGAGCTAATCTTGAACTTGCTGGAAGTTGTTGATGATAACCATCTTTCCTGAAAAGGTATATGATTAATCGTATATGATGCATGACATGCATTGTATGATGATGTTCTCAAAATAAATGAGATTATTCCGTATGCAATATGTATGCGCACGTCATGATATATTAACATGAAATGCTATTGTGACATATCCGAGTGGGAAAAAAATCCCTGACCGCTGCTGGAGAGTAACAGAAATTGAGTTCCTGACTGTCGTGGAAAAAGTGGTTCTTCTACTTCCGCTGGAGATGGTGAACCAGAGATGACTATGATGGGGATTTTCCCCTTGTTTACGGATATTCTGCCGAGGAGAGACTCTGCTTGAGAACAACTCTGCGGGGGAATAATGTTGTTGGAGAGATAAGCTTCCATAGCTGAAGGGATAAACTTTGTCAGGGATTGAGCTTCTGTATTCAGAGAAATAAACTCTATTCGGGAGAAAACTTTATGAACCGCTTGCGATTACAAAATTCGGCTGGGGAATATAGACGTCGGCTCTCCGAAAGAGCTTGGTTGGGGAAAGTAACTCTTGTTTGGGGAGGTAGAGATTAAAACTTTGGTTGCCTCTACTCTGTGGGGAGTGTAGATGTTACTGGGATGCATGCTGAGGATACGACAATGACTTCGTATCAAGACTTTTCTGCCCCTGTACCTGCTGGAGAAAGTGCCTGCGGAGGTCTTATGGATTGAGTGTTATCCCAAATTATGAGGTGCTTGGTAACTTCCGATCAAAATGATAAGTCTTCTACTGATAGGCAAGTGACGAGATGAAGGGACATAGTCGTACGCTTTAATCCCTAACTTTTGCCTGGACTGTCTTTCCAGATTTTCAGTCCACCGGGATACCCTTTTTCCCAAGCCACCTTTTCAGGTTTTTGGCTTTCCAGGTGTACATATCTTTTTTGTTTTTATCCCTAATTATTTCCCGAACCCTTTTGTATCGTCGGGATGCCCTTATTTTTTCCTAGGCCAGTCAACCTAGCGGGTCTTTGTTCATGTGCAGTATTTTCTGACTACGTCCATGCTCTCAGGGTGTAAGGAGTTGTCATTGTCGGTAGTGTTGTGTTGCCACACTACCAGAAGATCTTTGTTTGATCGTATAGGATTCGTCGCTGGAATTCATGCCCAATGCCCCAAGTGATTCAGATGGAGATATTCCCCTGGCTATTTGGAATCTTTAAGAGATTCCTTGAATCTTGACTTGACTGCCCCAGATGATGGACAATGATCATGCCGTGCCCCCTTGGTTGGAAGTGTTTTTCCACTTGAGGTGATCCTTTTTATTGAGAAGGTTTTTGTTCACTAGATATTCGTCATGCGAATTTTTCTGCTGTTGAACAAATAGTCATATGCAAACAATGTTATTTTAAGAATGCAAAGCTTATGTCTGTCTTGAAGTTTGAAAATTCATTTTTTAGTAAAACAAGTTTTTTTTTTTGTAAAAGTGTGATGTCAACTCAGGATTTATATCAAACCTTATAGGAGTCAGGGTACCTTTTGTAACAATATGCTTTCAAACTAACCCATGCTTCAGCTAGGACTTTTAAGGGTTATAACGTGGCCTGGTTCACGGTTTAAGAAACAAAGGATAAAGGCTCAAATTTTATTTGTACCCACGCATTCTTCGTGATGTTCTTCGATCATATGCTCAGTTAATTGTGCATTTAGATCCCGTTTGAGTCTTTGCTCTGATATTCCAGTGATGGTTCGGATACTGATGGTTTATTTCAAATAGGCAGTCATTTTTTTGTCGACGGTTTGTAGGACCTCTTTCTTTTTTATTTTATTATCCCTGTATTTTTCCTAAACTGTTTTTTTTTTGTGATTACAGTCAGCGGGATGCCCCAGTTTTTTTCTTAAGTCTCCTTCATAGGTTTTGACTTAATGGGCTTTTATTTCGAGAGATAATGACTGCCTATCTTGACGATTATATGGAACCATCACCGTCTTTTGTTTTCGAAGGACGTCTTTGATGCCATTCATTATGCACCTGGATTAACTGAGAAAACTATCATGCCCCAGGTTGTGACTAAGGGTTTTAATTTGTGTGAAAGAAAAACTCCTACTTCTTTGGCTCAAAGGGGTTGACTAGGGATTATCTTCCTTATAACTCCACTGTTTGGGATTTGAAACAGCGCTTGTACATCGTCAGCGAGGTCTGTTCAAAAGCATACTATAGAGATTGTGGTATCATTTTCGTCATCCTCCCTCTAAAGGCTTACAGTTTTTTTAGTTGAGAGTTGAATATCACGAAAATGAAATATAAAGCAATTTAAGCATAATGAAACAAATTAATTCAAGACAGACATGTGTAATGCATTGATGAAATAATAAAGTTTGACATGACAATAATTGTTCGAATAAGCAAAGAAAATACAACTTCAGAATTTAAATGAACAAAAATGCTTTCAATCCTAGCTATATTTTGGCAAGGGAGCAGTGATCATGTTGGGAGTCTCAGGAGGGTCGAATTCGATCTCCTTGGCATCAGTCATATTTTGAATCTTGTATTTCAGCGCCCAACAATTGTTAGTATCATGCCCCAGGTTGTCAGAATGATAAGCACACCTTGCCTCCGGATTGTAGTTAGGAGAGGAAGTCTTCGGGTTCGGATGAGGGTTTATCACCGTAATCAGCTTCATCTTCAACATGTGTTGCAATGCTTGTGACAGTGGCATGTTGATTTGTGTGAACTTCCTTTGAGGTCTTTCCACCCTTGGCTGATTGTTTCGTTGTTGTGGTCGTTGTGCGCGTGCCGAATTAGAGATCAGCACTGCCCCCACAGATTGGTGGTAGTCTGCCTTGCTACGCCCCTTCTGGCCGTGCACAACAATGGCTTCCATCTTGCCACCAAATGAATTCTTCTCTGTACTCGAAGAGGTATTTTTCTGGATCTTTCCACTCCGGGTCCCAGCTTCTACTATTTCTCCACTCAATATCAGCTCGGTGAAACTAGCTGAGGAGCTACTAATCAAGTGATTGAAGAAACGACCAGACAACGTACCAAGGAACATATCCACCAACTCCCTATCAGACAAAGGGGGTTGGACTCTCCCTGCCAAATCTCTCCATTTCTGCACATAGTCCTTGAAACCTTCGCTTGCGCCCATGGACATACTCTAGAGTTGAGTACGGGTAGGGGAAAGGTCAGTGTTATATTTATACTGCTTGTAGAAAGCAGTAGCCAGATCTTCCCAGTTACGGACATTGGTTCCCTCTAGGTGATATAACCATTCAAGATGAGTCCCAGACAAACTGTCCTGAAAGAAATAGACCCACAAGTTCCTATTAGCGGTGTGAGGCTAAATCTTCCTGACATAAGAACGGAGATGGAGTTTTGCGCAGGACACCCCATCATACTTGGCAAAAACTGGAGCTTTGAACTTTTGCGGGATGACCACTACCGACACCAATCCCAGTTCTTCAAAATCTAGTCCAGGTATCCTCTGAACTTCCATGGCACTCAGACGGTCTTCTACCTCTTTGTATCTATCCTCAGTAGGAGGATATTGTTCATCGTTATAATCAATATCATTGTCAGAGACTGCAGGACTAGGGTCCTTCTCTTCTTCCTAATTCTCCCCTTCCTTGGATGAAGAGGTTAGATCAGTTTGTCGCTTCAACCGCTCTCCAAACCTTCTGCCCATATTCATAATACCGACAACCTTCTTCTTTTTATTCTTCTCTTTCAGAATGAGGGCTTTCATATCGTCCTGCCCTTTTGCCATACTTATGAACATTTTTTGGAACTGGGCATTCTGTGCACTGAAGATCCTTGATGCTTTGTTCAGAAGACATTTCTGCTGAAATAAACAGCGAAGAAGATGAGAAACCGGTAATGGTACCTGTTTATGCAATGTCATGGATGATATGTGTATGCAATGATTTCAAGGATTCTTAAAGGCTCAGATTCGTTTAACCAAAAGAAACACACGTTAATTGCATCGATATGTTCGAATTGTTACAATGAATGCCCTTTAGGCTTATAAATAAACAAAACAAAACTGAAAGAAAAAAGAAACTAGGTCTCCCAGGAACGTATCCTCTTTGGTGCGATGTAGGCATTTATGTTCCTTTCTTCATGATGTAGCCTAGTGAGCTCCAGGACCTTCTTCTCGCTGTTATAGAACTGAGCTTCAAACGTGTCCCGCTCTTATTTGAGTTGAACCCAAGACTTCTGTAATTCTTCATGATCAGTTGGCATGTCAGGGTGATGAATAAAAGAAGTAGTGTCTCCTTCAGCAACTGGTTCCACAATTATTGGTAGGACAGCAGGGAAGGGCATCATCAGACTTTGGGCGCGAGCTCGTACCCATCAGAGATAAGGCTCAAGAGGAATGGAGTTCTTTTGCCCTAGAGTCTTGCTATCAATTTTATGTACCATGCCCCAAGCTTTTATGAACCTTCTACGATAGCCTTGAACGTCGTTCTCATGATTGAAGGCGATTCCTTGGATAAGCGTATCATGAGGACCATCTCTTCTCGCATAACCAAACTGACATAGTGACAAACAAGGGTTGTAAGTGATTCCTTCCCTAATGCCTAAGAGGGTGACATTATAGAATTCATCACAGCGATCGATGATGGTAACATCTTCTGATAATCGCGAACACCAATGAATGTCTGAATGCTTAAGGGACATCAGCCTACGAGACCATTTCAAACCCTGCTCATTCTTCAAAACAGACTTGGGTAGGTGCGAAATAAACCACCTATCCAATAGAGGAGTGCAACCCAGGAGGGTTCCCCTTCTCTTTAGAGTGCGAGCATGCAAAAAGTGCAGAATATCCCCGAGTAATGTAGGTACTGGATTATGAGACAGGAAAACCTTGATAGTGCTCACATCTACGAGTTGATCAGCATTAGGGAAAAGTACCGTCCCATAAACGAGAAGTGCCAGCACCTCTTCGAAAGCTTGTAAATCTAAGGTATCCCAAAAATGATAGGCCTTCTCAAATAGAAACTTAACCAAAATTCCTTGGACACTCCATTTAGTCTCCCAATTTGCCACTATGCCAGACCGTTGTAAAGACAGAGCTCTAGCAATTTCTTCAAGCTTTGGATGTTCTTATGTACCATTTAAAGGAAACTGGTCAAGAATATGTACCCCTAACAACTGAGAAAACTCCTCCATAGTAGGTACTAGCTGGTAATCCGGGAAGGTGAAACAATGGTGCACCGGATCGAAGAATTGAAACAACACTTTTAACAACTCTTTATCAGATTTTGCAATGGCCAAACTGAGCAACTGACCGTGATTTCTATTGAAATGAGAACCTTCGAGAACCCTTAATGCCAGATCCTTTAGTTGTAGAGACACTTTCACAAGGTTGATCTATATAGTGTTCCTACGGGCAGATGCCATGTCCTACAAAACAGAGAAAAAATGAGCCCTAGGGAATCCTTGAAATGGTTAGTCATGATATGCTATGCTTATGATGTCATGATTAGGTTAGAAAATCACAGGTATAGCAAACAAAAAACAAGTCACACCAAGTCCTTAGGTTTAAGGCTTGAATGAGTTTTAAGGTCATACCCTCTTGAAGTTGGATTGGTTCAACCTGCCCTATAAATAGTAATCGGGTTCTAAAAGGGATCTCAATGTCACTGATCTTTCCCCCAGCCTCGTTCAATAGGCGATGGACTCGCAACTAAACAAAACTCAAGAGTCAAACCTCAATGAGTGTAGCATCGAGTATCTGTCAACCTTGGGCATACACCAAAGCCGGCCATCTCGCTACGTCCTACTGGCCAAGTTGTGCAATTAAAGTTTCTAGGGTCAGTTGATGTTTCACGACACTACGCGGCGGCCCCGTACTCTCCCTGGTTGACTCAAGGGTTATCGGTACCAACCAAAGTGCCACATCAACATAGCTACTGCTTCAACCGTGTCGGTATACCCCAGCATAGTTCCCTCGCAGTTTATTGCTACTTACCTAAAAGGTGTCCCCCAGATCCGGGTGTAGGATCTATAGTAACCCTGAACAAACCTTAAAAAGTAAAGAAATCAAGACAATCAAGAGAATCAATTTTAAAATGATCTAAATCCTAAGGTATACCCCACTTCATATCATTCCCCAGCAGAGTCGCCAGTTCTGGGATACTGTGGCAGAACCGACTGTTTTTACTGGTTTGTGTTTTTCGTTTTTGTTCGCAAAATGTCGCGGTAAGCAAGAGTCGCCACCGACTTTTATTTTATCCAATCAGGAAAAGGAAAAAGAACAAAAAAAAACCTTTTTCGAGATGCTTCTGAGTACAGGGGGTAGATTATAGAAAGGGAAGGTGTTAGCACCCTTTCTATCCGTAGTTATCTACGGGCTCTTAGGTACTTGTTCATTTTTCAAATTGCTTGTGTATGTTTGTCTTGAAAATGTTTTACTTCGTGATAACCCTTGTATCAGTCTTCAAGGATGTGATGAAGTTGTTTTGAAAATCTGTTTTGAAAGGTGTTTGTGTGAAAAAATTTCATTGAGCAAGTACTTAAGATTCTACCTACTCGAAAAAATATTGTTCGTTCTATTTCCTTTAGACAGCATTATCCTACTATTAAGGAGTAGGTAGAACCGTCGTTGGAGTTGTAAGGGACATTCGAAAGGGACAATTACAATCACTAAAGCAATAGTTAGAAAACTTTAGTAGTAACCCTAAAGTCTTAAGATCTTTCCCGTGGCAACATTTCTGAGGCAACATTCGAATGGGACAATTTGATCTTTTTAGACTGGAGGACAACCACTAAAATCTCCTATGCTTAATGATTGTTTACCGAAGGAAACCGAAGTGAGTAAACTCTAGGAGTGAAATATGTGCATATGACTTGTTTCAATTATTTAATCTTTTCACATTAGGCGATCTACCATTTTAAATTTCCAGACATTCTTGCCATACAATTCTATTAGCATACATCTAGACAGTTAAATATTTGCAGGAATTAAAAATGCGAGAAGATAAACCTAGCTATTACAAGGCTTTGACAGTTACATAATTATTTTGACGAGAAATAAAATATGTGAAATTTAAAACCCTAATTAAAACTATTACAACCTCGAAACAGTTACAATAATAATGAAACAAATAAAAGTGCGCGCGGTAAATTAAATGCGAGGGGTGTTGAAAAATAACCTAAATCCTAATTGAAAGAAAGAGATTATTTTTTGAGAGAAGAATTATTTGAGTTATGTACGACTAAACCCTAATTCTAATTATTTTAATTATGAAAAAAAAAAGAAATTAAAATTAACCTAATCTAGCTAAATTAATTAATTTCAAGAAAATAAAATATTTTACAAAGAAAACAAGATTTTGTGTATTTTGGGTTTTTTTATTTGAGAAAAGAAATTTAATTGTAAAATTAAACCTAATTTCTATTTGATTTTAATTATAGAAAAGAAATTAAAGTAACCTATATTTCTAATTAAATTAAATAATTTATTAAAAATAATTCTTTTTTTTGGTATTTTGTGATTTATTGATTTTATGATTAAATGAAAAAAAGGTGATAAATGTTTGTGGAAAAATAAATAAAACAAAATAATTAAACAAAGGAAATAAAAATAAGAAAGAATTGAAAATGGGCCTGTATGTTGTTAGCAAATCTGGGGGTGCACTATCTGACTTTCCAAGCCCAAAATACTTTAAGCCCAGTCAACCTGCCTGATTCTGTGTAGCGTTGACTTGAACGTGTACCATGGTCCCTCATGGATGGAGCGCTAGATCTGATGACACGCTGGATCAAATGGTTGGACGCAAGTGTGCATGGTAGTCACCAGGAAGGATGATGCATTTGATCTGTTACAAGAAAGTGAAAATAAAGAAAATTTTGTTGGTACTTGGGATCAAACCAAGGTCCTTCCACTCAATACCAAGCGCTTTTACCACTGAGCCATCTGCTTTGTTTGTTATTAACTCAAGAGTAAAACATAATATATAAAAAAATGTGATTAACTAATCAAAAGCGCGCGAGATTCAAACGGCCGAATGATTGGCTGACACATAGCCATCTTCTTCCTTTCTCCTTCGTTTTAGGCTATGGCACTTTTACCTACAGACAAAGGTCTGTAACTACAAACCTGTGAAACTCAAAAATCCACAATACGCAAGATAAATGGTATCTAATTATATAGATCAACTCGTTTTGATCTTATGAACATCATGGTACCCTTCTTTTTGCTTAATTTAACCTGTACCAGGAATCCCAAAATTGTGACCTTAAACCCTAACAATGGTAAGTATTGATTCATGCACTGTTAATACAATTAAAGGATATAGAAAGCTTACAAACATGATTATGAACAAGAATATATGAATAGAATGGATTTATAATGCGTAAAACATAGAAATCGAATTTGAGTTTGGGATGCAAACCCTGATACTTCTATGCGAGGATTCTTGATGTTTTGAAGCCTGCAAATGGTTGGGAATGCTTACTGAGATGCCAAGGAATTGATTTATAGCTTTGAATCGTCTTGAATAAGCCTCTATCCTAGAATTTGAACCTCACTTTTTTGTCAAAAATTTTGAGTTTGCTTTGGCCTTTTCACAACTGCAACCCTTCTTTTTTTGATTTGGAATTGTTCAATACATATAAGAGAACGAATTGATTTGCTCTTTGTATGATATCTTCCCAAAATAAGCTTCAATCCAATATTTTCCAATCCAAATGAATCTTGCACGAATTGGTCGTCATGCTAGCTTTACATGGACTCAAAAGATGCACAAAAAATCCATGATTTGATTTTTTTTCATTATTTTACCATTTAATTTGATTTATTTTGATTTAAATGTATAAAAAATCAAAATAAATGATAAAAGTAATAAAATAATAGGTGGAAAATCTCAGGGTTCGTGGGTCCTATTAGAAACATGTTTCAAGCAAGAAAACATGGGCCCCTTTGGAAAAATGCCAATTTGATCAATGTTGACTTTTGACAATTTTCCAAAAATTTCCAACTTTGACAATCCACAACTCTCTCAATTTTGACCCTAGAGAAGTGTTCTTGGACTTTTTATAAATCTTAGGATGTCCCCTAACCAACCCTTTTGGTTTCATCTCAATTGGATCTTCCATGTTCGTGTATGGAGCTTTGACCCAAAAGGTGTTTTTGTTGACTTTTCAAAAGGACCCATAATGCAAAAACTCATATCTTTTTATGAGTTCATATTTCGAACTTGTGGGTTGAAGATGAGTTGTAGGGAATTGCATCCTCTTAAAAATGAGCTTTGGATGGAAAATTTCTGATAAAGCATGTGGAAGTTATGCTTGGTCAAATTTGGGTTGACTTTTACTAAGAAACCCTAATTTAGCAACTTTTGGGTTTTGATGAATTTGGAGCATTCCTTGGGGAATCATGGTAAATCATTCATCAAAAGATTAAAGTCACTTCAAAATGTGGATGTTTACCAAAAATCTTGAAGTTTGACTGTATGTGGGTCACAGTTGACTTTTGACCTAATATAGTCGATTCTCAAGCATCTGAGCAGTTGACTGAGCAAACTTCTTGTGCAAGGCATGAAACTTGACATGTAGGGTCTTGAGAACATATTAGGACCTTAGGAAGCATTTTAGTCCTTTGTGGTTCACACATCTTGATGAAAAGGGAAACCCTAATTTGAGGTATACTGCCTTAGGAGAGAGTTTGTCTGGTCAACTCTTGGACTTCCTTGAGCAACTTGGGGACTTCAATTGACATTTGTTGAGTAAAATAGGAGGGCAAATTTTGGGGTACAACACTTATCTTATCTAAAATTCTGGTATGCTTCTCGACTGGGATGAATACTCAGATAAAAACTTTAGCAGCATGGATGACTTGTATTTTAATAGCGGGAAAGGAGTGTCAAACTCAGCAACTCGACCATCACTGAGCACCAGAACTTGATCGTTGTCAATAACAGTAGGGATACAATGTGCAATGGTGAGCATAATGCAGGATTTGAACTCTGTACGAATAATCTTCAGGATAAGATTATCAGTGGTGGTGTCGATAGATGTTATCACTTTATCAAGTACAAGTATTTTTAACTGCTTCAATAGAACTCAACCAAGAGAAACAAGTTACTATCATCCTACACTCCAATTGTCTCCATTTTCTATAACTTGTGTATCAAGCTTTTATCCTTTCTCGTGGATGATATTTCCTTATTTTCATTTTGAAAGTCTTTCCCCAAATCTTGAATGAACGAGATATAGTAATCCTTGTTACTTGAATCTTGAATGTAGCATCTTGTGATGCAATTGTATTTTGATGACTAATGTAAAGTATGGAATGTAAATTTTGAAATTATAAATGATAATTGAAGTAAATCTTGACTCTTGTACTTTGTATGTTGACTTTTTGTAATGAAGCTTTTCCAAATTAATTTGCTAAAATAGTTCCCCTCCTTTGTATCTTTTGAATACTGAATATCAACCTTTTTTCAATTTGTATTTCATGTGAATTCTCCAATCTTTCTTAAATCTTGATATAATTGAATGAATCACTAGATGAAGGCCTCAAAAATATTTAAGAAGGACTTTGTCAAAAAGTCAACCTTCCAAGGTTGATTTTGACCAAAAATCGAAGTTTTGGCCAATCTTTCAAACTTGAGATTATTCAACATTAACACCATGTGAACTCATATTCAATCTTTGCACGAAATCTACAATACAAATCTTGTAACTCGAGTAAAGGTGAACCAAACCTCAATTAATGGTAGAAAGTATAAACGAAATCCTAATGAGACGAACCATCATGATGGTAATAGTCATCCCATAAGACCCTAAAATCCACTCAAGCAATGAGCAATATCCATTGAATGATGAGATTCATTTATGAACCCAAACTTTATAAGGAAATATTTTGACTACCACATGATTAGAGAAATAAGCCCTAATTCCATGATCTTTGAGTCTTTAAGCCTTCAGTTGGAGTCAAACCCTTCCTTGAGGAAATTCCTTGACTCAGATGAAACTGGAAGCATAGCAAGACGTCCATATGATAGAAACCCTAATTTCTGGAATTAACAAAGCTGGGTGGAGATTGGCCTTATGGATTCGCAAAGAAGATATTTTTAATGACCATAGACCACAACTCTAATTCCACTGCTCAATGTTTGTAGAAGAAGTAAGCTTTTGTTGGATACGAACGCCTTGACCAGTGTAAAACCCTTATATTGCACAACCATTGAACTTTGAACCAAAGAGCTATATTGAATGAAATGTATGCCATATAGTGATCTAAAGATGTGAATGCGAATGAACGCAAAAGTATAAGCCAAATAAAAGAAATTAGGAGGGCAAATTTTGGGGTGGAACAAGGTGTAAAATTAAGACTAGGTTGTGTATTAGAAGAAAATCTGGACCCAAAGATATTTAGAGCCTAAATTAACTGAGGTGTGCATTTTGCAACAGGGTAGTCAAATATGAGGGTCTTGCAAGTGAGGGTCCAAGTTCAGATATTGAACTAGGCCCAAAATAAAGGTGGGGGTGTAAACTTAGTTTAGTAGTAAAACACAGAGGTTTGTAAGTAGTAAGAGCCCAAGTTCCGAAATTGAACTTGGCCAAATTAAGCAACGGGATTTAGTAATATCTTTGTAAAATATTAAATTAATTAATTTAGAAAAAGTTGTTTGCATTTTTGTTTACAAATGATGAATATTTTGATTTAATAATAATAAAAAACTAATTAAATTTTCAACCTATTAATAGGATAAAGAAAAATTATTTGCATCCTAAAAGATAAAAAGGAAAATGAAATTAAAAAATAAATTATTTAATATTGTAAAATAACCTACATAGAAACTGAGTACTATGAACGAAATTAGTTTCAACAATATATAAAACTTAGCCTACAACTTATTTGATTAAAAATTCAATACAATTATCCGTTGTTGCACTATCCTTAATATTGAAAATTATAAACAACAAAGCAAAAAAACAAAAAAAAAACTAGAATTGTGACTAGTGCCTACTACCTTCAATTTTTCTACACCACTTACTGTCAATACTCATGGTTCATAGGAGTCAAATATATATAACACATGGTAAACATATATGATAAAATAAATAAAACATGAGCATAAGTAGAAAGACTTACCTGAAGGTGACGACAACGGCGGTGGAAATCTGTGTGCAGATGTTGTGTGTGATAATGTTAGAAAACTCTCCCCCTAATTATGAGAAAAAATTTAGGTGTTCTGTTCAGAATCCTAAAATAATTGTTGATAAGATTGTTGATCTCCAAATGATTGTTGATGGAGACTTCAGGATTTCTTTGTTATTGTTCTTTGATGTGAAGAGCAACAAATTTTAAGAGAACTCTAATGAGTTATGGATGAAAAATAGTGTGAAAGAGTGACCTATTTATAGTGATAATTATGTCAACAAATTAGGAAATAAAGTTAATTGATAAATTAAATTTTCCTTGGTCGCCAAGCTAACCAATCAAAAGATGAGTATGACACAAATTGACACTGATTGACCAATTAAAAACAATTAAACATAAAAGAAAATATTTTTGGTATTTATTATAATTTTTGCACTCAATTTTGGTAAAAGTGCATAAAATCAAAAAAATAATTTTTTAAAAATGCATTAATTAAAAGTACAAAAGTAATATTTAAATCATGGAAATAAAATTAGTAACATATAGGCAACAAAATATTCAAAGTGCACCAAATGAGATATGAATCCATGACCTTATGCTTGCAAGCTTTATTCCTTACCAATTGTACTATGTTGCTTATTTGAAACAAAAACCCAATTGAAAGTATATGAAGACGGGCAAGTATTTGTTATTTTAAAAAATACAAATAAACTATTATATACATTTTTAAATAAGAAAAATAATTTAAAAATGAATATTTATAAAAACCAAATAATGTTAGTGTAAACGAACCAAAAGAATTTTAAAACCTAATTTTGAAAATAATTTTGACTGTTGCACCGAGGTAGGCAAATTTGGGGTATGGTATATGGTCATGAACTTATGCCATCCTATCTTGATGATGCGATATCATAGTTAGGTGTCCCACTCCCATATCCTGACTTGGTAATTTGATATCATGGCTAGGTGTTATTCCATCTCCTTTATCCTACCTTGACGATACAATGTCATGGTTAGGTGTGCGCTACTTGAGTGAAAGGATACTCCTCAAGCGTTGTGTGCTTGCACTCTTGTCTTGGTTAAGTTCTTGATTGCTATGAGTTTCTCTATAATGTTTGATCACATGTTCCCCATAGGATTCTTAGTTCTTTCTTGGTTAAGGTCTAACTAAGTAGACCCTAGGATAGTTATCCATGCATGCTAACATTAGGTAGATGTTTCTCTTTTGTTAATCCCAACTCTAGGATCATCATTGTATGATAACATTAGGATATAGTTAGATAGTCTCCCTTAGACTTTTTCTTCAAATTTTGCATGTTTAAAACTAAAACCTTTTTCTTTGACAAATTTATAAAACACTCTAACAATACTTAAATCCTTTCTTCAAGATAAAAAACACCAACCAATGCAAACTCTTTTTGTCTTCGTACTTTTTCTTTTAAAACCTTTTCTACAAGGGTATGTTGTTTCAAGTTCATGCAACCTAGAAATTTTATGTGTGCGAGTGGTCGAGCATGAGTCTCTTATGAGCTGCAACGCCAAACACGAGTTGCAATCCTAACTGCATGGATGCGAACATGGAATTATCCATAAAATCATGCAACTCACCAAAACTTTTCAGGGGAACTACAAATGCCTTAGTGTAAACGAACCAAAAGAATTTTAAAACCTAATTTTGAAAATAATTTTGATTGTAGCACCGAGGTGGGAAAATTTGGGGTATGACAATTTCCCATATCTAATTACACTACAGTTGAAGCGTGTCAGTATATAAAGTTTCACATATTCGGATCGGAGGTTTATTAGATAATGGAAGTCCCAAAAATTTGGACTAATGATTATAAGGATACATTGTACGGTGTTCCTAAGAGTACTAAAAAATAGGAAAAGATGATGATGTATCATCCTACCAGAGTTTGAACAGAGAGTATTATTGAAGAGTAAGATTGACCTAGATATGACGACGCGAATAACTCGCCAATACCTAAAAAAGAGATCGTAGACTTTGGATATTAACCATAACCTAGGAGATAAATAACACAAGTTTGAAAACCGACTTACTAATGCTTCAAGACTACCACAATGAACTATAGATTTTCGCATACCGACCACAACCTAGGGGATAGATAATACGAGAATACGCTTGTGTATTTATCACGACCTAGAGGATAAATAACACAACCTTGATAATTCACATACCTACCACAACCTAGGGATAGATAATTCGAGGATAGGCTTGTGTATTTATCACGACCTATAGGATAAATAACCCAAACCTGATAATTTACATACCTACCACAACCTAGGGGATAGATAATACGAGTTAGATATTTGAAAGGTGTTTTGATAATCGAGTCTTAGATAACTAAACCAAAGATAAGATCAAAGTTTACCAGTTGTGTCTGTTCTCAACCAAGGTGTTTGTCTGTATTGCGGATAAGATAGTTCAACTATAGGCTCCAAGAAAGTTTGTAGTTTAACCAAAGTAGATTTGAAAAATGCCATGCACAATGTATATGCATAATGCTCTCAATCAATATGAAACCCAAATGTATATGTATATGCACCAAATGTTTTATATGTTGATACACCAAATGTATTGTAAATGTTTTTTGATATTTTTTCTCCTTTTAAACCATTGGCTCTTTTTCTTTTGTGTCACCGACTTCCCAATGTTGTATGTTGCTTTGTAATGGTATCTTCAATTAGATTTGAGCAAGATGAATAGTGTCAGCAAGATTTTGATAATTGTACCGTAGGTGCAGGCATATGCATGTAGATATGGACGCAGACATGGACGTAGCCATGGATGTAGGCATGGACGTAGGTGCGGATTTTCTTTCGATGTTTTTTCTAACCAAAATGCTCTTTGATTTTTTATCAAATACTTCTATTTGTTTGACAAAATCCCCAAAATGATTTCAACGCAATATTCACAAGAAAATAATCATAGTATTTTGCAAACTAGTCCGAAAAGAAAATAAAAAACACAAATTAAAAAGATTGAAAAAGTAAATGCCTTATTGATAAACATGCCTTTGAATAGGCGAGAGTACAAGATGTAATTCCTAGAAAGAGGTAATCACAGAAAGTTGTGACAAAAACTAAAAAATGGCAATGAAAATGATAATCGGTACTGTTGTTTCTCCAGTGTCCTTTTGATAAATCCTATCTCCTTTGCTTTTGAGTCAAATTATTTGGATTAATCCCTCTCCTTCGTGGTTGTAGTTGTGGTTCTTAGATTGTAGTCTATTTTTTCTTTATTTTGAATAAGATCTATAACTTTTTCCTTGACCTCCCTTTCGGGTTTTTGATCCACCAAGATAATTTTTTTTGTTTTTGTCCCTAATTTTTTCCTGGACCGCCCTTTCGAGTTTTCAATCCACCAGGATGCCCCTTTTTTCCTAAGTTGCCCGTTTAGGTTCGACTTAGCGGGCTTCTTATACATAGTATTTTTTTACTACGTCTGAGTTCGTCGGATGTGGCAGTTATTCCCCATCCATTATTGTGAGAATAAGAGCACCACTCAAAAATGTTGTTTTAACCATATATGGACCTTTGTAGTTAGGTGTCCATTTACCATGTGAATCAAGGAGAGGCAGTAGAATCTTCTTCAGCACCAAATATCCTTCTTTGAACACTCGAGAACGAACCTTCTTGTCAAATGCCTTCTTCACCCGCTTTTGGTATAATTCATTGTGGCACAGATCTACCAAGCATTTTTCTTCAATGAGGTTAAGCTGATCAAGTTGCGTCTGAACCCACTCTTCTTCTTCAAGTTTGGTTTCCATTAGAACTCACAGCGATGGAATCTCTACTTCAACATGGAGTACTGCCTACATGCCATATACGAGAGAGAAAGGAGTTGCACCTGTTGACGTACATACGGAAGTACGGTGGCCATGTAGAGCGAATGGAAGCATTTCCTGCCAATCTTTATATGTCTTTACCACTTTCTGAATGATTTTCTTGATATTCTTATTGGCAGCTTCTTTGTGGGTCATATCGTGAAATAGTGTGACCATAGCTCGTTGATAGGTTGTTCCTGCATTCTTCAGACCGAAAGGCATTACCTTGTAACACAAAGTGCCCCAAGGAGTCATGAAAGTAGTCTTTTTCCATTTCCTTGGGTGCCATTTTGATCTGATTATAACCTAAGAAACCATCCATGAATGAGAGTGCTGACACTTGAGCTGTATTATCCACAAAAACATCTATGAGAGGTAACGGGAAATCCTCCTTGGGAGTTGCTTTGTTCAAATCCCGATAATCTACACACATGTGTACCTTGCTGTCTTTTTTGGGCACTGGCACGATGTTAGCTATACAAGGTGGATAATATACCACGGCTAAGAACCCCGCATCCAATTGTTTAAGGACCTCTTCTCAAATATCGCCAGACATGTCTGGATGAGTTCTTCAGAGTTTCTGTCTAACTGGACAACAACCTTCTTTGAGAGGTAGTCTATGCACTATAACATCTGTATCCAATCTTGACATATCTCTGTAAGACCGGGCAAATATATCCATATACTCATGCAAAACCTTGATTAACCTTTCTTTGACACTTTCCTCCAAGGGTGCCCCTAACTTGATCTCTTTTGGATCTTTCTCTGTGCCAAGGTTGATGATCTCAATAGATTCCTGGTATCACTATGTCAAACAAGACTTTAGACAACGCTTTTTTTGGCTTTAGACGGCGCTTTAAAGCGCTGTCTATTCCAACACTATTGTAGGTAAAGACAACGCTTTGTTAAAAGTAAAATTGTTACTAAATACCCCCTTTAGCCAGCACTTTTACTTTAAAAGCGATGCTAAAGGCCCCCTTTAGCCAGCGCTTTACTTTTAAAGCACTGCTAAAGACCCCCTTTAGCCAGCGCTTTTACTTTTAAAGCGCTGCTAAAGGCCCCCTTTTGCCAGCACTTTTACTTTTAAAACGTTGCTAAAGGCCCCTTTTAGCTAGAGCTTTTACTTTTAAAGCGTTGTTAAAGGCCCCCTTTAGCCAGCGCTTTTACTTTTAAAGTGGTGCTAAAGGCCCCCTTTAGCCAACGATTTTTCTGAAACAAAAAAATAATAAAAAATAAAAAGCCCCTTTAGGCAGCAGTTTTTTTAAAGCGCTGCTACAGGCCCTCTTTAGCCAGCGCTTTTTCTGAAACAAAAAAGAATTTTAAAAAAACAGCCCCTTTAGGCAGCGCTTTTACAGTAAAAGCGCTCTCTAAAGGGGGCATTATACAGCATTTTTAAAGCGCTGTCTAATGTCCACGAAATTTTTTATATAACCTTTTTGAAAAAAAAGCGCTGTTTTTATATACAATTTTATATGCATAGATTTTAACCATATTTGGACTAGGTTTTCACCATATTTTCCACCTGTATATACCATTACAAATTTCACCAGATTTTCACTAATATTGGAGCTTTAATCCAATAAAAAATAATACCAAAAGATATTATACATTTGCACCAATGTACTTTTATATACTATTACTCTTGTACATATATACTTTTACAAAAAAACAACACCAAAGCAACACCATTATATACCATTACAAAATTTACTCATCTTTATCTTCTACATATGCACATATAACCTGAAACAACACCAAAATATCGTAATTTATACCATGATACAAACAAAATATATATAATTTACCACATGACAAACAACAACAAAATTGCTACATTTGAATATACTCAAAATTCTCATCAATTAAAGTAAGATTACAATATACCTTATATAACTTTCGTCTCAATAATGTATTGACACCAATCCTCCTTAAGTTCATTCAACTGAGAACTTGAGTAATAAGCACACTTGAATTCATTAAAGTACTACATCTCATATATCGTTCAACAATGTATCGTTCAACAATACAACCCTCTGGGTGACTTCGGTTTTTCACGTACCCTTTTAATATTTTCATATAACGTTCAGCAGGGTACATCCATCTCATATAAGCTGGTCCACACAACTGTGTCTCTTTCACAAGATGAACAACTAGATGTACCATTATGTCAAAAAAAGAGGGAGGCAAATACATCTCAAGCTCACACAAGGTAATAACTATTTCTTTTTACATTGTTGGTAATACCCCAGGATCGATCACCTTACTACAAATTGACATAAAGAAAAAACACAATTTAGTTATGGCGCTTCTTACTTTTTCTGGAAAAATAGAATGTATACCTATTGGTAGAAAATGCTCCATTATACCATGAAAATCATGTGTCTTTAAACTCTTCAACTTGAGGTCTTTCATAGACACAAGTCTTCTAATATCTGAAGAGTATCCTTATGGAACTTTAATTTCACTTAGAAACTTGCACAATATTTTTTCTCCTTTCTAGATAGAGTAAAAGCAGCAGGTGGTAGATATGTTCGTCTTCCTTTCTTCACGGGTCCTAATTCAGTTCTTATTCCCATCTTTAACATGTCCTCCCTTACTTTAAGGCCATCCTTAGAATTTCCTTTTATATTGAGTAACGTACCAATAACACTTTCGAATACATTTCATTCAATATGCATAACATCGAGAAAATGTCTCACATACAAAGACTTCCAATATGAAAATTCAAAAAAATCGACCTCTTCTTCCACCCACCTTTGACAACCTTATGTGCAAAAGGCTTTCCAAACTGAGTACACACATCTTTCACCTTTTCAAAAATTTGGTCACCTAACAATGCAAATGGAGCTTTACGTTGTTCGATGTCTCCATTTAATGCTTTTCTCCACCCACGGTAGTGATGTTTAGAATTTAAGAATCTACGATGACCGAGAAACACATTCTTCTGACAAAGTTCCAATCGTGTTGTATCGGTTCCATATTCACAAATAAGAAACACACGTTGACCTTTAATGCTATACCCATATAGATTCTTGTATGCTGGAAAATCATTAATTGTGCCAAACAACATCGCCCTTAAAATGAAACATTCTTTCCCATATCCATCATAAACCTCCACACCGTTCTCCCACAAAATCTGTAAATCTTCAATCAAAGGTGTCAAGTGTCATTTCCTTGTTGTTTAGGCCCAGAAATTAACATAGATAACATCATGTACTTACACTTCATACATAGCCATGGAGGTAGGATATAAATCATAATAATCACAGGCCATGTGGTATGTGAGATACTTTAAAGACCACGTGAGTTCATTCCATCAGTAGATAATGCCAAGCAAAGGTTTCTTGATTCTTCTCCAAAATCAAGATAATCATCATCAATTTTCGACCATTATAGTGAATCTGCAAGATGTCGATACTTTCCATCAATAATTCTTTCATCTGCATGCCAAGTCAAGTGTCTTGCATCAGTTTCACTATGAAACATGCACCTAAATCTCGGAATTATAGGAAAATATCATAAGACTTTAGTTGGAGACAATTTTTTCTTATATCGAGATAAACCACATTAGGGCACTCATTTAACGATGCATGTTCGCTTCGAAACAAAACACAATCGTTTGGGCAAGCATGTATCTTATCATATTTCATGCCAATAAAGCACAACATTTTTTTGGCCTCATAGGTTCGATTAGGAATATCTTTATCCTCCGGAAGCATATCTCTCATAAGGGCTAATAACTATGTGAAACTTTTATCTGACCATCCATTGCCCGCCTTTAAGTTGTACAACTTTAATACCGCAGATAGTCTTGTGAATTTAGTGCAACCTTTATACAACGGTTTCTCTGTATCACTTACCAACCTCTCAAACATTTTAGGAAAATCCTTAAGATCTTCTTCAAGTGCTTTTTCAATCTCTTCGACTCGATCACAACCGTATGTATCCGTGTCATTGTTGTCTGGGGCATAGGTAGCCGTATTACTTTTCTCCCCCGGTTCAACATTCTCGTTAATTTTCTCACCATGATATATCCAACACTTATAACTTCGATCAATCCCATGCGTCAGCAAATGCGATTTCAATCCATCTGCGTCAACCCGACCCACATAACAACAAGCTAAGCAAGGACATTTCATTAGACTGGAGTCTTTGACGTGTTCAACAGTAAACTTAACAAATTCCAATACCCCATTCTCGTACTCTTTTGACAATTGATCGGCAGTCATCCATTTTTTATCCATGGAATTACTACTAATTAAGGTAAACAAAAACACTATAATTATTCATGCAACTATTTCAAAAGAACATAAAGAAAAACACTTCCGCGACACAAAAAGAATATTAATACAAACATTTAGAAATATTTTGTAATATTTAATCGGATTAGTTATAGATCGATATAGACTAAAATTAATTATTTCTATATAAAATTAATTGTGCTTTTTAATTGATATAGATAGAATGTTTTATAATTTAGGAAGCAAATAGTAAATAAATAAACGAGTCGGTAATGTTGAATTTGAACTTGACTTACCAAAGAAAGAAGAGGGGTTATTGGTGCCGACGGCGGATGATGTTGCTTTGATGTTCTTCGAATCAGTGATGATCTTCGACTAACTACACCAATACAAAAATGTATTAACCAACTTTTTAGTAAGAACGCTAACATTTAAAATGCATAGAGTTGAGAATAAAATCCCGATACCAATCCTCAAATGAAAAAAAAATCAAAAAAACTCATTTTGTTCCATAATTTAAGAATCAGAACATGGAAAATTAATTTCAACATATGATTTATTCGATTAAACAAAAATTGGGCAGCAACTATAACAAGTTATAAATGCTCGATAGTTTCAACTCAAGAAGATTCGAAACAAAATGGGAAAGCACCCGATGTCACAACCATGCGAACTTTCGAATTTAAATCAAATTACACAATAAAGTTGTCTGAATCTCAAAGCAACGGTAAAAGATGAATTGCTTCCCTATGAATGGTTCTCGACTATATCTTATGCGAATAACGCGGCATAGACATCAAGCGCTTATATTATCAACTTATGTGAATATTGTTTCAACTTTACATTATCATCAAATAATCACTTATATTATCAACTTTACACCATCAACTATATGAGTTCTTTCAATTTCATTTTCAATTATATGTGAAGTGCTTTCAATTTCAACACTATAAGTGTTATTACGACAAACTCTTAAACCAAAATGTATAACTCGATTAATTGTATAGGAACGTATTTTCTCCAATTCAATACATGCAATATTCATTGTGACATTTACACAAACACCTTACGTGCAAAACTCATTGTGACATTTTCATAAACACCTTACATGCCACACAAAACATAACATAAACATTATCATCACTAAATCAATGTTATCAATACTATCAACTAAACCAAATGCAACATTATATATCAACATTATCAAATATATCAAAAATCATACCTAGAAGAGAAGAGAAACTTGGTTGTGAATGGAATAAAGGATTAAATGGTCTTGAATGGAAGAAGGATTAGAACCTTGAATGATGTGGAACAAATTGGAGAGGTTATCGTTTAGAATCAAACAAAAAAAAAGAACTTCAGACATTGAATGGTCTTGGGAGATAGCGAAGAGGGTTCGTGTGAGGAGCGCTTATGGAAATAATATGTTACTGTGTGTTTGGGTGTGTTTTATTTTTTTTAATAACTGGACTTTAAGCAGCGCTTTTGTGAAGCGTTGTCTAATGTTGGCCTTTAGCAGTGCTTTCTCTTTCTTTAGCAGCACTTTCTAATATGGGCCTTTAGCAGCGCTTCATACGTAGGCCTTTAGCAGCGCTTTTAGGAAGCGCTGTCTAAGGTGGGCCTTTTAACAGCGCTATCTCTTTCTTTACAATGCTTCATACGTAGGCCTTTAGCAGCGCTTTCAAGAAGTGTTATCTAAGGTGGGCCTTTTAGCAACGCTTTGAAGAAGCGCTTTCTAATATAGGCCTTTAGCAGTGCTTCATATGTGGGCCTTTAGCAGCACTTTTAAGAAGTGTTGTCTAATGTGGGCCTTTGGATAAGCGCTTTCTAAAGTGGGCCTTTTAGAAGCGCTTTTACATAATTTCATTAATACTTTCTGTGTTTTATTTTTTATTTAACTTATAGCAGCGCTTTTGGAATAAAGTGATGTCTAAGGTGCGCTGCCTAAAACCCTTTTTGGCGTAGTGCATGGCTATATATTGTCTTCTTTTTGCTCTAATACCCTCTCCAATTCTTCGGAGAGTTCAAGATCTTATTTATCTTCCTATTTAGCTTGTTTAATCAATGCATCAAAGTTATATCGGATAGCAGTAGTAACCTTATCGTGGGTTTTGGTATGGATCTGCATATTTATCATGTTTTGGTGCAACTTAGTATGTGAATTTGGAAAATGCATATGAAGAAAAGTATTGCCATTTTTAAATATGAGAAATAAGTGCAAGAGAAAGACATTAATCTTAATTGAATGCAAAATAAAACTCTTATTAATTGAAAATACTATTTGAAACAAGTTTGGGGACCCTTACAAGCTACCGCTATGCCTTGGGCTTGACATAGGTTCTTTTTTAAAAACAAGAAAAAGTACTTTAGAAAGAAAAATATCCCTGGAATCTCCACGGCAATCCAATTCTTGAGTTATTCTCCCGGAGCACATTCGCGGATGAAGTTTGATACTCCTTTGGTGCTTCTCTTGTTGGATATCATTACTATTTGCCCACCACGCTCTACCCCTTTGTTGATAAAAATTTCCTAAAAAGGAAGAAACTGCCCCTTGCCTTTCAAAATAGCTGTTGTAACCCAAAATTTTCCCTCTCACTTATCAAGAATTTTCTCACAAGACCTCCTTTGGCTCAACACTGCATTTGGGTTAATCAGCTCAAGACACCTCTTCAAGCACTGATGACTGAAAATTAGGGTTTGAGATTGCACAAGGATTTTTGGACTATCAATGCTTCATATGACTTTCATTGAATATTATGAACCTCCAATATCACTCATGCCAAGTTTCAAGCCTTGGATCACACTTTTGATCAGTTAATTGAACAGTTGACCTAAAAATCAGTTGTATTGGGGAAAAAGTCAACCATGGCCAATTTACAGTCAAACTTCATAATTTTTTATCCACATCAACATTTTAAAAGTCAACCATGTAGCATTTGATCAAGTTTGGACCATAACTCTTCTAGAAATTTGATCTAATCATCAAAAGGGCAAAATGGTCAAAATTAGGGTTTTCACTAGGAAAGGGCAATTTCTGGTTTTTGACCTAGCAAATGATCAATTGGGTTAAGGCATGATCTCAAGAGTCCAATTAAATCACTTTTACCTAATAACATGGTTCAAAACATTTCTCAAGTTCAAAGGATTGACAGATGAAATTTTAGTCAACTACTCAAAAGTCAACTGTATATTGAAAAGTCAAACTTTGACTTTTTGGTCAAATTCAAATGCCAAAGATCATAATTCATCAAAACATTTCAAAATATGAAACTTATTCATCAAGGAATCAAATATTCAAGGTTTCATTTTGAAAAGTCAAAATTTCTAAACTTAGAAATTTTTCTAAGTGTTGGAAATTTCATGTTTTTTTCATAGTTTTGAGCAAAAATTTCACCATGATGCAAGATGATTCAAGAGAAACTTCAAACATGAAAGTTGTAGATCTCCATGAAATCTATAACTTTTCTTCACACAACTTCTCCTAAAAATGCTTGGATCTCAAGTTATAATTTTGTGAATACATGCTCATGAACTAAAAATGACTTAGTGATATTTTGCCCTAGTTAGGCAGATTTTTGATCTAACTTCATGGCAATTTTTCACATAGTTCCAAGGGTAATATTCAAAATCAATTCAAATTTGAGTTGTAGAACACATTGCAAGCTTTCAAAAATGTCCAATAACTCCTTAAGATCATTCTTGAGTAGGGGGAATCGAAGAGGTGAAGTTTGTGTTTTGTCACTTGGATTACAAGCCATTTTGTGAAGAACATTGGATCCAATCCTCAAGCATGTTGTAAAAATCCCACTTTACAGGCATCTAACTTAACTTTCACTCCATAATTAAATGTTTACACAGCTGTTGGAAGCTTTAATCTAAGCATTCAATGCATTATACAAATTTAATTCCATTTTGGGAAGAAAGGCAACATTGCCATTTTAGAAAAGCAAGCTTTTTACAAAGTTAGCTTGCATTGAGCCTTGCATTTGTTCTTTCTGCACAAACACACTCTACACAATCAGCACAATGGTGTTTAAAGGTCTCAACCCCCCCTACAAGGTTTGTACTTCACCTTGAAACCATGCTTGCTAGCTTTGCTTCAAAAACAAGTAACCAAGCAAAACATGTGATTTTTTGAATTTTGAGTTGTTACAAGTCTTAAAACCTCTTGCTTATAAGTAGATACACTATTGGCAAGTTGACACATGGATGTTATTACCCTGAAATTATCTCAAACATTCAAAAACCAAAAAACATGTTCAAGAGCACCATTAACATACAGTTCTGAACCAAAACTCATGATCTTCATTTCCACTAGTGTGTTTTGAAAACTAATCACTCAAACACCTTTTATACATCATACCAAAGCACTCCATACCCTTGTTTCCTCACTGTAACTCCTCCATCACTATCCACCATTTTAAAAAACCAAGCTTGCAGGTTGACTTGAGTAGAGAGATTCAGGGACATTCAAGGCAAAGTAAGAGTTAGGATATACTCAAGGAGGTCTAGGCAAGATAAACAGATCCTCAAGCCATCTCAAAAGTTGATCAAACTCCATTCACGTCTCCAGCTGCAAGAGGTAAAGACTCAAACTTCTATCTCTTCATACAAGCATCATTTGATCTTGATTTATGAAAACAAAATGTAGATATCCTTGCTCTAAAGCTAACCATGATCATAGTTTCCATTTATATTAATTGTGTATAGAGAATTTTGGATTTGAAATTTCTGAGAAAATTAGGTTTCAATTTAGGGCCAGTAAAATTAGATTTTTTCTTTGACTTTTAGTTTACATAAGTTATATGGTTGAATTCATGGGAAGAAACACCACAACTTTCATGTTTGAACTTTCCATTTTTGTGGAGAAATGAGGAAGATACAGGTGGTCCGGCCATGGCTCAAGGTTGAAGATGAAGTTGCCCTCAGAAAGCAGTTTCTAATATATATTTATGGTTTTGTTTATATAAATGGATGTACAGCCATCCTAGTGGTAAGACAGCGCACGTTATTGCTAGAGGTCATGGGTTCGAGCCTCAGCGCGCTGCCTTTTGCATTTTCTCACATTTTTCCACATTTGTTTGCCTCTTGCAGCGCTGGGCCTCCACCTCATGGGCCTATTGTATTTTTTCTAACATTTCCTCCCTGTCTTATATTTACACCCCTGACCCATTATTATTTTATTTTTATTTTATTCTCATTTTAGTTTCTTAAATATATTTATTCCAATATTAAAAATCACAAAAAAATATAAAAAATAGTAGAGTTATATTTTAAATTTATTTTTTTTTTTTTCACAAAAAATATATATTATTTTGATCACACTTTATTTTTTTTCACTAATTATCTTGTAAATTTAATTAAAGCTAAAATATTATTTATTTTATACTAATAAAAATATATTTTTGATACCAAAAGACTAAAGAATATTTTATAACACTATAATTTATTTTTCTAGACAAAAATGTAAAAATATAAAAAATACTTTTTTATATAAACTTCATTCTTTCTAATCAATCAAGAAGAATTAGGGTATTTAGTCAAAAATCTTTCTCTTAATGAATATTAAACTTGACTAATTATTTTCTTTATCTAATTAGGTTAAAATCAAGACCCTTTTTCTTAAGAAACCAAACAAAAAAATCTTTTTTTCTTTGCATTTAAAAATTCTTGCATATTTAATTCATCTTGTATATTATTTATTCCAATTCTTGCATAAATCCAATTTGGTTTTAATAGATTAATCAGGTTTATGTTGTAATAGCATAGTAACTTTAAATTTTGCAATTTATCGCTTATATATAATATGCTAGTAATTAGGGTTTGTATGAAAAGAATAAAATCAATCAAATATAAAACCCTAATCCAAGACAAAAACAAGCATGAAAATAACACACTTACACACAAGCACCCCTAGGGTTATCCCACTTGGTTGCCTTACAAAAATGGCCATATTACGCATGTAAGGTATCTTAGCAAAAACAAACAAATACAAGATCATAGTCCCTCGATGACGCTATTCAAAGTTGCCTTACAAAATGATCTTAGTCCCTCAAAAAGAATGCTAAGATACCTTGCAACATTGTTAATCATGGCTATACAATGACCCACGCCTGTCCCGTTAACATCCAAAGATAGGGTTGCTTACCAAATCAATGGTAAGACAACAATGTCAAAGGAAAAGAAAATGAATAAGAAAGACATTTGAGTAGGTAGATTTCTCCTAATTACTTGCTATTTTTAAAAAAAAACATCCTTGCTATTTTCAAAACAATCACATACACTTTCAAACATCTTACAAAATTGAAAACATTTTCAAAAGATCAAACATCTTTGTATACATTCTTACCAACGAGAATCATTACAAAGATTTCCTAAACAAAGGCCTCTTTACAAAATACTTTCAAAAACCACACAAAGAACAATTTCAAACAAAAGCAAGTGATCTAGAAAATAACTAAGAGCCCATGGAAAACCATGGATAAAAAGGGTGCTAATACCTTCGCTTTTTATAATATACCCCCCGAACTCAAGAAACAATCTCAAAGGTCTTTTCTGTGCTTTTTCACCTTTCCTTTTGGATAAAAGAAAAGTCGGTGGTGACTCTTGCTAACCGCAATGTTTGCGATAAAACGCAAAACACCCAGGTCAGTTCTCCCACCGTATCACAGAACTGGCGACCCTGCTGGGGAAAATTCTAAAAGTGGGGTTACCTTAAGGATATATCACATTTATTTGCTTACATTGTTTGACTTGTATGCTTTACATTATGGTTCTTTGTTTGGGTTTGAATCCTCTACCCAGATTTTGGGATACCTTATAGGTAAGTAGCAATACATTGTGGAAACTGTGCGGGGTATACCGACATGGTCTAAGCAATAGTTATGTTAGTGCGACATATTTTTGGGTACCGGTAGCCTTTGAGTTAATCAAAGAGAATACAGGGTCGCTGAGTGATGTCATGAAGCACTGATGAACTTTTAGAACCTTTACTTGACCAACTTGGCCTTTAGGATGTAGTGAGATGACCGACTTTGGTGCAGTCCGAAGTTGGTAGATACTCGATACTACACTCATTGAGGTTTGGTTTCTTGGGATATTTCGGTCACCATTAAAGAGGCTTGTGCTGAAACAATGACCAAGGAAACAAACCTGTGATATTGAGCTCCTTAGAACCCGGTTACTATTACTAGGACAGGTTTGAGCCAACTAAACTTCAAGAGGGTACTTACCTATAAAAATCCATGCAAACCTAAACCTAAGGACTTGTTTGCTTTATTTGTATATGCATACTTATACATAACATCATGAATATCATTAACATCATATGCATCCACTAACCATTTCAAGGATTTTAGGATTCATCTTTGTTCTTGTTTTGTAGGATATGGATTCACATCGCAGGAAAACTATTCAAGTCAACCTTGTGAGAATCCCTCCACAACTTAAGGAGCTAGTTTCAAGGATTCATGAAAACTCTCCATTCACCGAGAGACATGGTCGCCTACTCAACTTGGTCACCTCCAACACAGATGAGGACATGATGAAGGTTCTCTTTCAGTTCTTTGATCCTTTACACCATTGCTTCACATTTCCCGACTATCAAATTGTGCCTACTTTGGAAGAATTCTCCCAACTCTTGAGGATTCCCATTCTCAATCAACTACATTTCAACGGTACAGAAAGAGACCCAAAACCAAAAGAGATTGCTCAAGCTCTATACTTGCACTCATCTGATGTCACAACTCATTGGGAAACAAGGAGTGGGGTCAAAGGTTTCCTAGCAAAGTTCCTGTTTGAGAAAGTCCAAAGGTGTTGGAATTCCTTAGACTTGCAAGCCTTTGAGGAAATTGTGGCTCTCCTCATCTATGGGATGGTTTTTTTTCCAAAACCTGACCAACTCATAGATGTGAACACCGTCAAAATATTCATATCCCGCAACCAGGTGCCTACATTGCTAGGAGATATCCTACACTCTTTTCACACTCACACAATGAGGAAAAGAGGTGTTCTTATGTGTTGCACTCATCTCTTGGAAAGATGGTTTATTTATCATCTTCCCCAATTTGTATTAAATAATGAGCAAGGTTCAAGGTGGTCACAAAGGTTGATGATGCTCAAACATTCAGACATTCATTAGTGCTCTCGATCCAAAAAGAATGTTATCATTGTCGACCGTTGTGGAGAATTTCCTAATGTCCCTTTACTTGGCATTAAGGGAGGAATCACCTACAACCCTTTCTTAACCTTAAGACAGTTTGGTTATGCTCGAAGGGATGGCCCACACGAGATGCTGATTCAAGGTTTGGTATTCGACTATGACAACGACGATCAAGGTCTTCGCCAGAGATTTATCCAAGCCTGGAGGATGTTGAACAAGGTGGATAGCAAGACTTTGGGGCACAAAAATTCCATCCCTCTTGAGCCTTACCTCAAATGGGTACGAACTCGCGCTCAGAGTCTTATGATGCCTTACCCCTCCATTCTCCCGGTAATCATTTAGCCTGTCATGGAGGGAGATGTTCCATACACTATCCTACATCCTAACATGCCCACATCTCTTGAAGACCTACAAAGGGATTGGATACAAATCAAAGGAGAGCGAGATACTTTCGAAGCCCAATTCTACGCAAGCGAGAAAAAGGTTTTGGAACTCACTAGGCTACTTCATGAGGAGAAGACTCTGAATGCCTACATTGCACCGAAGAGGATGCGCACTACCTTTCTATCTTAGAGTTTTTGTATTATTTTGCCCAAGGGGCATTGATGTACTCAAGCTTTATCTTATTAATATAACGTGTGTTTCCTTTTTGTTTAAAACAAATTTGAATCTTTGAAATCCTTGAAAACATTGCATATTCATATACCATTCGTTATAACATAAGCAGGTTTTTGCAACAAGTCTCCTCATCTCTCTACAGTTTATTTCAGTAAGATGGATCTCGAGCAAACAGTGAAAAACCTCCAAGCTCAGAATACACAGTTTCAGCAGTTGTTCTTGACCCTAGCCAAGGGACAAGAATAATTGAAGACTTTACTGGCTGAAGAGAGGAAAAAGAAGACAAAGAAGGTAATCGGAGTCTTAAACATGGGAAGAAGATTCCATGGGAAGACAAGAAGAACTTTGGACTTTGCAACAACGTCCGGTGAAAGAGATAACCAAGATGTTAAAGGCAAGGAACAATTGTCCCGCAGAATCAGAGGAGGAAGAGGAAGAAGAAGACTACTCTAAATAACAATACCCTCCAGCTGATGACAAGTATAAATATCTCGAAGAGCATTTGAGCGCGATGGAAATACAAAAGGTTCCTGGCTTGGACTTTGAGGAATTGGGTTTGGTTTCGGGGATTGTGATTCCTCCGAAATTTAAAGCACCTATATTTGCCAAATATGACAGAGTTTCATGCCCTAAAATGCATCTCTGGTCATATGTAAGGAAAATTCAGTCCCATACCACTGATAAAGACTTATGGGTGCACTTCTTCTAAGACAGTCTGTCTGGAACTCAACTTGACTGGTTTTACCAATTAGAAAGAGCCAACATTCACAATTGGAAAGATCTTGCTGCAGCTTTCTACAAACAATATCAGTACAATGCTGATCTTGCGCCTACCCGTACTCAACTCCAGAGTATGGCCATGGTTTCCAATGAAAGGTTCAAGGGCTATGCATAAAAATGGAGAGATTTAGCTGGAAGAGTTCAACCCCCTATGTCTGACAGAGAATTGGTGGACATGTTCTTGGGCACCTTGTCTGGTCCCTTCTTCAATCATTTAATCGGAAGTTCATCTGCAGGCTTTACTGAACTAATACTGACCGGAGAGAGGATAAATATCGATATAAAGAATGGAAATATTCAGAAAGATACATCTTCTTCTACAGCTGTAAGGAAGCCCTTTATCAGAAAGAAAGAGGTGGATTCCGTATACCCCAGAGAAACCAAGATAGAGCCGAACACCGACCAATGGTGGGGGATGTTATGATCCCAAAACCTGCGTCCGATCAGTAAAGAAATAATCAGCCAAGGATGGAAAGGCCAGTCAGGCAGTTCACCAGAATCAACATGACCCCGTCTCAAGTATTACCACATCTACTAAGATCCAACTTGGTGACCTTGAAAGAAGCTCCGAAAAACCCTAATACAACATCTCCTCATTATCATCCCAATGCTCGTTGCACATATCACTCTGAAAGTCCTGGTCATGATACTAATAATTGTTGGGCTCTAAAGAACAAAATACAAGACCTCATTGTAGCAAAAGAAATTGAGTTCGATGCGCCTGAAAAGCCAAATGTCATTTCTGCCCCTATGCCCATACATGGCCACAATACCAATGCCATTGAGGAAGGATTGTTTGTTACTTCAATTGATGAACTCATGACCCCACTGCTAACCATTAAAATGAATTTGTTGAATGCCGGTGTGTTTCCGGGCTGTGGTGAAATTTGCCATCTCTGTTTGTCCTCCCCAATCGGATGTCCTTTGTTGAAAATAGGCGTTTAGTGCCTAATAGATAACAAAGAAATTTTGTTTGAAAAGACTTATGTTCCACCTGTTCCTTTTGAAGATGTTTCTATCATTACCATTTCCGCTAATTCTTCCAGGGTCTCCACCAAAAGACCCGTTAGAATTACATCAGTTCCGAAAGCAGCTCCTTTAATAATTACAATGCCTAGAACAGTCCCATACTCATCATACAAAATCATACCATGGAATTATGGAGGGGATGTCTATTACCATGGTATCAAACAGGACTGGCAAAGCCGCTGAAGATTCAAGTTCCGAGAAAGTCAACTCCGACATCAGTAACATTTCAGGAACTAGCAAAATTACCCGAAGTGGTAGGATCTTTTCTCCAGAAATTGCTCCCCCAAAAGCAGTTTTTGGACCCGTAATCATTCTTGTGGCTGCTCCAAAGGTTACTCCCACACCCATAATCATCTCTGCAAATACTCCAATTTACAAAGTTATTACAACCCTTGTAATCATTCTGACTGACACTCCTGCTTCCGAATTAACCCAGACTCGAGGAAAAGGTGTTATGATTGAGCATGTTCGGACGAAGGCTCAGTCATTAACTATCCCTGAGACCTCTAAGAAGGAAATGGAGGAGATCCTAAAAATTATAAAGAAAGGCGACTACGATGTAGTTGAACAACTGGGGCAAACTCCCTCTAAAATATCCATGCTGGCATTACTACTATGTTCTGAGGCACATTCTAAACCCTTAGTGAAGTGCTTAAAAACCGCCCATGTACCTCAAGAGACATCTGCCGATCAATTTCAAGACTGCGTAGCCATCCTAACTGCGGATAATGGTTTAGGTTTTTCAGATGCTGATCTGACACCGAGGGGAAGAAAGCATAATGAGGCATTGTATGTCTCAGTGGAATGTAGGGGCATAACTATGGCGCATGTTTTGGTGGACACTGGCTCATCTCTAAATGTATTAACCAAAAAGTCTCTCGATAGACTCGACTGTGAGGGGTTGACTTTAAAACCAAGCAATATAGTAGTAAGGGCTTTTGACGACTCAAAAAGGATGGTACATGGGGAGGTAGGCATTCCCATAAAGGTTGGAACCTAAACTTTCAATTCAAAATTTATGTGATGTACATCCGCCCTTCATACTCCTGCTTGCTAGGGCGACCATGGATCCACAATGTTGGCATTGTTAGTGCTACGTTACACCAAATGTTGAAATATCCAGTTCAAGGGAAGATTATCACCGTTCATGGAGAGGAGGAATATATGGTCATCCATCTCAATTCCTTCAGATATGTGGAATTAGATGGTGAATTCATTGAAACTCCATTTCAACAGTTTGAAGAGGTCCCCCAAGAGGTGGCAGTAACCAAGGTTGTTCCCAAGATTACAACGCCTCTACTCTGGATGTCGTCACTGAAGGATGCCAAAGCAGTAGTAGAAGAAGGAGGGTGCACTATTTGGGGACAACTCCCAGATATCCCATATAAGTCTGACAAGTTTGTCCTAGGTTTCACTTCAAATGCTCAAAAGGTTGTACGTTGTGCCCATGCTGGAGGGCCACCCTTGAAGATCAGCAATCGTGAACTTAACGCAGTAGAAAATGGTGAAGATGGCTGCAACCTATAGGATTGGATCTTCCCGACTATCAATGGAGGGCTCAGCAATTGGGAGGCTAGAGACTTTGTCCCGATCACTTTTATCCCTCAGTAATTTGTCTTTACATTTTGTTGGATCTGTAATATTCAAAACAATTCACACTCTTAAAACCTTGTGTCTTACTCGAGGCACAATGGTCCATTTGTAAGGGTTATTATCTCATTTTTCATATGACATCAATGAATCATGGACGTTTTAGCATAGAAACTTTTGTGCTCATTGTTTTTCTTTTACATTTTACTTTCTTTCAAAGATAGTTATACCCTTACACACACCCACACTCACAATGCAGGTATACATCCATTCGGGATCCCATGGATAACGATACAGCTATGGCCTTTTGTGACTCTGAGAATCTAATCTACCAAGCCGAAGACGAAGGTGAGGAAGATTGTGAAGTACCAGGGGAACTTGCCAGTCTGCTATAACAAGAAGAGAGAACTATTCAGCCTCGCGAGGAACCCGCGGATACAATCAATCTAGGTACCGAAGAGGACAAAAAAGAGGTCAAGATGGGTGCCAATCTAGAACCCAACATCAAGAAGCGTCTGATTCAGTTGTTACACGATTATGTCGAAGTCTTTGCCTGGTCGTATGAAGACATGCCAGGACTTGATGAAGATATTGTGGTACGTCGTCTACCTACAAGAGAGGATTGTCTTCCAGTAAAGAAAAAGGTTCATCGAATGAGGCCAGATATGTCAGAAAAGATTAAAGCAGAAGTCATGAAGCAATTCAACGCTGGATTCTTGGTTGTCACCTCTTATCCCCAATGGGTTGCCAATGTTGTTCCCGTGCCCAAAAAGGACGGCAAAGTGCGAATGTGTGTGGACTACAGAGATTTGAATAGGGCAAGCCTTAAGGATAATTTTCCACTCCCCCACATTGATATCCTAGTTGACAATACGGCACAACACAAAGTGTTTTCCTTCATGGACGGGTTCTCAGGTTACAACCAAATCAAAATGGCGCCTGAGGACATGGAGAAAACAACCTTTGTCACACAGTGGGGCACTTTCTGCTATAAGGTAATGCCATTCGGACTAAAGAACATTGGGGAAACCTATCAGCGTGCCATGATATCTCTATTTCACGACATGATACATCACGAAATAGAGGTCTACATGGACGATATGATAGCTGTTGTACCCCAAAATTTGCCCTCCCATATTCTTCAAGAATTTCCAAGTCAAGCTTCAAAATCTCCCCAAGGGTTGCACAATGTGAGAGCCTCCTAAGCAGTCAAAATTAGGGTTTTGGTTCTGATCAAGAAAATGAAGTTTTCAAGGGTCCAATCAAGTCTCACATGCTTATAAACATGGTCAAGCACCCTCATATCAAGTTTCAAGACTTTCAGCACAAAATTGCACAGTCAAAAACCCTAATTGCACTACAGTCAACTGTAGGGGCAAAATGGTCATTTGACAGTCAAAAGTTCAAATTTTTGGTCAACATCTCATTTTGAAGCCTCAAACATCATTTGATCAATACTTGATCATGATTCTCAAAGCTTGGCTCAAAAATCATCAAGATGCAAAAGTTTCCTTATTTGGACAGTTGAAAAAGTCAACTGTAAATTGACCAGGGCATAACTTTCACATGGATTATCAGAAAAATTCCATCCAAAGCTCATTTTGAAGAGAAAGACATTTCCTACAACTCATCTTCATACTTCAAGTCCAAGAAATGCTCTCACAAAAAGTTATCAATTTCAACATTATAGGTCATTTTCAAAAGTCAACAAAAAGGGACTTTAAGTCAAAGGCCATAACTTGAGATTGGTAAATCAAAATGACATGGGACCAAAGACATTGGTTAGAGGACTCAAAGCCCTTTCCAAAATGTCCAAGAACATGAGGAAAGCTTAAAAATGAGCAAGATATGCCTTGTGGAAGTTGGGAAATTTTTTGATATTTTGAAAAGTCAACATTGCTTCAAATGACCTAAAATTGCTAATGGGCCTCTTTTTCTTCCACAATTCATCATCCAAGGCATGTGCACGACCACTTGGCCCAAAGGGAAGTTTTTCTTCATTTTTTATTTATTTATTTGAATTTTTATTAATAATAATTCATTTAAATCATTTAAATACATGAAAAATACTTAACCTAAGTTTTTCAATCTTTTTGTGCATATTATATCCTCAAGATTTCGTGCCTAACCCTATATGGAAAGAATCAATTGGATTGGTCATGATTTGGTAGCAAAAGCATGTGAAAAAAGATTTGAAAATCATGGTGAAAAAATCAAATATTGCATTCATTAATTCAAGGATTTTGATCAAACTTTTTGACCTAATTCACTCATACATAAGTTCAGAATGCAACCCAAGTAGAAAGACCAAAAAAAAAGCTGCGCAAGAACCAAAAGATCAAACTCAAACTTTTTTCTTAAAAATCTCAATTCTGAAAACCTAGTTCTAGGGCGATTCAAGGCACGATTTTGATTTCATTAGCTTGCTAAGGCTTCATAGAAGGATTTTGCATCAAAAACCACAAGCTTTCGTGCCCAGAAACGTGAGAACAATCTCATCTGTACCAAAAAAATTTCATACTCTTGCATCTCAATTCATGCGCATTTAGCACTTTTTAATGTTTGATTCATATTCCTTGTTCAATTCTAATGCTAACCAAACAGTTTAATTTTGTTTTTGTGCATCGTATGAGGATTTGCCATGGATGAGTATTAGGGTTTTGCAAGCTTTAATTTGGGCGTTTCTTAATATGGCAAAATTAGGACACGTGAATACCACCATTGAATCAAGCATACTCAGACGAAAAGAAACCCACCCTCGCGCTCAATTTATGAGGCCTTATGGCCTATTCGCTATTTTCTAATATAGCATCTATGGCAACGTTTGAAAACCGTTGCTAATTTGTTCTTGTTTCAGAAGAAAAAAAATAAGCCAAGGAAGAGGATGACTAGGTGGCTATCCATGATTGGGGCGTTTAAATTTTCGCGCGCAGAAAGCACTAATGAATTATCTTGTATTATAATATTTGCTTGTTATGTGATATACAGAAAACGCGCTTGGCTTGGTTGGCAATGCTTGCAAGTGGTAAACCACAGGACCTGGGTTCGAGCCCCAGGTCCTCACCTCCTTTCACATTATTTTTCATATGATGTTCATGTGCAGTTTCAGCGTTAGGACGTAACATGCGCTTCTCAATTCAGCTGCCCACGTGTCCAATGAAGATGATCAAACGGCCATAATCTGAAGCGTACCATAGGCCTGAGTCAATGCACCACACGTGTCCTGGAAAAGTCAACCAGGCCATGACTAAATGGGCCTCAAATTGCTGGGCTATACCTCCTATTTGGGGTCTGAACCCCCTAGGTTTGCAAACCTTCTTTATTTTTCTTTATTTTATTTTACTTTCTTTTAATCATTGTTTTGTTTAATTAATTTATTATTTTCACAATATATAAAAAACACATAAAAATCAGAAAAGAGAAAAAATATAATAAATATTTTATTTTAGTATTTTATAAATAAATTGCATATAATTAAATTTAGTTACTAAATTAGGGTTAATTATAATATTTTCATAATAAAAATCTAAAAAATATAGAATTAGGGTTTATGATAATTTTATTCCTTTTTTTATTTTTCTTCCATAATAATTAAAATATTAGATATTTATTTTATGATTAAATTGTATATAAAATAATTAGGGTTAATTTTAGGTTAAAATTTCAACATTTTTCATAATAAAACAAAATTGTAGAATTAGGGTTAGCATTTATTTTATTTAATCCTTTTTTTCATTAAAAATCCTAAAATACTAAAAAATACCAAAAACAATTTTTTTTTTAATTAATCAATTTCATCATTTAACTTAATTTTGCAAAAAGGGTCCAACGCCCTCGTTTTAATTCTTATTCGCATATTTATCTTATTTCTTTATAATATTTATGTATCTCTCCCAAGGCCTTGTAATTAATTTCTCGCACTTTTAATTCTTTATTTTCTTTACTTCTTTATTTTTTCTGTCAAATCGGGTTCGAGAAATTTTGGCGATGTGGACCCGCGCCTTTTGTAATAGCTTTAGACTTTTACTTTTCCCGCAATCTTTAACTGTTTAATCAAGGCATGAAAGAATGTATGGACCAAAATAAAAACAAGCGCTAGATCACCAATAACATGACAAAAGACAAAAATACTTGAAAACGACACACAAATCGCACACACCACCCCTTGGGTACGCCTCACTGTTGCCTTGCCTCGGAAGGTGATCGTCGAGTAGAGGATGTCTTAGTAAGTCCTCATGATCCGGGAACCTGGCATGAGGGTAGCTTCTAAGGTGTCTTCCCATTGCTCTGGTGATCACCATGTCCCTACAAACTCGAATTGACCCGAACACCTCCAATGGTGGTGCTACCTACCTCTCAATGGTGGGATGGCACTACTTTAAGGACATTTACACAGACGAATTCCTTAGGGTAGGTAGACGACTCTAGATACTTGCTCTAATTTCAAAACAAATTCAAAAATACTTTTCACACCGACACCTTTTCAAAAAGCTTTTGAAAGCAATTTTTCAAACACTCTTGAGGACCGATACAAGAGTCGAACTGAAATTTTCAAAGAAACTTTTTAAACCCACAGTTGAAAAGCAAACAAACCATTTTTGAAAACACAAATGAGTAAGTATCTAAGAGCCCATGGATAACCATGGATAGAAAGGGTGCTAATACCTTCCCTTTCTATAATCTACCTCCCGAACCGAGAGCAATCTCTTTAAGGAATTTTTCTGTGCTTTTGTCCTGTCCATGTTGGAGAAAATAAAAGACGGTGGCGACTCTTGCTTCCGCGACATTTCGCGAACCAGCGTTAAACAGTCAGTTCCAGATCCACCGATCACAGAACTGGCGACTCTGCTGGGGACTCTCCTTAACTTAAAGTGAGGTGTACCTTAGGGCTAGTTCATAACTGTGTTTTCAATTGTATTGATTTGCTTGCTTTACTATTTTGGGTTGCATTGGAGTTACATAGATCCTAACCCGGATCTGGGGATACCCTGTTTAGGTAGCATAAGTTGTGAGGGACCTGTCCGGCGTAGACCGACACGGGTGAAGCAGTGGCTACGTTGGTGTGGCACCTTGGTCTGTACCGATATCCCTTGTGTCGCAACGAGGAGAATATGGGTCTTCTAAGGAGTCATTAAGCACCAACAACCTTATAACCTTAATTGACACAACTTGGCCTTTAGAATTGTAGCAGTACGCTACGCCCATTGAGGCTAAACTCTCGTGATGGTTCTGGCCGCAAGAAAAGATTGCGACGCTGGAGTTATGACTGATTGAGGGTAGTCAATGATATTGGGATCCTCTAAGAACCCGGTTACTTTGATTAGGACAGGTATGAACCAACAAACTGAAAGAGGGTAGTACCTAGACCTCATGTTGGCCTAAACTCTAAGGGCTTGCCTTGTGTGACTTGTGTGCCTTACCATGTTTGCCTTTGTATCTATTTGTGGTGTGCTTTATCATAACATCATAAAATCATGAGCATTGCATGCATCCTGCATAAGGACTGACCATTTCAAAGACAAGAGGGTTTCAGCTTTGCTCTGTTTTGTAGGATATTATGATGCCTGTGCGAAGGAATACTATCCGGTTCAACTTTGTTCGTTCACCTGAGTTGCTTGATGAGTTGGTTAGCAGAATTCCAAATACCACTTCCTTCATTCAGAGGCATGGTTCTCTTCTCAGTTTAGTCACTGCAAAGCGGGATCAACAGTTGATGAGTGTTCTGACCCAGTTCTATGACCCTCTGTACCAGTGCTTCACCTTTCAAGACTTCCAGCTGGTCCCTACCCTGGAAGAGTTCTCTGATTTGCTTGGTATCCCTATCTTGGATCAGAATCCCTTTACTGGTTGGGAAAAGACCCTCAGACTTGAGGATGTTGCTGCAGCTCTTCCTTTGACCCCTCAAGAGGTAACAGACAACTGGGTGACTAGAAGCGGAGTTAAAGGTTTCTTGGCCAAGTTTCTGATTGGTAAAGCTAACAGTTTCTGGAATGACCTGGACTTTAGGGCATATGAAGACATCTTGGCTCTCCTAATCTATGGGTTAGTCCTGTTTCCTAATCCTGACAACTTCATCAATGTCACTGCCGTAAGGACCTTTATGTCTCAGAATCCGGTGCCCACTCTCTTGGGTGACATCTTGCAGCAACTTCATGCCCGTACTACCCGAAGACGAGGAAACCTATGGTGTTGTATCCCCTTGTTGGTGAGGTGGTTTATTTCGCACCTCCCTAAGTTCGTGCTGAAGAACCAAGAAGGAAGAGGTTGGGCTCACAGGTTAATGTCTCTCACCGATAAAGACATCATTTGGACTTGCAGAGGTTTGGATGAGATAGTTGTTATTGATCGATGCGGGGAATACCCTAATGTTCCTCTGATTGGTACCCAAGGAGGGATCTCTTACAATCCATGTCTAGCACTCCGTCAGTTTGGAAGAGCAAGAAGAGCAGGCCCCCATGAGATGTTAGTGCCTCACATCAATTTCGAGTTTCAGGTGGATAGTGACGAGCTGCGTCGTAGGTTCATCAAGGCTTGGGACAAAGTTCATAAAGCTGACCCACAAGAGCTAGGGCCAAAGACTTCTTTACCTATGGAAACCTACTACAAATGGGTTCGCATCCGTGCTCAGAAATTAGGTATGTCGTATGAAGCCGTCAGACCTATCATTCTTGAGTGTCCTGACAAGGATGGTGTTCCTCCAACTGTCCTTCCTCCTCAGATACCTACTGATTATGAGACATTGAAGAGATCTTGGTCGCAACTGCGAGAAGAGCGGGATTCTTACCGGGAAAAGTTCAACGAGCAGGAATCAAAGATCCAGAAGCTGACAAAGCAGTTGGAGAATGAGCGAGCTATGAATGCTTACATCCGTACTGAGAAGACGAGACCATGGGATCAATAAGGAGCTCTGGATGTTCCTTTACAATTTTATTTTCCTTTCCAGTATTTCTTTTCATGTAACGCCTAAGGGCAACCTGTTGAATAATTTCAGTTTCAAAGTTGAATCTAATGAAGTGTGTTCCTTTTTGTTTACAAAGTTGATTCCCGATTGTCTTTGAAAACATAAATCATACGCATTCCATTCATCATGTGCATAGCAGGTTTCTTCTTTTTCAGGTTGCTTACAGTTCTTCGCTGTTTATTTCAGCATCATGAATCCTGACTCGTCATCAACTGAGACATCCATCAAAGCTCTTCAGGCGCAGAATGCGCAATTTCAGGAATTAATCAAGGGTTTGGCTCAAGGCCAAGAAGAGTTGAAGGCTCTACTCCTGAAGAAGGAGAAAAAGAAGAAGAGAAGAACTGTTCTGTTCAACTCGGGCCGAAGGTTTGGCAATGCTCTGCAGCATGAAGAGGCTGGTTCTTCCATTGGCAAGAGTACTCCTCAAACAGAAAAGGGTCCTAGTCCGGTAGTCTCAGACAACGAGACTGATTTTGATGAAGAGCAGTACCCTCCGGCAGAAGACCGTTACAAGCAGCTGGAGGATAGGCTGAATGCTATGGAAATACAACAGGTACCTGGGCTGGATTTCGGAGATTTGGGTTTGTCTACTGGTGTGATTATTCCTCGGAAGTTCAAAGCACCATCTTTCACCAAATATGACAGGGCGTCTTGTCCCAAGCTACATCTCAGGTCCTATGTTCGGAAAATTCAACCGTACTCAGCGGATAAGAATTTGTGGATCCACTTCTTCCAGGAGAGTCTTTCAGGGACTCATCTCGAATGGTTCTATCAGCTGGATGGGACCAAGGTTCGTAACTGGGAGGAGTTGGCTACTGCTTTCTACAAGCAGTATCAATATAATGCCGACCTTGCCCCTACACGTACCCAACTCCAGGGTATGTCGTTAGGTTCAAGTGAAGGTTTTAAGGAGTACGCTCAGAAGTGGAGAGACCTGGCTGGCAGGGTGCAGCCACCGTTGACTGATCGGGAAATGGTAGACATGTTCTTGGGGACCCTATCTGGGCCATTTTTCAACCACCTTATCGGGAATTCGTCTACAGGGTTCACTGATCTGATTCTGACTGGAGAGAGAATTGAGGCTGGGTTGAAGTCCGGAAAGATTCCGAAGGGTGCATCATCTAGTTCCGAGAAGAAACCCTTCAAGAAGGAGGCTAGTGCTGTATATGGCTCCCGGAGATCAGAAAGATTTGAGCGCCGCCAATCTGTCAGTGCGGTAACGATTGCCAAGCCTGCTGCCGCTCCTCGGCCGACCAATCCTCAAAGGGCTGAAAGACCCCGGAGAGAGTTCACCCGGTTGAGTATGACCTTGTCGCAGATCCTGCCACAGTTGTTATCCACCAATCTAGTGACTGTCAGGGAGGCTCCGAAGTTTCCGAATACTACATCTCCTAAGTACAACCCGAATGCTCGTTGTGCTTACCATTCAGATAGCCCGGGGCATTCTACTGATGACTGTTGGGCATTAAGGAGCAAGCTGCAGGACCTTATTGACGCCAAGGAGGTACAGTTTGAGGCATCCGAGAAGCCTAATGTAGTGACAGCTCCCCTGCCTGCTCATGGAGTGAATGCTATTGGGGACGAAGATGAAGTGGATGAAGCTGAGTTGGATAGCTGGATCTACCCGGCAACCGACCGTGGACTTAACAATTGGAGTGCAAAGGACAATCTATCTGTTTCTCTTGTTGCTAAGTAATGAATTCCTATGTTTTCGGTATCTGTAATAAACGATAAATAAACTCTATGGCCCGGTGTCTTACCCGAGGCACCGTGGTTCTATTTGTGAGGGCATATAAATTGTCATTTCATATATCATGAATGAAAATCTTGGACGTTTTCTCGCATTGCAAATCTTATGCTCCTTTTCTGTCTTTCTTTCTTTTACATATATTTCAAAACAGCTGTATTTACACACACACTCACTCATACAAGTTTCAATCCACTCTGGATCTCACTGATAACGACCCTGCTACTGCCAGTTATGACTTCGAAAATCCGATCAACTTAGCCGAAGACGAAGGTGAAGATGATTGCGAAGTGCCTGGCGAGCTTGCAAGACTGTTACTTCAGGAAGAGAGGGCAATTCAACCCCATGAAGAGCCAGTAGAAACAATAAACTTGGGTACTGAGGCAGACAGGAAAGAGGTAAAGATCGGTGCCAACCTAGAGCTCAGCGTGAAGCAACTGTTAACCAAGATGTTACATGATTATATGGAGATCTTTGCCTGGTCCTACGAAGACATGCCCGAGTTGGATACTGATATTGTGGTTCATCACTTGCCTACTAAGGAAGACTGCCCTCCGGTTAAGCAAAAGGTCCGTCGGATGCGTCCAGAGATGTCTGAGAAGATTAAAGCCGAGGTTATGAAACAGTTTGACGCTGGGTTCCTTTCAGTGACTTCTTACCCTCAGTGGGTTGCTAATGTGGTACGGGTACCAAAGAAAGACGGTAAGGTCAGAATGTGTGTCGACTACAGGGATCTAAACAGGGCCAGCCCCAAGGATGACTTCCCTCTACCTCACATTGATGTCCTTGTTGATAATACAGCTCAGCACAAGGTATTCTCTTTCATGGATGGCTTTTCAAGTTACAATCAGATCAAGATGGCACCTGAAGACATGGAAAAGACTACATTTGTTACTCAGTGGGGCACCTTCTGCTACAAGGTCATGCCTTTTGGACTAAAGAACGCTGGGGAAACCTACCAACGTGCCATGGTTGCTTTATTTCATGACATGATCCATCATGAGATAGAAGTATATGTGGACGACATGATCGCAAGGTCCCAGACTGAGGAAGAGCACCTAGATCATCTGCAGAAGTTATTTGACCGGTTGAAACTGTACAAGCTGAGGTTGAACCCGAACAAATGCACCTTCGGGGTAAGATCAGGAAAGTTGCTAGGCTTCGTGGTAAGTGACAAGGGAATTCAAGTGGACCCTGCTAAGGTCAAAGCTATTCAAGAGATGCCAGTTCCCATGACAGAGAAGGAGGTCAGAGGCTTTTTAGGACGCCTGAATTACATTGCTCGGTTCATCTCACACCTGACCGCTACCTGTGAGCCAATCTTCAAGCTGCTGAAGAAAGATCATGTAGTACGTTGGAATGATGAATGTCAGGCTGCTTTTGACAGAATCAAAGAGTATCTCCAAGAACCACCCATCCTTATGCCACCGGTTGAAGGGAGACCTCTGATACTATATCTAACAGTGCTTGACAACTCAATGGGGTGTGTGCTGGGGCAGCATGACGAGTCTGGCCGAAAAGAGCATGCCATTTATTACCTTAGCAAAAAGTTTACCGACTGTGAGACCCGATACTCACTGCTTGAGAAAACTTGCTGCGCTTTGGTATGGGCTGCTCGCCGGCTAAGATAGTATATGCTGACTCACACTACCTTGTTGATCTCAAAGATGGATCCTATAAAGTACATATTCGAAAAGCCTGCTCTGTCTGGGAGAATAGCAAGATGTAAAATGATCTTGACGGAATACGACATTCAGTATACAACCCAGAAGGCCATCAAGGGAAGTGTATTGGCAGACCACTTGGCACATCAGGCCGTAGATGACTATCAGTCAATGAACTTCGAGTTTCCGGATGAAAGCATCATGATACTAACTGATTGTGAAGTACCTGGACCGGATGAAGGACCTGAGGAAGGATCCCGATGGTCTATGCACTTTGACGGAGCCTCCAATGCTTTGGGTAACGGTATCGGCGCCATAATCATATCTCCTCAAGGCACTCATACTCCGCTCACTGCCCGGCAATGTTTCAACTGTACCAACAACATGGCAGAGTATGAGGCATGCATCATGGGTCTTCAAGCTGCGATTGACTTAAGGATCAAGTTTCTGAGTGTCTTCGGAGATTCCGCTCTCGTGATCAATCAGATCAAAGGAGAGTGGGATACGAAACATCCGAATCTTATCCCTTATATAGAATGTGTGTTAACCCTGATCCCCCACTTCACAGAGATAACCTTTGAGCACTTTCCAAGAGAAGAGAATCAGCTGGCGGACGCGTTAGCTACAATGTCTTCTATGTTCAAGGTCAAATGGGATAATGAGGCTCCCCGGATCATCATCTGGAAACTGGACGAACCGGCATACTGTTGCAATCTCGAGACTGAATTGGTGACTGAGAAGCCTTGGTACCATGAGGTGAAGAGATATTTGGAAACTCAGGAATACCCGGAAGGTGCATCTGTCAATGATAAGAAGTTCTTGAGGAGGTTCGCAGCGAAGTTCTTCCTTAGTAACGGCATCTTGTACAAGCGAAACCGTGATTCAACCTTACTGCGTTGTGTGGATAAGACTGAAGCAGAAAGGATCATGGAAGAGCTACATGAAGGGACCTTTGATACACATTCCAGTGGACATACAATGGCTAAGAAGATCCTTCGGGCAGGGTATTACTGGTCCACAATGGAAGCTGACTGTTGCCAACATTCTCGGACATGCCATAAGTGTCAGATTTATGCAGACAAGGTGCATGTTCCTCCAGTTCCCCTGAATGTTATGACTGCGCCTTGGCCGTTTGCAATGTGGGGCATAGACATGATCGGTGAGATTAAACCTACGGCATCTAATGGGCATCGCTTCATCCTAGTGGCGATTGATTACTTTACGAAGTGGGTCGAAGTAGCATCCTACGCTACGGTAACCAAGACTGTTGTGGCACGGTTCATTCGGCATAATCTGATCTGTCGGTACGGCGTCCCTGAGAGAATTATTACAGATAACGGTACCAATCTGAATAACAAGATAATCGCTGAACTCTGCGAGCAGTTCAAAATACAGCACCACAATTCTTCTCCTTACAGACCGAAGATGAATGGGGCTGTCGAAGCAGCAAATAAGAACATCAAGAAAATCGTGCAGAAGATGACAGTGACTTATAAAGATTGGCACGAGATGTTACCGTTCGCTCTACATGGGTACCGTACCTCAGCCAGGACGTCAACCGGGGCAACTCCTTTCTCCTTGGTTTATGGTATGGAGGCAGTCTTACCGATCGAAGTACAGATACCTTCTCTCCGGATAATGAAGGATGCAAATCTGAATGAAGATGACTGGATCCAGACACGACTGGATCAGCTCAACCTCATTGATGAAAAGAGACTTGCTGCTATTTGTCATGGTCAGACGTATCAGAAACGGATGATCAGGGCATTTAACAAAAAGGTCAGACCACAGGAATATCAAGTTGGGGACCTGGTAATCAAGCGAATCATCCTTCCTCAGAGTGATCCAAGGGGAAAATGGACCCCTACGTACGAAGGACCATTTGTGGTTAAACATGTGTTCTCAGGAGGAGCCATGATTCTAACCAACATGGATGGTGACGACCTTCCTCACCCCGCTAATGTAGACATAGTAAAAAGATACTACGCCTAAATAAAGACCCGCTAGGCTGACATGCCTAGGCAAAAATTAGGGCTTCCCGGCGAACCAAAAGGGTTCGGGCAAAATGAAGGGATGAAATGAAAAAAAAATCTGTACACCCGGCAAGTCGAAAACCTGAAAAGGCGGCTTGGGCAAAAATGGGTATCCCGATGGACTGAAAACCCGAAAGGGCGGTCCAGGCAAAAATTAGGGATAAAAGCGTAATACTATGTCTCATTGGATCACTTTGCATCCAGAATCCGGTATCTATATCAAGTTCAGATGGCATCGATCAGTGAGCTTCACCTTCAACCAAGGTCATCAAGTGATGAGACGCTCGGAGTTATAAAGGCAATAGCAGAGTTGAAACCCAGTGGATCATTCGTATTTCACACCGCTGTTTTATTTTCTTTTGTACAAAATTTGTATAAACTCTTTTGTTCGGCGGCGTTCTCTTACTAGGACGTCAGCCTCTTCTACACAAACGCCTATTTTCAGGCCTTTCAAAAATCAATACAAATATACTTTTCAGTTAAAAGTGCCAATTGTTTTTCTTTTTTCTGTTTTGTTTTGCGAAGAACGTCCAAGGTTCAATTTGTGATATATGCATTGACAATAATTTGCTAACTCATAAATATTTGCATACGAAACAAAGGATTAATTACAGGTAACATTAGAAACAGGGGCAATAAAAGAGTTGTCTAAGCAATCTAATTGTTCTATCCTCCAAGGTACCAAGGTAGGTTCGACTAAAGAACATAAATGGCATATCTCAATTCCCCAGAGAGTAAGCAGTCAGTACACTCTCTCTCCAAATTATATTATCAGGCCTTAAGGAGATTGGGTATCCTCCAGCAGATCCCAACATTCCCCAGCAGTATACATATATTCTTAACAAGCATCCCCGACAGTCTTGGTCTAAAGATTGTTCCCCGGAGGCATATCAACATTCAAAGGAATCACTTCCCCAGCATATCAAAACTTCCCCAGGAAAGTCCAATCTAGTTCCCCAGGAAAGTTGGAATTCATCTCCCCAAGCGGTAAGCTTATCCCCAGTAGATTCTGGAAGCTTATCCTTGCAAAAGCACGAACGCGTCGTCCGGCTTTATTCAAAGAGTTATTTCCTTAACAGGATATAACTAGGTTATCCTCAGCCAAAAGTCACGGAAAGGTCGTCCTCGACGAAGTCCTCTTACCCCCAGCGAAGTCTATCAGCACTTCCAATACAGCAAAGATATCCCCAGCGAAGTCTATCAGCACTTCCAATACAGCAAGGATATCCCCAGCAAGTTATTATCAACAACCCAGCAAAGTATCTCTCTCCCCACAGAGTATTGCTTCCCAGCAAGATCGTCAGAGTACTTCTCCCCCCGCAGAGTTATTCCATTCGCCAAGTTTATTCCCCAACGGAGTTATCTTCTCCTACCGGTATTCTTGCAGCTATCATCCCCCAGCGGAAGCAAAATCTACTCTTCAACATCAGCCCAGGAGTGACTTCCCGGCACCCGTCAAGGATTTATTTTCCTAGATGAAAACATACATTCCTAAACATCACATAAATCATTATAGCATGCATAGACGCATCATATCATACAAATCTCATTTATGTTGAGAACATCATTGCTTGATCCATATCATGCATTGCATATGACTGACCTTTACCTTTCAGGAAAGATTCAGCTAAATTCTCCATCATATTTCAAGACCTAGACCGGTTCAGTTAATCGACTCCAAAGATTTCTTATCCAGTCCAAGGCCTTCTCTAGTCCAGCTAAATCGACCCCAAACAGATTTTTCTGATGAAGATTCAGTAGAAGTTATCACAGGTTTTTCTCAAACGTCCGCTTTTGAGATTATAATTTCCTATGGTTCTCTCCCCAACGGTGCGGAGACGATAATTCCATCCCAGGTTTTTCTCAAACGTCCGCTTTTGAGATTATAATTTCCTATGGTTCTCTCCCCAACGATGCGGAGACGATAATTCCATCCCAGGTTTTTCTCAAACGTCCGCTTTTGAGATTATAATTTCCTATGGTTCTCTCCCCAACGGTGCGGAGATGATAATTCCATCAAAGGTTTTTCTCAAACGTCCGCTTTTGAGATTATAATTTCCTATGGTTCTCTCCCCAACGGTGCAGAGATGATAATTCCATCCCAGGTTTTTCTCAAACGTCCGCTTTTGAGATTATAATTTCCTATGGTTCTCTCCCCAATGTTGCGGAGATGATAATTCCATTCCAGGTTTTTCTCAAACGTCCACTTTTGAGATTATAATTTCCTATGGTTCTCTCCCCAATGTTGCGGAGATGATAATTCCATCCCAGGTTTTTCTCAAACGTCCGCTTTTGAGATTATAATTGCCTATGGTTCTCTCCCCGATCCTGCGGAGATAATAATTCCCACCAAGATTTCGCTCAATGATTGCTGTTGAAGTTAAAGTCATCCAAGGTTTTCTCACTGTTCATGCTGAGGTAACCACCCCTGGTTCATTCATCACCGTTTAAAGCTCCTGATTCAGCTCCTGTAACCAATCAGGACACATCTATACCAAGCATCTGAAAACCAGCTCCTGCAACATGTCAGGTACTCATTTTTCTTTTGCAGGTACGCAAGTTCTCACTAAGGAATCTCTTACGCGATCAACATCCAGATGGAATCTATAAGCCCATCATCCTATCCATCAATCTCCAAATGGCATCTATAAGCCCATTCCCATCATCACACCGCTGCTATGTGAGCGCAAATTTCTGGGCACTCTAGTGTTCAATCATCTTCTACCCTCGGATTACGAAAGGCACGTCAGCCAATCTGCATCCTCAGGTCTAAGAAGATTGAACAGGGGCAACTGTTGTACCCCAAAATTTGCCCTCCCATATTCTTCAAGAATTGCCAAGTCAAGCTTCAAAATCTCCCCAAGGGTTGCACAATGTGAGAGCCTCCTAAGCAGTCAAAATTAGGGTTTTGGTTCTGATCAAGAAAATGAAGTTTTCAAGGGTCCAATCAAGTCTCACATGCTTATAAACATGGTCAAGCACCCTCATATCAAGTTTCAAGACTTTCAGCACAAAATTGCACAGTCAAAAACCCTAATTGCACTACAGTCAACTGTAGGGGCAAAATGGTCATTTGACAGTCAAAAGTTCAAATTTTTGGTCAACATCTCATTTTGAAGCCTCAAACATCATTTGATCAATACTTGATCATGATTCTCAAAGCTTGGCTCAAAAATCATCAAGATGCAAAAGTTTCCTTATTTGGACAGCTGAAAAAGTCAACTGTAAATTGACCAGGGCATAACTTTCACATGGATTATCAGAAAAATTCCATCCGAAGCTAATTTTGAAGAGAAAGACGTTTCCTACAACTCATCTTCATACTTCAAGTCCAAGAAATGCTCTCACAAAAAGTTATCAATTTCAACATTATAGGTCATTTTTAAAAGTCAACAAAAAGGGACTTTAAGTCAAAGGCCATAACTTGAGATTGCTAAATCAAAATGACATGGGACCAAAGACATTGGTTAGAGGACTCAATGTCCTTTCCAAAATGTCCAAGAACATGAGCAAAGCTTAAAAATTGAGCAAGATATGCCTTGTGGAAGTTGGGAAATTTTTGGATATTTTGAAAAGTCAACATTGCTTCAAATGACCTAAAATTGCTAATGGGCCTCTTTTTCTTCCACAATTCATCATCCAAGGCATGTGCACGACCACTTGGCCCAAAGGGAAGTTTTTCTTCATTTTTTATTTATTTATTTGAATTTTTATTAATAATAATTCATTTAAATCATTTAAATACATGAAAAATACTTAACCTAAGTTTTTCAATCTTTTTGTGCATATTATATCCTCAAGATTTCGTGCCTAACCCTATATGGAAAGAATCAATTGGATTGGTCATGATTTGGTAGCAAAAGCATGTGAAAAAAGATTTGAAAATCATGGTGAAAAAATCAAATATTGCATTCATTAATTCAAGGATTTTGATCAAACTTTTTGACCTAATTCACTCATACATAAGTTCAGAATGCAACCCTAGTAGAAAGACCAAAAAAAAAAGCTGCGCAAGAACCAAAAGATCAAACTCACACTTTTTTCTTAAATATCTCAATTCTGAAAACCTAGTTCTAAGGCGATTCAAGGCACGATTTTGATTTCATTAGCTTGCTAAGGCTTCATAGAAGGATTTTGCATCAAAAACCACAAGCTTTCGTGCCCAGAAACGTGAGAACAATCTCATCTGTACCGAAAAATTTTCATACTCTTGCATCTCAATTCATGCGCATTTAGCACTTTTTAATGTTTGATTCATATTCCTTGTTCAATTCTAATGCTAACCAAACAGTTTAATTTTGTTTTTGTGCATCGTATGAGGATTTGCCATGGATGAGTATTAGGGTTTTGCAAGCTTTAATTTGGGTGTTTCTTAATATGGCAAAATTAGGACACGTGAATACCACCATTGAATCAAGCATACTCAGACGAAAAGAAACCCACCCTCGCGCTCAATTTATGAGGCCTTATGGCCTATTCGCTATTTTCTAATATAGCATCTATGGCAACGTTTGAAAACCGTTGCTAATTTGTTCTTGTTTCAGAAAAAAAAAAGCCAAGGAAGAGGATGACTAGGTGGCTATCCATGATTGGGGCGTTTAAATTTTCGCGCGCAGAAAGCACTAATGAATTATCTTGTATTATAATATTTGCTTGTTATGTGATATACATAAAACGCGCTTGGCTTGGTTGGCAATGCTTGCAAGTGGTAAACCACAGGACCTGGGTTCGAGCCCCAGGTCCTCACCTCCTTTCACATTATTTTTCATATGATGTTCATGTGCAGTTTCAGCGTTAGGACGTACCATACGCTTCTCAATCCAGCTGCCCACGTGTCCAATGAAGATGATCAAACGGCCATAATCTGAAGCGTACCATAGGCCTGAGTCAATGCACCACACGTGTCCTGGAAAAGTCAACCAGACCATGACTAAATGGGCCTCAAATTGCTGGGCTATACCTCCTATTTGGGGTCTGAACCCCCTAGGTTTGCAAACCTTCTTTATTTTTCTTTATTTTATTTTACTTTCTTTTAATCATTGTTTTGTTTAATTAATTTATTATTTTCACAATATATAAAAAACACATAAAAATCAGAAAAGAGAAAAAATATAATAAATATTTTATTTTAGTATTTTATAAATAAATTGCATATAATTAAATTTAGTTATTAAATTAGGGTTAATTATAATATTTTCATAATAAAAATCTAAAAAATATAGAATTAGGGTTTATGATAATTTTATTCCTTTTTTTATTTTTCTTCCATAATAATTAAAATATTAGATATTTATTTTATGATTAAATTGTATATAAAATAATTAGGGTTAATTTTAGGTTAAAATTTCAACATTTTTCATAATAAAACAAAATTGTAGAATTAGGGTTAGCATTTATTTTATTTAATCCTTTTTTTCATTAAAAATCCTAAAATACTAAAAAATACCAAAAACATTTTTTTTTTAATTAATCAATTTCATCATTTAACTTAATTTTGCAAAAAGGGTCCAACGCCCTCGTTTTAATTCTTATTCGCATATTTATCTTATTTCTTTATAATATTTATGTATCTCTCCCAAGGCCTTGTAATTAATTTCTCGCACTTTTAATTCTTTATTTTCTTTACTTCTTTATTTTTTCTGTCAAATCGGGTTCGAGAAATTTTGGCGATGTGGACCCGCGCCTTTTGTAATAGCTTTAGACTTTTACTTTTCCCGCAATCTTTAACTGTTTAATCAAGGCATGAAAGAATGTATGGACCAAAATAAAAACAAGCGCTAGATCACCAATAACATGACAAAAGACAAAAATACTTGAAAACGACACACAAATCGCACACACCACCCCTAGGGTACGCCTCACTGTTGCCTTGCCTCGGAAGGTGATCGTCGAGTAGAGGATGTCTTAGTAAGTCCTCATGATCCGGGAACCTGGCATGAGGGTAGCTTCTAAGGTGTCTTCCCATTGCTCTGGTGATCACCATGTCCCTACAAACTCGAATTGACCCGAACACCTCCAATGGTGGTGCTACCTACCTCTCAATGGTGGGATGGCACTACTTTAAGGACATTTACACGGACGAATTCCTTAGGGTAGGTAGACGACTCTAGATACTTGCTCTAATTTCAAAACAAATTCAAAAATACTTTTCACACCGACACCTTTTCAAAAAGCTTTCGAAAGCAATTTTCAAACACTCTTGAGGACCGATACAAGAGTCGAACTGAAATTTTCAAAGAAACTTTTTAAACCCACAGTTGAAAAGCAAACAAACCATTTTTGAAAACACAAATGAGCAAGTATCTAAGAGCCCATGGATAACCATGGATAGAAAGGGTGCTAATACCTTCCCTTTCTATAATCTACCTCCCGAACCGAGAGCAATCTCTTTAAGGAATTTTTCTGTGCTTTTGTCCTGTCCATGTTGGAGAAAATAAAAGACGGTGGCGACTCTTGCTTCCGCGACATTTCGCGAACCAGCGTTAAACAGTCAGTTCCAGATCCACCGATCACAATAACCATATCTCAAACATAAGAAGAGCATCTTGACCACTTACAAAAATTGTTTGAGAGACTGAAGAAGTACAAGCTAAGGTTGAATCCAAACAAATGCATATTTGGGGTACGGTCTGGTAAACTCCTAGGCTTTATCGTCAGCAACAAAGGTATTGAGGTCGATCCTGCCAAAGTTAAAGCGATATAAGAGATGCCTGCTCCTCGTACTGAGAAGGAAGTCAGAGGATTCTTGGGACGTTTGAACTATATTGCCAGATTCATTTCTCACCTAACAGCTACTTGTGAACCAATCTTCAAACTATTGAAGAAAGATCAAGTAGTCAAATGGAATGATGAATGCCAAGTTGCTTTTGACAAAATCATAGAATACTTACAAGAGCCTCATGTGTTAATGCCACCAGTCAAGGGAAGACCTTTGATCATGTATCTGACTGTTTTAGAAAACTCAATGGGGTGTGTATTGGGGCAACATGACGAGTCTGGCTGAAAAGAGCATGTTATTTATTACCTGAGTAAAAAAGTTTACCGACTGTGAAACCAAATATTCACTGCTCGAGAAAACTTGCTGCGCTCTGGCATGGGTTGCTCGCCGGCTAAGACAGTATATGCTGACTCATACTACCTTGTTCATATCTAAAATGGATCCGACAAAATACATCTTCGAGAAGCCTACTCTTTCTGGGAGAATAGCGTGATGGCAGATGATCCTAACAGAGTACGATATACAGTATACTACCCAGAAAGCAATAAAGGGCAGTGTACTAGCTGATCACCTTGCTCACCAAGTTGTAGAAGACTACCAGTCCATGAAGTTCGAATTTCCGGATGAAGACATCATGACATTAGACAATGGTGAAGAATTCAGGCCATATGACAGACCTGAACAAGGATCCCGATGGACTCTATTCTTTGATGGGGAATCTAATGCACTCGGAAATGGTATTGGTGTTGTACTCATATCTCCGGAAGGGTGGCATACTCCTTTTACTGCTAGACTTTGCTTCAATTGTACAAACAACATGGCGGAATACGAAGCATGCATCTTCGGTCTCAAAGCTACCATAGACTTGGGGATTAAATCCTTGGATGTATTCGGAGACTCAGCTTTGGTTATCAGCCAGATCAAAGGGGAATGGGACACCAAACACTCAAACCTTATCCCCTATAAAGAACATGTTTTAACATTACTACCACGTTTTGAAAAGATAACTTCGAGCATTTCCCGCAAGAAGAAAATCAGCTAGCAGACGATCTAGCCACAATGTCATCTATGTTTAAACTTAATTGGGATAATGAGTCACCCCAAATCACCATCGAATGAATGGAGGAACCAGCGCACTGTCACGAGATTAATACTGAAGAAGTAGTAGACCAGCCTTGGTTTCACGAAGTCAAGAAGTATCTCGAGACTCAAAAATATCCAGAAGGAGCTTCAATCAATGATAAGAAGTTCTTAAGGAGATTCTCTACTAAATTCTTCCTTAGTAATGGCATTATGTACAAATGCAATTATGACTCTGTGTTACTTCGGTGCGTAGATAAGGTTGAAGCTGAAAGGTTCATGGCTGAATTACATGAAGGCACTTTTGGAACCCACTCCAGTGGGCATACGATGGCAAAGAAAATCCTACGGGCGGGATATTATTTGTCTACCATGGAAGTAGATTGCTATCAACACTCTTGAACTTGCCATAAGTGTCAAATTTATGCTGGCAAGGTGCACGTACCCCCGGTTCCTCTGAATGTCTTGACGGCTCCTTGGCCCTTTGCTATGTGGGGGATTGATATGATTGGGGAAATCAAGACGACAGCCTCCAATGGACACTGCTTCATCCTAGTGGCCATTAAATATTTTACAAAATGGGTGGAGGAAGCTTCCTTCGCTTCCGTTACCAAAAATGTTGTTGCCTGCTTCATCAAGCAAAATCTCATTTGCCGGTATGGTATCCCGGAAAGGATCATCATTGACAATGGTACAAATATCAACAACACTATGATCACCGCCTTGTGCGAACAATTCAAGATTCAGCATCACAATTCTTCTCCTATCGGCCAAAGATTAATGGTGTTGTCGAAGCTCCAAATAAGAACATTAAAAAGATCATACAGAAAATGACAGTCACATACAAAGACTAGCATGAGATGTTACCCTTCGCTCTCCACGGGTATCGTACCACGACCCCCACATCAACCGGGGCAACACCCTATTCTCTGGTTTACGGCATGGAAGTTGTCTTGCCTATCGAGATCCAGATCCCCTCGTTGAGGATTATGAAGGATGCAGGGCTGAACGAAGACGACTGGATCCAGACTCGACTTGATTAACTGAACTTGATTAATGAGAAGAGACTTACTACTGTTTGCCATGGTCAAATGTATCAAAACTGGATTATCAAGGCTTTCAACAAAAGGTCAGACGCCAAGTGTATCAAGTTGGAGATCTGGTGATCAAACGCATCATACTGCCACAAGGTGATCCTAGGGGCAAATGGACTCCTACCTATGAAGGACCGTTTGTAACCAAAAACATTTTCTCTGGTGGAGCAATGATCTTGACCACCATGGATGGTGACGACCTGCCGCATCCTGCGAACACGGACATAGTCAAAAGATACTATGCATAAGAGACCCGCTAGGTTGACATACCTAGGCAAAGCAAGGGCATCCCGGCGAACCAAAAGGGTTCGGGCAAAAATTAGGGATAAAACAAAAAAAATTGTATACCCGGCAAGTTGAAAACCCGAAAGGGGGACTTGGGCAAAAAGGGGTTTCCCGGTGGACTGAAAACCTGCAAGGGCGGTCCAGGCAAAAGTTAGGGAATTAAAGCATATGACTATATCCTGTTGGATCACCTCATGGACAACCTTTGGTTTCAACTAACAAATTCAGAGGTTCTGATCAATTCAATCAGCCTCGGATAAGGCAACAAATAGACAAGACGTTCGGAGATGCCAAGGCTATATCAGAATGGAAACCCCATGGGATTTTTACACATAGCTATCTTTTCTTTGTATCAAAATTTACATTTTTTACGACAACATTCTCTTACTAGAATGTTCGTCTCCTTGTACAAAAAATCTTACTCAAAATCAATGCAAAAATATCTCTTTGAAAGTGCAAAAACTATCTGATTTTCTTTACACTTGTGTTTTGTCTACAAAAATGTCCAATGATTCATTGTTGAACATATGCATTTGAATATAATTACTGTTTACAAATAAACAAAATGAAAAAAGGAAATTACTGATGGGTTGAATGGATAGGGAAATACCTCTAGGCTATTCCATAAGAAATCCCCGCAATACGTCGTTTAATCCCTAGCAGCACAAAACTCACGGTTATCGCTCCCCAGTAGAAGTCGTCAAATTTCTCAGGATTTCCCAATGGAATTTTACGAGCGGTATACGGCATTTCCCTTACAACAGAGTTTATCTCTCTAAGCAAAAATTCATCAACATTTTTACTTCAAAACATGAAGACTAACATATCCTCAACAGCAGCCAGGGATTTATTTTCCCCAGTCCAACAGCAGCGCAGCAAACTAGCTCACATACGCATACATTGCATCCATATATCATAAACATTGATAAAAAGAATGCATTATACTATGCATTTCATACAACATAAACATATTGTTTTAGCTAACATTTTACCCTTTTCAGGATAAGGTTAACAACTACCATTAACAAAATTCCAAAATCTTCATATACAGTTCAGATACGCACCAAACACGGATGCCATTCTGATACTCATTCTTACTCAATTTTCAGATACAGTTCAGATATGCTCCAGACAAGGATGTCATTTTGATACTCATTCAGACTCAAGTCTCAGATACAGTTCAGATATGCTCCAGACACGGATGTCATTCTGATACTCATTCAGACTCAATCTTCAGATACAGTTCAGATGCGCTCCAGACACGGATGCCATTCTGATACTCATTCAGATTCAGACTTCAGATACAGTTCAGATACTCTCCAGACGCGGAATCCATTCTGATACTCATTCAGATTGAGACTCCAGATACAGTACAGATACGCTCCAGACACGGACGCCATTCTAGTACTCATTCTTTAAACTTAAAAATTACAATTCAGCAATCACTTTTGGATGCCATCTATAAGCCCATCTCCAACAAATTTCTAGCACCTCTCCAAATGGCATCTTTAAGCCCATTACCTTCGAGTCACGACTGGCAAAACTTGCCAATCTAACTCTCCAGGCATAAGAAGATTGAACAGGGTAAACTGTTGTACCCCAAAATTTGCCCTCTCACTTATCAAGAATTTGCTCACAAGACCTCCTTTGGCTCAAGACTGCATTTGGGTTGATCAGCTCAAGACACTCTTCAAGCACTAATGACTGAAAATTAGAGTTTGAGATTTCACAAGGACTTTTGGACTATCAATGCTTCATATAACTTTCATGGACTATTTTGAACCTCCAAGATCACTCATGTCAAGTTTCAAGCCTTGGATCACACTTTTGATCAGTCAATTGAACAGTTGACCTAAAAATCAGTTGTATTGGGGAAAAAGTCAACCATGGCCAATTTAAAGTCAAACTTCATAATTTTTGTTCCACATCAACATTTTAAACTCATATGTAGAATTTGATCAAGTTTGGACCACAACTCCTCAAGAAATTTGATCAAATCATCAAAAGGGCAAAATGGTCAAAATTAGGGTTTTGACTAGGAAAGGGCAATTTCTGGTTTTTGACGTAGCAAATGATCAATTGGGTTAAGTCATGATCTCAAGAGTCCAAATACATCACTTTGAACTAATAAAATGGTTCAAAACATTGCTCAAGTTCAAAGGATTGAAAGATGAAATTTTAGTCAACTACTCAAAAATCAACTGTATACTGAAAAGTCAAACTTTGACTTTTTGGACAAATTCAAATGCCAAAGATCATAATTCATCAAAACATGTCAAAATATGAAACTTATTCATCAATAAATCAAAAAGTCAAGATTTCATTTTGAAAAGTCAAAATTTCTAAACTTATAAATTTTTCTTAGTGTTGGAAATTTCATGTTTTTTTCATAACTTTGAGAAAACATTTCACCATGATGCAAGATGATTCAAGAGAAACTTCCAACATGAAAGTTGTATATATCCATGAAATCTACAACTTTTCTTCACTAAACTTATCCTAAAAATTCTTGTATCTCAAGTTATAATTTTGTGAATACATGCTCATGAACTAAAAATGACAGTGAAATTTTGCCCTAGTTAGGTAGATTTTTTACCTAACTTCATGGAAATTTTTCACATAGTTACAAGGGGAATCTTCAAAAGAAATTCAAATATGAGTTGTAGAACACATTTCAAGCTTTCCAAAATGTCCAAGAACTCCTTAATATCATTCTTGAGTAGGTAGAATCGAAGAGGTGAAGTTGGTGTTTTATCACTTGGATTACAAGCCAATTTGTGAAGAACATAAGATCCAATCCTCAAGCATGTTGTCCAAATCCCACTTTTCAGGCTTCTAGCTTGAATTTCACTCCATAATTAAATGTTTTCACAATTGTTGGAAGCTTTAATCCAAGCATTAAATGCATTGTATAAATTTAATTCCATTTTGGGAAGAAAGGCAACATTGTCATTTTAGAAAAGCATGTTTTTTGCAAAGTCAGCTTGCATTGAGCCTTGAATTTGTTCTTTCTGCACAAACACACTCTACACAATTAGAACAAGGGTGTTTAAAGGTCTCACCCCCCCCCCCCCCCTATAAGCTTTGTACTTCACCTTGAAACCATGCTTGCTAGCTTTGCTTCAAAAACAAGTAACCAAGCAAAACATATGATTTTTTGAAATCTGAGTTGTTACAAGTCTTAAAACCTCATGCTTATAAGTAGATACACTATTGACAAGTTGACACACGGATGCTATTTCCCTGAAACTGCCTCAAACATTCAAAAACCAAAAAACCTATTCAAGAGCACCATTAACATACAGTTCTGAACCAAAACTCATGATCTTCATTTCCACTCGTGTGTTTTGAAAACTAATCACTCAAACACCTTCTATACATCATACCAAAGCTATCCATACCCTTGTTTCCTCACTGTAACTCCTCCATCACTATCCACCATTTTCAAACACCAAGCTTGCAGGTTGACTTGAGTAGAGAGATTCAGGGACATTCAAGGCAAAGTAAGAGTTGGGATATACTCAAGGAGGTCCAGGCAAGTTAAACAGATCCTCATGCCATCTCAAAAGTTGCTCAAACTCCATTCACGACTCCAACTGCAAGAGGTAAAAACTCAAACTTTTATCTCTTCATACAAGCATCATTTGATCCTGATTTGTGAAAACTAAATGTAGATATCCTTGCTCTAAAGCTAACCATGATCATAGTTTCCATTTATATTAATTGTGTATAGATAATTTTGGATTTGAAATTTCTGAGAAAATTTGGTTTCAGGGCCAGTAAAATTAGATTTTATCTTTAACTTTTAGTTTACATAAGTTATATGGTTGAATCCTTGGGAAGAAACACCACAACTTTCATGTTTGAACTTTCCATTTTTATGGAGAAATGAGGAAGATACAGGTGGTCAGGACATGGCTCAAGGTTGAAGATGAAGTTGCCCTCAGAAAGCTGTTTCTAATATATATTTATGGTTTTGTTTATATATACAGATGTACAGCCACCCCAGTGGTAAGCCAGCGCGCGTTATTGCTGGAGGTCATGGGTTCGAGCCTCAGCGCGCTTCCTTTTGCATTTTCTCACATTTTTCCATATTGTTTTGCCTCTTGCAGGGCTGGGCCTCCACCTCATGGGCCTATTGTATTTTTTCTAACATTTCCTCCCTGTCTTATATTTGCACCCCTGACCCATTATTATTTTATTTTTATTTTATTCTCATTTTATTTTCTTAAATATATTTATTTCAATATTAAAAATCACAAAAAAATATAAAAAATAGTAGAGTTATATTTTAACTTTATTTATTTATTTTTTCACAAAAAATATATATTATTTTGATCACACTTTATTTATTTTCACTAATTATCTTGTAAATTTAATTAAAGCTAAAATATTATTTATTTTATACTAATGAAAATATATTTTTGATACCAAAAGACTAAATAATATTTTATAACACTATGATTTATTTTTCTAAACAAAAATGTAAAAATATAAAAAATACTTTTTTATATAAACTTCATTCTTTTTAATCAATCAAGAAGAATTAGGGTTTTTAGTCAAGAATCTTTCTCTTAATGAATATTAAACTTGACTAATTATTTTTCTTTATCTAATTAGGTTAAAATCAAGACCCTTTTTCTTAAGAAACCAAACAAAAAAATCTTTTTTTCTTTGCATTTACAAATTCTTGCATATTTAATTCATCTTGTATATTATTTTTTCCAATTCTTGCATAAATTCAATTTGGTTGTAATAGATTAATTAGGTTTATATTATTGCAATCCCCATTCATAAATTGTATACCCTAGCGTAGAAACTTTAAATTTCACAATTTATCGCTTATATATAATATGCTAGTAATTAAGGTTTGTATGGAAAGAATAAAATCAATCAAATAGAAAACCCTAATCCAAGACAAAAACAAGCATGAAAATAACACACTTACACACAAGCACCCCTAGGGTTATCCCACTTGGTTGCCTTACAAAAATGGCCATATTACGCATGTAAGGTATCTTAGCAAAAACAAACAAATACAAGATCATAGGCCCTCGATGACGCTATTCAAAGTTGCCTTACAAAATGATCTTAGTCCCTCAAAAAGAATGCTAAGATACCTTGCAACATTGCTAATCATGGCTATACGATGACCCACGCGTGTCTCGTTAACATCCAAAGATATGGTTGCTTACCAAATCAATGGTAAGACAACAATGTCAAAGGAAAAGAAAATGAATAAGAAATACATTTGAGTGGGTATATTGCTCCTAATTACTTGCTCCATTTCAAAACAAACATTCTTGCTATTTTCAAAATAATCACATACACTTTCAAACATCTTACAAAATTGAAAACATTTTCAAAAGATCAAACATCTTTGTATACATTCTTACGAATGAGAATCATTACAAATATTGCCTAAACAAAGGCCTCTTTAAAAAATACTTTCAAAAACCACACAAAGCATAATTTCTAACAAAAGCAAGTGATCTAACAAGTAACTAACAGCCCATGGAAAACCATGGATAAAAAGGGTGCTAATACCTTCCCTTTTTATAATCTACCTCCGAATCAATAAACAATCTCAAAGGTCTTTCCTGTGCTTTTCCACCTTTCCTTTTGGATAAAAGAAAAGTCGGTGGCGACTCTTGCTAACCGCAACATTTGCGATAAAACGCAAAACACCAAGTCAGTTCTCCCACCGTATCACAATAGCCTTTGATTATTTGTAGCCCAAACCAAAACGATCTTTCTTCTCATGTATCTCCACAAGTTTACCCCAACCTTTTGAGGTTTGATTTTCCACAACTGCTTGTAAATCTCTCCATGAAGTCATAGTAGGTTTCTTGATTTTCTCCATTGGTAGAGTTATAATCGAAGCAACCTTTAAGACTTGGAATGGTGTTGCTATGCAGTCTTCATCCACGCTGATATATCTGTAGGACTCTACGTGACTTACAAAAATATCCTCTTCTCTGTCGATTATAACCAATCTTCCTTCAACGAGGAACTTCAATTTTTGATGCAGGGTTGAGGTAACAGCCCCTGCGGCATGAATCCAAGGTCTCCCGAGAAAGCACGTATATATTGGCTATATATCCATTACTTGAAAGGTAATGTAGAACATGTTTGGACCAATCTTTACAAAAAGATCCACTTCTCCAAACACTAAACTTTGAGAACCGTTGAAAGCTTTAAATATCGTAGAACTCAGCCTTATGACAACATTTTCTAGTGTTAGCTTCATCAGACTGGCTTACGGTAGCACGTTGAGAGCATAACCAGTATCAGTGAGTACCCTGGATAGGATAGTTGTTCCTATATATTTAGAAATTTGCAGTGCTTTGATGTGAGCTCTACCTCTTGGAGGTAACTCACTGTCATTGAAGCCTAAATACGATCCAGATGTTAGATTCGCTACGACATTGTCAAACTAATTTACCGTAATATCCTTTGTAACATGAGAAGAACTTAGAATCTTCATTAGAGACTCTCGATGCACTTCTGAATTGATAAGTAACGAGAGTATTGAAGTTTTGGTCGGGTTTGGTGTAGCTGAATCATCACCCTATAATCACTTTTCTTGATTATTTTTATGAATTATTCCACCTCTTGGTCGGTAAAATTCTTGCTTGGAGGTTCTTGTTCTTTACTTGTTTCCACCACAACATTTCCTTTATCCTTAACCACAACATTATCCTTCTTTTGTGGTTCGGGACCATAGATTTGACAGCTGCAGGTCATGCCCTATGTCCCTGCTATATTTGTGACTACAGGTCCTTGACTTGTTATTGGCTCACATTCCTGCTTTAAATTATTGACATAGACAGTAGAATCATAATCCTATGGCTTAGCTTTGTTACTTTCGTAAGGAGTGAGAGACGGCCCCCTGGGTTGGATTTCGAAGAACTGAGATTGATGTCGGGAGTGGTCATCTCGTAGAAATTTAAGGCTCCAATTTTCGCAAAGTACGATGGGGTGTCTTGCCAAAAGCTCCATCTTTGTTCCTATGTAAGGAAGATCCAGCCCCACACCACTGATAGAAACTTGTGGGTTCACTTCTTTCAAGACAGTCTGTCAGGGACTCAGCTTGAATGGTTCTACCAACTAGATAGAACCAATGTCTGAAACTCGGAGGATTTGGCCGCTGCTTTTTATAAGAAGTATCAATACAACGCCGACCTTGCCCCCACTCGTACTAAACTCCAGAGTATGACCATGGGTGCAGGTGAAGGCTTTAAGGACTACGCGCAGAAGTGGAGAGACTTGGCTGGAAGAGTCCAACCCCCTTTATCTGACAGGGAGTTGGTTGATATGTTTCTTGGGACGCTGTATGGTCCTTTCTTTAAACATTTGATTGGTAACTCATCAGCTGGTTTCACTGAGCTGATATTAACAGGAGAAAGGGTATAAGCTAGGATTTAGAGAGGTGAGATACAGAAAGACGTCTCTTCGAGTTCAGTAAAGAAGCCTTTCACTAGTAATAAGGAAGCCAGTGCCATCGATAGCCCGAGAGGCCAAAGCAGAGTTGAACATCGTCAGATAGTAAGTGCTGTAATGATACCTAGACCTGCGGCTGCTCCACAACGCAGCAATCAACAAAGGGTGGAAAGACCACAATGGCAGTTTACCCGGATTAACATAACGTTGGATGAAGTTCTACCCCATCTGCTAAGATCCAACTTGGAAACCTTGAAAGAGGCTCCCAAGAATCTGAATACCATATCTCCTCGGTATAATCCAAATGCTCGGTGTGCCTAACATTCTAAGAGTCCTGGCCACGATACAAATGACTGTTGGGCTCTGAGAAATAAGGTACAACATCTGACCGAGGCCAAGGATATTGAGTTCGATGCTCCGGAAAAGCCTAATGTCATAATTGCTCCCATGCATAAGCATAATTGTGGAGTTAATGTTGCTGATACCGATCTGTTTGTGACCTCAGTTGATGAAGTTTCTACTCCTCTTATGACTATTAAGAATAATTTGTTGTTGGCCGGTTTATTTCCGAGTTGTGGTGAAGGTTACCACGTGTGTTCATCTCTGCCTTCCGGTTTCCATTTGCTGAAAACAGGTGTCTAACGCCTGATGGACAACAGAGAGATTTTGTTCGAGAAAACTTTGATTCCAACTGTTCCATGTGAAGATATTGAAATTATAACCATTTCTACCAATCCTTCCAAGGTCTCCATGAGAAGACCTATTCGGATTACATCTGCTCCAAGAGTCGCTCCATTAATAATCACCCTTCCTGGTCCTGTCCCATACGCCTCGGACAAAGTTGTCCCTTGGCATTACGGCGTCGATGTCTACTATTATGGCGTTAAACAAGACCTGAAGAATGAAGGGGTTGATCCCGATGTCAGTAACATTGTCGGGACTAGTAATATTACCAGAAGTGGAAGGGTTTTCTATCCCTAGATTTCCCCAAGGACTGTCAATAGGCCTCTTGTTATTTCACCTGCTATTCCTACTGATACTTCAACTACTACTCATGTTCTTACTCCACTTGTTACCCATGTCGGCGAGTCATCTGGTACCCGAGGCAAAGAAGCTATAGGTGAGCCTACCCAGACGGAGGCACCTAGAAAAAATTTCGTAGAAGCCTCTAAGCAAGAGATAGAGGAGATATTAAAAATAATTAAGAAGAGCGACTACAATATGGTCGAGACTCTGGGGAATACCCCCTCAAAGATATCCATGTTGTCGCCGCTGTTATGCTCTGAGGCCCATGCGAAGGCTTTGATCGCATTCCTCAAGACTGCGCACGTGTCGCAGAAGACCTCGGTTGATCAATTCAAAGATTGTGTGGCCAGCCTGACTGCTGACAATGGGTTGGGTTTTTCAGATGTTGATTTGACACCGAAAGGGAGGAAGCATAATGATTATCTGCATGTCTCGATCGAATGCAGGGGCACCACTATGGCTCATGTGCTGGTAGATACTGGGTCTCCACTGAATGTCCTGCCAAAGGAGGCTCTCGACCAACTAGATTATGAGGGCTTGACCTTAAAGCCTAGTAATATTGTGGTAAGGGCTTTTGACGGGTCAAAGAGAATGGTTCATGGGGAGGTGGACATCCCTGTCAAGGTAGGTTCTCAGACCTTTGAGTCCACTTTCTATGTAATGGACATTCGTCCATCATATTCTTGTTTGTTGGGTCGTCCTTGGATCCATGGAGTTGGGGTTGTTACTTCTACATTGCACCAAATGCTGAAGTATCCAGTAAATGGGAAGATTGTCATTGTACGTGACGAAGAGGAGTATATGGTGAGCCACCTCAACTCCTTCAGGTACGTGGAGATGGACGGGGAATTCATAGAGACCCCTTGTCAAAACTCCGAAGAATTTCCCCAAGTGTTGGCGTCAACTGAGACTACTACCAGCACTAAACCTCCTCTGAAGATGGCTTCTCTCAAAGACGCCAAAGCAGTGGTTGAAGAAGGTGGGTATACCAATTGGGGACAACTCCCTAATTTTACTCACAAAACTGACAAGTTTGGTTTGGGATTTACTTCAAGAGCACAAAGGGTTGTCCAACGCGCTCGAGCTGGAGGACCTCTCCTACGCATCAGCAATCGGGGAATTAACACCATTGAAGACAGTGAGGAAGACTCTGACATTGGAAGTTGGATCTACCCTACTACCAACGGTGGACCGAGTAACTGGACGGCTAGAGATTTTATACCAGTTTCTTTTGTTCCACGGTAATTGTCTTACTTGTTTTTTGAGATTGTAATAAACAATTTAAACTCTACAGCCTTGTGTCTTGCCCGAGGCACATTGGTTTTGTTTTTGAGGGCTATTATGTGTCATTTCATATATCATCAATAAAACATTGGACGTTCCTTGCATACAAATTTTGCGCTCTTTGTTTTTTCTTTTCTGCTTTCACCTTATCAAAACAGATATTCTCTTACACATACTCACGTCTCATACTGCAGATCCATATCCACTCTGGATCCCATTAACAACAGTTCTGCTACTGCCGGTTATGACTTCGAAAATCTGATCAACCAAGTCGAGGATGAAGGTGAGGATGATTGTGAGGTGCCGGGAGAACTTGCTAGACTGTTACAGCAGGAGAAGTGGGTTATACAGCCACATGAAGAGCCAGTTGAGACGATAAACTTGGGCATGGAAGTGGACAGAAAAGAAGTCAAGATCGGCGTAAATCTGGAAGCTAAGACCAAATAGCGGTTGAAACAGATGTTTCACGACTATGTTGAGATCTTCACCTAGTCATATGAAGACATGTCTAGTTTAGACACTGATATTTTGGTACATTGTTTTCCGCCCAAGGAAGACTGTCCTCCAGTTAAACAGAAGGTTCACCGTATGCACCCTAAAATGTTAGAGAAGATCATGGCAGAGGACATGAAGTAGTTCAACGCAGGGTTCTTAGCTGTCACTTCCTATCCACAGTGGGTTGCTAATGTTGTTCTGGTGCCAAAGAAAGACGGTAAGGTACGGATGTGTGTGGACTACAGAGATTTGAACATGCCAATCCCCAAGGATGACTTCCCGCTTCCCCACATTGATGTTTTGGTTGACAACTCCGCTCAGTATAAAATCTTCTCCTTCATGGATGGTTTCTCTGGCTACAACCAGATCAAGATGGCTCCTGAAGACATGGAGAATACAACCTTCATCACACAGTGGGGCACCTTCTGTTACAAGGTGATGCCTTTTGGGTTGAAAAATGCTGGGGCAACCTATCAGCGAGCAATGGTCGCCTTGTTCCATGATATGATTCACCACGAGATCAAGGTTTATGTTGATCACATGATAGCCAGGTCTCAAACTGAAGAGGAACACCTGGATCATCTACAAAAGTTGTTCGACAGGTTGAAGACGTACAAGCTGAGGTTGAATCCGAACAAATGCACCTTCGAGGTAAGGTCTGACAAACTTCTGGGTTTCATTGTCAGTGACAAAGGTATTCAAGTGGACCCCGCAAAAGTAAAGGCCATATAAGAGATGCTGACTCCCCGTACAGATAAGGAAGTTAGAGGTTTCTTGGGACGTTTAAATTATATTTCTAGGTTCATTTCACATCTGACTGCTACTTGTGGACCCCTCTTCAAGCTTCTAAAGAAAGATCAAGTGGTAAAATGGAATGACGAGTGCCAGACAGCTTTCGAAAGGATCAAATAATATATCCAAGAACCGCCAATTATGATGGCTCCGGTTGAAGGAAGACCTTTGATACTATACTTAACAATGATAGATAATTCAATGGGGTGCGTGCTAGGGAAGCATGAAGAGTCTGGTCGAAAAGAGAATGCAATATACTACCTTGGAAAAAAGTTTACCGACTGTGAGACACGATACTCACTGCTTGAGAAAACTTGTTGCGCTTTGGCATGGGTTGCTCGCCGACTAAGACAGTACATGTTGACCCACACTACTTTGTTGATATCTAAGATGGATCCAATAAAATACATCTTCGAGAAGCCCGCTCTCTCTGGAAGAATAGCAAGATGGCATATGATCTTAACTGAATATGATATACAATATATAACCCAGAAAGAAATCAAGGGGAGTGTATTGGCTGATCATTTGGCTCATCAGGCCATGGATGACTACCAGTCCATGAATTTTGAGTTCCCGGATGAGAATATTATGCTGGTGACTGACTACGAAGAACCTGGATGGGATGAAGGACCCCAGGAAGGATCCCGATGGACTACGGTTTTTAACGGAGCTTCGAACGCACTCGGTAACGGCATTAGCATGGTAATCATATCTCTTGAGGGTTGTCATACTCCTTTCACTGCTCGATTATGTTTCAACTGCACTAACAACATAGCAGAGTATGAAGCCTGCATCATGGGTCTCAAAGCTGCTATTGACCTCGGGATCAAGTTCTTAAATGTCTTCGGGGGTTCAGCCTTGGTAATAAGTCAGATCAAAGGCGAATGAGATATGAAGCATCCGAACCTCATCCCATACAAAGAGCATGTACTAACATTACTCCCACACTTTGAGAAGGTAACCTTTGAACATTTCCCATTAGAGGAGAATCAGTTAGCGGACGTGCTAGCTACCATGTATTCCATGTTCAAAGTCAAATGGGACAACGAAGCTCCCCAAATCACCATTGAGAGGTTGGATGAACCAGCGCACTGTTGTGAGATTGATACCGAAGAGGTGGCATACAAACCCTGGTTTCATGAAGTGAAAAGGTACCTCGAGACTCAAGAGTATCCCTAAGGGGAATCTGTCAACGATAACAAGTTTCTGAGAAGATTCGCTGCGAAATTCTTCCTCAGTAATGGAATCCTCTACAAGCGCAACCATGACTCTACCTTACTACGGTGTGTAGACAAGAGCGAAGCAGAGAGGATTATGACAGATCTACATGAAGGTACCTTCGGAACCCATTCCAGTGGACATACCATTGCTAAGAAGATCCTACGGGCAGGATACTACTAGTCCACTGTGGAAGAAGATTGTTATCAGCACTCCCGAACTTGTCATAAGTGCCAAATCTATGCTGATAAGGTGCATGTGCCTCTAGTTCCCTTGAACGTCTTGACAGCTTTGTGGCCCTTTGCAATTTGGGGTATTGACATGATCGGAGAAATCAGGCCTACTGCTTCCAATGGACATCTCTTCATCTTAGTGGCCATAGATTACTTCACGAAATGGGTTGAGGCGGCCTCTTTTGCTACTGTGACCAAGAACGTTGTGGCGCGTTTTATCTGACATAATTTGATCTGTCGGTATGGTGTGCCAGAGAGAATTATTACTTACAATGGTACAAATCTCAATAACACGATGATCATCGAGCTTTGTAAGCAATTCAAGATACAGCATCATAACTCTTCTCCCTACCGGCCGAAGATGAATGGCATTGTTGAAGCGGCTAACAAGAACATCAAGAAGATTGTATAGAAGATGACGGTGACATACAAAGACTGGCATGAGATGTTACCATTTGCTCTTCATGGATACCGTACCTCAGCACGGACGTCGACAGGGGAAACACCCTACTCTCTGGTATATGGCATGGAGGCAGTCTGTTTACCGTGGTTTTTGGTAAAAAACCATTGATCATCCAAAAAGGAAAGTCCTATTAGTTACTAGCAGGATCGATCAGATTGATCCCAGAACATATGCTAATTTTTATGTTGGTTTGATGTGAAAATTGATATCTAGGAAGAACGCACGTTCGACCAAGGATATTGTTTTAATGGTTTTGGAAAGTAAGAAAGCAACTAGAAATGCAGGTAAAGATGTAGAAATGTAACTTTGCAAAAGAAGATTAAAAACAATGTAAAAAGACTTTATAGATAAATAAATGGTGTTTCCAACATACATTCTCAGTTATTCTTTCACACACAGGGGGTACTTGAATAATATTGAGTAACTAGCACAATAGGTTGAACACACAGAAACTCTTCATAAACTTCCTAGTTTTATACTAAAATTAAGTAAATGTTGAGTGTGGCTTAGCTTCTAGGATGAAGATAAGTGTCTTCTGCATGTACCTCGACCCCTATCTTCCTGCCACATTGCTTTCCCTTAACTGCTGGCGAACTGCATTTCCCTCCAATCTTCAAATTCAAATATCCTTCGCCTTTGGTGCTGACACGAAGGTTTGTTCCTCTAGTCGAAGGCCATAGGACTTTTCCCGTCGAAGGCCTGATGGTGAGGTTTGGTCGAAGACTAATTTGTAACTTAGCTATTTCCTCTAAGTGTTTTCCAGCTTGGATTTATCTGCTCTATTTTGGTCCATGGGGCCAATATATAGTAGGTGTCGAATTCAAGAGTCAACAAATTTCCCCCCAAGAATGCTTGTTTCGACGTCAAGAGAAACAGTCATTCTTTGACATTCCCATTCTACACCTGTCTTTTTTTCCAAAAGGCTTTGATGTGCGCTTTTCGTCTTCCAACAACTGCCATACTCAGAACCATCATTACTCTTTTCCCAAGACGTCTTTTCAATCAGCCGTTACCATGCTTCCATTATGACCATTACTCCTAGAACCTAGGCAAGCATGTCAAACGTTTCCCATCATCTGCACGATTATTGCTTTGCAGATTGTCACGTGCCCCACTACGTCCATAGCATTAAATAGCTTTGACGAGATACACTTCCCTTTGGACACCATAAATAGCCTTGAATCTTCTCTTTTGGAACTTTCACAACACTTAGCATTTTTTATCTCCTTTGTAGAAAATAAAAACACCTTACATCATCATCTTCATTTCTTACTATTTCATAACAATGGATTTCCTTTCTAACGCTCCCAACAACCCCAAACCTAAGAATGTGACTGACGTACAACGTCAACCAGAAATCTTCCCCACCAACTCTTCTCCTGCTTCGACTGAGGGGCCACGTTTCTTTTCTGAACCCATGACTAGAGAATGGCGTGAGGCATATGATTCCCAGCTCCTCATCCCTGTTAGATATCATGAGACTCTATTTGCCATGTCTGGCCCTCTATCTGCATGCGTCGAGGATCCCATGAAGAATTGTGCTTTCTTTCCCACTCACCCTAGGCTCAAACCCATAGGCTGTGCGAAGAAGCCCAAGAATGATCCTGAGGATGCGACTCCAGCTAACCAGCAACATGCTCAGACAAAAGAGGACATTAACCTTCAATTCCTGAACAAAGGGAACCGGATCTTTCGATCGTGCCCTAGTCTCTCTTCTGAGTATTCAGACTGGCTGAATAAGATGGAGAAGGCGCAAACCCCAGTTTGGAAGGAAATGGGGATTTATGATTTGGTGATGTTGTCGAAGACAGGGTTGTCTTATTGCCCTCTTATGTTGGTGTGTTCGTTATATTTCTAGGACAACACCCACTACACATTTCACCTTCCTTGTGGAATGGTGACTCCAACTCTCTTCGACATAGCAACAATCACCGGCCTTCGACCAACTGGTGACTACTTCGATCCAGAGGACTTATCTGAAGATACCATTGGGTTTTCAGCTACAAAGCCCACATACACCACAGTCATCAACCATTTTCATGATAAATCCTGTAGTACTATGTCGGAGGTCGAACATATAGCTTTCTTAGCTATGTGGCTATCTCGATTCGTCTTCTCCACCAAGTCACTTCAAGTGACTAAGATGATGCTCACGCTCGCAACGTAGCTTCATCACGGCTATCCTCTTTGCTTGATTATGGTCAATCTGTATGAGTCCATCAGCAATGGTGTGACTCAACTCAAAGTCATAGGAGATAGGGCAAGCTTGCTCCTTTCTGTCCCTTTTTGGCTTCTTCAACTTTGGCTCAACGCCACCTTCAAATCTTTTCTCCCCCAAAAGAATACGATAAACGAAGAAGCCCTAGAGATTTTGAACAGAAGGGTCGAAGGCACCAGGCTAGCTTTGCTGACTCCGACTGACGAAGGTCAGCAATTTCAAAAGGCCTTTACCAGCTTTGTGATGATGTTTGTAGAGTGCAAAAAAAATTTTTCGACCATGGCTCCCTTCGCCAGTCGAAAAGTTGACCCATAATGGTTTACCAGGCCATTTCCTTCAGATGATGAGGAAGACTTGGAGGACAAATATGTGGCCATTTGGGAATCGTTTCTTCGACCAAGAATAATGCCACTGAGATTCAAGAGTTTGAAGAATCAATTAAGTTTGATTGCTTATCAACCGAATCTTGTCTCTCGACAATTCGGTATTGTCCAGTCACTCCTATCTCCTATTTACTCTCGAGAAAAACTGCTATTATTTTATAACGCAGATTACTCAGAGGATGCTGCTACCAAGCACATTGGTAGGTACGTTGGTCGGACCGTACTGACTCTGTTCGACTTCACTCTCAATTTCATGTGTTTGCCCAATTTTGAGGGGTGGTGCAGGCAGTATTATAATGAGGAATTCTTCGACGAGAAGGATTTCACCCACCACCTTTACGAGGCGTTCAAACTGGTCCTTGACAAGATTAAGAAAGGTAATATTTTCTTTCTTTTTGTTTCCTTGTCTTAGATTCAATCATTCGATGTCACCTTATATTTGTTTCTTGTATAGTTGTCAAGAGGACCACCACAAAAAGGGCTGCTGAAAGCACAAAAGGGGGAGACCCTTCTGTTAACCCTTCGCCAAAGGTATTTACTTTCTGTTGTACCTTTTTCCTTTTCTATTTTCTGATACAGATGCTGATATCTTTGACTCTTATCTTTTTGGATGTTCAGAAAACCACTCCCAAGAAAAGGAAGGTTTAGGAAATCGAAATCTCTAGTGATGAAGAAGAGGAGTCTCCTCCTGTTCCTATGAAGAGACAAAAATTGAAGCAAGCAGTTCCCGCACCTGAGCCTCGTCCCAAAACGAAAATTAAAATTACAGCTACCAAATCAAGGCCTCCTCCTGTAGTCATCAGAGAACCTACTGAGCTAGAGGTAGCCGCTAGGCTAAACAACCCTAGTGATAGCAACAATTCCAGCCCTAGTGTCGAAGTTCCTCTTCAGGTATTTACTTCGACATACATCTGCTTACTTCCTAAACTAACCCCTTTTTCAATAAGAATTTCGAGAATAACATTTCTTAATTTTCAGGATACTGCCGGTACTTCGAAACAAGCTCCCACTCATGTCGAGGGATCTGTCACTCTGCTGAATAGTGAGGGAGATCCGACTTATAGGCCTTCTTCGACAAAAGGATCCTTTGTTAGCTCCGCTGATGAGGTGAACCAAACTTCTGGGCCTTAATATGAGACCATAGAGGAAGCAAACGAAGAAGGCCCTATAGGAGAACAGGAAGAAACTAGGGCTCCTCTGGGTGATGCACTGGAAGGTGAAGAGGAGGAGGCCACTGAGGTCGTAGCTATAACAGAAAGGGAGAATATGCTGGAGGGGGGAAAACAAGATGAAAGAATTCTAGATGTTGATGGCATAGAAGGCTCTACTGAAGGGGCCCAAAATCTGAAGAACACTGAAATTTACCATATTCCAACACAGGTGGTTAATGTGGCTACTTCCACTAATGAGGGTGCCCCTTCGACAGGGTCTCGAACCAAAGAAGCTTTGGCCTTGATGAAACAGCAAAATCCTCTGGGCTACTTGACTGCCATTCTCGAAGGGCGAGAAAGTTCTTCTGACCATAGTGTCTCGACTGCTTCCAGAAAGTCCACCTCAACATCTCCTCTTGATGAGGCACTTCAGAAGGTTAAAGCACAAGTTTTCAAAAGAGACTTAATGCTAACCTTGGAGGGAGAACCTATTGTTCCTTCCTTCTTGAAGACCACCTTGAGGGTTGTTGATCTCCTCATTGCTTCTCCAGACGTAGCCAGCGTCATTCTGGATTTAACTTCCATTATTGACCAAGTGACAGCGGACTACAATCGTCGAAGGACTCTTGTTCGCGAGATCGAAGAGGCCAACGACCATGTAGCTTCTGCTTGGCATGCTGCTACTGAATCAGCTTCCAAAGTAAAAGAATTGTCGAAGGCTCAAGAAGCTAGGCAGAAAGAAGCTGAGGAGATCGATCGAGACACGGCTAAAATGAAGGCGCATATCAGAGAATTGGAGGCTAAAATTTCCTCCAATGATAAAAGGAAGGAATAACTACTTGCCACTAATACTGAGTCTGAAAGCCAGGAGGAACTTGCTGAAGGGTTGAAGCATGTTGATCGTGCCCAAACGCTTGATGCTAAACTTGAAACCCTTCATCAGTCGAAGGCTCTTTGCGAATGGCGTCTGGAATTGCAGAGGATTAAATACCTCCAGATCAAGGCCAATCTCCCATTTTGAATTCTGTCTATATATTTGCATAATCACTTATTGTAATGACTCGGCCATTTTGGCAATTTTTAATTAAATTTAAATTTCCATTTTGGCTTTTAGCTTATTTCGACCGTGACTATACTTTGTCTATTTTAACCTCTTGAAGCATAGGTCTATACTTTTTCAAGTATTTACCGTTTACTCTTAGAAGCATTTGATCTTCACTTAACTCCTCAATTTCATAGGCTCCTCCAGAGAAAGTTTCGATAATTTTGAAAGGTCCTTCCCACTTAGGGCACCATATTCCCATAGTTCTATCTCTTTGATCCATTGGAAGAATTACCTTCCATATTAAATTCTCAGGCAAAAATGCCTTAGGCTTTACTTTTCGATTATAGGATTTCTCGACCCGTTTCTTTTATAATCTTAAGAGGTCTAAGGCTTTCAACCTTTCCTCATCCAAATCCACCAATTCGTCTAACATCATATTCCAATAAACTTCAGAAGGAATATCTTGATGTCTTTGAACCCTCGTTGACTGTAAACAAATTTCTACTGGAAATACTGCATCATGAACATAAGTTAGACGAAATGGTGTTGTTCATGTAGCCACTTTAGGCGAGGTTCGACAAGCCCATAGAACTTGATCCAACGTCTTGTGCCAATTTCTTGGTTTCTTTCCCATGTGTTTATTTATTAAACTGATTACTACCTTGTTTGCTGCTTCGACTTGGCCGTTAGCTTGTGCATAATAAGGTGTAGATGTTAACAGTTTGAATCCCATTTCTGTAGCAAATTCTTGCATTTTTCGACCAGTAAAGACTGATCCTTGATCTGTCGTTATTGTCTCAGGGGTTCCAAATCTATATATAATGTAATTTTGAATAAATTCAATGACATTTTCTTGGTCTACATTTACCAAAGGAATTGCTTCGATCCATTTAGTAAAATATTCAAAGCCCACCAATATGTATTTCTGGCTTTTAGAGGATATTGGTCGAATCTCTCCAATAAGATCTAAAGCCCAACCTCTAAAAGGCCAAGGTTTCACAATTGAATGAAGTTCGCTTGCCGGTACATGCTGGATGCCTGTGTGCACTTGACATTCTTGACATCCTTTTGCAAACTCAATACAATCTTTTAACATAGTTGGCCAATACAGTCCTTGTCGAAACAACAGCCATTTCATCTTATGGCCTACTTGATGTGCTCCACATGCCCCGGAGTGTGTAGTCTAAAGAGCTATGTATGCTTATGTTTCGCTTAGGCATTTATGCAGCACACCTTCAGGTGTTTTCTTGAACAATTCATTTCCCATTAGTATATAGCTTAGTTCCCTATACTTTATCTTTCGCTCCGTCGAAGCCACTGGATTTTGTAAATAATCCACTATAGGCTTTCTCAAATTTTGTTCTGTTAGATTGTCTATGAACAAAATCTCAAAGTTTTTGTGATCAGTGTATCCCAACGTTGTTGTTTCCAAATCTATTGGAGACAACTTAGTGGATGTTACTCTTCCTCTAACTTCGATTTCTTGTTGTAGTTTTTCTTTCAAAATTTTATACCCGAAAGCGATCTGTGCTAAATCATTAGCCACTTGATTTTCCAATCTGGGTATATGTCGAATGTTAACCACTTCTAAGTTCTTCAAAAAACGCTTGGTTATTAAGAAATACATGATAAGATTTTCTCTTATGCATTTGTATTCTTTCGTAACTTGTTTTAGGACTAACTCTGAGTCTCCCATTATTTAGACTCGATTTGCCCCCAATTCCAACAAGATTTCAAGGCCTACGATTAAAGCTTCATATTCAGCCTCATTATTTGAACAATCTCCTTCGATCTTGTACTTAAATGTTGTTGGAATTTTGTTTGGAGAAATAATGAGAACCCCTACTCCAGTTCCGTCTTTATGACTAGAACAGTCGAAGTATAACTTCCAAGGTTCAATCTCCAAATAGTTTATTGATTTTTCTGTTATTGAGTGGTCAACTATAAAGTCTGCTACCACTTGACCTTTCACAACCTTAAGAGGCATAAAGGTCAATGAATACTCAGTTAATGCAAGTGCCCATTTGCCAATTCTGCTGTGCAAAATAGGTTTCGACAACATATATTTGAAAACATCAAAATGAGATGAAACGTAAACATTAACTAGTTTAATATATTGCTTGAGTTTTGTACATGAAAAGTAAAGACATAAACATAGTTTTTCAACTTCGTTATATCTAGTTTCCGCATCATTTAAAACTCTACTGAGGTAGTAAATGGGTCTTTCGACACCATTCTCATCCTCTTGAGCTAACATGCTCCCTAAGGTTTTATCAGATGCATCTATGTACAATCTCATACTTATATCTCTACAAGGAGGTACCAGAATCGGTGGCTTGATGAGGTACTCTTTGATTTTGTCGAAGGCCTCTTGCTGCTCTTGCCCCCATTCAAATCCTCCTTTGCTGATTCGAAGTAGTGGTGAGAAGGCTTGCGTTTTCCCACTAAGATTGGATATAAATCTCCTTAGGAAATTTATCTTCCCAAGTAGAGACTGCAATTCCTTCTTGTTGGTTGGCGCTTTGGCTTCCAAAATAGCTTTGGTGTTGTTCTGGTTTATTTCGATTCCCTTTTTATGGACCACAAATCCTAAGAAGTCCCCTGCTTTAACACCAAAAGTGCACTTCAGAGGATTCATTTTTAGACCATAGCGCCTCATCCTCTCAAAGGATTGTCGAAGATGGTCCATGTGAGCCTGCCCTGCAACAGATTTGACAACAATATCATCAATGTAAATCTGCATAAAAGTCTCAATGAAATCATGGAAGATAGAATTCATTGCTCTTTGATATGTTGCCCCTGCATTTTTTAGGCCAAAAGGCATCACTGCCCATTCGTAAGTGCCTAAGGCCCCAGGGAAACGGAAAGTTGTTTTCCACACATCTTCTTCAGCAATAAAAATCTGATTATATCCAGAGTATCCATCAAGAATACTCATGTACTCAAAACCAGCAGCAGAATGGACAAGCATTTCCGCCACAGGCATTGGATATTCATCTTTGGGTGTTGCAGCATTCAGATCTCTGAAGTCAATGCACACCCTTAAAGTACCATTTTTCTTTATAACATGTACAATATTTGCAATCCATTCGACATACCTGGTCGTTCGGATGAACTTGCATTTCAGCAGTCTTTTGACTTCCATTTTGATTTTCGACAGAATCTCCGGGGCAAAGCACCTTGGAGTTTGCTTGACAGGCTTCTTTCCAGGTTTTGTTGGTAATTGAAGTTCCACCAAGCTTCTGTCGAGACCAGGAATTTCGTCATAATCCCACGCAAAGCAATCCTTGAACTCTTTTAACAATTGGATCATTTCGACCCTGATTTTTGGATCTATCTTTACGCTGATAAACGTTGGCTTTTTTATCGGACCTTCGCCTATATTTACTTCTTCTAAGGGGTCATGTGCTAGCATTCTAACACCATCTGCCAACGGATTGTTTTCGAAACCCAGAGGTTCATCATCATAAATGGCGTCCAACCTCTGATTTCGCACTTCTTTCTCTTCCAAGTCAGAAGGCTCTGGGTCGAAATCTTTCCCACGGCCTTCTTGGGAAGATACCTGTTCATTAGCTTCATGAGCCATGTACTTGACTTCAGCCTCTAAGGCCATTATCATTCTATTTTCGGCTACATATGTCAAAATCTTTTGTAGAGCTTGTGACTCAGTCATCATCACCAAACTCACTTCCCCAGCCTGTTGGCCGTATATCATCAACTCCTCCATAGTCGATGTTTGACAAGTCCTCTCTATCCCACTGAAACCCATAGTCAGAGTGTAGGTACAGAGAGCAGAAAGCATTGGGTGCTGGAGTCAGATCGATTTCAGGAGGACTGCATGGCCCTATATGAGCCAAATTCCTGTCGAAGCTATTCTTCCCGATGTTGTTCACTTCGCTCGGGTAATAACTTTGATCTGCCTCGAAGTTTTCCATGATGCCATCGGGATGCCAAACCGTAACCCTTTGATGCATCGAAGATGGCACTGCACCAATGCCATGTATGCACTCTTAACCCAAGAGCAGATTATAATTTGGTTTCGCTGAAATCACCATAAACATGTGGGTCAAAGAATGGAGCCCACCTTGAGGTCGAGTTGTATAACTCCCATAGTGGTTCCAATACCCCCTTCATAGTTTGAAAGGACCATGTTGTGGGGCTTGATATCAGCATCCCCTTTTCCAAGTTTTCCCAGCATATATTGTGGAACTATGTTTATGGTTGCCCCACAATCCACCAAGATCTTATTTATAGTCACTTCCCTTATCTTTGCTCTGATAAATAGGGGCTTGAGGTGATTCTTCATCGCCTCAGTTGGTGGCTCGAAGAAAGCGTTCTGCTCCTCCACGCAGCCATTATTCAATACATAGTAACACATTGGCCTATGTCTGGCCATTTCCTGTTCGAGCATCAATTCAGTTTCTTCAACTTCAACCTGACGGTTGTATTCCATAGGCAGCATCGATATGATGTTTACCATGATGTCCAAAGTATCATCAGAGTCGAAGTCTCCTTCGTCATTCGACCCACATTGTTCTGGCCACACCAGAGGTTTCCTCTCCAGAGGTTTTCTTTGCTTTCCTTTTCTTTGCACGTTGGTGCTAGATTCTGGGTGAGGCTCTGCTACAGCCTCTTTTTCGGCCTTTTGCCGTCTTTGGAATCTTCGCCATTGTGAACGAGACATGGGATTCTTCCCTTTGTAATTGCTCGATATGTGCGCCATTTTATTTGATGTAGTGGCATGGTACTCTTTCCTATAATCCAAAGAAGAACCCCTTGGCACGTCGAACGTTCGCCACTTTTCTTCATTGAGCCTTTTTCTGCACATAGTGTTAAGCCAAGTACCTACATGTACATTAGTTGGAGGCCTATAAGTTAGTGGCCTCCTTACCTGGTTCATGGGTCCTCTTTGATGTCCCCTCCTGGGATCGTATCTTTCTTCTGGATCCATTTTTGGTTGAGCATTGCTGCCCCACTTTGCCTTTACTGCTCTCATACCTTGTATGTGTTCTGCAGCTTTCTTGTCGAAGATAAAACTGCATCTGGGACACAACATTACTTCAGACTTTTTCTTCTAGCATTGATGTAAAAACTCTGCCAGATCTTCATTTTCTTTAGGAAATGCGGTTTTGTTCACTTCCTCTTGTCGATTGGACTCTTCTGAAGCCTTGGCTTCAGATACTTCGACCATGTTTACCTGCATGTTGCTTTTGGCAACGAGGTTCAGTTTCTGCATCTTGGCCTCCAAGTTATCTGTCGAATTTTTAAAGGCAGCCAAGTAAGAACCTGTAGTGGTTCTCTTGTTGGAGCTTTCAGCAACTCATTTGTATGTGTTTGGGCCTTCAGTAACCCTTTTGCTTGAGCCTTCAGCAGCTCCTTTGTTCAGTTTCAGGCCTTTAGTGGCCTTCCTTACCCCTTCAATAGTTTTCCTGGATATGTTTCCAGTAAAACTGCCAAACACGGGTTGGTTAACAAAGTCTTCAGAAACTTCAACCATATGGATGCCCACTGGTTCAGCATAATGTGCATCCCCTTGTTGCGGGTTCGCATCAATCTTCATTGTTGGCTTATCAACAAACTTAAGCGTTCCTTCTTTGAGTGCTCCTTGAACAAGATCCCTGAAAAGAAAACATTGTGAGGTTGCATGGCCCAGAAAATTGTGATATTTACAAAAACCTCTCTTCTTCCTTTGTTCTAAAGGAGGAATTTTTGCCCCTGGGGGCACTATAATTTGGCCATCTTTGACTAATAAATCAAATATTTCATCACATTTAGTGATGTCAAAACTATATGTTTTTTTAGGGAATTTATCACTGTTCCTTTCAGACTCTACGAGATTTTTTCCATTTTAGGGTACTAGCAATTTACAAGAGTATGTCGGCCCTTGTTTTAATTCCGCTAAATCTATCTCGCCTTCTTCGACATCTATAGGGTCACTAGATATCTCTGGATCGTCATCATCCATTTCGACATAGGCTACTCTTTCTCTTCGATGATTTTTGGTCTCCTTAGCCTTTTCGGCTTTAAGGCGTTCTACTTGTCGAACTCTATCGGCCAATTGGGCCATGTCTCTCAAGTATTGGGTATCTAACCTTTTCCTAATGGAATAATCCAGGCCCCCTGCTTCCATTTCGACCAATTCATGTTCAGGCACTTGGGTAAAACATCTGGCTTTAAGCAGTCGAAACCTATTTAGATACTCATCTATTGGCTCAGTGAATCTCCTCTTCACACTAGCCAGTTCTTTTACGCTTATTTTAGTCTGTCCCATGTAAAATTGCTCATGGAACAACCTTTCCAATTGATTCCAATTATGGATCGAATTGGCTGGGAGGGTAGTGAACCAAGTAAAAGCGTTTTTTTATGAGAGAACTTGGGAAGTATTTAATCCTAAGGTTTTCGTTGTTCACTATTTCCCCGGCTTCTATCAAATATTTGGCCACATGTTCGACAGTAGTTTATGTCGTATCCCCTAAAAATTTGGTAAACTTGGGGACTTTTCCCCTAGGGGGTAATTCTGTTTGCAAGATATATTCTGACAATGGGGATGTGAAGTTTGGTCTGTGAAAACCAACGTTCATCCCATTCTGTATCATAATCCTTTCGATCATGGCAGTCTGATTATTATCTGTTCCATAATTTTGGTGTCGAACTTGTTATATCAATTCATCAGCATCTTGGTTCCTATTCACCATAATAACCCCCTTGATCGATTTCTCTAGGGATTGGTGGGGGATTTCGAGGTATTTCGACCCTAGGTTGTTCTATTCCTACTCTAGAGATCTGTGGATTTTGATTAACGGTTAAATATTCTTCCACAATTACCCCTTAGTTTACTCTTATTGGTATTCTCTAGGGTTGTCGAATAGTTTGGGGTACCCCAAAGAATTCAGCCATGCGCGTCATTTGCGCTGCCATTTGTTGATTTGACTGGGTAGTATTTTGAATTAGGGGGTTCAGTATTGTACTTAAAGTTTGTGCCAACATTTGCACCAGATCATGGTTGCTTTCGTCCATCTGTTGCCTCAAAATTGTTGTAGAAGCATTTGTGAGGCTTGGTATTGCATGTGATGGTCCTTCTAAAATCTGGTTTCTACCCAAATTTTCCATACTGGCTCCAGGTCCCTGAAATGGTGATGATGCACTCACCAAAGGTTCTGAAAAAGTAGACGCAACGTTCATAAGGCTAGCCATTTCAGTGGTTGGCATGCCATATGGTTGTTCTCGACCCATCCAGGTTGTCGAGAAGCCTGGGGGAATGTATGGTCGAGATCCTGGATTTGCCCTTGGTGGGGCAATTCCTAAAGGACCTCTAGGACCCACATACGAAAGTAAGGGTCCTGTTTGATTTGTGGTCAACGTTGGTACTGAACCAACAGCAGTTGAGATATTTTCTCCAACGATAGTCATAACCGATGTTCCAGTAGTATTTGGTGGAGGTATTTCTCCATGATTCGGCTCATTAGCCATTCTACTTTCGCTATTTCTCTTCCTAAAAGTACACTCGTTGGTTATTCTACCACTTCTTAATAACATGCAACGCTATATACTTATAAAAGGAAAGCAATAACATGAACAAATAGATGATAAAAACTAGCAACGTCCCATTGGGCGTGCCAATTTGTTTACCGTGGTTTTTTGGTAAACAACCGCTGATCCTCCAAAAAGGAAAGTCCTTTTGGTTACTCGCAGGATCGATCAGATTGATCCCAGAACATATGCTAATTTTTATGTTGGTTTGATGTGAAAATTGATATCTAGGAAGAACGCACGTTCGACCAAGGATATTGTGTTAATGGTTTTGGAAAGTAAGAAAGCAACTAGAAATGCAGGTAAAGATGTAGAAATGTAACTTTTCAAAAGAAGATTAAAAGCAATGTAAAAATACTTTATAGATAAAAAATGGTGTTTCCAACGTACATTCTCAATTATTCTTTCACACACAGCGGGTACTTGAATAATATTGAGTAACTAGCACAATAGGTTGAACACACGGAAACTCTACACAAACTTCCTAGTTTTATACTAAAATCAAGTAACTATTGAGGGTGGCTTGTCTTCTAGGATAAAGACAAGTGTCTTATGCATGTCCCTCGACCCCTATCTTCCTGCCACATCGCTTTCCCTTAACTGCTGGCGAACTGCATTTCCCTCCAATCTTCAAATTCAAATATCCTTCGCCTTTGGTGCTGACACGAAGGTTTGTTCCTCTAGTCGAAGGCCACAGGACTTTTCCCGTCGAAGGCCTGATGGTGAGGTTTGGTCAAAGAACAATTTGTAACTTAGTTATTTCCACTAAGTTTTTTCCAACTTGGCTTTATCTGCTCTATTTTGGTCCATGGGGCCAATATATAGTAGGTGTCGAATTCAAGAGCCAGCACAGTCCTACCCATCGAGGTCCAAATACCTTCTCTCAGGATTATGAAAGATGCGGGTTTGAACGAAGACGACTGGATACAGACTCGACTTGATCAGCTAAATCTAATCGATGAGAAGAGACTTACCGCTATTTGTCATGGTCAGACGTATCAAAAGCGAATGATCAACGCTTTTAACAAGAAAGTCAAACGTCAAGAATATCAAGTCGGAGATCTGGTAATCAAGCACATCATATTGCCGCAGAGTGATCCTAGGGGGAAATGGACTCCCACCTACGAAGGGCCATTTGTGATTAAAAACATTTTCTCTGGTGAAGCCATGATTCTAACCACCATGGACGGTGACGACCTTCCTCACCCTGTTAATGCAGACATAGTGAAAAGATACTACGATTGATTAAAATACCCACTAGGTTGACTAGCCTAGGAAAAAATAAGGGCTTCCTGGTGAACCAAAAGTGTTCGGGCAAAAATAAGGGATGAAAATGAAAAAATCTGTGCACCCGGCAAGTCGAAAACCTAAAGAGGCGGCTTGGGCAAAAAAGGGTATCCTGGTGGACTGAAACCCCGAAAGGCAGTCCAGGAAAAAGTTATGGATGTAAAGCGTATCACTATGTCCCATTGGATCACCTTGCGATCAGACCTCATTATCGATTATCAAGCTCGAACAACACCAATCAATCTAATCAACTTCGGACAAGTAGCAAAGTGATGAGATGCTCGAAGACATAGGGGCAATAGCAGAGTTAGAACTCAATGGGATTGTTGCACATAGCTATTTTCTTTTACACAAAATTGTATAGCTTCTATTTTACACCGGCGTTCTCTTACTAGAGCGTCAGTCTCCTTGTACAAAAATGCCTATTATAGGACAACTTCAAAAAAAAATCAATACGAAATCATTTTCACAAGAAACTATGAGTTTTTCCTTTTCTGTTTTGTTTTGCAAGAACGTCCAATGATTTATTCTTGACATATGCATTTGAATATGATTTCTGCTCATAAATGTTTACATAAGAAATGAAAAGACAATTGCTCGTAACTTAAGAAACAAGGACAAAAACAAGAAATATCAAACCCACTCTGCCCGGCAGGTACCAGGACAGAGACAGCTTTGGAGCACAGTCATCAGTACATACACTCCCCACAGAGTAAAAGTATTCAAAGCATTGATGTCGACTTTCCCAAAATAGAAAGTAATCTCCCCAGCCAGGGTCTTTCAGAAACCTGACAGCTATATCCCCCAGCCGAATTTCATAATCACGAGCGGGTCATTAATTTTTATCTCCCAGGAAGAGTTTGTTTCTCAGAATGCAGAAGCTCAACCTCTAACAGAGCCTATTACTTCAGCTACAAAAATTCACCTTCCTAGCTATTCCCCGCAGATTTATTCTCAAACAGAGTCTCTGACAGAATATTCACAAACAACAAAGAGTAAATCTCCAGCATAGTCATTTTCGTTCACCATTCCCAGCAGAAATAAAAAGACTGCAATCCTCTACAACAGTCAGGAACGCTATACTCTCCAGTAGTAGTCATGGATTTATTTTCCCAGACTCAGACATGTCCCAATAGCATTTCATGTTCATACATCATGGCATGCGCATGCATATCACATACAGCATAATCTCATTTATTTTGAGAACATCATCTCACAATGCATTGCATGCATCGCATATAATTAACCCTGATATCTTTTTAGGAAAAACAATTACACAAACAAATCCAGCAGTTATACATGTCATATCTACAGACAGCCGGTAGAAAATCAGTTCCTGAAGATCAAGCGGGTCAACTAATCTATGTAACCAAAAACGAATAAACCCTATGACCCAGGTTCCTTCTCATAAGCCCTACTATCCAGGCTTTCATCCCGAAGAAACCCTACGACCCAGGTTCCTTCTCATAGCCCTATTATCCAGCTTTCATCCCGAATAAACCCTACGACCCAGGTTCCTTCTCATAAGCCCTACTATCCAGGCTTTCATCCCGAAAAAAACGCTACAACCCCCAGGTTCCTTCTCACAGCCCTACTATCCAAGCTTTCATCCCGAAGTAACCCTACGACCCAGGTTCCTTCTCATAATCCCTACTATCGAGGCTTTCATCCCGAAGTAACCCCACTATCCAGGTTCCTTCTCACAGCCCTACTATCCAGGCTTTCATCCTGAAGTAACCCTACTATTCAGGTTCCTTCTCATAGCCCTACTATCCAGGATTTCATCCCGAAGTAACCCTACTATCCAGGTTCCTTCTCATAGCCCTACTATCCAGGCTTTCATCACGAAGTAACCCTACTATCCAGGTTCATTCTCATAGCCCTACTATCCAGGCTTTCATCCCGAAGTAACCCTACTATACAGGTTCCTTCTCATAGCCCTACTATTCTAGCTTTCATCTCGAAGAAACCCTACGATCTAGGTTCCTTCTCATAAGCCCTACTATTAAGGCTTTCATCCCGAAGTAACCCTACTATCCAGGTTCCTTCTCATAACCCTACTATCCAGGCTTTCATCCCGAAGTAACCCTACTATCCAGGTTCCTTCTCATAGCCTTATTATCTAGGCTTTCATCCCGAAGTAACCCTACTATCCAAGTTACTTCTAATAAGCCCTACTATCCAGGATTTCATCCCAAAGTAACCCTACTATCCAGGTTCCTTCTCTCTTATCTCCAAACAACAGTTTAAAACACTGTAAGACCTGGACCCAACCAGTTACGGTCGATTTCACATTTCCCCAGTAAGTCATTATGCAGCCTGGACCCTGACCAGATATACAGTTCAATTCCACCTCCTCAATCAGGAGTTATCTCCCCAGTAGAGTAATGGACAACCGAAGCTCCAATACTCTATTTTCTAACGCGTAAATTAACATTCCCCGACGAAGTCCTCTTCAGTGGCAGGTACAGGAATTCTTGCAAAGGAATCTCTTATGCAACCGATAGCCTTTTGGATGGCATCTTTAAGCCCATCTCCAATGATTCTCTATCGACTTCCAAATGGCATCTGTAAGCCCATTCCTGATATCACCAATCAGTATTACTTCATGCGAGTGCAAATTTCTGGGCACTCTAGTGTTCAATGATCTTCCACCTTCAGATCACGAAAGGAAGACCGGCCAATCTACATCCTCAGGTTTAAGAAGATTGAATAGGGGCAGCTGTTGTACCCTAAAATTTTCCCTCCCATTTTACTCAACATATGTTCATTGAGATCGTCAGCTTGCTCAAGGATGCCCAAGAGTTGACCAGACAAACTATCTCCTAAAGCAATGAACCTCCAACTAGGGTTTCCATTTTTATCAAGATGGGTGAGCTCCAAAGGCCTCATATTATCTCCATAGTCCTAATATGTTCTCAAGACCCTCCATGTCAAGGTTCAAGCCTTGCACAAGAAGTTTGCTCAGCCAACTACTCGGATGCCTTAAAATCAATTGTATTAGGTCAAAAGTCAATTGTGGCCCACATACAGTCAAACTTAAAGATTGTTGGTCAACATCAACATTTTGAAGTGATATCCATCATTTGATCAAGGGTTGACCATGATTCCCCAAGGAATGCTCCTAATTCATCAAAACTCAAAAGTTGTTAAATTAGGGATTCTTAGGAAAAGTCAACCAAATTTTGACCATGCATAACTTCCTCATATTTTATCAAAAATTTCTCATCCAAGGCTCATTTTAATAGAATCCAATTCCCTACAACTCATCTTAAGCCCTCAAGTTCAAGAAATTCACTCATCAAAAGATATGGATTCAAACATTATAGGTCATTCCAAAAAGTCAACAAAAACACCTTGTGGGTCAAAGCTCCTTACATGAACATGGAAGATCCAATTGAGATGAAACCAAATAGGTTTCTTAGGGGACATCCTAAGATTTATAAAAAGTATAAGAACACCCTTTTAAAGTCAAAATTGAGAGATAGATATGCATTGTCAAAGTTGGCCATTTTTGGAAATTTGCATAAAGTCAACAATGCCCAAAATTGCATTTTTTTCCACATGGGCCCATCTTTTCAAGATTGAATCTCAGTCCTAGCATAGTCCATGACCTATGGGACCCTCCATGATTTACTTATTTTCTTATTTAATTTATTTTTATTTTTATTCATTTAAAAATCAAATAAAATCAAATTAATCCAAATAAATCATTTAATTTGTTTTAGGAAAGATTTTTGTATTGAATAGAGATCTTATATGCTGTCAATAGCCAAGAGAAACGTGAAAGATTGAAAAGAGAAGAAATCTCTATGTTTGGAAAGATTGGATGCAAGAATTGAAATCCATTATTCTTTGGATTCTTGCCAAAATTATTGACCTGGTTGGATTCAATACATATACTGAAGTTTGTTGAAACCTAAGTGAGAGATTGGTCACGCGCAACCTGCCTCAAAAGCAAGAAAGAAAACTCAATTTTTTGATCAAAAAGTAGAGACTGGATCTTCCTCCACAGGCCAGTTCCGAGCATTCTAAGGATCAAACCACATTCCTGGAAACCTCCTGAAGCTAATAGCATCACTTGCACGCATCAACACCTTCAGAATGCACCATAATGGTATCACGGTTTATCCTCCATTCTTGAATTTGATTTTGGATATTTACGCGTTATAAATGATTTCAAAACATCCATTCATGTTTATATTGTCATTTAGAAGTTGTCTGTATAATTAATTTTGAGTTTGGATGTGTATAGAGGCGTATGCCATTGCTAGGGTTTGAAGTCATATTTTAGGGATTTGTGATACAGGCAAAATTGGAGCAAAAGAAGGACGATATCACGCTCGTGAGATCAAAATAAGTTGATCTATATGCTTAAAATGGATTTATCATGCTTGATATTAATTTTTGAGATTTGCAGGGATGTAGTTACAGCCATGAAACCGTAGGTAAAGGTTTCTGCCTCAAACGACAGTACCAGGGAAGAAGAAGAACACGTGGCAATGTCCTGTTGGACCATTTGAAAATTCGTGCATTTCTTAGGCCAAGCGCTTTGTTTGTATTATATTTATTTCATTTGATTATGTATATGACTAACGAGCTAGCACTGATGGCAAGGGGAGAAGGCATGTGAAAGGGAGGATCTGGGTTCTATCCCAGGTCCAGACCTTTTGCATTTTCTGAAACAATTCCAAATCCAGTACACATCATGTTCTGAAGATCACCACACACTCTCTGATCCCACCCCTTAGATCAATCTCCATCATAGATCCAACGTGCAATGTATGCTGGTCCATCGTGAACCTTCAGAAGTTGGTCCCACTGGACTAGTCGCCAGACTCTGGGCCAGCTTTGGGCCTAACTAGAAATTTGGCAGCACACCCCCTTATTCCTTCCAGCAACAGGCCCAAGTTTCAATTCTCTTTTAATTTCTTATTTCTTTATTTGTTTTAATTATTTTACAAAATCATTTGTTTTAATTATTTTACAATTAAAATATTTTTTAATTAAGTCATAAAATCAGAAAATCACAAAAATATTAGATTTAGTTAATTATTTTCATAAAATATTTATTTTCATTTAATTAATTAGTTTAATTAGGTTAACTTAAACTTTTCTTTTGTAATTAAAATTTAATAGAAATTAGGACTAACTCGCAAATTTCAAAATTTATGTTATTTTCTCAATAAAAAAATACAAAAAAAAACATTTTTTTAATTAATTAGATTTTTAGTACTTTTTGACTTATTCCTATCTTAATTCTTCGCGCATTTATTTCTTTCCGTACCATTATTTTTCAATTAATGTAATTGTTGATGGTTTGTAATAGTTTCAAATTAGGGTTTTATTTACTGCTTATTCCCCGGTTTTTTGACTATGTAATCCCCTCCCCAAAGCCTTGTAATACTTAGGATTTTAATTTCTCGCTTTTAATTTCCGCAACTATTTAACTGTTAGATGTATGGACAATAGGTTTGCATATAAAAGATAAATGATTAATACAGTAGAAAACCCTAATTGTGCAAAGATAATTAACTGAAAGAAACACACTTGCACATGTTCACTCCTAGGGTTTTCCCCACTTGGTTGCCTCGGAAATAATGGTCGTGTCCCTCGAACGTAGGGATACCTTAGTAATGACCCGCGATTCAAAATCGTCATAAAGATCATAGTCCCTACTTGTCCCTCGAGTTTCCTACGAATTGATCTTATGATGATAGTCCCTTAGAAATGCTAAGGTATCCTTACTTGATGCCTTCAGAGACCATTTCATCCCTTCGGACGTCCCTTTAAAATTCCAACAACGGAGCTACCTACTTATTAATAGTAGGATAGCACTGTCTAAAGGAAACAAAAATGAACAGACTTTTTTCGAGTAGGTAGAAAAATCTTAAGTACTTGCTCAAGACAAAAACTTTTCACACAAACACTTTTCAAAAACAGTTTTCAAAAGAACTTTGTCACACTCTTAAGGACCGATACAAGGGTTATCTCAAAGTAAACAAAACTTTTCAAAGCAAGCACACACAAGAAATTTAAAAATGAGCAAGTACCTAAGAGCCCGTGATAAACCACGAATAGAAAGGGTGCTAACACCTTCCCTTTCTATAATCTACCCCCCCCCCCCCCCCCCGTACTCAAAAATATCTCGAAAAAAGCTTTTTTCTGTTCTTTTTCCTTTTCCTTTGTTGGATGAAATAAAAGTCGGTGGCGACTCTTGCTTACCGCGACATTTGCGAATACAAAATGCAAACCAGTATAACAGTCGGTTCTTCCACCGTATCACAGTAAGGCTCACAAACCCACTTATACAAGGAAATGGTTGTTGTCCTACAACCAAAGTATTACAAGACAGGAGATATGATCGTGTGCATTTTTACATTGAAATTGTTGAGACGGAAGTGGCCAAGATTCCTTTCCAACTATAGATTAAGGCGATTAGTCTTCTCTTCAAAAAAAATAACTGAGCTCAATTTGGTTTAATTGGATAAGCAATAACCTCTTGAGATTTTATCAGGCCGGTCTTCTAACATATGGTTTTAAACAAGCTAACCATGAACCAATGGTAAGTTCATCACTATTGATAATATTCAACCTTCAAACAAGGTTTACTAAGAGCCTAAGGGGAGTTCATCAATATTAACAATTTTTAACCTAGAGAAAAAGTGAAAAAGTGAAAAATGAAACTTAGAGAGAGAGAGACAGAGAGACTGTGTGTGTGTGTGTGTTTGTGTGTGTTTGTGTGTGTGTTAATACAAAAATCATTATCTGGAAAAAATGAAACAAGAAATGAGACATCTATTTATAGGCTTGAAAATCCCTAAAAGAGGAAACTTCATTAAGACAAAAATGATTGTTGCTACTCGATTAAGCTAATCGATTACCTCATTTAAGTGTTACGACTATGAGTTCCAAAATAGGAAATAAGTGATATACAGTTGTTGCTAATCGTTTGAATGCATTCAAATTTCCTTCTTCCTCAAGAGTGTGCTAATCTAATTGATAGACACTTCGATCTAACTGATTAATTTAGTCAAAATTATTTTCTTAGTATTTTTATTGCTCCCATCTGTAAGTTCGGAGTGCGTCTAAGAGGGGGGGTGAATTAGGAACTTTAAAATTTTACCAGTTTTAAACTTAAGTTGTTCTTATTTTTTGGTATGATGTTAAGTGTTTGAAAATAATAAAGTTCAAAAAAAATAAAGAACACAAGGATGTATCCTAGTTCCCTTCATAATCCAAAGTCACGTCTAGTCCCCTTTCAACACGAAAGAGATTTCATTATTGTTAGACCTTAAGCTACTCCTAGTATTCCTATATAACACAATCACCAAGAACAATCCTCTTGTGATTCACCAAGTTTAAATGAAAACAATCCTCTCAAACTCAACCCTCTTGCTTCCAACAATCCTGGACAGCAAAGAACAACCGAACAAGTAGAACAAGAAAACAATCATTTCCTTTCTACTCTCTTGTTTCCAACAATCCTAGACAACAAGGAATTTTCAACCAAATCTAGAAATTACTTGAGTAAGTAAAATTGATGAATATGTATCAATCACTAAGATTGATCTTCTCTTCCAAATAAGCAATTTATAAGGATATATTAGTGCTCAAGTGTTTATGAATATGAGAGGACTTTTTTTGGATTGATATCAATACAAATGCAGAAAAATTCTCAATGAAAATTAAAGTATCAAAATTCTTGTTTGAAAAAGAGTGAGTAAATGATTTCAAATTGCAATGGAAGAGGTGATTTTAAATCTGAAAATGTATAGTATATATAACACCTTAACACCTTTATGAAATGTGTGAATAAATAAAAAGAAGCAATCGTTAAGGAATGAATTTATAAAAATGTTCAGATTCAAAACACACTTGAAATAGCTACTGCCTTATATGGAAGCGATTTTGGAATATGGGGTAATCGATTTCTCCTGAAATGTTGCAACATGAATTTCAAATTTTCGTGAGGGAAATCGATTTCCATAAATGGGGTAATCGACTTCCATGCCTAAAAATTGTTTTCTGGAAAAGCTATAAAATGCAGACATCGCTCAGGAAATTGATTTCTGATATTGGGGTAATCGATTCTCTGTACTTAAACTTGAAAAATACTTTGTTTTGAAGACAGAAACAATGTGAGTATTCAACCAAATGAACCATACATGCAAGTGAATATTTAGAGAATATTTAGCACTAAGTTATCAATATAATTGCATACTTGTACCGCTATCAATCAAGATCAATGCTAGTCTTTAAAGTAAAAGTCTTGAATTATTTGATCCTAGATTTCACACATGATGAGTCTGGAACACTTAAATTGATATATTGAACTTGAAGCTTTTTCCATACTTTTGCCATGATTATTTAAGTTGCACATTGTCTTCATCAAAACAAATTATATGGGGAGTCTCGACTTCATATTTTCCCCCTTTTTGATGATGTCAAACTATTGAAATTTGAAGTGCTTGAATCATTTTGAATAAATAAGAATCTCTTATGTGAATGCCCCCCTATCTTTGATAACGCCCTATCTCTTTGATAACCCCCCCTTGATCAAAGTTCTCCCTTTATTTATAAAGAATATTACATCTTTCCTTGGGATGAAATAGTTAGATACAAGAATGTACATACACATATATATCTTCTCCCCCTTTGTCATTAGCAAAAAGGATGGGAAAAGACTTAAAGTATATAACAAAATTCTGAAAGAAAAAAAAATTACCTATGAGTTTTACCTCATGAGTGACTTCATCAAACATTCATCCTTGAAAAACTTGAAGCCTTTGTCACAAGGTTGGATTTTTCTTAGAATATTTTGCTTTAGTCCTTCAACATAAAGTACATCTTCAATGGATGTGAAATTTAGTGCTACAACTTTGCATATTCCATGAATTCTTCCTTTAAGGTATTCCCCATATATGAAGTAACTCTTGTACTTTAGAACTAGATTTAAAAGTTAGTTTATGTCTCTGATCAAATGCTTAGAACCACCACTTTATCAAAACACCATAGATTTTAAGTGGCCCTCAAGAAAACCTATAAAAAAATTAAGTTTGATTTAGTACCAAATATGCTTTGAGTTCATCATAGTTAGTTCCTTTATTGACCCACACATAATGCCCACTTGCCACACTAATGTTTCTTAAATAGCAAGCATTAGGTGTGTGGCCACTTGTACCATAATAAAAATATGTAGAAATAAAGTTACTTCTATATCTAGGAACATATGAGTTCTTTTTAGGAAATCTTTTCTTAGGATAATGATGAACCTTTTGTGCTTTATTCACTTTTTCCTTGTTGGATTGGTCATTTTCCTTAACAAAGATAGTTTTACTAGTACTTAGTTTTTTAGATTTAGAATAACCAATACTACTTTCATCATTGAAATATCTTTGATGACTAAGGACACCATCCAAATCAATTTTTCCTTTTTCATATCTTTCAAGAACTCTTTTTAATTGGACAATTTGAAAAAAAAAATGAATCACACTCTTTGCATGTAAGATTTTGTTTTTCTTTTTCAAGAAAACATTGTTTTTCAACTTCAATTTTTTTTCCATGGTGTCAATATTTTCTTCTAGAGATAAAATTTGTTTCTTTTGGATTGACACATTTTTATACAAAACCATACATTCATTGAGTAGTTCTTCAATATCATCTAGAGCATCATTATTATAAGAATATATTTTATTACTAACCTTTTCTTCTTCATCATCAGAGTGATGTGAAGCCATCAATGCAAGATTAACACATTATTTACTTTTGGAATCGGATGATGGACATACTCCATTATCTTCCCATGCTACATATGCTTTCTTTGACTTTTTATCCTTCTTTATCTTGAAGAACTTATTCTTCTTTTCAAGTGTAGGGCACTCACTTTTAACATGTCCTTTTTCTCTACATTCAAAGCATGTAACCTTCCTTGTTGTTGCTCCCCTTTTAATGATCTCCTTTTTTCTTTCTTTTCTTATAAACTTTTCAAACTTCTTGATAAGATTATCATCTTCTTCACTAATAGACTCATCCTCTTTATTTCTATCATGATGTTTAACTCTCGTCTTTAAGACAATGTCTTTTGAATCTTTTACTTGAATTTCATGCTTTTTAAGTCTTCCGCGTTCTGTTGTATACTCTTGAAGTTTTCTAAACAATGTTGCGGAAGTCATTTTGGATAGATTTTTCTTCTCAGATATTACCGTCACTTTTGGTTGCCATTACCTGGTTAAATATCTAAGAACTTTAAGATTAAGTTCATCGGTAGTAAGAGTCGTACCAAGTGCTTTCAAATGATTTGTTAAGTACACAAATATTTTATGCAAGTCAAGGATTGATTCTAGGGGATGCATTCTGAATAATTTGTATTCTTGACTCAATGTATTTAATCTCGATATTTTAAGTTCAGCGGTTCCTTCATAAGTTTCCACCAAAGTATCCCAAATTTCCTTTGCCGTTGGACATGCTGAAATATGGAAAAATTTATCCATGCTAAGAGCACCTTGAAGAATATTAATTGCTTTCTTATCAAAAAGGATTTTTCGTCATCATCTTTATTCCATGAATCTTCGGGTTTAGGAGTACTAACACCATTAACAACCGTAGTTGGAACGAAAGGACCATTTACAACCGCTTTCCATACATTTTTCCTTGAGATTCTATATGTGTCTTCATACGGATTTTCCAAAAATCAAAGCTTTCTCCACAAAATAATGGAGGCTTGTTATTGCTACCAGCGTATTTGAAAATTAGATTTGCGTTTGCGGAGACTATTCTGGATCTTTAGGAACGTGTTATATATAACCTGCTATGATGTCAATTATAAGTTCGTAGTGCGTCTAAGAGGGGAGGGGGTGAATTAGGAACTTTAAAATTTTTCCAATTTTAGACTTAAATTTTTCTTATTAGGAACATTGAAAGCAATAAAGTACAGAAAAATAAAGAACACAAGGATGTATCCTAGTTCCCTTCACAATCAGAACGTACGCTATGCCCCTCTCAAAATGAAAGGTATTTCATCATTGTTAAACCTTAAGACACTCCTAGTCTTTCTATCTAACATAATTACCAAGAGCAATCCTCTTGTGATTCACTAAGTTGAAATGAGAACAATCCTCTTAAACTCAAATTTGTTGCTTTCAACAATCCTGGACAACAAGGAACACCAAACAAGTAGAACAAGAAAATAATCATTTCCTTTCTACTCTCTTGTTCCCAACAATCCTGGAAAACAAGGATTTTTCAACCAAATCATGAAATTATTTGAGTAAATAAAGTTAATGAATATACATCAATCACTAAGATTGATCTTCTCTTCCAAACAAGCAATTTATAAGGATATATTAGTGCTCAAGTGTTTATAAATATGAGAGAAATTTTTTTGGACTGATATGAACACAAATGTAGAAAAACTCTAAATGAAAATTAAAGTATCGAAACACTTGTTTGAAAAAGAGTGAGTAAATGATTTCAAATTGCACCTTAACACCTCTATCAAAGTGTGTGAATCAATGAAAAGAAGAAATTGTTAAGAAATGAGTTTATCAAAATGTTCAAATTGTAAACAGACTTGAAATACCTACTGTCTTATGTGGAAATTAATTTTGGAATATGGGGTAATCGATTTCTCCTGAAATGTTGCAACTGGAATTTTAAATTTTCGTGAGGGAAATCGATTTCCATAAATGGGGTAATAGATTTCCTTACCTAAAAATTGTTTTTTGGAAAAGGTATAAAATGCAGAACATGCTCAGGAAATCAGTTTCTTATATTGGGGTAATCGATTTCCTGTACTGAAACATGAAAAAAATACTTTATTTTGAAGACAGAAACAATTTGATTATTCAACCAAATGGACCATGCATGCATGTGAATATTTAGAGAATATTGAGCACTAAATTATCGATATAATTACATGCTTGTACCTCTATCAATCAAGATCCATGATAGTCTTCAAAGTAAAAGTATTGAATTATTTAATCCTAGCTTTCGCAAAAGATGACTTGAACACTTGAACTGATATATTGAACTTGAAGCTTTTTCCATACTTTTCCATGATTATTTGAGTTTCACTTTGTCTTCATCAAAACAAACTATATGGAGAGTATCGACTGACATAATATTTTTCCATGCAACTTCTATATATTTCTTCAAAGCTTTTTCTTTCAAAAAACATTTTAAAAAGGTTTTAAGTGTGTGTGCGCTTATAGCCATCTACTTTTATAAAGAAATAAAATTTTCTTTTACAAAAGTTTCACTCACATACTAAATTAGGAGACTGACTCCTTTAAGCCTTGTCTGATAGATTCTTTTGTGTTGACACTTCCTCTGAGATTTTTTTTTAGGATTTTGATGTAATAAATTTGTTTGCCTTTGTCTGAAATTTTTTTGATATTTGAAACTTTGTCAATCCTTTATCAAATCCATGGCTTGCATCTTTAATCGCTTAAGTACATTGGTTAAATTTCTTAATAATGGCATATTTACTATTATGAATGTTATTTTTTCTGATCTTTTACAGTTGTCATCATGTTGCATCTTTATTATGCTGAATATCTATTTTGTTCTTCATAATTGTCATCATCAAAAGAAAACCTATTACCTGCAAAACAGGGCTCCACATTCTCCCATTTTTTGATGATGAAGACGCATCTCTCAAGGGAGGTTGTAAAAGAAACAAAGTGATATATATTTTTAGAGTGATAATACTCCCCATGAGTTAGATAGAGTACATACCCTCCCCCTGAGAGTATACTTCTACCGCTTTGTTAAAATCAAAAAGGCGAGTAAAAGATGCAAATATGCACTCATGTTTTGTCAATCTATAGCACAAAATATCCTGCCATATTAAAGGAAGATTAATGTAATAATAATAAATGGAATAATTCATTTTATCAAACATCACAATCATGATAAGAAAGGATAAATCATGTGACAATAACATCATAAGTGTAGAACCATTTATGTCATGTAAAGAGGCATGTGTTTGGTAAAACATATTTTCATAACAAGTGTTTGTTGTACCCCAAAATTTTCCCTCCCATATTCTTCAAAGTTTTGACAAGCATCATCTCAATTTGCTCAAAGTCTACTCAAGGGCTACACAGTCAACCATCCTCCTAAGCCAGTCAAATTAGGGTTTTGGTTCCTTCAAGGAAGTTGAGGTTTTCAAGGGCTCAATCAAGTCCCATATGCTCTTATACATTGTCAAGCACCTACATGTCAAGTTTCAAGGCTCACAAGGTCAAGTTGCACAGTCAAAAACCCTAATTGCTTCACAGTCAACTGTAGGGGCAAAATGGTCATTTGGCAGTCAAAAGTCAAAAATTTTGGTCAACATCTTATTTTGAAGCCACAATCATCATTTGGTCAAGTCTTGACCATGATTCCACAAGAATGGCTCAAAAATCATCAAGGTGTCAAAAGTTTCTATTTTTGGACAGTTGAAAAGTCAACTGTAACTTGACTAAGGCATAACTTTTTCATGGTTGATCAAAAAAATCCCATCCAATGCTCATCTTTAAGGGGAAGACATTTCCTACAACTCATCTTCACATTCCAAATCCAAGAAATGCTCTCACAAAAAGTTATCAATTTCAACATTATAGGTCATTTTCAAAAGTCAACAAAAAGGCACTTTAAGTCAAAGATCATAACTTGATATTGGTAAATCAAAATGACATGGGACCAAAGGCAGTGGTTAGAGGACTTCAAGACCTTTCCAAAATGTCAAAGAACATGTTCATATGATCAAAATTGAGCAAGATATGCATTTGAGAAGTTGGGAAATTTTTGTGAAATGGCCAAAGTCAACTATCCTTGAAACTTCATTTTTTGACAAAAAGGGCCCACTTTTTCCACTTGATGCAGCTTTGCCATGCCTCCCACGTGTCCCATGATTTATTTCAAAATTAAAGATTAATTTTTCTATTTTTATTTAATTTTATTTGATTTAATTCATTTTAAATCTTTAAAATTCAAATAAAAATCAAAGAAATTAATTAAGGGATATCTTTGAGTTTGAATAGCCTTGATGCATCATGAAACATATACCAAATTCGTGCAAGACCTATTTTAAGCATAAAATTCAAATTTGGAGCAAAAATGGTCAAAGTCAACTATCCTTGAAACTTCATTTTTTGACAAAAAGGGCCCACTTTTTCCACTTGATTCAGCTTTGCCATGCCTCCCACGTGTCCCATGATTTATTTCAAAATTAAAGATTAATTTTTCTATTTTTATTTAATTTTATTTGATTTAATTCATTTTAAATCTTTAAAATTCAAATAAAAATCAAAGAAATTAATTAAGGGATATCTTTGAGTTTGAATAGCCTTGATGCATCATGAAACATATACCAAATTCGTGCAAGACCTATTTCAAGCATAAAATTCAAATTTGGAGCAAAAATGGCAAGTTGTTCAATGGTGGTTATGGAGAAAATCAAAACTTCATTGCAAGGCTTAAAGACTCCTTATTGTGACTGATTCTCATTGACTAACATATATGCAATTGGTCCATACCATTCACACGACCTAGAACACCCTCAAACGGCCAAAGCAATTTCCAAAATTCCAAAGAAAAGTCACAATCTGAAATCAAACTTACAGTGCAATTCAGGCATTTTCTTTGACCCAAACACATTCCCAGCATTACCAGGAACCTTTTGCAAGCACAAACAAGTCCTCACACTCAAGAAATCGCGCTACACAACTCATACGGTTTACATTCTTTTCCAAAATCACAATCATCCATTTATGCATTTTTAACACTTTTTATTGATTGCATTGTACTCACAGGATCCATACGAAGCTTTCCATATGACTTAATTTGATTATGTTGCCTTAAAACGCAAAATGCCATTGTTGAGTTCTAGGTTTTTCAGAGTTTGTAATTTGGGGTTTTTCACATAGTGTAAAATTAAGCCTCAAGACTTACATGACCAAACCCAGCAGGATGAGACGAAGCTAAAGCACACCTCGCGCCCAATTTATATTTCACGAGCGTCTAATCGCTATTTTTTACATGCTTGCATTTTGTGGGGGTTTAAAACCCCCGCTATGTGTTTTATGTTTTACAGGAAAGGTTGAAGACGAAGGCCGTGGCAGTATGGGATTGGCCAGTTCAAATAAACGCGCGGATTTTTTGATTTCCAGAATAACGTTTGTTTTTCACATTTAATTTTATTTGTTTATTATGTGTACAAACTAACGCGCTTGGTGTAGTGGTTGGCCAGGTGCCTTACAAGCGTTGGGACCTGGGTTCGATTCCCAGGTCCCCCCATAATTCATTGTTATTTTTTCAAATACATTCATGTGCAGGCTTCCAAATGGTGAGTACCATGTGCTCTCACAGATCAGCGCGCCATGTGTCCATAGATGCAGATCCAAAGGTCAAGAAAGGGAGCACACCATACTCCTGGTCAACAGCGCTCCACTCAATTCCCAGAGTCAACAGGCTTTGTTCAAATGGGCCATAATTCCAATCAAAACACCCCCTCATTCTGGCCCATACCCCCTTGGGTTTGCTTCCTTTTTTATTATTTTGTCATTTTCTTTTTTTTTATTTTTCTTATTCCTTTTATTAACAATTAACCAATTACTATTTTTCATAAAAAAATCTAAAAAAAGAACTAACATTATTATTATTATTAATTTCATTTTATTTTTGTAAAATAAATATCAACAAATAAAATAGTTTAATTAGGCAATTTTAACTTCTTTTCTTAATAATTAAAATAGATTTAGAATTAGGTAAAATTAACTCTTAATTTTATTTCTTTTCATTTTATTTCATAAAAAACATAAAAAATGCAAAAAAAAACATTTTTTTTCTTTTAATAAATTAATTAATTAGTTTAATAATTAGTTTTAATTCCATTTAATCACAAAAAAACAAAAAAATTCATTTCTTTTCTTAAAAGGGTCAAAACCCTTAAGGCATTCCCGATTAATTTTTATTCGCGCGCATTTACTTTATTTTGATTATTATGTAATTGCTTTCAAGAATGTAATAGTAAATAGGTTTACCGCTTTATTAAATTTCTCGTACTTATTTATCAAAACGGGTCTTTGTATTTTTGGCGATGTATAGACCCGCGCCTTGTAATAGCGTAGAATTTATATTTCCGCAATTTACTTTCCGCACCCCTAAACTGTTTAACGCATGAAAGAATGTATGTAAATAAAATTAATTCGTAGCTCACAAATAACATGTACAAAGACAATTAACTGAAAAACAACACACATGCACATGCCACCCCTAGGGTACGCCTCACTGGTTGCCTCGTAAGTGGTCATCAAGTATAGGGTGTCTTAGAGGTCGCCCTTTGTCCAAAAGATCCAGTTGCCTCGAAACGGTTGCCTCGGATACAAAGGATCTAGGACATTAGGGTTACTTCTAAGGTGTCCTACCATTGCTTCCTTGACCACACTGTCCCTTATAATCGAATTGACCTGAACACCTCCAACGATGGTGCTACCTACCTCTCAATGGTGGGATAGCACTATCTAAAGGACTCTTACACAGCTTAATTCCTTAGAGTAGGTAGATTTCTCTTAAGTACTTGCTCTTTCTCAAAACAGACAAAAATACTTTTCACACCTCACACTTCCTAAAAGTTTTCAAACAAATTTTTCATACACTCTTGAGGACAGATACAAGAGTTACTTAGAAATTTTTCAAACGAAACTTTTTCAAAACCCACACACATTTGAAAAGCAAACAATTTTTGAAAACATAAGAGCAAGTACCTAAGAGCCCTTGGATAACCATGGATAGAAAGGGTGCTAGCACCTTCCCTTTCTATAATCTACCTCCCGAACCGAGAAACATTCTCGAATAAGGAATTTTGCTGTGCTTTTGTCCTTTCCATGTTGGAGAATATAAAAGACGGTGTCAACTCTTGCTTACCGCGACATTTCGCGAACCAGCTTAAAAAACAGTCAGTTCTATTTCCACTGATCACAGAACTGGCGACTCTGCTGGGGAGATGATAAGTGGGGTGTACCTTAGGAATAGTTCATCATCATGTTTTCAATTGCTTGCTTTGCTTGATTTAATATTGTGGGCCTGTTTTGGGAGTTTCATAGATCCTAACCCGGATCTGGGGGATACCTTCTTAGAAAGTAGCAACAAACTGTGAGGGAACTATGCGGGGTATACCGACACGGTTGAAGCAGTTTGCTACGTTGATGTGCCACTTTGGTGAGTACCGGTAACCCTTGAGTCAAGTCAAGGAGAGTACGGGGCCGCCGCGTGGTGTCGTGAAGCATCAACTGACCTTAGGAACCTTACTTGACCATCCTGGCCTCTTTAGGGGTAGTGAGATGACTGACTTTGGTGTAGTCCGAAGTTGGTTGATACTCGATACTACACTCATTGAGGGTTGTTTTCTTGGAATATTTTGATCGCCAGTTCAGTGGCTAAATCAAAACAATGAACACAGAAAACAACCCAATGATTTTGAGCTCCTTAGAACCCGGTTACTTTTGATAGGACAGGTTTTGAGCCCACCAACTTCAAGAGGGTAGTACCCCAAACTTCATGCTGGCCTAAAATCTAAGGGCTCTCTATGTGACTTGTGTGCCTTCAAACTTGACTACTTGCATACTTGTTATCTAACACATGAGTTTCTTGCAGGTTTTGTGTACAGTCCATAATTGGGACTCATTACAGGGCCTACTTACATCCATGCATAGCATAACATCATACCATTGCATGCATCCTACATAAAGACTAATCCATTTCAAGGATCTCAAGGGCTTGTGATGCAGGTCATGATGAATCAAAGTGTCTAGCAAGGGGCAAAGGGGATTTATTTTCATCTAGCCGAGGTTGTCAGGGGCTATGACCCACTCGATATGGTGAGCCTTGACTCTTGAAGAAGGACTCTCAGCAACATGAAGTTCCTTCAATCAAGCTACCCAACTTCAAATTCTAACAAGTTTCTCTGTTTACCCCGCGAGATTCTTGAAAACATTGCACGCATACATAACATTGCATCACAGGTACCCTTTTTGACAGGACATTTACCTTCTTCGCTGTTTATTTCAGCAGTCATCATGAATCCTGAATCATCCAACGAGCAAGCTATCAAGGCCCTCCAGGCCCAGAACGCCCAGTTCCAGGAGCTGGTCATGAACTTGGCCCAAGGACAACAGGAGTTGAAGGCTTTGCTCCTGAAGAAGAAGAAGAAGAGGACTGTGTTGTTCAACACTGGGCGCAGACTCGGGAATACACTGCAGAATGAAGCTGAGAGGACTACTCCATCTGTTGGGGAAGGCAGTCACCAAGGGAGAGAGGTTCCTAGTCCTGTGGTCTCTGACACCGAGACAGATTTCAATGATGAAAAGTACCCTCCTACTGAGGACAAGTACAAACAGTTGGAGGACCGGTTAAATGCTATGGAAATTCAACGTGTGCCTAGGTTGGACTTTGGGGACCTAGGTTTATCTTCTGGGGTGGTGATCCCTCACAAGTTCAAGGCACCTGCCTTTGTAAAGTACGACGGGGCTTCCTGTCCTAAGCTGCACCTCCGTTCATATGCAAGGAAGATCCAGCCCTACACGGCAGACAAGAACCTATGGATCCATTTCTTCCAGGAAAGTCTTTCAGGGACTCAGCTCGAATGGTTCTATCAGCTGGATGGAACCAGTATTCGTAACTGGGAGGACTTGGCAACTACTTTTTATAAGCAGTATCAATATAATGCCGACCTCTCTCCTACGCGTACCTAACTCCAGGGTATGTCACAGGGGACGGGTGAAGGTTTTAAGGAGTACGCGCAAAAGTGGAGAGACCTGGCGGGAAGGGTGCAGCCACCGTTGATTGACCGTGTGCTTGTGGATATGTTCCTGGGGACCCTATCTGGTCCATTCTTCAACCATCTGATTGGAAATTCTTCTGCTGGGTTTACAGAGCTAATCTTGACTGGGGAAAGAATTGAAGCCGGTATCAAGTCGGGGAAGATACAGAATAGTGATTCCTCGAACACTGAGAAGAAACCGTCCAAGAAAGAATCTAGTGTTGTCAACGCGGTATTTATCTCAAAACCGGCCGGTGTTCCTCAACGTCGCAACCAACAAAGGGAAGAGAGACCTAAAAGGCAATTCACTCCGCTCGGCATGACCTTGTCCCAGATATTGCCACAGCTGCTGGAGACCAAGTTGGTAACTCTAAGGGACCCTCCTAAGAATCCCAACAGGACACCTTCAAGGTATAACCCCAACGTTCGCTGCGCTTATCATTCTGACAGCCCGGGGCATGCTATAGATGATTGTTGGACTTTGAGAAACAAGGTTCAGGATCTGATCGACGCAAAGGAAGTCCAGTTTGACTCTTCAGAGACTCCCAATGTGATCACTGCTCCCTTGCCAAAATGTGGCTAGGATTAGAAATTTTTTGTTCATTCGAATGTTCAAGTTGTATTTTTTTCTTTGATTGTTCAAACATTGTATTCATGTCAAACGTTGTTATTTCATTAATGCATTACACATGTCTGTTTTGAAGTAATTATTTCGTATTCACTATACGTAAACTGTTTTCATATTTTTGTGATGATCAACTCTTGATTGAAAAATTCTAAGCCTCTTGAGGGAGGATGACGAAAATGATACCATAATCTACAGTATGCTTTTGAACAGACCCTGCTGATGAGGTACAGGCATTGCTTCAATTCCTAAACACTGGAGTTATAAGGAAGATAATCCCTCGTCAACCCCTTTGAGCCAAAGAAGTTGGAGTTTTTCTTTTCGAAAATTAAAAACCTTAATCATAACCTGGGGCAGGGTAGTTCTCTCAGTTGGTCCAGGTGCACAATGAACAGCATCAAAGGAATCCTTCCAAAACAAAATACAGTGATGGTTCCGAATAATTAAAGACGGGCAGTCATAATCTCTCAAATTAAAAGCCCAATAAGTCAAAACCTATGAAGGAGACTTGCAAAGCTGGGGCATCCCGCTGACTGTAATTACAAAAAGAAACAGTTCAGGCAAAAAACAGGGATAACGAAATCAAAAAGAAAAGAGGTCCTACAAACCCTCAACAAAAAAAAAGAGAGAAATGACTGCCTATTCAAAATAAACTGTCAATATCCGAACCATCATTGGAATATCAGGACAAAGACTCAAACAAGGTCTAACGCACGATCAACTGAGTTTAGGTTTGAAGGATATCACGAAGAACGGGTGGGTACAAATAAATTTTGAGCCTTTATCCTTTGTTTCTTAAAATGTGAACCAGGCCACGCTACAACCTTTAAAACTCCTAGCTGAAGCATGGGTTAGTTTGAAAGCATACTGTTACGAAAGGTATCCTGACTCCTTAAGGTTTGCGGTAAAATAACGAATTGACATCACAGTTTACAAAATTCACTTGTTTTTACTGAAAAATGCATTTTCAAAAACTTCAAGACAGACATAAGCTTTGCATTTTTAACATAACTTTGTTTGCATATGACTATTTGTTTGAACAGCATAGAAATTCGCACGAAGAATATCTGATGAACAAAAGCACTTCCAATCCAGGGGACCGACATGATCATTGTCTATCATCTGGGGCTGTCAGGTCAAGATTCAGGGAATCTCTCAAATGCCAAATACCAGGGGCAAATCTCCTCCTGAGTCACTTGGGGCATTGGACATGAATTCCAGCTGCGAATCTTGCACGATCAAACGAAGATCTTCTGGTGGTGTGGCAATACAATGCTACTGACAGTGACAACTCCTTGCATTCTGAGAGCGTGGACATAGTCGGAAAAAAAATACTACGCATAATCAAAGACCCGCTAGGTCGACTGGCCTAGGCAAACACAAGGGCTTCCTGACGAACCAAAAGGGTTCGGGCAAAAATAAGGGATGAAAATAAAAAATTTGTACACCCGGCAAGTCGAAAACCTGAAAAGGAGGCTTGGGCAAAAATGGGTATCCCGGTGGACTGAAAACCCGAAAGGGCGGTCCAGGCAAAAATTAGGGATCAAAGCGTACGACTATGTCCTGTCATCTTGTCACTTTCCTACCAGAAGAAGATTTGTCGGCAGTCATCAAGCACCTCCACAGGTATCTTCTCCCACAGAAACAGGGGCAGTAATGAGTTGTCTAAGCGATCTAGTTGCTCTGTCCACCAAGGTACCAAGGTAGGTTCGGCTGAAGAACGTAACCAGGATACCTTCACTCCCTGTTAAGTAAGACAAGATTCAACAACTCTCCCCGAGCATAGTTGGTCTCCCATCAACCCTGAAAAGGCACAACATTGCCAGCAAGTCAGCAACACTCTCCCCAAGCAGAGTTAGCCTACGGTCAGTCTTAAGGAAGTTGGGTATCTCCAGAAAATCTCAATATTCCCCAGCGGAGTATACAGATTATTCCTCAGCAAGCATCCCCGGCAGTCTTAATATAAGATTGCTCCCCGGCGGAATACAGACATCCAGTGGGGCCATTCCCCAGTACAGTCCAAAAGTCTCCCCAGGAAAGTTGAATCAATCCTCCCAGTAGATTCTGGAAGCTTATCCCCAGTAGATTCTGGAAGCTAATCCCCTGCAGAGCGCAAAAGCATCTCCCCGACTTTATTCAAAGGTCTTTCTCCACCAGAGCCTATAACTGGGTTATCCTCAGCTAATTACCACGGAAAGATCGTCCTCGACGAAGTTCTTCCTATCCCCAGCGGAGTTCATCAAATTCCTCAACATAACTTCTCAATGGAATCCCCAACGAAGTTATCACCAAATCTCAGTGAAGTATCTCTTCCCACAGAGTAATTCCCCGCAGAGTAATCTCTTCAACAAGTTTATTCCCCAACGGAGTCGTCTTCTCCTACCGGTTTATTCTTGTAATCATCATCCCCAACGGAAACGAAGAACTATGTTCTTCAACATCAGCCCAGGATTCAACTTCCTGGCATGCGTCAAGGATTTACTTTCCCAGACGAAGATACATTCATAAACATCACATCATGCATATGCGCATCATGTCATACAATCTCATTTATGTCAAGAACATCATTGCTTGATCCATATCATGCATTTCATACGACTGACCTTTACCTTTCAGGAAGGATACAGTTAAATAATCAGCTATGTCAAAGTAGACAAATACAGTCAAAAGAGACCAATCCAGTCAAAAAAGACAAATCCAGTGAAAGAAGACAAATCCAGTCAAAGAAGACAAGTCCAGGTAAATCCCAAAGGTTTTTCTGATGCTAATCCAGTCAAAAAAGACAAATCCAGTCAAAGAAGACAACCCGTCGTTATAGACGCCCGTCATTATAGACAACTCGTCATTTAAGACAACTCGTCATTGAAGACAACCCGTCATTGAAGACAACTCTTCATTGAAGACAACCCGTCATTATAGACACTCGCCATTGAAGACAACTCGTCATTGAAGACAACCCGTCATTATAGACACTCGTCATTGAAGACAACTCGTCAGTGAAGACAACCCGTCATTATAGACACCTGTCATTGAAGACAACTCGTCATTTAAGACAACTCGTCATTGAAGACAACTCGTCAGTGAAGACAACCCGTCATTGAAGACAACTCGTCATTTAAGACAACTCGTCATTGAAGACAACTCGTCATTTAAGACAACTCGTCATTGAAGACGACCCGTCATTATAGACAACCCGTCATTATAGACAACCCGTCATTATAGACAACTCATCATTTAAGACAACTCGTCATTGAAGACAACTCGTCATTGAAGACAACTCGTCATTAAAGACGACTCTTCATTGAAGACAACCCGTCATTATAGACAACTCGTCATTGAAGACAACTCGTCATTGAAGACAACTCGTCATTGAAAACAACTCGTCATTGAAGACGACTCGTCATTGAAGACAACTCGTCATTGAAGACAACTCGTCATTGAAGACAACTCGTCATTGAAGACAACTCGTCATTGAAGACAACTCGTCATTGAAGACAACTCGTCATTGAAGACAACTCATCGTTGAAGACAACCCGTCCATGAAGACAACCCGTCCAAAGAGACAACTCGTCAAGAAAGACAAAACCTCCTCTGGTTCAGTTAAATCCTAAAGATTTTTCTGAGATAACCTGTCAGTAGAGACAACCCATCAACCTTTTGAAGTTCCAGATTCGATACCTGTATCTAGCCAGGGCATGTCTGTGAGCGACTGAGTGAGGATCAACACATGTAACAAGCCAGGAAATTATCTTTCGCAGGTACTCAAGTTCTCACTAAGGAATCTCTTACGCGATCGACACCTAGATAGCATCTATAAGCCCATCCACATACCAACAGTCTCCAAATGGCATCTATAAGCCCATTCCCGACAAGGTTCTGTCACAGCTCCAGATAGCATCTATAAGCCCATCCTCCTATCCACCATCTCTCCAAGTGGCATCTGTAAGCCCATTCCCAACATCACACTATTGATACTCTACTATGTGAGTGCAAATTTCTGGGCACTTTAGTGTCCAATCATCTTCCACCTTCGGATCACGAAAGGCACACAAGCCAATCTACATCCTCAGGTCTAAGAAGATTGAACAGGGGCAACTGTTGTACCCCAAAATTTGCCCTCCCATATTCTTCAAAGTTTTGACAAGCATCATCTCAATTTGCTCAAAGTCTACTCAAGGGCTACACAGTCAACCATCCTCCTAAGCCAGTCAAATTAGGGTTTTGGTTCCTTCAAGGAAGTTGAGGTTTTCAAGGGCTCAATCAAGTCCCATATGCTCATATACATTGTCAAGCACCTACATGTCAAGTTTCAAGGCTCACAAGGTCAAGTTGCACAGTCAAAAACCCTAATTGCTTCACAGTCAACTGTAGGGGCAAAATGGTCATTTGGCAGTCAAAAGTCAAAATTTTTGGTCAACATCTTATTTTGAAGCCACAATCATCATTTGGTCAAGTCTTGACCATGATTCCACAAGAATGGCTCAAAAATCATCAAGGTGTCAAAAGTTTCTATTTTTGGACAATTGAAAAGTCAACTGTAACTTGACCAAGGCATAACTTTTTCATGGTTCATCAGAAAAATCCCATCCAATGCTCATATTGAAGGGGAAGACATTTCCTACAACTCATCTTCACATTCCAAATCCAAGAAATGCTCTCACAAAAAGTTATCAATTTCAACATTATAGGTCATTTTCAAAAGTCAACAAAAAGGCACTTTAAGTCAATAACCATAACTTGAGATTGTTAAATCAAAATGACATGGGACCAAAGGCAGTGGTTAGAGGACTTCAAGACCTTTCCAAAATGTCCAAGAACATGTTCATATGATCAAAATTGAGCAAGATATGCATTGGAGAAGTTGGGAAATTTTTGTGAAATGGCCAAAGTCAACTATCCTTGAAACTTCATTTTTTGACAAAAAGGGCCCACCTTTTCCACTTGATTCAGCTTTGCCATGTCTCCCACGTGTCCCATGATTTATTTCAAAATTAAAGATTAATTTTTCTATTTTTATTTAATTTTATTTGATTTAATTCATTTTAAATCTTTAAAATTCAAATAAAAATCAAAGAAATTAGTTAAGGGATATCTTTGAGTTTGAATAGCCTTGATGCATCATGAAACATATACCAAATTCGTGCAAGACCTATTTCAAGCATAAAATTCAAATTTGGAGCAAAAATGGCAAGTTGTTCAATGGTGGTTATGGAGAAAATCAAAACTTCATTGCAAGGCTTAAAGACTCCTTATTGTGACTGATTCTCATTGACTAACATATATGCAATTGGTCCATACCATTCACACGACCTAGAACACCCTCAAACGGCCAAAGCAATTTCCAAAATTCCAAAGAAAAGTCACAATCTAAAATCAAACTTACAGTGCAATTCAGGCATTTTCTTTGACCCAAACACATTCCCAGCATTACCAGGAACCTTTTGCAAGCACAAACAAGTCCTCACACTCAAGAAATCGCGCTACACAACTCATACGGTTTACATTCTTTTCCAAAATCACAATCATCCATTTATGCATTTTTAACACTTTTTATTGATTGCATTGTACTCACAGGATCCATACGAAGCTTTCCATATGACTTAATTTGATTATGTTGCCTTAAAACGCAAAATGCCATTGTTGAGTTCTAGGTTTTTCAGAGTTTGTAATTTGGGGTTTTTCACATAGTGTAAAATTAAGCCTCAAGACTTACATGGCCAAACCCAGCAGGATGAGACGAAGCTAAAGCACACCTCGCTCCCAATTTATATTTCACGAGCGTCTAATCGCTATTTTTTACATGCTTGCATTTTGTGGGGGTTTAAAACCCCGGCTATGTGTTTTATGTTTTACAGGAAAGGTTGAAGACGAAGGCCGTGGCAGCATGGGATTGGCCAGTTCAAATAAACGCGCGGATTTTTTGATTTCCAGAATAACGTTTGTTTTTCACATTTAATTTTCTTTGTTTATTATGTGTACAAACTAACGCGCTTGGTGTAGTGGTTGGCCAGGTGCCTTGCAAGCGTTGGGACCTGGGTTCGATTCCCAGGTCCCCCCATAATTCATTGTTATTTTTTCAAATACATTCCTGTGCAGGCTTCCAAATGGTGAGTACCATGTGCTCTCACAGATCAGCGCGCCATGTGTCCATAGATGCAGATCCAAAGGTCAAGAAAGGGAGCACACCATACTCCTGGTCAACAGCGCTCCACTCAATTCCCAGAGTCAACAGGCTTTGTTCAAATGGGCCATAATTCCAATCAAAACACCCCCTCATTCTGGCCCATACCCCCTTGGGTTTGCTTCCTTTTTTATTATTTTGTCATTTTCTTTTCTTTTTTTTCTTATTCCTTTTATTAACAATTAACCAATTACTATTTTTCATAAAAAATCTAGAAAAAGAACTAACATTATTATTATTATTAATTTCATTTTATTTTTGTAAAATAAATATCAACAAATAAAATAGTTTAATTAGGCAATTTTAACTTCTTTTCTTAATAATTAAAATAGATTTAGAATTAGGTAAAATTAACTCTTAATTTTATTTCTTTTCATTTTATTTCATAAAAAACATAAAAAATGCAAAAAAAAACATTTTTTATTTTAATAAATTAATTAATTAGTTTAATAATTAGTTTTAATTCCATTTAATCACAAAAAAACAAAAAAATTCATTTCTTTTCTTAAAAGGGTCAAAACCCTTAAGGCATTCCCGATTAATTTTTATTCGCGCGCATTTACTTTATTTTGATTATTATGTAATTGCTTTCAAGAATGTAATAGTAAATAGGTTTACCGCTTTATTTAATTTCTCGTACTTATTTATCAAAACGGGTCTTTGTATTTTTGGCGATGTATAGACCCGCGCCTTGTAATAGCGTAGAATTTATATTTCCGCAATTAACTTTCCGCACCCCTAAACTGTTAAACGCATGAAAGAATGTATGTAAATAAAATTAATTCGTAGCTCACAAATAACATGTACAAAGACAATTAACTGAAAAACAACACACATGCACATGCCACCCCTAGGGTACGCCTCATTGGTTGCCTCGTAAGTGGTCATCAAGTATAGGGTGTCTTAGAGGTCGCCCTTTGTCCAAAAGATCCAGTTGCCTCGAAACGGTTGCCTCGGATACAAAGGATCTAGGACATTAGGGTTACTTCTAAGGTGTCCTACCATTGCTTCGGTGACCACACTGTCCCTTATAATCGAATTGACCCGAACACCTCCAACAATGGTGCTACCTACCTCTCAATGGTGGGATAGCACTATCTAAAGGACTCTTACACAGCTTAATTCCTTAGAGTAGGTAGATTTCTCTTAAGTACTTGCTTTTTCTCAAAACAGACAAAAATACTTTTCACACCTCACACTTTCTAAAAGTTTTCAAACAAATTTTTCATACACTCTTGAGGACAGATACAAGAGTTACTTAGAAATTTTTCAAACGAAACTTTTTCAAAACCCACACACATTTGAAAAGCAAACAATTTTTGAAAACATAAGAGCAAGTACCTAAGAGCCCGTGGATAACCATGGATAGAAAGGGTGATAGCACCTTCCCTTTCTATAATCTACCTCCCGAACTGAGAAACATTCTCGAATAAGGAATTTTGATGTGCTTTTGTCCTTTCCATGTTGGAGAATATAAAAGACGGTGGCGACACTTGCTTACCGCGACATTTCACGAACCAGCTTAAAAAACAGTCAGTTCTATTTCCACCGATCACAGAACTGGCGACTCTGCTTTGGAGATGATAAGTGGGGTGTACCTTAGGAATAGTTCATCATCATGTTTTCAATTGCTTGCTTTGCTTGATTTAATATTGTGGGCCTGTTTTGGGAGTTTCATAGATCCTAACCCGGATCTGGGGGATACCTTCTTAGAAAGTAGCAACAAACTGTGAGGGAACTGTGCGGGGTATACCGACACGGTTGAAGCAGTTTGCTACGTTGATGTGGCACTTTGGTGAGTACCGGTAACCCTTGAGTCAAGTCAAGGAGAGTACGGGGCCGCCGCGTGGTGTCGTGAAGCATCAACTGACCTTAGAAACCTTACTTGACCATCCTGGCCTCTTTAGGGGTAGTGAGATGACTGACTTTGGTGCAGTCCGAAGTTGGTTGATACTCGACACTACACTCATTGAGGGTTGTTTTCTTGGAATATTTTAATCGCCAGTTCAGTGGCTAAATCAAAATAATGAACACAGAAAACAACCCAATGATTTTGAGCTCCTTAGAACCCGGTTACTTTTGATAGGACAGGTTTTGAGCCCACCAACTTCAAGAGGGTAGTACCCCAAACTTCATGCTGGCCTAAAATCTAAGGGCTCTCTGTGTGACTTGTGTGCCTTCAAACTTAACTACTTTCATACTTGTTATCTGACACATGAGTTTCTTGCAGGTTTTGTGTACAGTCCATAATTGGGACTCATTACAGGGCCTACTTACATCCATGCATAGCATAACATCATACCATTGCATGCATCCTACATAAAGACTAATCAATTTCAAGGATCTCAAGGGCTTGTGATGCAGGTCATGATGAATCAAAGTGTCTAGCAAGGGGCAAAGGGGATTTATTTTCCTCTAGCCGAGGTTGTCAGGGGCTATGACCCACTCGATATGGTGAGCCTTGACTCTTGAAGAAGGACTCTCAACAACATGAAGTTCCTTCAATCAAGCTACCCAACTTCAAATTCTAACAAGTTTCTCTGTTTACCCCGCGAAATTCTTGAAAACATTGCATGCATACATAACATTGCATCACAGGTACCCTTTTTGACAGGACATTTACCTTCTTCGCTATTTATTTCAACAGTCATCATGAATCCTGAATCATCCAACGAGCAAGCAATCAAGGCCCTCCAGGCCCAGAACGCCCAGTTCCAGGAGCTGGTCATGAACTTGGCCCAAGGACAACAGGAGTTGAAGGCTTTGCTCCTGAAGAAGAAGAAGAAGAAGAGGACTGTGTTGTTCAACACTGGGCGCAGACTCGGGAATACACTGCAGAATGAAGCTGAGAGGACTACTCCATCTTTTGGTGAAGGCAGTCACCAAGGGAGAGAGGTTCCTAGTCCTGTGGTCTTTGACACCGAGACAGATTTCAATGATGAACAGTACCCTCCTACTGAGGACAAGTACAAACAGCTGGAGGACCGGTTAAATGCTATGGAAATTCAACGTGTGCCTGGGTTTGACTTTGGGGACCTAGGTTTATCTTCTAGGGTGGTGATCCCTCATAAGTTCAAGGCACCTGCCTTTGTAAAGTACGACGGGGCTTCCTGTCCTAAGTTGCACCTCCGTTCATATGCAAGGAAGATCCAGCCCTACACGTCAGACAAAAACCTATGGATCCATTTATTCCAGGAAAGTCTTTCAGGGACTCAGCTCGAATGGTTCTATCAGCTGGATGGAACCAGTATTCGTAACTGGGAGGACTTGGCAACTGCTTTTTATAAGCAATATCAATATAATGCCGACCTCGCTCATACGCGTACCCAACTCCAGGGTATGTCACAGGGGACGGGTGAAGGTTTTAAGGAGTACGTGCAAAAGTGGAGAGACCTGGCGGGCAGGGTGCAGCCACCGTTGACTGACTGTGAGCTTATGGATATGTTCCGGGGGACCCTATCTGGTCCATTCTTCAACCATCTGATTGGAAATTCTTCTGTTGGGTTTACAGACCTAATCTTGACTGGGGAAAGAATTGAAGCCGGTATCAAGTCGGGGAAGATACAGAATAGTGATTCCTCGAACACTGAGAAGAAACCGTCCAAGAAAGAATCTAGTGCTGTCAATGCAGTATTTATCTCAAAACCGGCCGGTGCTCCTCAACGTCGCAACCAACAAAGGGAAGAGAGACCTAAAAGGCAATTCACTCCCCTCGGCATGACCTTGTCCCAGATATTGCCATAGCTGCTGGAGACCAAGTTGGTAACTCTAAGGGACCCTCCTAAGAATCCCAACAGGACACCTTCAAGGTATAACCCCAATGTTCGCTGCGCTTATCATTCTGACAGCCCGGGGCATGCTACAGATGATTGTTGGACTTTGAGAAACAAGGTTCAGGATCTGATCGACGCAAAGGAAGTCCAGTTCGACTCTTCAGAGACTCCCAATGTGATCACTGCTTCCTTGCCAAAACGTGGCTAGGATTAGAAATTTTTTGTTCATTCGAATGTTCAAGTTATATTTTTTTCTTTGATTGTTCAAACATTGTATTCATGTCAAACGTTGTTATTTCATTAATGCATTACACATGTCTGTTTTGAAGTAATTATTTCGTATTCACTATACGCAAACTGTTTTCATATTTTTGTGATGATCAACTCTTGATTGAAAAATTCTAAGCCTCTTGAGGGAGGATGACGAAAACGATACCATAATCTACAGTATGCTTTTGAACAGACCCCGCTGATGAGGTACATGCATTGTTTCAATTCCTAAACACTGGAGTTATAAGGAAGATAACCCCTCGTCAACCCCTTTGAGCCAAAGAAGTTGGAGTTTTTCTTTTCGAAAATTAAAAACCTTAATCATAACCTGGGGCAGGGTAGTTCTCTCAGTTGGTCCAGGTGCACAATGAACAGCATCAAAGGAATCCTTCCAAAACAAAAGATAGTGATGGTTCCGAATAATTAAAGACGGGCAGTCATAATCTCTCAAATTAAAAGCCCAATAAGTCAAAACCTATGAAGGAGACTTGCAAAGATGGGGCATCCCGCTGACTGTAATTACAAAAAGAAACAGTTCAGGCAAAAAACAGGGATAACGAAATCAAAAAGAAAAGAGGTCCTACAAACCCTCAACAAAAAAACAGAGAGAAATGACTGCCTATTCAAAATAAACTGTCAATATCCGAACCATCATTGGAATATCAGGACAAAGACTCAAACAAGGTCTAACGCACGATCAGCTGAGTTTAGGTTTGAAGAACATCACGAAGAACGGGTGGGTACAAATAAATTTTGAGCCTTTATCCTTTGTTTCTTAAAACGTGAACCAGGCCACGCTACAACCTTTAAAAGTCCTAGCTGAAGCATGGGTTAGTTCGAAAGCATACTGTTACGAAAGGTATCCTGACTCCTTAAGGTTTGCGATAAAATAACGAATTGACATCACAGTTTACAAAATTCACTTGTTTTTACTGAAAAATGCATTTTCAAAAACTTCAAGACAGACATAAGCTTTGCATTTTTAACATAACTTTGTTTGCATATGACTATTTGTTTGAACAGCATAGAAATTCGCACGAAGAATATCTGATGAACAAAAGCACTTCCAATCCAGGGGACCGACATGATCATTGTCTATCATTTGGGGCAGTCAGGTCAAGATTCAGGGAATCTCTCAAATGCCAAATACCAGGGGCAAATCTCCGCCTGAGTCACTTGGGGCATTGGACATGAATTCCAGCTACGAATCTTGCACGATCAAACGAAGATCTTCTGGTGGTGTGGCAATACAATGCTACTGACAGTGACAACTCCTTGCATTCTGAGAGCGTGGACATAGTCGGAAAAAAAATACTACGCATAATCAAAGACCCGCTAGGTCGACTGGCCTAGGAAAAAACAAGGGCTTCCCGACGAACCAAAAGGGTTCGAGCAAAAATAAGGGATGAAAATAAAAAATCTGTACACCCGGCAAGTCGAAAACCTGAAAAGGAGGCTTAGGCAAAAATGGGTATCCCGGTGGACTGAAAACCCGAAAGGGCGGTCCAGGCAAAAATTAGGGATCAAAGCGTACGACTATGTCCCGTCATCTTGTCACTTTCCTACTAGAAGAAGATTTGTCGGCAGTCATCAAGCACCTCCACAGGTATCTTCTCCCACAGAAACAGGGGCAGTAATGAGTTGTCTAAGCGATCTAGTTGCTCTGTCCACCAAGGTACCAAGGTAGGTTCGGCTGAAGAACGTAACCAGGATACCTTCACTCCCCGTTAAGTAAGACAAGATTCAACAACTCTCCCCGAGCATAGTTGGTCTCCCATCAACCCTGAAAAGGCACAACATCGCCAGCAAGTCAGCAACACTCTCCCCAAGCAGAGTTAGCCTACGGTCAGTCTTAAGGAAGTTGGGTATCTCCAGAAAATCTCAATATTCCCCAGCAGAGTATACAGATTATTCCTCAGCTAGCATCCCCGGCAGTCTTAATATAAGATTGCTCCCCGGCGGAATACAGACATCCAGTGGGGCCATTCCCCAGTACAGTCCAAAAGTCTCCCCAGGAAAGTTAAATCAGTCCTCCCAGTAGATTCTGGAAGCTTATCCCCAGTAGATTCTGGAAGCTAATCCCCTGCAGAGAGCAAAAGCATCTCCCCGACTTTATTCAAAGGTCATTCTCCACCAGAGCCTATAACTGGGTTATCCTCAGCTAATTACCACGGAAAGATCGTCCTCGACGAAGTTCTTCCTATCCCCAGCGGAGTTCATCAAATTCCTCAACATAACTTCTCAATGGAATCCCCAGCGAAGTTATCACCAAATCTCAGTGAAGTATCTCTTCCCACAAAGTAATTCCCCGCAGAGTAATCTCTTCAACAAGTTTATTCCCCAACGGAGTCGTCTTCTCCTACCGGTTTATTCTTGTAATCATCATCCCCAGCGGAAACGAAGAACTCTGTTCTTCAACATCAGCCCAGGATTCAACTTCCCGGCATGCGTCAAGGATTTACTTTCCCAGACGAAGATACATTCATAAACATCACATCATGCATATGCGCATCATGTCATACAATCTCATTTATGTCAAGAACATCATTGCTTGATCCATATCATGCATTGCATACGACTGACCTTTACCTTTCAGGAAGGATACAATTAAATAATCAGCTATGTCAAAGTAGACAAATACAGTCAAAAGAGACCAATCCAGTCAAAAAAGACAAATCCAGTCAAAGAAGACAAATCCAGTCAAAGAAGACAAGTCCAGGTAAATCCCAAAGGTTTTTCTGATGCTAATCCAGTCAAAAAAGACAAATCCAGTCAAAGAAGACAACCCGTCGTTATAGACGCCCGTCATTATAGACAACTCGTCATTTAAGACAACTCGTCATTGAAGACAACCCGTCATTGAAGACAACTCTTCATTGAAGACAACCCGTCATTATAGACACTCGCCATTGAAGACAACTCGTCATTGAAGACAACCCGTCATTATAGACACTCGTCATTGAAGACAACTCGTCAGTGAAGACAACCCGTCATTATAGACACCCGTCATTGAAGACAACTCGTCATTTAAGACAACTCGTCATTGAAGACAACTCGTCAGTGAAGACAACCCGTCATTGAAGACAACTCGTCATTTAAGACAACTCGTCATTTAAGACAACTCGTCATTGAAGACGACCCGTCATTATAGACAACCCGTCATTATAGACAACCCGTCATTATAGACAACTCGTCATTTAAGACAACTCGTCATTGAAGACAACTCGTCATTGAAGACAACTTGTCATTAAAGACGACTCGTCATTGAAGACAACCCGTCATTATAGACAACTCGTCATTGAAGACAACTCGTCATTGAAGACAACTCGTCATTGAAGACAACTCGTCATTGAAGACGACTCGTCATTGAAGACAACTCGTCATTGAAGACAACTCGTCATTGAAGACAAGTCGTCATTGAAGACAACTCGTCATTGAAGACAACTCGTCATTGAAGACAACTCATCGTTGAAGACAACCCGTCCATGAAAACAACCCGTCCAAAGAGACAACTCGTCAAGAAAGACAAAACCTCCTCTGGTTCAGTTAAATCCTAAAGATTTTTCTGAGATAACCTGTCAGTAGAGACAACCCATCAACCTTTTGAAGTTCCAGATTCGATACCTGTATCTAGCCAGGGCATGTCTGTGAGCGACTGAGTGAGGATCAACACATGTAACAGGCCAGGAAATTATCTTTCTCAGGTACTCAAGTTCTCGCTAAGGAATCTCTTACGCGATCGACACCTAGATAGCATCTATAAGCCCATCCACATACCAACAGTCTCCAAATGGCATCTATAAGCCCATTCCCGACAAGGTTCTGTCACAGCTCCAGATGGCATCTATAAGCCCATCCTCCTATCCACCATCTCTCCAAATGGCATCTGTAAGCCCATTCCCGACATCACACTATTGATACTCTACTATGTGAGTGCAAATTTCTGGGCACTTTAGTGTTCAATCATCTTCCACCTTCGGATCACGAAAGGCACACAAGCCAATCTACATCCTCAGGTCTAAGAAGATTGAACAGGGGCAACTGTTGTACCGCAAAATTTGCCCTCCCATATTCTTCAAAGTTTTGACAAGCATCATCTCAATTTGCTCAAAGTCTACTCAAGGGCTACACAGTCAACCATCCTCCTAAGCCAGTCAAATTAGGGTTTTGGTTCCTTCAAGGAAGTTGAGGTTTTCAAGGGCTCAATCAAGTCCCATATGCTCATATACATTGTCAAGCACCTACATGTCAAGTTTCAAGGCTCACAAGGTCAAGTTGCACAGTCAAAAACCCTAATTGCTTCACAGTCAACTGTAGGGGCAAAATGGTCATTTGGCAGTCAAAAGTCAAAATTTTTGGTCAACATCTTATTTTGAAGCCACAATCATCATTTGGTCAAGTCTTGACCATGATTCCACAAGAATGGCTCAAAAATCATCAAGGTGTCAAAAGTTTCTATTTTTGGACAACTGAAAAGTCAACTGTAACTTGACCAAGGCATAACGTTTTCATGGTTCATCAGAAAAATCCCATCCAATGCTCATCTTGAAGGGGAAGACATTTCCTACAACTCATCTTCACATTCCAAATCCAAGAAATGCTCTCACAAAAAGTTATCAATTTCAACATTATAGGTCATTTTCAAAAGTCAACAAAAAGGCACTTTAAGTCAAAGACCATAACTTGAGATTGTTAAATCAAAATGACATGGGACCAAAGGAAGTGGTTAGAGGACTTCAAGACCTTTCCAAAATGTCCAAGAACATGTTCATATGATCAAAATTGAGCAAGATATGCATTGGAGAAGTTGGGAAATTTTTGTGAAATGGCCAAAGTCAACTATCCTTGAAACTTCATTTTTTGACAAAAAGGGCCCACCTTTTCCACTTGATTCAGCTTTGCCATGCCTCCCACGTGTCCCATGATTTATTTCAAAATTAAAGATTAATTTTTCTATTTTTATTTAATTTTATTTGATTTAATTCATTTTAAATCTTTAAAATTCAAATAAAAATCAAAGAAATTAATTAAGGGATATCTTTGAGTTTGAATAGCCTTGATGCATCATGAAACATATACCAAATTCGTGCAAGACCTATTTCAAGCATAAAATTCAAATTTGGAGCAAAAATGGCAAGTTGTTCAATGGTGGTTATGGAGAAAATCAAAACTTCATTGCAAGGCTTAAAGACTCCTTATTGTGACTGATTCTCATTGACTAACATATATGCAATTGGTCCATACCATTCACACGACCTAGAACACCCTCAAACGGCCAAAGCAATTTCCAAAATTCCAAAGAAAAGTCACAATCTGAAATCAAACTTACAGTGCAATTCAGGCATTTTCTTTGACCCAAACACATTCCCAGCATTACCAGGAACCTTTTGCAAGCACAAACAAGTCCTCACACTCAAGAAATCGCGCTACACAACTCATACGGTTTACATTCTTTTCCAAAATCACAATCATCCATTTATGCATTTTTAACACTTTTTATTGATTGCATTGTACTCACAGGATCCATACGAAGCTTTCCATATGACTTAATTTGATTATGTTGCCTTAAAACGCAAAATGCCATTGTTGAGTTCTAGGTTTTTCAGAGTTTGTAATTTGGGGTTTTTCACATAGTGTAAAATTAAGCCTCAAGACTTACATGGCCAAACCCAGCAGGATGAGACGAAGCTAAAGCACACCTCACGCCCAATTTATATTTCACGAGCGTCTAATCGCTATTTTTTACATGTTTGCATTTTGTGGGGGTTTAAAACCCCCGCTATGTGTTTTATGTTTTACAGGAAAGGTTGAAGACGAAGGCCGTGGCAGCATGGGATTGGCCAGTTCAAATAAACGCGCGGATTTTTTGATTTCCAGAATAACGTTTGTTTTTCACATTTAATTTTCTTTGTTTATTATGTGTACAAACTAACGCGCTTGGTGTAGTGGTTGGCCAGGTGCCTTGCAAGCGTTGGGACCTGGGTTCGATTCCCAGGTCCCCCCATAATTCATTGTTATTTTTTCAAATACATTCCTGTGCAGGCTTCCAAATGGTGAGTACCATGTGCTCTCACAGATCAGCGCGCCATGTGTCCATAGATGCAGATCCAAAGGTCAAGAAAGGGAGCACACCATACTCCTGGTCAACAGCGCTCCACTCAATTCCCAGAGTCAACAGGCTTTGTTCAAATGGGCCATAATTCCAATCAAAACACCCCCTCATTCTGGCCCATACCCCCTTGGGTTTGCTTCCTTTTTTATTATTTTGTCATTTTCTTTTTTTTTTATTTTTCTTATTCCTTTTATTAACAATTAACCAATTACTATTTTTCATAAAAAATCTAGAAAAAGAACTAACATTATTATTATTATTAATTTCATTTTATTTTTGTAAAATAAATATCAACAAATAAAATAGTTTAATTAGGCAATTTTAACTTCTTTTCTTAATAATTAAAATAGATTTAGAATTAGGTAAAATTAACTCTTAATTTTATTTCTTTTCATTTTATTTCATAAAAAACATAAAAAATGCAAAAAAAAAACATTTTTTCTTTTAATAAATTAATTAATTAGTTTAATAATTAGTTTTAATTCCATTTAATCACAAAAAAACAAAAAAAAAATCATTTCTTTTCTTAAAAGGGTCAAAACCCTTAAGGCATTCCCGATTAATTTTTATTCGCGCGCATTTACTTTATTTTGATTATTATGTAATTTCTTTCAAGAATGTAATAGTAAATAGGTTTACCGCTTTATTTAATTTCTCGTACTTATTTATCAAAACGGGTCTTTGTATTTTTGGCGATGTATAGACCCGCGCCTTGTAATAGCGTAGAATTTATATTTCCGCAATTTACTTTCCGCACCCCTAAACTGTTAAACGCATGAAAGAATGTATGTAAATAAAATTAATTCGTAGCTCACAAATAACATGTACAAAGACAATTAACTGAAAAACAACACACATGCACATGCCACCCCTAGGGTACGCCTCACTGGTTGCCTCGTAAGTGGTCATCAAGTATAGGGTGTCTTAGAGGTCGCCCTTTGTCCAAAAGATCCAGTTGCCTCGAAACGGTTGCCTCGGATACAAAGGATCTAGGACATTAGGGTTACTTCTAAGGTGTCCTACCATTGCTTCGGTGACCACATTGTCCCTTATAATCGAATTGACCCGAACACCTCCAACGATGGTGCTACCTACCTCTCAATGGTGGGATAGCACTATCTAAAGGACTCTTACACAGCTTAATTCCTTAGAGTAGGTAGATTTCTCTTAAGTACTTGCTCTTTCTCAAAACAGACAAAAATACTTTTCACACCTCACACTTTCTAAAAGTTTTCAAACAAATTTTTCATACACTCTTGAGGACAGATACAAGAGTTACTTAGAAATTTTTCAAACGAAACTTTTTCAAAACCCACACACATTTGAAAAGCAAACAATTTTTGAAAACATAAGAGCAAGTACCTAAGAGCCCGTGGATAACCATGGATAGAAAGGGTGCTAGCACCTTCCCTTTCTATAATCTACCTCCCGAACCGAGAAACATTCTCGAATAAGGAATTTTGCTGTGCTTTTGTCCTTTCCATGTTGGAGAATATAAAAGACGGTGGCGACTCTTGCTTACCGCGACATTTCGTGAACCTGCTTAAAAAACAGTCAGTTCTATTTCCACCGATCACAGTGTCCAAAGTAATATTTCCTAAAGTATGCTTGGGCATGACATGATACATAAAAATATAGGAAGAACTTATGCCTAGCAATAGTAATCAAATAATGACATAGAAAGTGTGATACTTTAGTGGGAGACATAAAATAAGATTTCCTAGAGATGTGTTCAGGAATGACATAAGGTTTATCATATGTAACATGTTTAAATTGTAATGTTTTTCTTCATTCAAGTAAGGATTTTTGATCATATTGTGTTGAAAGGAACTATTTTACTTTATGAAGGGTAACATATTTCCTATCTAAAATGTGTGAGAAATTTTCCTAAATTGTATTAAGCATGGCACAATGTAAGTAAAAAGTATCATGGCATAATGTAGAAAATATTACACTTAGTGGGAACTAACAAAATTATCCTAAATAAGGTCTCTTAATCCTTAAGCATAGGGAGTATCACTCTCAGATGAGACACTTGTTTTCTTTATAAGGTTTCATATATTTTTCATAATATATTTTCATGTTCATGGATATCTTAGGTTTCCATCTTGAGGTGTGTCTACCAAGGGTACAAAACAAGGTTTATATTATAACCAAAATAATATCTTATATAAAGCGAATAAGAGACATTTATGAAAGGAAAAAATACTTATATTATTGAATTGGAAATAGCATTACAAGAAGAAAAAAAACATGAAGGGAAACACCTAAATCCAAAAAAATTTAGTTCACCATCTCATCATCATCTTCGCTAGATGCTAGAGGTGAGATGAGGTTCTTCCTAACCATTTTCTCGATGAGCAAGTCAAATTTTTCATTTATTTTTTGCTCTTCAAGAATGTTGGTGTTAGATATAGATGGATGAGTTTTCCTTCTTTTCCTCCTTCTTTGTTATTGGGCAACAAATTCCCCTTGTTGAATTGTAAAACCCATTTTGCTTATTACAGCTTTTCCTATCTTTATATGCTCAAAAATAGGTTCTTCTTCTCCAAAAAAGGGTAGCCAGTGTTTTGGATGATTTTGGCAATGAGCTCAACATAGGGAAAGACATTATCATTTCTTTTTCTTTCAAGCATGTGATGAAGAACTGCATCTACCCAATTCTTGGGAATTTGGTTGTGAAGAAACCAGACAACATGTACGTATGCTCTTGAGATAATACTATAGTTGCCTTTTCTTGGAAACAAGATTCGGCCTGAATTATAGTGAAATAACCTAATGTTTAGAAGGATGACTCTGACAATGAATAGATAAGGGACGAAGGAAGTAGAATCAATAAGGAATAAGTGAGCAAGAGTATCAAGATCAAGTTAATTACCTTCATAGTTTTGATCAAAATCTTGCTCTAAGTATGGTAGTTTGCAGATGTTTGCAAACTCCTCAAGTGATAGGGCGATGAGATGCTTTCTAGATTTAGATTAGATTATCTCATTCGTGTAGGTAAGGTTTGCATAAAAAAAATTTATAAGATCGGGATACCTTTCTATTGGTTTTTCTAAAATAAAGTTTTTCAACCCTGCAAAATTGAATGCTTCCATGAAAGAGAAATCTTTGAAGGGTTCTTCATCTAGGTAGTGGGAGGTGAAGAGCTATCTATCTAAGTAGTGGATATTGAATTTGGTTTTTTGAGCTTGGTTTGATAATTCTTCAGAGAAGTATGAGGATGTTGGTTGGGAAGATCAGGTTCTTTTTAAGGCCATTTGATGACGATGATGAGTTATGAACCAAAAAAAGTAGTTTTTATGCTAGAAAGAAGTGATAAATTATGTAGTGAAGAAGGGTGGAAGTGTAAATCTTTATATAGCCATAATTTAATCTATTGGTCAATCAATATGCAATGGTAGTTTTTGAGAATTTTCCGTTGCAACTATTTGTTATTGCATTAACTCCTTCAACTATTCGTTGGGAGTTGTCCAACGTTCTAATTTTCTCTGTTTTGAATCTTCTAATTGATATGTCAATCGATTAAATCTCCCTTTCCTTTTTTTTCTTCACTTAGGGCCTTTGGGCTTTGTTGCTTTCTTTAACACTCACAATTCATGTTTTTGATACCCCTAAGATTAAAAACACTCGAGAAAACTTATTTTAAGGGTTATAGATAATTAATTTTGAATAATGAACATAAAAATAATATTTATTTAAAATATGAAAGAGTTAAAATAATTATTTTAAAAGTTTAATCAAATTTAGCTAATTATTTCGACCTTAAAATAATTTAACCTATATCAAGAAAAATTCTTGATAAAATTCCCTTAGGAAGGAACACCTTAATAGTGTATCCTTATCTACACATCCTTTGATGCGAGAGTTGGTAAAATAAATAAGTAAGTCCATCACATGCTTATTTATTCTATTTATCATCACATATTATTAAATTTAGAAATTCTCAAATGGTGTTGTTTTGATCATAACTGTTTAACATTTGTCATTCATCTTTTCAGGATCAAAGACTTACAAACATATATACTTCTAGAGAATACTTATGCTTTGTGAAACTTATTCTTCAAATGAACTTTCTCTAGAGTTCTAGACTGCATTGCCTGCAAAACAAGTAAATATGTTATTCTGGTTTTTTTTATCTCCTATCTTCCTTGTAGGGTGCCTTTGAGTATGTGTTATCTTCTTTGTTGGAAGACGATTCTTTATATTTCTCCCCAAGGTTAAAATCTTCTCTCTTTTTGTTCAACTGTTGAAATAACTTTTTCTTCTTCTTTGTTGTTCTTTGAACATGATATTTCTTGTTTTGATGTTGATTGAACTGGAGTATGGTATTGTGATACGGTGGGAGAACTGACTTGGGTGTTTTGAGTTTGATTGGAAATGTTGCGGTTAGCAAGAGTCGCCACCGACTTTTCTTTTATCCAAAATAAAAGGTAAAAAAGCACAGGAAAGACCTTTGAGATTGTTTCTTGAGTTCGGGGGGGTAGATTATGAAAAGGGAAGGTATTAGCTTCCTTTTCATCCATGGTTTTCCATGGGCTCTTAGTTACTTGCTAGATCACTTGCTTTTGTTTGAAATTGTACTTTGTGTGGTTTTGAAAGTATTTTTGAAAGGAGGTCATTGTTTAGGCTTTGTAATGATTCTCGTTCGTAAGAATGTATACAAAGTGTTTGATCTTTTGAAAATGTTTTCAAGTTTTGAAAGATGTTTTGAAAGTGTTAGTGTTTGTTATTGAAAATAGCAAAGATGTTTTTGTTTTGGAATGGAGCAAGTAACTAGGAACATTCTACCTACTAAAAAGTCTTTCATGTTCATTTCCTTTTTCCTTTGACATTATTATCTTACCATTGATTTGGTAAGTAACCCTATCTTTGGATGTAAACGGGACGGGCGTGGGTCATCGTATGACCATGATTAGCAATGTTGCAAGGTATCTTAGCATTTTTCTTTAGGGACTAAGATCATTTTGAAAGGCAACTTTTGATAGCGTCATCGAGGGACTATGATCTGTATTTTTCTTGTCTTTGCTAAGATATCTCACATGCGTAATATGGTCATTTTTGTAAGGCAACCAAGTGGATTTACCCTATGGATGCTTGTGTGCAAGTGTATTAATTTTCATGCTTTGTTTTTGTCTTGATTAGGGTTTGCTATTTTATTGGTTTTAGTCTTTCCATACAAAACCCTAATTACTAGCATTTGTATATAAAGCGATAAATTGCGGAATTTAAAATTACTACGTTATTACAATACTTATGGGAGGGGGTGTACAAATTACAAATGGGGAGTATTGCAAGAAAATTAAACCTAATTATCTATTACAACCATATTGAACATGTACAAATAATTGAATAAATGGTAATATATAAACACAAGAATATAAGAGAGATGCTTTTTGTTTGATTTTCATAAAAAAGGGTTTAATCCTAAACCTAATTGATAAAAATGATTAGCTAAAATTAAAATAAAATTAACTTAAACTAATTAAGAAAAGAAATTAAATTAAAAGATTTTTAGGGTTTTTATTAAGAAAATGGTTTTAAGTTAAATAATAAAAATAATAAAAATTAAATAATTAAAAGAAAACTAAATTATAAGTTAATTTTAATTAATAAAATAATTATTAAAACTAAGTATAAATATTTAATTATTTAAAAGAGAAATCAATTTGTTAAAAAGAAAATGTTTTTAATGTTTTTTGTTTCATAAGAAAATAAAATGAATAAGTGCAAATAATAAATAAAATATTTTTTTTTTGGATTTTTTCATGATTAATGAGAATAATAATAATAATAATAATAATAATTATTATTATTATTATTATTATTATTATTATTATTATTATTATTTATTATTATTATAATAAATAAAAGATGAAAAAGTAAAAAATAAAATAAAAATAAGTCAGGGAGGTGGATTAATGAATCAGGGGGTCAGAAGTTAGTAAAAACAAAAAAAAGTCCAAAGAAAGAGAGGCCCAATGCTGCAAAAAAACACAAAAATGTCAAAAATAAAAGTGGGATAATGGAAAAAAGGTCTCGCTAGAGCTTGAACCCAGGACCTCATAGTGACAGACACGCGCTTTAACCACTGGGGTAGTGATACATCCGTTAACTTATATGAAATGATAAATACATAACATAAAACGCGCCCTGACTGTACTTCATCTTCAACCTCCAGCCAAAGGATCTGTAACTTGCTCATTTCTCAACCATTTGCAAAAATATAAACATGAAAATTGCTTCATTTTTCACACGAATCCAACCATATAAATATCATAAGCTATAAATCAAAGATGAATGAGAATTTCTAAAAGTACCAAATTCTGACCTAAATATTTCAGAAAGTTCAAACTCAATTCTCCTAGCTCAATCAAAATAAATGAAATCTATGGACATGTATAGTTTCTGGGCAATGATGTCTACATTTTATCTTCACAAATCAGAATCAAATGATGCTTGTATGAAGAGATAGAAGTTTGAAAACTTACCTCTTGCAGCTGGAGTCGCGTATGGAGTTTGAGAAACCTTTGTGATGGCCTGATGATTTCTGTAGCTTGCCTGAACCTCCTTGAGTGTGTTCCAACTCCTACTTTGCTTTGAGGATGGCTGAAACTCCCAACTCAAGTCAAGTTGCAAGCTTCCATTTTGAAAATGGTGGATAGTAATGGATGAGTTACAGTCAGGAAACAGGGGCTGGATCACTTTTATATGATGTATATTAAGTGTTTGGATGGTTAAAACTCAATACGCATGAGTGGATTTGGAGATGGCTATGTGAGGTTCAAAACTGTCAAGTAATGGCAGATTCTAAGTTGCATAGTGCTTGGGAGTGTTTTGGGGTCCTTGAACTCGTGTGTTATGTTGCAATAGACTTGTGTATATGTATGGAAAAGGTTAGAGATCAAATGCACTCAAGGTTTATGAGTTCTATCCTTTTGGCTCTGTAACTTGCTTTTGAAGAAAAGTGAGAAGACAAGTCTCAAAGTGTTGTACAAGCATGTTCTGAGTTGGTAGAGGCCTTGGACATGTTGCTTTTGGTTTTGACTTTTCTTGTGTGCAGAGAAAACAATTGAGAGGCTCAATAAGTTGACAATTGCAAAAGTAATGCTTTATCAAAATGGAAATGGCAACTTTGTGCCATAAATGGAAATGTAACTTGGATAAAGGCTCAAGTACTTGGGTTAAAGCTCTAACAGTTGTGTAAACATTTAATTATGAAGTGACAAACAAGTTTGAGGCCTGAAAAACAAATATTATGCAGCCTAGGCTTGGATTTGAATTTTTGTTCATCATGAAATGGCTTGTAATTTAGTTCTGAAAACCCTAACTTCATCTCTTTGATTCTCCTTGCTCACAAATGATCTCAACGAGTTCTTGGACATTTTGGAAAGCTTGTAATGTGCTCTACAACCCCTATTTGAATCAATTTTGAAAATTCCACTTGGAACTATATGAAAAAGTGCCATGAAGTTAGGTCAAAATCCTGCCTAACTAGGGCAAAATTTCACTAAGTGTTTAATTTCAAGACCATGACTTTATGAATTAATAACTTGAGATCCAAGCATTTTTAGAAGAAGTTGTGTAAAGAAATGTTGTATATATCATGGATATCTACAACTTTCATGTTGAAAGTTTCTTTTTAATCATCTTGCATCATGGGTGAAAAATTGGCTCAAAATGTGAAAAAACATGAAGTTTTAAACACTTAGAAAAATTTCTAAGTTGAAAACTTTGACTTTTCAAAATGAAATCTTGACTTTTGATTTCTTGATGAATAAGTTTCATATTTTGACATGTTTTGATGAATTGGGATCTTTGACATTGGATTTTGACCAAAAAGTCAAAGTTTGACTATTCAGTGTACAGTTGACTTTTGATCAGTTGATTGAAAATTCACTATCAATCCAATTGATCTTGAGCAATGTTTTGGGTTATGCCCTTTAGGTCAACATGATGCATTTTAACTCTTAAGATCATGCCTCAAACCAATTAACCATTTGCTAGGTTAAAAATAAAAATTACCCTTTCTCAGTCAAAACCCTAATTTTGACCATTTTGCCCTTTTAATGATTTGATCAAATTTCTTGAGGAATTGTGGTCCAAACCTGATCAAATATATATGAGTTTATAATTTTGATGTGGATCAAAAATTATGAAGTTTGACTGTAAATTGGCCATAGTTGACTTTTTCCCCAATACAGTTGACTTTTAGGTCAATTGCTCAATTGACTGAGCAAAAGTGTGATCCAGACTTGAAACATGACATGAGTAATCTTTGAGGTCCATAATGATCCATGAAAGTCACATGAAGCATTGAAAGTTCGAAGTATCCTTGTGCAATCTCAAACCTAATATTGGTCATCAATGCTTAAAGAGGGTGTCTTTAGTTGATCAACCCTAGTGCCAGTCTTGAACCAAGGGAGATCTTTGTGAGAAAAATATTTGATAAATGAGAGGGAAAATTTTGGGGGTACAACAGGTATTATATCAATGATGGTCTTCCAGTTTAATCTTTTGATTACATCAGCTTCTATGGTTTCTTTCTCTCTTGGTTTTCCTGAAAGTCATGAAGGTTTTTATCTATTGATTTAAGAGTGGAAACATTTTCGATTCTTAATTCTCTAATAAATGTTAGTAACAATAATCTAAAAAAATTTAAGAGAGAAATTTTCTTCACCTGTGTTCATATCTTTTGACTTGAAACTTGGAAAAACTCCATATATCTTTTTCCAAAGTATCCTACATGTCCTTGGCAGTTTTATAAAACAAGAGTTTATAATTTATCTTTGGTTAAAGAGATTTTTCCACTTCTTGATCATATATTTGAGGAGTATGGTGAATCAAACCATTGAATGAGTTTCTAAAGAAAAATATATTATTTTGAAGAAAACACACGTGTATAAAAGAAAGAATAAATTTTCAAAGGGTTGTGGTGAGTTTGAAAAATAATCTAGTGTTGGAAGTCATCTTCCTCATGAGATGATTAATCCTTAAATAGGAGTTATACTTTGATGCCACTTGTTGGACTTGATTTTCACACATAAGAGGGGGGGGGGGGGGGTGAATTGTGCGTTTGAAAAATGTGGTTTTAAAAATTTTGCGATATTAAAATCAGAGTTTGAAAGCATTTTTCTATATCTAAGAAGTGGAAAATAAATATTGAAATAAAATGAAGAATTTTAAAGAGTTTAAGGGAAGAAGAAAAACACCAAGAGTTGTAGAGGTTCGGTCATATTAAAAGCGACCTACTCCTATGCCTAAGAATTAATCTTGAGAGTTTCCATTATATACTTGAGAGCTTATAGCGGGTAAAGCTCACGCAACCCCCTTATACAAGGAAACAATGGTTGCCCTACAACCAAAGTATTGCAAGATATAAGATATGGTTGGTTTTCGTCTTATCCATTGAAATTGCTAAGGCTGAAGTAAAAAAAACTTCCTTCCATACTATATATTAAAGTGATTAGTCTTCTTCCCCACAAAAATAACTGAGCTCAATTTGGTTTAACGAGATAGCCAATAACTTCTTGAGAATTAAACAGACGATCTTCTAACCTATGGTTTTAAACAAGCTAACCATGAACCAATGGTAAGTTCATCAATATTGATAATCTTCAACCTTCAAACAAAGCTTACTAAGAGCCTAAGGGAAGTTCATCAATATTAATGATCTTCAACCTAAATAAATATAGGAAAAGATCACACAATCCCTAACCAAAGCTTTTAACAAATTTAGCTTCTAACCACATATTTTTATCCTTAAATAGACTATATTCATCCAAGATGCACAAACAACATTCTTGGAGAACTTATATAATGCTACCCATCCAGAATTACAAGAACACCTCACTCACAAAAGATCTTTCCTCACAAAAGCATTTGGCTATGAGAACTAGTGAAAGAAAGTTAAAATGAAACTTGGAGAGAGATGGTGTGTGTCAATATACAAATCATTTTATGGATGAAAAGAAACGAGGAATGAAACCTATTTTATAGGCTTGAAAATCCCAAAAAGAGAAAACTTCATTATAGCAAAAATGACATTTGTTAATCAATTAAGCCAATCAATTAACTCATTTAAGTGTAACAGCTATGAGTGTTAAAATAGGAAAGCAGTGATATATAGTCGTTTCTAATCGTTTGAGTTGTATTCAAATTTCCTTGTTCCTCAAGAACGCGTTAATCTAATCGATTAACACTTTGTTCTAATCAATTAGATTTAGTCAAAAATATTTTCTTTGTTTTTTGAATGCTCCCATCTTTTTCCATGAAATTTCTATATATTCTTCAAAGCTTTTCTTTTCAAATTTTTTTTAAAAAGGTTTTAAGTGAGTGTGTGCGTGTGTGTGTGTGTGTGTGTGTGTGTGTGTGCTGTGTGTGTCTGCTTATATCAATTTACTTCTATAAAGAAAGAACTTTTGATTTTACAAAAAGTTTCACTCCTTTACTAAATTAGGAGGACTGACTCCTTTAAGCCTTGTCTGATAGATTCTTTTGTATTTACACTTGCTCTCATATTTCTTTTGAAGATTTTGATGTAATACATTTTTTTGCCTTTTTCTGAAACTTTTTCGATGTTTTAAACTTTGTCAACCCTTTATAAAACCCATGGCTTGCATCTTTAGTCGCTTAAGTATAGTGATTTACTTTCTTATTAGTTGCATAATTACTATGCTTAATGTTATCTAATATGATATTTTACAGTTGCCATCATGTGTCATCTTTATTATGTTGGATATCTATTATGTTCTTAACAATTGTCATCCTCAAAAGAATACCTATTCCTGCAAAATAAGGTTCCACAATTTTTATAAAACACTGTTCACTTAGACGTGACTGGGAGAGCCTTCATATTCCCTATCTTTCACACTTTTAAGCTTCAAGATTTTCCAAATATATTAATCATATAAGAACTTGCTCGGTCCTTATTCGAGATGAGGCGTGGACATATATTCAAGTTATTCCAACATCCAAAGAATGTTTGGAGTGATCACCAAACCTAATTCGTCTGTTGCATTATTAACCGTTTGTCATACTTAAATCATCATATGTTGTAAAGGTTGTTATCATTAAACAAGTTGTCATAGAAGATGACTTTCAAATCTCCTTCACGTTTTCATCATCAAAAGCACATCATCAAGAGACAACCCCTATTTGTCATATTTTGTCTTTGATCACTTCTTTATAATAACATGCAAAATATGGTTCCACAAAATATATCACCTTGTTTGCTTGTTTTATCCACCTCTCTAAAAGATGTAATGTCATAATAAAAAAATGAGGGAATATGGACCTAAGTGCTTGGAGATATGACATCTGCAAGACATTATTTAGTCTTTATAATTAAGACACTCTAAAGTGAAGTCTTCATCAAAAGTGTTGATCAAGGCTTTTGGTTTTGATGATGACAAGTGAAGTCGTCATCTGATGTGTTTTTTAAGCTATGAAGCTTGGAGATCAATATTTCATCTTATGTGATGATCAAGTGGTGGTGCTTGAAGATCCTTTTTTTCAAAGACTCTATGGAAGTCATTGGAGATATATGATCAAGCAGTGTGTTTCATAATGGTATCTATCATGAAACATTATCTCAAGTTTAGAAGAAAATTCATGGTTCCAATGAAGTGCTAAAGTGAAATTATAATGTAGCAAGGAACCTGAAGCTATAGAGTTGCGAAAGAGAGAAGGTGTCAAAGTTCGCTTTGTATATGTCAAGTGATCTATAGTTTGCAAAGGAATAAGACTACCTCTCGATTTTACTAAGGCACATGACATACTCACACACTTTCGGAATGATTGGAAAGCCTCATATTGTATTAAATCAACTGGAAAATGTTTTTGTGCCTAGATACAGTTTTGAGACACACTCTAATGAATTAGAAGTATTTTCACGCGGAATAATCTATTATCCCATTAGGGTAGTCAGTTATCTCTTTTAAAAACCATAATAATTAATTTTTAGGTCTCTTAATCATTAGTAATAACTCTTTTTAAAAACCTTCATTTTTGTACTACATAATTGATT